>CM033799.1:7361079-7961079 GCA_019656835.1 Rhododendron ovatum | reverse complement strand
TGTCAGGAAACAGATTTCCTGGTTTCAACCCAGATTTCGGAAAATCACTATAAATTGAATTTTCAATGGTTTTGGGCGATTCCAGCGGCAAAAGAACAAGCTTTAAGTCTACTTTCTAACTTGTGAAGAAACCAATACCTAATTCAAAGTTTACAAATGAGAAATTACGTAAAAACTGAGACCCAGTTTGCTGTCAGAAAACTGCTATGTACACATGCTACATACACGAAATTCTACTACTCAAATCCAACAAAATTCATCAACTAGACATGAAATACAACTACTAAAGCATGTAATTCAACATAAAAAACATGAATTCAAGTAGGAGATGTAAGAATTATCAAGTTAAATCTTCAATTCAAGGCAAATAAGGTTTTCCTTAATTTTTCCCCTTTTCTTCTCCTTCTTCTCTCTCTTAATCGGTCTCTCTCTCTCTCTCTCTCCACGTTTTTTTATAAGAATAAGGGAAGACCATAGTTTTGTTTTGCTAGGCTTAGAAAAATTATTAAGTGTGTGTGCCATATGTCAACTTATGCTCTAATTTCTTTTAGCTAGCAAATTAAACCCAATAACTCACATATTAAGCCTAAAACACATCACATAATTAACATAAAACATAATTAAAGATTAGGGGTATTACATATACAACAAGCAGCATTTCCACTTCTTCAATTTCCATGTTTTCATTTCTGTCAAAAGTTCTACGCAATTCTCTGAGAATAACTTTTATTTTTCGCTGATGTACAAATCAAATGATTTCTTCTAGGCTCTGGGAGCTGAGACAAATTTCCTAGAAGAACAACGAGCACCATTTTCACCTCCTACGGATAAGGTATGTATATTTGAGTGAAATGTTCTGACTTTGCGAGCATATACACACAACGAGCAGCATTCCCACTTCTTCAATTGCTATATTTCCAATTCTGTAAAAATTTCTATGCCATTCTGACTTGTGTTTTTTACTGATGTAAAAATCAACTGATTTCTTCAAGGCTCTGGGAGCTAAGCAAATTTCCTAGAAGAAAGTTGGCTCATCAAGGAGGAAAGAAAAAGGAGATTGATCGCTTTTATGTGCTAGTTTCTTTCTTGGAGCTGCATTCAACTTCCAGTCTTATGGATGCTGCATGCTACTTGTTTGGCAGAGTTACATTATTTTTCACAAATAAAGAGTGTCGTTTGTGTGCTTTGGGGATACACAAGGCTATGTTTTGTGGGTTTCCTTTCTTTTTCTTTCTCTAGCCCTCTTTTCTAGTACTTCTACTGTGCGCGCGCACACGTTTACTCTCTCCATTCAGATTCACATGTTCCAGTGTTTGCCAACTTTTTTTGTTTCAAACTGCATTCATAAATTATTTATCAATCAAAAATCTAATACTTATGTCTACTCCTACATTTTCATGGGTTTATTTACTTTTTCAGTCCCCAAAGTATTTCTGTCGTGCCACTTTGGTCCCCAATATTTCAATTGTAAATATTGCATCCCCAACGTATCAATTTTGTGTTTAAATGGTCCCTGGAGGTCACGTTGTTCATTCCCTCCGTCAAAATGAAGGGCAAACTTGGTATTTCACCACCCCATAGCTTTATTTTCTTTTTTGGTCCCCAATATTATACCAATTGCCAATCAAGAGTAGTGGTGGAAGGACTGATGTGGAGGTAAGAGGCGGTGGAGACTACGATACACAGATTTGCGAGTTTTGATGAAGTACTCCTGTCAACACGACACAACACAAGTGGGGGATACGTACGGGGCCCGGCAAAAAAAAAAAAAAAAAATCGTCGCCACAGTCGTTGCAGAACGACGTTCTTCTACTGCGCTATTTTTTTCCTCCTTTTCAATTAGGGTTTATTTTATTTGTGGGCTTTAGGGTTTGTTTTATTTCTTTGGGGTTGAAAAGTTGGGTTTTGGCCCTCACTCCACAAACCTTCTTAAAAAATAAGCAGCTTATTTCACATTTTTAAATTTAAAAATAATGTAATATAAAAAATAAATTCAGAAAACATACCTACCTATATCTATCGGAGTTGATTTTTTACAGAGTCCCATAAGTAATTATTTTAAAATTTATGAATATTTTTTTGTATTTTTGTGGGGCCCGAAGTGGGCCCCACATGACATGCAGTGGACAAAAATGCGGTGTGCATATCAATCCTGTAAAATAAATGAGCCTTCATTAGCCTTTTGATGGGCTTTTATTATACTTTGATGACAAAACAAAGGAATAAAATGTATTTTGGGTTTTTCATACATAAATTATCTATCTTGTTATGGAAATTTACAAATATAAAAAAATATTTCAAAAAAAAGTTATTTAACGTATCTCCGCACTTGTGTCTAAATCTAGATCCATATCCACGTATTCCCAATTTTTGAATTTTAGGTATCCGACCCTTAGATGTGCACTTACACCCGATACGTGCACTCGTCTCCGTGTAACATAAGATGAGGGGTGGTGCAGGAGCTGGGGAAATACCAAGTTTACAATTGGTACATTGGGGACCAAAATGACACGGCAGATATACTTTGGGGACTAAAAAAGAAAATAAAGCTATGAGGGTGGTGAAAAACCAAGTTTGCCCTTCATTTTGACAGAGGGAATAAACAGCGTGACCTCCAGGGACCATTTAAACACAAAATTGATACGTTGGGGATGCAATATTTACAATTGGAATATTGAAGACCAAAGTGGCACGACGGAAATACTTTGGGGACCAAAAAAATAAATAAGCCCATTTTCATGTAATTGTGTTAGAGGGATGCTTAAGGTTGGAGTTGATTTGAGACCAAGGAAGCATCATGGCTTCTTCTTCTTTTTTCCACTTGGCAACCCTACACTACACTATACTACACTGGCAGGACTCGATCCCGGGTGAAGTGTGGGGCGTGCCCTTTCCAACTGGGATGGCCACCACTTTCGAAGCGTCATGACTTGAGCTTGCTATTCCCTCTGTCCCAATTCTTTTGTCCATTTACACTGGCGGGACTCAATCCCGGGTGAAATGTGGGGCATTCCAATTGGGATGGCCACCACTTTCGAAGCATCATGACTTGAGCTTGCTACTCCCTCTGTCTCAATTCATTTATCCATTTTGAGAGTTCGTGTCACTTTTCAATTGATTATATCTCGTAATCTACAAAATTATAGGTGATTTTAAAAACTTTGACTTATAGTACTAATCGAGAGCTATCAAACAAGATCCATATTACATATAAAAAGTATTACCAATTGAGAAATATAACCAATTTCAATTTATTATCCGGTTAGGATATAACGAGTGACTAAAAAATGGGGTCGGAGGGAGTATTTTTTACATGCTTTCTTTACCCTCTTTATATATGCAAATGATGTTGGAAACATGGGAGCATGCTCACTTGCTTTATATGTATGGGTAAATGATGATCTTAGTTGTCAACCTGCTAACTTACCCTCTAATCCAGCACTGATGTATATAATTAATATTAAAAAAAAGTAGGTTACATTTATTCTAGCTTCGTCTAATTGCATTGTGTTTTGGTCTACCTTCAGGGGTTGTGAGTAGTTCTCATTCCTATTTTTTAGCAGCTTAATTTCATACCTACCCTATGTTCAGAGCATAACCGAGTTCAACAACAAAAGAAAAAAACAAAGAAAATGAAAAAAGGAGGGTAGGGCCTCTCATATGCAACTCCGGCCCAATCGGATTCTTGAAAAGGACAAAGAAAATGAAAAGAGATGCCGATGTTTATGTTCGTGATTCCTAAATTCACTAGATTGTAATGTGTTTTATTCAGGTCTTCAATAAAATGTGATCGATTTGGGGGATGGTGCTGTGCAGTGATAAACCACTAAAATCCTCAGCAAATTACCACTAAGGATAGAAAAGAGCATAATAATTCTCAATAAGGATGAGCTCAATTTTTATTTACCTCTAAGGACAATCTCATGATGAAGCCCTTTTATCATTCATTAAATACAACCACCTCCTCCCACCTCCACCCCTTCACTTGAGGGTGGATAAAATTCTTTTGACATTTTTACTTGAGTCTTATAGAGTCTGGACCCGATGGATTTATTTTTTTAATTTTTTTTCTCTATGAAATTGTAATGGGCCGAATCAGACCAGGCAGCAGGCCATGCGCCATGGGCAGCCCGTCATATTGGAGCTCGTATGGGCTGAACGCACATGTACCGAACGCTCAACCCAGTCGTCCCTTGGAGCCCATCTAGCAAGCCCAACACTGGCTACGGCTAGATGACACTAATTGGTTCCCTGTTTTGTAGGCTTGCTTAGGGAAGGAGGGAGCTACTTGAAGGAGAGATCCAACCCGTCGAGAACCGAATGAATCACCCAACACAGAATTCAAGGAAAAAGGGGAAGAAGACGAAACAAACCAAGCACAAGGACGAAAAAGCCACAGACAGGAACAGAAAAAAGATGAGAGGAAAGAGATCATGAAGAAAAAGGCTATGTCTTGAAATTATGCAGAAGCGTTCAATCTACTCTTAGAGGGAGGTGAATAGGAGTTTTGATAAAAAATACCAATTCGAATGAAGATTAACTGATTAAAATTTAATATAGATGAATGGGTTGATTATCTCCATTAATCCAAATCAAAATTTAAGTAGCGTAGTAGAATAAAATTGAGACAATAGAAGCACGATTTACGTGAAAAAATTTAGGGTCCTAAATAACTCTAAACTAAAACCACGGCTTAAGACTACTGCTATATTCTATTAGTAATAAAAAAAAGAAGTACAGATTGCGAGATAGTAAAACCTTACCCACCTCTTTACCTATTCTTGCCAATCTTCGATGCTCCCAGAGCTTCTTCAAGATTCAATAGATGCATCACGGACTTCACGCCCGATTTCCGAATTCAACCGGCTCCGAATCGATCTGCAAAAGATTCGGCCACAACAGCAAACGGCACCAAGAAATCACAGGTTGAAATGATATATGATGTGCAGCATGATCTCAACAAACTCCAAAATCGTTCAAAGAAATGCAAGATGCAAGAACGAAAAAGAAAAATATGGGCTGTAATGAAAACTCATTTTGGCCTCTTACGGCCATCGTGCACCACTTTCTTTCTTTCACATATAAGCAAAATCTCTCCACGCACAAAAGTGTCGTCCACCCCTTTATATATAATATATATATATATATATATATATATATATACACACACACAGAGTCCGTCTCCCGTAAGGACCACCTTATTTTTAATAAAATGCGGACCTCCCTTTCCCGATTGAATTTCGATGATCCGAGCCGCTCAATGTGTTCAGAACATGATTTTAAGGGTACCCACGAGAAATCAGCAAAAAAAATGACCGGAAAGGGTTTCATCCGAGCAGCTTTTGTATGTTTTTTATCGAACGGTTCAAACAAAAACTACTCGGATGAAGCCCTTCCCAGTCATTTTTTTGCCAATTTCTTGCGGGTACCCATAAAATTACGTTTTGAACACATTGAGCGGCTCGAATCATCGAAATTCAATCGGAAAATAGGAGAAATGAGGAGGTCCGCATTTTAACTAAAATAAGGACTCCTTCATTTGAGACTGACCGTCTATATATATATACTCCCTCCGTCCAATAATGTTTGGCACTTTCACTATTTCAGCCTTATGAAAAAATTAACTATATCTTTTAATCCATAATTTTTTTTATAAGCAATATGGATCTTATTTAATAGAGTTTAATTTGTTCTATTAAACAAAGTTCAAAAAATCGCCTAAAACATTATGGATTAAAAGATATCTGCAATTTAAAAATGGCACGCATTCTTGAAAATGCCAAACATTATGGGACGAAAGGAGTATATTTATGTATGTATGTGTGTATATATATATATATATATATAAAACTAGACAATCTGTTCTCTTGATATACGGAGTATATATTTCCTTTTTCAAAACATATTTTTTGGAGAGTCTATGATATAGATATACTTCCTGGTGGATTTGGAATAAAAAGTTGAGTGGCTAAAAGATTAAGGTAGTGTATATAAAAGAATTTTGAGTAAGAAAAGTCCCCTAATCAGTAAAGGAGACTTAAAAAATGATTTTGAACTCAATAATGCTATGCATAAGATCCCGTGCAACGATCTTACCTTTAAGAAATTGGAACCACTTTGCAGTGGTCAACTTGGCACAAATAATGGGAGGAGTATTGAGCGAGAAACTACCTCCTAAGAACCTACCCATTATAATTAAACGGAGTCGATATAACAAAGACACCAATGAATATTTTGGACAATCCCAAAAAGTGCCAAAATACCAATGAATGTTTTGGACAACCCCAAAAAGTGCCAAAGTATCTAACACTAGTGGATGAACCCGTGCCCGAAGGCACGGCGCAACACGTTTTGAGAACAATTAAATTAAATTACCATTACGTGCTTCTAACCAACCTGATAGCGAACCTGTCTTTTTTTGGAATTTTTTTTTAAATAAGCTACAAACAAAGTACATCTAATCAATTTCAAATAAGTGAATTTCAAAGATGTCAACAAAAAAAAAAAAAGCTATCTAAGTTTCAAAAAAAAAAAAAAATGATCATAACCTAAGCAAATTAAATCACTACATAACAATCTGTTCTTTCAACCTCCCTAATCTCCACAAAATATGCATTGAGCAGTTCGAACAATTCATCAATTAAGTTAGATACAAAAAACTTGCACATTTCATCAAACCCTTCCAGAGAATGCTAACTAAGATATAATTCTAACAGCAAATGAGCCTATGCCTGAAGACACTAATTCAAATGCACTGACCAACAACCCTGGCTCATTCAATTTTCAAAAATTCTACGTAGGATCATCAAAATTTAGTGCATTGAATTCCAATTCAATCAAGCAATTTTTTTTTAAGTTAGGGAATACAAATTAAAGAAACTGTACAATTGCATGTGCTATGGCTCGTACCAATCTAAACCAACTACTCTATTTTACTATTGACCATAGCTGTCTAACAAAGGACCCAATATAGCTCCATCTCCAAAATCATTGACACCTGAAAAAATAAAATTCAATTCATATTTATGTCAGTAAGAAAGGTTACCTGATACAAGCTTAAGATGAGAGGCAAAATATGATTTTTTTTTTTATAATACTTTACTTCATCGAAGAATTGCCATAGTCAAAGAATGCAAATCAATCTTGTGTATTTGATGTGTATTATAGAAAGCCAATGGGGCCATTATACTTTTGAGGCTAATGATCGTGTGTTTTAGAGAAAAATCATACAATTGAGGGTTTTTAACTTGGGGAATACATCACCGGTGCCAGTTTCGGATCTTGTGGGTATTTTGGAGAGGCTTTTGAAAGTGAAGGCGAAAAGATCGGTTACGAAGTTGCCACGGAATGGGGATGTGCAATTTACGCACGCCAATATAAGTTCGGCTCAGAGGGAGCTTGGGTATAAGCCCACGACAGATCTGCAGACGGGTTTGAAGAAGTTCGTTCGGTGGTATCTCAGTTACTATGATTCTGGGAAGAAGAGTGCTCAGTGATGTAGCGGTCTGAATGCACATCAAGTCTTAGCACAAGTACGCTTTCCATTTTAACAAAAAAAATGTTAAACTAACAAACGTCATGTGTTGGACACTCCGGAGACGTGCACCATGTCGACGACACCTATGGGACACATATGGGTGTGCCCATTAAATTTAAAAGAATGTTGAATTTTTTATTAAAAAGGACCACGGTGTTGGATTTCTTGTCGGACCTCCCTAAATGGACTAAAGAGATCATACAGCACCCCCTTTTGAATCCCCTACAACTAAAGCATAGAATGCTCTACATTTTGTAAGGCACTTCGAACATACAAAAGGTTGAAGTTTTGTGAAGTATTCCTCGGTGGAGCTTAGACGTGCTTTAAATCAATAACAATGGAATTCAGAAATCTTGCTTCAAGGGCGACTATGTACATGTCCAAATAAAAAACTTTTGCATTAAAATCTGAAACCATACCTATTTTCGACTTGCATATTCGATCTCTCGCAATTGAAATGCCTCCTCAACATGCACGGGTAGATACTGCTAAAGACCACGGCAATTGGCAATACTAACTGTAAACAGAAAAAAGAAAAAAATTGAAATGAACAAAGCAAGGAAATGGAAAGACAACAAAAGAGAACGTTTATGGAGACGAGGAGGGGGAGGATGAGAACGTAGATGGCTTACTGCTTCAGATTTGGGGATGAAGCTGACTTTCTTTTGGTAGCCTTTTGAAGCCCTTCGTCTACAGTTTACAGTGAAAAGTGCTTCCGTGTTTTAGTCATGCCAGTGTATAAAGTCTAATACAAATTAAAAGCCAAGGGCAGAAAGCTCACTAAGCACGATACGCAACAATTGAAGTGCATATTAATATGCCAATCTTGCTCACTGTACAAAAGCGAGGACACATAAATTGAACAAAGAACATAGCTAGGAATCTTAAAGACGACCGTGTTGGAAAATATAAATTGAAGGATTCAGAAAATTACCTTCTTGAAGGCACCCACTGCTCCTCATGCTCACACTTTCTTTTTTCTCTTCTTCATCCTCCTTCAATCTACCTTCCTCTTTTGATATCTGCAGAATATCCAAAAGACAAAAAGTCATTCATTAAAAATGGTAAAAGCACAGTAGCTAAGACCATAAGGAAAAAATGCAAGGCTGAGCTTCAAGCTTGATCTGTCAAGAACTGAAAATCTCTCCAACCTTCAGTTTTAGTTGCTGCTGAAATGTATCCGACCGCTCATACTCTTGTTCATACTTCCCCTGTATCAAAGTGCCACGGGATATGAATCAGCAAGCAGTTTGACTTTGACTCATCAATCATTACCAAAAAGCATTTGGCATGGAGAATGTAAGTTTTATTCCAAAAGCTGAGCAAGATACAACCAAAATACAATGTTGGAGTAATATCAACACAGGCTGCCGTAAAATGATTCTTTCTTCGTCCAATATGGCACACAAAAGTAATCCATGGGCTCAGACCATAACACAAAAAGAGAGCAATGATTATACATGATCTCCAGATCTCTGATGATTAGTGCACCAAGACTTCAACAGAAGGTATCGGTAAAAAAAGGCCATTTAATACCTCAAGAAAAGAACACAATTACGCAGGATTGTCGTAATTATAGCACACCAAATCATTCACCGAATTTTTGCATGTTGTATATGCAGGAGTGCCACAGATAGTAATCTATACTAGTGCTAATAGATAGAACAAATAGGCACTCTAACAGTTCAGAATCTTAGATCATTGCGGGAGCTGTAGACTGTCGTCTAAAGGGGAGAAAGAACACAAAGAAAAATCCCACCAATGCACTTCCTCCCACATCAAAAACCTCCACAAAGTCACAAAATTGCTCAAGAGGGGAAACCTTTCTTAAGAGGTAAGACTAACAATATACAATATGCAGCAAAGATCTGCTAGGTCAATATTCCCATAGCAAAAGAACAGACCAGAAGAACATGGACATAAAGGCCTGTGCAACCTCACTTTACCTCATCGACCAATGACTTTATCTTCGAAGTTGTGTCTTTCTTAAGCCGTTTCTTCCTCTTTGCTCAAGGTCTTATGCAGTACATTTAACAGCGACAAACAAAAATTAACTCGTATAATGGCCGCTATTATCAACATTTTAAAGAAACTTGATGATTTTTGTTTAGAAGAATGTGCAATGCATAACCACCATTCTAGTCTGCATTGTCTAACGTGTACCCAATGATGATTCTTTGTTCTCAAATCCAAACATGAAAATTGCTACAAAGTATAGCATAAATCACTATACAAAAACTGCGAAAGTGTTTCTGTACATTAACGGGCCATGGCAAGGAAATCAGGCTGATACCCAATGATTCAAAAGTAGCACTGTACAGTGTACAATAATGGAATAGCAAATGAGCCATTAGATGTAAAACAAAATCATTTAATTAATAGGAAAGCTATACCTGTATGATTCTCCCGAAATGCATGGGTTTGGCCACCCAACGATTTCCTCTGAGAGCAACAGAAGTGGTCGACTTTTGGTGGGATTGATGGTTTGCCAAACACCCTGTTAACCACCAAAGGGTTTCTGATCAAAAAAAGATCATGCCACGCTGGATGTGAACGATAAAACTCCTTTAACTGAAAAAAGAGACGGAAAAAATAAGGAGCAAAATTCAAACCTCACAAAAACTATAGCTAGGGCTTCGAAACCTCAACCATGAAGCCTCCTAGTTTCGTCTAGAGAACGATTCGAGTAGTTAGGGATCCGATTGAAAACAGAGCGATCGGTTAGAGAGGGAGTTGCGTGGTGGTCGCCGGAGATCGCCAGGGATCGATAAGTCGTCGTCGGTGGTTGATGACGCCTGGTAATGCAATTTCAGAGGTCGGGAAGAGTCATTGGAAGGTCGTCAATGACTGGGTTGCTTCGTTGAAGGTCGTCGGAGACTGGGTTGCTTCGTCAGAGAGAGAGAGAGAGAGAGCGCGCAGATGGGGGGAGAGAAATATTCTGGAGAGAGAGAGAATCGTGTGTGTGTGGGGGGGGCTCAAAATTGATACCCTATTTCAAATTTTGAACCCAAATAGTGGTGACCCTTGGATTGGTTTCAATCTCAGCCCTTAAACACTTCCTTCTATTGACATTAATAATAAAGATTATTTAACAAACTGCCATTCAAAAGTTAGTTTGTGAGAGGGACATTTTTTGGACCCTTGGATGTGTAGAATTGGAGAGTCAAGATTGAAAGAAAAGAAATTTTCTTTTGGAATCTTTGAGACACCTCCCTCAGAATGTTATATGGATATATGCATTCTCTCCCTCAGAACTGTTTATGTCTAATGCAACTTCAAGAAGGCCACAAATGCACAAAAGAATCAACTCTCGGAGGGGACAAAAAGATCTGAAAAAGAAATGAACAATGAACAAATAGCCAACAAAAGTACTAACAAAATTCATATTTGCCCAAGGGATTTCGACTCATTTCTGGATTTCGACTCATTTCTTTATTCCCAATAAAATTTCACAAATACCAAGACTAAAAAAGGCCATGGTTGTATTCTCGCTGTTGGAACTTGAGAAAATAGATGAGAAACTTACTCGAAATTGAAATAGAAGAGCGAGGGGGGATCTCTCTTAAAAGTAGAGATCGCAATTCAGTTTTTTGTGTGTGTGTTTAATCCTTGTTCTTTATTTCACAAATGATAACGTCCAAACACAAAAGGGTCACCCAATCTCATGTAAGCAACATGTCAACACCAATGGAGAAAAATAGCATCCTTTCTTTTTAACAAACTAAATAAAGCATCACAATTGACTAAGCAAAAACCATTTTATGCATGATCAAGAGGTATAAAAGACGAACAGAGAAATGATACAAATAAGTAAATGTGGAAAAGAAGCCCAAAAATACTACCTGAAGTTGCAAAGATCGGAACATCAACATCTCATCTTCCCCGCTAAACGCAGACACCTCGTTTAATTCTCCTGTATAAAAAAACTAAATGATATTGATAAGCAGAGAGAAATAAAGTCTCCTGTAATCCTGCTAAAGTCTTGTTTCATGTAATAAATACAATTTCTTCACCGTGTGTGCACGAAGGAGAGATGGAGGAAGGAATGGATGAAAAAAAAGAGTTGCTTGTAACATATTTTACAACCTATAACTGAATTCCATTGCTAATGTTAAAAAACGTGTTAATTTATAGTGAATAAACATGAAATCAGGTCCATAAGATCAAATAGTGACGGGGGTTTTCAATTGTTTACCCTTCATACCAGTATGTTGGAATAGAAATACAAAGCACGAAGTGAAACTCATCCATGAGGATATTATATCAGACATCTAAATGCAAATAATGATGAACATGAATTTCCTTTTGACCGGAAAAAAAATATATATATAATGATGACATGAAAAAGAGAAAATCATGCAAATTCGATAAACAAACGCAGAGCCAAAACATACACGATACAACACAAAGAAAATTTTCCATACATCCAATTAATTCCAAATCCCAAAATCTGTAAAACGAACTCAACAGTCAATGTTGCAGTTTGGGCAGTGTAGGTATGGTGGTGTCCATAAAAGATTAGGAGAAGAAGTAGATATGGAGAAAAAGAGGAGATAGAAGAGTGTTCTGCTAGTCCTTCCTTGACCTCGCTCCCATGCCGATGGGAGACAAAGGAGAAGGGGAAATGGACCAGATGCACTCAAAGTTAAAAAAAAACTGAAGTAATGATTGATTGTATACGAAAGTCAATGTGGCACTTGATTTTCCATCCACAGCTTCGGGAATTACATTCAATGGTGTCAATCTATACTTTTGAGTAATAAGGCCAATGATAAAAGAAACCAAAGCAAACTACCAAAAATTAAAAGTAAACTTCACATCTAAAATCACTCAAACAAATGAACCGACTTACCTATTCAATGGTGTCCACACCATTTCTTTCTCCATTTCCTAAAGCGTGAGGATTCCAATTCCCATTGTCCTTGCTAAGAGAAGAAAATTGTATGCACAAACTGGTTAGAATAACCTAACCAAAGTATACAAACGAAGAAACTTGTAGCCAACGAACTAACATTAATACTCGACGACAATACTATAGTTTACAACTCACTAATCACAGTAAATTGTAGAAAGCAAAATAGAATGACTATAGCTTCTCACAACCAGTTCTACTTAGGCTCCAAGTAACATTCTACCCTGCTTGTGCCCGCATGAGAGTATTGGTACAGTTATGGATTTTCTAAGGAACTTTTTTTTTAATCGATAGTTTTCTAAGAGTATATGTATGGGTTCAAATTGGCTTTTGACTGAAAGCCACAATCCAGATTGCCTTCGATTTCAAAATTTGCCACTTTTACAGAATTGCCCTAAATCAAATTGATATTTACTGAAATGTCATCTTTGTTCTCAGCCCCAGTATGACACACTATTTACGAAAATGCCATCCAAAAGTTAGTTTGTGAGAGAGATAAAATTAGACCATTGGATTTGTAAGAATGGAGGGTTGAGATTTGTTTGGGGAGCAAATATTATATTGGAAAAAATCCCTTCCTTATTATATTGATGTCTCAACTAAAATAGCTTGGGAGAGTGGATCTGGCAACTTTGACATCACAAGGCATGCAAGGACAATAGAAGCAAGAACAAGTGGAGCTTAAGGGCCTAGTCAACCTCAATGGTCAGTCATGAGCTCCTCCCAGGCCCCAGCCTTTTTTTGGTTGGTTTGGACTTTGGATTGAAAAGTTAAGAAATTTATTTTTTGCTTTTATTCAAAAAAAATTTGTATTTTTTTGTTTTGGGTCAAATTTTTATTACTTATTAATTCATCTCGATGAGAGAAATCAGAAAAATAAAAATTTTTGATCAAAACTCCAAGAATTTTTTGAATAAAAAAAAATAAGTCAAAAAGACAAAGTAACTTTTTCAAAAGATGGGAACGGAACAAAGACAACTTTTTTTTTTACTATTTTTTGTCTTTTTTAAAAAAATTACTGAGTTTCCATCAAAATTTTATACATTTTTGATTTCTCTCGCCAAGACGAATCAATAAGTTACAAAAATTTTGACACAAAACTAAAAAATATGAATTTTTTTAATAACGACAAAAAATAAGTTACTATTTGACTTTTAAAGCCAAATCCAATTAATAGACCACCATTACAACACTCATTCATTCTCCAAATTAACACACTCTTAACAAATAAAATTGGGCCCCACTTTTTACCCTTTCTGTCAGATAACCCACGCTAAAACACACCTGGGCCTACTCTGAGCCGAGGCGAACAAGGCGGCGGATTTAAGCCCCAAATTTTGGATCAAAACTAGGGCCCCAAATAGGTATAGTCAGATATGTAATATATATTTTAATATAGCACTTTTATAACAAATAAGCTAGCTAACCTAGTGGAAGAAGTTTATCTATCCAAGAGGTACATAGTTCAAGTTTTAAGGGCTTCTTTTTTCCTTTATGAATATTTTTTCCCCTCATAAGTTCATCTAAGACCCCAAGAATCTCAAAGCCAGTCCTGAAACACACACACACACACACCCCTCTAGAGATGTCATTCCGCAGAAATGACTCAAAGGGAGTGGATCCTCTCTAGCAATCCTTTCCCATAAGAATATTTTTTTCCCCTCATAAGTTCACCTTAGACTCCGATAATCTAAAAACCGGCCATGAAACACACACACCTCTAGAGATGTCATTCCGCATAAATGACTCAAAGGGAGTGGATCCTCTCCAGAAACTATTCCAGACAGTTACTGAAGTTATCTCACAAGTGCGGGTCCTACAAATATATCTTCACGTGAAGATATCCCTGCATTGTGAGAAAATACTTCTATTGGACTGTGCGAGACAGTTACGGAAAAGAATCTCGTCCCTAACTCAAAATAGTGGAGGGTGGATGGCTAGACACCTTCTCTCCAGCTAATACCATCCAACAAAAGTTGGAATTACACCTATGGAAAAAATATATAGGAATAACTGTATGTCAATTAATTTCAGGCACCCTTAGACTAATTCTTGGTCTAGTGAAAGACACAAGCTATGTAGCACGGACACGAATACAGATACGGACACAGACACGGGACACGGCAATTCTAAAAAAATGGGGACACGGACACGGCGGGGGCACGCCACGTGCATAAATAAATAATAAATAAATATATGTACATATATATATATAAAAATTATGAACCATTGTATATGAATAATTTCACAAATTGTATAAAAAAATTTCAAAGGAAAAATTACAATTTAACCCAAATGTTTTGAATAATTTCATATTAACCCCCAAAAACTTTTAAAATATTACATTTTGACCCCTAGCCGTGTCCCCGATGTGTCCCCAGCCGTGTCCCTGCCGTGTCCCCTATCAAAAAATAATAAAAATTATTGGACATGCCATGTGGCGTGTCCAATACGTGTCCCCGCCGTGTCCCCGTGTCCAATACGTGGACACAGCGCCCTCTTGGAGTGTCGGTGCTACATAGGACACAAGACATCCAGTCATCTACATCAAAAAGGAGAATTCATGAGAAGGTCTCGCGGTCTAGCCTAGCTAAAAGGCTATTTTCTTTTGGTTTGCCATCTTATTAGTAGCTTATTTGCTTCCAAATCTCTGAATGCATCTCTGAGACATAAGCTTAATTCAGATTCAAGAAAATAAGACAATAAAATGCATAACTAACTTGGTAATGTCTTGGTTAGAGTTGAAGTCATAAGGGTAAAAACTGTAATGGTATGTTACTTCATATTTTTCATCACTTGAGCTAACTCTTACATTATTTGACTTATCCACCCAAGATGTATGAGTGAACATTATCATCGTGTGTGACCACCCACTGCAAAATTTCTTCGACAGTTGGAGCCTTACATTTTTTAGGGTTTGATTTTTGAACAAATTGTGCAATTCAATTAGATGTTAATAGTATTTGTTCAAATCATTTAATTCTTGATTCAAATTTGTAGACCAAAATTTTGACATTAAAGAACTGATATTGGATCGAAATGCTTTATCAATATAAAATTGAGCTTACTTTTTGCCTGAACTATTTATAAACCAAACTTTACAAATAATTAACTGAACAAAAATGCTAGGAACATATCAAAGTTTACATCCTTTCTTACAAGGGTTGGTGGGACCCACAGGGTTGGTGGGAGAGGATAATGTTGTGGGTCCCACCAACCCGTGTGAGAGATGATGTAAAAAATGATGTAAAATTTGATGTGTCCCTCGCATTGTTCATAACTGAATTGTTGAAGTGAGACATGGTATGAGCAAAAACAATGCTAGAAAAATTCTCCTAATTTTTCTTGAAAATGTAATCCGCTCGCATTCTCGATTCTCATTTTATACTCCTGCTAATAATTCTCGCACTCATGAATTTTAGTAGTTTGAGATGTTGTTCAAAAACACCTTTCAATGCAATTGGGATGCCAGTGTAGTTGGCATGTTGTTTATACACCATGCAAGAGGCGTGGGGTTAAAGTCCCACCCTCTCCCCTTAACCCCCTTCCTAACTCCCCTCTAACCCCCACTGATATCTATCATCTGGGAAAAAGAAAAATGCTTTCACATTTGCACTCGCATTCCTACTCACGCATGCTCACATGAATTATGTGACTTAGAGCATTCACACTGCATGTCATTTCATCAAAATTTGTTGCCATTTCCATAAAAATGACAAAATGGGTGCTACACTCACAATGCCAAAATGCTCTCAAATTTGGCAATTGCTTCCGCCATATATGGCAAAATTGTCATTTTGTGGATTGTAAAGAGAGATTTTTAAAAAAATTGCAAAACATAGGTGCATCGCCTTTGTCATTTTTTGACAAGATGATACTCTTGTTGTTTGGAATGATAGGAAAAGTGTGTAGGGTGTTAAATATCCCTAATACATAACAATCTTATGTATATAGATGACTCACATATTAAATAAATAAACTAAGCAATGTGGGACTACTACTAATACTATATTCTAACACTCCTCCTCAAGCTGAAGACTCTCCAACTTGTTACATATCAATCAACAAAACAATTACCTCAACTACTAACAGCAATAACGAAAAACAACCAACTTGTTAAAAACAATGGAACAACTTTCAATAGCAATGACCAACGAACGACTTCAACGAACGAAACGACTTCAACGATTTCAACGACTAACGAATCAACGAACGAATTCAACGACGAATGACCAACAAACGTTTTCAACGACAAACGAATCAACGAACGAATTTAACGACCAACGAACGATTTCAACGATCAATGAACGAATTCAACGACCAATGATCAATTGCAACTACCAACTTCAACGACCAATAACAACTCTCTTCAATTACCAACCAACAACCACCAACTTCAACAAAATAGACGACAAAACAAGATATGTTACCACACTCACCAAAAGTATGGCCAAAAACCCGACTAGCTAACCCAGAATTATGACCATGTCCATGACTAAATGAAGAACCAACAACAACAAAGACAGCAGAAGCAAAATCACATTTCAATGCAAATATATCACCGTGTAATAAGAGGCAACCAACTAATACATTCAGACTATTTCGAATATAACCCAGTGGTGGTGTGATGATTTCGAACGCTCCTTAGGGAATTTCAGAGATTGTCGGCACCTTGGGGATGGAGATCAAGGATTTTCGAAGTGAAGAAGAGCTGTTTTGGAGATTTTGGAGACTTGGCTACTGCCAGCGAGGGTCACCGTGATTGGATTATGGCCGACGAGTACAGTTTAGGGACTTGGTAATAAATTTTGAGGGATTTCTGGGTTGTTTGAGGACTGAAATCGACTGGGCTTGGAGTTTCTAGGGCTGACGGGCCAGAACAACAGCCGCCGAAGGATATGATGATCGCCTAGAGAAAACAGGAGGTCGCACGAGAGAGAAACCAGCAAGCACTGTTCATGAGCACTGTTCACATATGCGCGAACACTGTTCACGACGCTATAGTAGAGATGATGTTGGCAGTAGATTTAGGGTTTTGTGGTGAGATGAGGGTGGTGGTAGAGGGTGGCGGCTAGGGTTTTGTATATCTAAGGTTGATGGTGAACCCACTCTGATACCATGTTGTTTGGAATGATAAGAAAAGTGTGTAGGGTGTTAAATAACCCTAACACATAACAATCTTATTTATATAGACGACTCACATATTAAATAAGTAAACTAAGCAATGTGGGACTACTACTAATATTATATTCTAATAACTCTCGCCGTCCCTTTTTAAATGTCTTACTTCATAATTTCAACTTATTAAAAAGGCGTCATTATTATACCTTTCACATCAACTTTTACCTCTGCTTTCTCACCTTACCCTCTATGAAAACATCATCATTACATTTTTACTCACTAACTTTCCAAAATGGAATCTACTTTTAGGGGGAAAATGGAAAATTCACTAACTTTTACCCACTAAATTTATAAAATGGACATTTATTAAGGGACAATCCAAAATAGAATACTGGAATCTAAAAAAGGGACGGAGGGAGTACTAGTTATTGACCAAAACTAAGAAAGGGGATGACAAAATGACAAGATGTGGATGCTTTTAGGGTAGCACTAACTAGGGCACCTTGATTTGAGGGATTAAGGGTGAGTTTCCGCTAAAAAGTTTGTCTTCAGACTAATGACAATATTTTTCGTTAAATGAACTTTTATTTGATGTATGCGAGAAAAATGACCTATCTCGAACCAACTGGCTAATTCAGTTAGCCAGGAATCTTACATTCCAATAGGAGTTCAGAAGTTCAAATCTCCCTACCTACATGTGGGTGTTCTTCTCTTGTAGTTTAACCTTCCCCACGAAATATGCATCTTGTGGTATGAGCTGCAGGCTAGAGCTAGGAGAGTTGGTGCGTATTGTGGCGGGTAAGGCTCGGCAACTTGGACCAGGATATAGACGTGGCTAGCCAAATGTGACTTAAGGATTGGTTGGTTCGGCGGCGTACGGTTGTTACGTCTCCGCCGAACCAGTCTTGCCGGGCCAAGTTCGTCTACTAGCTGTGGAACCGTGCACCCGGATGTGGGTCGTTTAGTTACAACATTCTGTTCGGCAGCTATCCGCCAGGCCAATGATTAACTCTGCAGAAGGCCGAACACCGAACTTCGCCGGGCTACAACGGCCGGTAGCCACCGAGCCACCCCCGCTCCCTGACTTGGAGAGGAAGTCAAGAAGAGTCGAGTAGGTGTGACAGGTGGGGTGGAACCCTTTTCCCCGATTACACGACTCTTCTCCTCAAAAACCCTAAACTTAAACCTAAAGATTTTCTTCCGTCGGAGTGCCTATCCCGCACTCCCACGATCTGGGTTTGGGCACTAACGGGGGTGCTACTTGTGTAGATCACCATCACATCCAAGATATTCCAACCTAGCCATTATTCTACCCAAGGTTCGACCGGAGAAAGCACGCCTCCACAAGTATAACTGAAAGGAGTGGTGTCAAAAACTTTGATATCAATCCTGCAACTGAGTTCATTAACAGTTTAGATGTGCTAAGAATAGATGATTTTAATCCTAAGGGCTTCTGGTTTTCTTGGTCTAGCAAAAGTGGGGGTATGGGGGTTAAGAAGAGTAGAATTGATAGAGCAACGTTGAATTATTGTTGGCTAAGATACTTTCACAGAATGTAGTATTTCTGATCATTGTCCTCTAATTGTGACTATTACCCCATTCAAAAAGGATAAAACCTGTCGATCAAAAAAAATCAAGGATAAAACCTATTAAGTTTTTAAATTACTCGATGGATCATAAGTCATTCAGGTCTCTGTTAAATATGTCTTGACAGTGCGGCCATCCTATGTGAAGTTCTATGAAGACCTACTTGGCTCCAATTTTGATCAATGACGGGATGCTAAAGCTTTTTTCTGAGAGAGGTGATAAAGAGGAAGGTGTCTGCTAAGCTGGGAACTGGACTTATTCAACCTGTGTCTGCTATTGCGATTAAAGAATGACAAGTTTTCTATTAGGGGAGACAGAGCGCCAAGGCCAGATGGTTTCAACAGGAAAGCAATAGATCCTAATCCAGTGTTTGCATCTATTGGAACGGATCAAAGGATATTAGAGATAAAGTGAGTATGGGGAACAAAGGTGATGCCAAACAAGCAAGCTTGGGCTTGTAACTCTTGGAATATCTCTAAAAGATTGCTTAGGGATACTACATGTTAGACTCAATAGAGTAGTGCTGATCTTCTGCATAGCTAGCTGTTTTGCTGTTGTGTATTGGGTTTTTTTCCTGTTTATCGTTGCCAGGGGATTCCCTGAACTGATTGTAGCAGTATGTTTTTTATTTGTATGTATTCAATTTACCACCACAAAAAAATGTGGCCAATATTTGGACATTAAACTTGACCCGAATTGTCCCTATTGATTCACCAGCATCTGTAAAATGAAAGCCAGCAGTTTTCTCCAAATCTCGAAATTGAACCCTTATCCTCGCGTCAGTGATATCTCCAACTTTTAATAGTACCGTGATAGCAAATGTTTGGTTCATCCCATTTGAACTAATGCACGGGTCTCTTCAAACACAGCATAAGGAAACAAGTCCCTATCAGTTAAGATGGGCAGTGGGCACAACCGAAGGACAAGAAGAAGGAATTAGCACTATTCGACAAAACAAAATGCACCTCCATAATTTCCTGAGGCTATAGTCATACAAGCATTCCAGCCCATTTTACTTCTCTAGCAGAAGGACACACTGTTTCTTTAGATCCATTAGTTTGTAGTGGATTCAATGCAGACTTTAATGGGAAATCAAATCGTTGTTCATGAACCTTTCTTTCTCGAGGTTCAAGCATAAGCTCATTTTATGCACGAACTCCAGATACACATACGCGACTCTATATATGAACAGCTGGGAATCGTCGAGGTATTTGTGAAAATAGATACAACCCAGACCATCCTAAAAGTATAAACACAAAAGAATGCCTATAAATTTCGTTTTCCAGCATTTCCTAATTAACCAACTCAACCCAGCTAGAGCAAGAAGTGGAATTGTAGGCACCATATACTACCGTGCATTTCTAATGTTCAAATCTCACTAACTACAACTAAAAATGCTGACTTTCACTGAGTAAAAAAAAAAAAAACCACAGCTTGAGCAAAATTTAAAAATTCAAAATAACGATAGGCTTCTTCGGTTTGTACCTTAAGAATCCAGGACGTGTCCAAGGCCTCTTCCAAACCCCCAAACCCTCCTTTATCATCGTCATCGTCGTCGTCGTCGTCCATATCCTCATCGGACCACCAGACCCTCTTCTTCGCACCTTCTCGAAAACCAAACCCACCTCCGACGTCGTTTTCGCGGCCTACATTGTCTTCGTAATTGAACCTAAATCGCTCGGCTTGGTGGGTTTTCTCGGCGTTGGAGACCCAGTCGGGCCTACCACTGCGGCCGCCGTGGCCGGTGGAAGGACACCAAGTGCCGCCACGAAGGAGAGTGTTGCGGAGGTTTGGAAGTAAAAGTGGCGGCGGCGATGGCGCAGTGGATGAGGAGGGGAACTGAAGCAGCAGAGCAGTCCCCATTTTGTCTCAACAATACGATTTGAAAAGGTAGTATAAAAATATGGACCAATAATTAAAAAAAATTCGCGTGGGACAACATTTTAGACAAACAACTGTTTTATTTGTCTAAAGTGTTATTTTATTTTAAAAATTTCATTATCGATCCATATTTTTATGCATTTTCGATTTGTCTCATCAAGATGAACGATTAATCCAAAAAATTAAGACGAAAAACTAAATTAAAAGCTACAAAGTAAAAAATACTAAAATAAATTTCACACTTATAAGTTTACAAGAACAAACCTAATGTATGCCGAACGGAAGGCTCGAAAGCCACGCTACAACTCCTATGGTACGGGCTGCACTACATACTCTAGCCCCTAGGCAGTGCAATTATTTTGATATGTGTGTCACGGTTAGAGACCGAGGCTTTCGTATCTTGAGGTGAGGATTCTTAGGCTCCGTTTGAAAAAAGAAAGTAATTTTAAAGTCAAAAATTATATGTTTACTTAAATAATTTTTCCTACCAATATGGATTTTGTTTGATAGATTTCATTGAGATCTTTTAAACGATGCAAAAAAAATTTAAAATTTATTTTTTATTTTCATTATATTTGATCTTGAAATTACCTTCTTTTTGAAAAAGAAGGTTCAAAAAGAAAGTAGAACGGCACCTTATAGGCTTTGTTTTTTTTTCTTCAATATTTTATATATTGGTGGGGAATTAACAAGGTGTTAGAGCATCCGCACTAGTATCTTTAAATTTTAGACCAAATTAAAGAGCAAAAAGTTAGTACTTATTTATTATTTTAGCTACTCACTTTTAAAATGTCTCCTGCAACAGACTCTCTATATTAAAACTATCCCATTAAAAATACTATTTCTTTATTCTAAAAAAAGCACCAAACTATCCTATTCCAAGCAACTGTTTACTTGTTATTAATTATTTTTTTTAATATATAATCTGTCTAAAAAAATTAAGTGTTCTAATTTTTAATCCATTTGAATCGGTACAAAAATTTTATTTTTCTAATTATTTTATTTTAAAAGTTCATAATTAATATTTGTTTTTAGGACTTTCATATGAGAGTTATGGAACTAAATAAAGTGGTATTCATTTTTTAAGTAGTGGATTGCCTTCCATGCATTTAAGGCATCGTAATAATAATATAATACTCCGTATCATGTAGCAAAGGGAACAGTGACTAGCCAAAGAAAAGAGCCACCGTAAACATTGGGCAAGTGGTCCCCACGTTTGAAGAGTCTGATGCGAGGCCAATTTCTGCATTTGGTTAGATCAAATGGCATACAGGGCAATTTGCCTTGTCTGAACGGGATGCTCTTAGTATGTTACTTTATAGGGGTTCAAACTTTAGAGGTTATTCATAATCTTGAATTCTAATCACGCTTCTTGTGGAGCTTGAACCCCAGCCTCCGAGGAGGGAGGGGGTAAGGCCAAGTGGCCAACCAAGGGATTAGAAGATTTCAACTAAATCTATGTTTTATCTTTATTCAAAAAAATATGCATTTGTTGTTTTTGTGCAAATACTATTGGTTTTTTGGATTCGTCTCGAAAACCCAAAGTTTTGTATTTTTACTCAAGTATTTTTAAAAATATCCAAGGTAAAACCAAGTTTTACACTATAACTGGCTATAGTGACATTTTCTTGGATAATTTCAAAAATATTCAGGTAAAAGTTGAATTTTTGGATTCTTAGATTTGTTTTGATGAAACAAATCTAAAAATTCAATTTTTTTCGCAAAATCAACAAACGCGAATTTTTTTTTGAATAAGGACAAAACACAGATTTAGCGGAAATCTCCTAAAACCAGAACAAGGCTTTATTCTTATTAACGTAATTGAAATTTATTTGATTTCCGGAAAATCGGTTGACAGCAAAACGTCAACAATTCAATTATTCGCGAACAGTGGGCTCCATTATTGAGTTTTTGGATTACTTTTGGAACTTTTCTTGTAATCTTTTCGTGCTTTTTGTCCGCTTGTTAAAAAATATTTTACTTTTTAAACAAGAATTTTTTTAAAAAAATAACTAACTTTTGGTCAAATGTTTCACACTTTTGGACCCGTCTCGATGAGACCACCCGGAAAAGTGATTTTTTAAAACAGAAGTATAAAAAATTTCAGAAAGTGACAGGAAAAAAAAAAAACAGTACCAAAACACTTTTTTTTTTTTGGTATTTAGTGCATTTTTGTTTAGTCAGAATTTGAATATTTCTTAGTATATATAGCTTGTATCAATGAGACCAACCGGGAAAAAATTTATTTTTTCAAAATATGACAATGTTTTAGGAAAGATAGTAGGCTCCGTTCAGTTGCCAGGAATGTTGTACAGGAAAGTTATTCTCAGGAAAAGTCAAGTAAAGTGAAGTAAAGGAAAAAGAAATCTATTTTCCTGTGAGTGTTCATTTGACAAAATTTTTTTGCAGAAAAACTAAAGTTTAGTGGTTCATTTGTCGGAAAAAGACACTTATGAGAAATTTCTTTATTTCTCATGGTAAAAGTAACTTTGAGAACTAACACATACAGGAAAATGTATTTTATCTAATGCAAAGCCTTAACATGAAGCTTAAAAAATAAGTAGATGATAACTAAATAAACAAATGTTAAATAACTATGCTTGATTAGTTGTCGATACAAAAACTCATTGATAAACTGATGAGTAATAAGTACAAAACAAAACTGAAAACTAATGACAAGATAAATAAATACTTCCAAAAAAAATCAATTACTAATTTTTTCTACAACAATTATCTTAGAAAGCAGCACAGTAGTCGAAATTGTTATTACTCACGTAAATTTCAAAGTGCCTTTCTAAGAACCTAATTCGTATTTTTTTGGTATTGGCGTCATTCGTTTTTTTTCTTGCCCTCCAATTATTTTGGCCCCACAATGCAGAAAACTTTCCCGCAAAATCCTATGCTTTTGGCCAGATCACTTTTGCAAGAAAGTAAATCTTGTAGGAAAACTTAAGAACATTTTTTCCACTACTTTCCTGGCAACTAAACACTACAAAAGTTATGAGAAAGTTGATTTTCCCATCATTTCCTACGCTTTCCTGACAACTGAACGGAGCCGTAGTGTTTCCACCAATGAAAAAAGTTAAGAAACATGATAGACGGGTAAATGTTCACATAAGCGCCTTCTAATTTATCTTTACTAAATCTATTTATTTTATTACTTAGTGTTTTTAGTGTTTAATTTTTGTGATGTAAGTTTTTGGAGGTTTTGATATTTTAATGTGCTCTGCCTAGCTGCTTACTGAATTAAAAGGATCATGGATTGCGCCTCACGATTTTTCTCCACCGGTGCTTCTGTCTTGTTATAGGGGAAGTGAATGGGTAGCAATAATTGGACATGCACTTGATCTTGTAGGTGGGCCTAATAATTATGGGCCAGGCTATTTGCAATTGGGAATTTATTATATATAGTCACTTCATAAAAAGAAATCTAAAAATTTCTTTTTATGAATTGGCTACATGTAGCAAATTCGCAGTTGTCTTTAATAGCACCCATAATTATTTGTAATCTGGACTTAGGGGGTGTTTGGGAGGCAACTTTTTGGCTTTTCATTTTTCACTTTTTTCCTTTTTGGCTTTTGAGATTATGATCAGAATGTATTTTGTATTTAGTAGAGTGTTTGAATGATATGTGCATAATGCATTTTGCAGTAGGAGTATTGTTTGGAAGATATGGAATAAAAATGAATTATGGATTGATTTTTTACTATGTTGCCCCCGGTTATTAATAATGGTGTATAATGTATATAAATAATGTTTTAATTAATTTTTTTTAAATGTACTTCCGAAATTGGACTGGTGCATGAACTGAAATTGGACTGGTGTATAAAGTACATTTTTTTAAATGTATTTCCGAAATTGGATAGTTGATATTTTCAAGGGCAAAGTGGAGATTATTCCAAAAGGGAGAGGATAGGGTGGTCTTTTTGGCATGCTAGAATTCCGAAATGGGAAAATGACAATGCAAAAAGCTCCTTTTCCCTCATTTTCGGTTTTATTTTAGAAACATCAAAACCCAAAACCCATTTTCCTCAAAACCCATTTTCCTTCTTCTTGCCAAACACCCAAAATCCAAAAATTAGAATTGGAAAATGTAAAAATAGCCCATCCAAACACCCCCTTAAGGTTGGGGCCCAAGGTTTTAACAATTGTAGTACATGGCTAAGAGCCCGTTTCAGAAATATTTTTAAAAAATAAACAACTTATTTCATATTTTCAAACTCAAAAATAACGTAAATGAAAAATTATTTTTTATTTTTTTTGCACTGTATAAAAGATTTTAATGAGATCTATCAAACAAGATCTATATTTGTAAAAAAATTATTTACGTAAATATATCATTTTTAAATTTAAAGTTATCTTTTTAAAAAATAAATACCTATTTATGGTTCTAGAACGAAGCTTAAGCCAGTTCTCGGCCCACGAGGATTATAAAAGGGCAACAATAGGGTTTTATATATATATATTGAAAAAGTGGGTTGACTGATTCCTACAGAAAAAAAGGAAAAAAAAACTGGAAGATCTGATACGCACGACTTTATTCGCATACTTTCCGACAGAAAAGGCGAACGAAGAACGTGCCGACGACAGAAGTTTCGAATACTAATTATTTACAGTTTTATGCCTTGTTCTTTTTGTAATTTAAAAAAAAATTAAAAAAAAATCTCCTTAGATTCTTCTTAAATTCTTTATATTTTCAATATTTTTCTATCTATTTTTCTCCACTTATTACACTTATTATTTTTTTAAAAAAAATTCAAATACTAATCCAAGCATAACATTAGACTTACATTCATATAGAGTTTTCTTTTCCTTTCAATTTTATTTGAAGTTTAGTTCAATTACTTGCGTCCTAGTAACTTGTTTTTAATTTTTGTTTTTTATAAAAGTTGTTCGTTGGTTATTGTTTAATTTAGATCTTTTATTTATTTTTTATCTCGCGTATTAGAAGCATGATTCAAATTAGGGTTTCTTCTTTCTCATGCATAATGATTAATAAGTAGACGTATAGGTAGGGTCGTGAGGTGATTAGCACACCGTGGCCAGTTCGGGTAATGCTTCTATTTTCAAATAATAAAAAACGATTTTAGAATGAAAAAAATACTTCCCGTAGAAGAACCCGAGCATTGTCAGAATCCATGTGAACAGGGGGAATGAGGGTCCAAAACTCATTCTCCGCTGCGCATGGGTAAACGGCAACCCTAAGGTTTCGCATCTTGCGGGGTATCTTTTGTAATGTAAAATTGAACGTTTTTAAGAACACCGAATCGAGCATGTTAATCCGGACTGGTTACGAGAGCTATGAACCCTACGACCGTACCTCATTTTAATTATTTGAAAAGAACAGTTGTTTCCTTAAGTTTTAATTAATCTCAATCAAATCGACAAGGAGTGACTACCTAAGAGCTTGTTAAATTAGTAAAACTCAAATTTTTAGTCAGCATACATCATCGTCTCTGTGGATTTGACTGCAGACTTACCGGATGATAGGCGCGTGATATCGTAGATATAAGCGCCTAAGCAGGACATATTAGCGCGTTAGAGGCGCGGTTTATTCCATTTTCCACTTGATACCGTGTTTTGTCTTGTTTTTGTGTCTTTGTTAGTTTCGCAGGAAATAAGGCGGTTATTGCGCCAAGTTTGGATTGCGAGGCCTTGAGGCCGTGTCGGACATCGCCATGGGAAGTCATGACGGAGGTGTGAGGCGTCGGGTGCCAAAAAGTGCATGCAAGCACAAAATTCTCACTAAAGTAGGCGGTAGGGCTACAGCTCATAAGTGTAGCCCTACAGAGTGCATTAGCTGGGGAACAGAGAAATCCGTAGCCTTACAGCTATTCTTTGTAGGGCTACCGAAGGTTTTAACGGGAAAAATTGTATTTCAATTATTTTTAATTCTAGACTTTGGGGATTAATATAAATACCTCCTCAGACTTTGTTTTTAGGGTAAGAACATTACGTAGTAGCTTTTTCTTACGTTCTTTTTCTTCCAGAGCTCTTTTCTATTGAAGTTTTCAAGTTTTGTTCAAGTACTTGCACTTCGGTAACTCGTATTAATTTTCGTCCTTCATTAAAGTTGTTCGTTAGAACTTGTTTAATCTTTTTCTTCTATTGATTTCAATTGTTTGAAGCATGTTTAGATCTAGGGTTAAAATTATTGCTGCATTCAATAAAGTTATGAGTGAGTAGATTCATAGAGTGTGGCCGCGGGGTGAAGGCGTCCCCTGGCTAGTTCAATTAATGTTTTTACCTCGGGTTCGAATTAATTTAATTTTTTTAAGCAGTTTTAGAAGACGAAAACTCTTCTAACAAACAAAACCCAGGCATCGCCGGAATTCGAATGCGCACGGAAACTGGTGACAGGTGGTGCGCATTTGTTAGGGATCCTTTTTCCTATTCTAAAATCAACAAATTGAATAATTGTGGCCCGAGTAAACATTAGTTAGGCTAGTTGCGGACGCTGGGCTCCCACGGTTGTACTCTCCATTTTAAATCCATCTTTAATTAATTCAATTTGGTAAGTTAGTTAGTAAATCAACCTATTAAACAAGGGGTGGCTACCTAAGAGCCAGGTTAAATCAGAATTCAACACTTTTGAGTCAAACATCGTCCGTCTGTCTCTGTGGTTCGACTCCGGTACTTCCGGATATTGTGCTACAACGGTCGAGAGTCCTACGCTTGGGACGCGTCTTTATTTTAATTCACCCGGTCGGTCAAGCACCGGATATTGTGTTACGTCGGTCTCCGCTTTACGCTTAGGGCAACCATTAATTTAGGATTAGAAAATTGTCAAGCAAAACACAACTTTTTTATCTCGTCATTATTAAAAAAAATCGCATTTGTTAGTTTTACGCTAAATTTTTATGAAACATTGATTTATTTAGTTAGAAGAGAAATCGAAAAAGTAAAAAATTATGATTTTTACACATCTTTTGAAATATCCAAACAAAATCCAAAAATTGACTTTTTGAGTTTTTCTTTGGATATTTTTCAAAGTACTTGTATTCGGTTGCAAAGTTTGAAAAAAAATTCAAATTTTTTAGAATACTTTTCTTCTCTCTTTACTCATTACTCCTCTCAAATCATTACTATATTTCTCTCTCCATTTATTATCACTCTCTCCAATCATTACAGTCATTTCTCTCTCTCTCTCTCTCAACTTAGGCTCCCGTTTGGCTAAATTAGCCAATTGGTTTATTTTTTTGACCTTATTCAATTTTTTTTCGTATTTATTAGTTTTTGTCAATTTTTTGAGAATTATTATATTGTCATAACGAAAAAAATTTTAAAAGTAAAAAATTATGATCGAAATCTAATTTTTTTAATAAAGACAAAAAAATTGACTTATTTTTGTCTTTATTAAAAAAAATTAGGTTTTGATCGTAATTTTTTACTTTTTAGATTCTTCTTCTCATGACAATGCAATAATCCTAAAAAAATTGACCAAAAATTAACAAATAAGAAAAAAATTTGAATAAGGACAAAAAAATAAGCCAGTTGGCTTATTTAGCTGAACGGGATTATTACTCTCATTTCTTTTTCCAATTATTACCCAAAACTATTTTCAAAAACCAAACCAAACACTATATTAAAATACACGGATTAAAAAAAAAACACTATCTCAAAAATATTACATAAATACCAACCAACTAAAGTCATAATTTTTTACTATTTCAATTCTTCTCGTCGAGACGAATCAATATTACATAAAAATTTGACATAAAATTAATAAATACGAAAAAAATTAAATAAAGAGAAAACAAAAAAATTGATAACTTTTTCATCAGTGGAAATCCCTATAAAAAAGGCTAATGACTTTGTCACTTCCCTATTTGTTAATATCACTTTTCTTTTTATTTTTATTAGGGTGAATTTACTAAAACACTATTACACTTTATGACGTTACTTTTTCTCACTTTGCAAATGTTAGGATGTTTTAGTAATAAATAAGGGAGTGACAAAATCAACTGTCATAAAAAAAATGAAAAAAGGGGTGCTAAATTTATTGTCCACCCTTTGGACTGATTATTAGTGGGCCCCACAGCTTGAAAATCCATGGGGGAATTACATTTCAGTGGGAGTTGGGGCAAATAATGCCCAACTCATGGAGAGGTTTTTTCAGAATTGCATAAATATGGAACGGAGGAAAAAAAATTCCCTATACATGAAATGGAGGAAAAAATATTCCTCATACATAGAGTCTATTGTAATCGAATCTGGGTTTCATAAGTTGCCATTTCTATGAATTTAAGTTGTCCCTTATATGGACCTAAGTTACCCCTTCTATGAATGTAAGTTGTCCATTTTATGAACTTCCTAGGTATTCAATTTTTCGAGCATTTCTTCAATCTTCTTACCATTTCTATTATTTTCTGAG
This sequence comes from Rhododendron ovatum, assembly GCA_019656835.1. Taxonomy (NCBI): domain Eukaryota; kingdom Viridiplantae; phylum Streptophyta; class Magnoliopsida; order Ericales; family Ericaceae; genus Rhododendron; species Rhododendron ovatum. Next base: position 7,931,667 of record CM033799.1, on the reverse strand, counting down.
AAATTTGGAATCTGGGTTACTTGCAGATTTGCATGAAAACGGACCAACTAAAATTCTCCATGCATGAAAGGGAAGAAAAAAAAATCTCAAAACATGAAGTCGGTTTGTAATCAAATTTGGATTTAAATCTAAGTTGCACCTTATTTTTTTTTTAAAAAAACAGCCAGTGAAGCAAATTGGTAGTTAATAGCATAACTTCTTCACATTTTCAAGTAAAACCAAACAAGAAATTTCAAATGGCAATTCCTAGAATCTAAAAGCAAAAGTATAAAGTGGATGCTAACAAACATACATCTTATTTTCTCAATCATTTCTCTTTCTAAAAAATTATCCAAAATACACTAATCTCAAAGTACTTTAAAAACTCAAATCTGCAAGTAACTTAGATTTCAAATTTCTCAGAAAATAATAGAAATAGTAAGGATATTGAAGAAATGCTCAAAAAATCAAACACTCAGGAAGTACACAGAAGGGGCAATTTAGGTTTATAGAAGGGACAACATAGGTCTATATAAGGGGCAACTTAAATTCATAGAAGGGACAACTTAGGAAACCCAAATTTGACTACAACTGACTCCATGTATGGGGAATATTTTTTCCTCCGTTTCATGTATGAGGAATTTTTTTTCCTCCATTCCATATTTATACAATTCTGAAAAAATATCTCCATGAGTTGGGCATTATTTACCCCAACTCCCACTGAAATGTATTTCCCCCAAAATCCATAGCTTGAAAATTCTGTCCGTGTCCTTGGAGGATGTGGCGGGTAAGAAGCGTGTAGATTTTTACAATGAAAATGACAGAAATAACGCATTCCCTCCCTTTAATTAACAACACTAGCATGTTGGGGACTTTCCACTTAACTTTCCCTCTTTTTTTCTTTTACTTTACTCTTTCTTTTTCCATTTCAGACTGCATATTGAAGTTTTTTTTTTCGGTCCTCAACGCAATAATTGTTATTTACGGGATCGACCTCTATTTTGGAAGTCATAAAAAAAATAAGGTATGTTTCACTCTGAAGCTGTGGTTTCAACCATGGAAAGTCTTAGGTCCCATTTGTTTTGAAATTTTGGATTTATAGGTAATAAATGTAAAGACAAATAGAATAATGATTGAAAATAGGAATAATGATTGGAGGGAGATAGAGAGAAAAATGAAAGTAATAATTGAAGAAAAATAAAATAATAATTAAAATACAAAATCTAAAACCTTTAAACGAACAGGGTCTAATCTTCACTTTGAGGCTCCGTTCCGGAACAAAAAAAAAAAGTCCTTATTTTTTAAAAAGGTAATTTCAAGCTTAAAAATTATGGGCTTATTAAAATATAAAAATATGCAATATGGATCTTGTTTGGAAGATCTCATTGAGATTTTTTATACGATGCAAAAAAAATTGAAAAATTGATTTTCATTTACTTTATTTTTGAGTTTGAAAATGTAAAATAAGCTGCTTATTTTTTAAGAAGATTTCTGAAACGGAGCCTGAATCATTTACAGATTTGAAACCTAGTTTATTCGGTTTTTTTTTTTTTTTGACATGGTCATAAGACCTAGTTTATTCCTTTATGACACATAATTGTGGATATCTATTGGTGAGTAAACACTCTTGAACTTTGTGAAAAACGTTGACTAACATTTGGGACCTATTTGAGTTAGTGGAATACCCTTTTATTGAATGTTAAAGTAAACACTCTTGAAAAATAAGTGCTTATTTGAGTTAGTGAAACGCCATCCTAATCTAGTTGTTAAGGAAATAGAGTCTCGCATTACTTGGGAATGAAATGTGATATTACTTAATAACATACCTCTCCATACATTGGTTTTGAGAAGGATATAGAGTTTTCACATAGTATCAAAGCGGAGTCTATTCCACCTCACATTTAAAAAAATTCACAATCCACACTTCAGGATAATAGACCAGTAAAAAGGCTGCACGATGATAGGACCCAAAAAGTAATCACACGTGACATACCTCAAACACGGCATCACATAAGGGGATGATAAGGAAATAGAGTCTCACATTGTTTGGGAGTAGAATGACTAATCACTCAATAATATTTGAGACCTCTCTACAAATTATCAATTGATTTTGAGTTGAATAAAAAGTTTTCACGCTAATAAGAAAAACATAAAGGAAGTTAAAGCTAGAACGAGAGAGAGAATAAGAGAGAGAAGAGCTCGTCACACATTGCTAATTAATTTTGATTTATAGATATAAAATTTTCACATTAGTAAGGAAAAATATAAAAATAAGAGAAAATTTTAAAATAGCACATGACCTTTCACACAAATCACACACAAGCATCTGACCTTTTAAAATTATCAAAAAAAAAAAACACCTGACCTATTTAAAAACTCATCAATTTTCCACCCGCCGTAAACTTTCTATCCAAAACAGACTGAAATAATAAAAATGTGCATTTTGGCACGAATATTGGCAAAACAAGATTAAGGCTCATTTCGGCAAAACACAATATTATACTCATAAACAAGATTAATGCTTGATTTAGCTTTAAAAGTCAATTAATAACTTAATTTTTGTCTTTATTCAAAAGAAAAAAAACACATTTGTTAGATTTGCGTCAAAACGAATCAATAAATTATAAAAATTACTTAATTTTTCAATCCAAACCCACCCTAAATAAGAAATCAAGCTTAATTTAGTATTTAAATATCCATAACTATGCAGCTAAATAAGATTACTTAGTATTAAATAAAAGAAAAGGCAAAACAAAAAACAGAGAATAGTCAAGCTTAATTTAGTAATTAAATACCCATAACTTGTCAATTTTCACACTTACCCATGACTATTCTATGTTTTTTGTTTTTATTTTTACATTTTTCTTTATTTAATACAGAGTAATCTTATTTGACTGCATAGTTATGGATATTTAATTACTAAATTAAGCTTGATTCCTTATTTAGGGTGGGTTTGAATTGAAAAGTTAAGTAATTTTTGTGACTTATTGATTCGTCTTGACGCAAATCTAACAAATGCGTTTTTTTTCTTTTAAATAAAGACAAAAATTAAGTTATTAATTGACTTTTAAAGCCAAATCGAGCATTAATCTTGTTTATGAGTGTAATATTGTGTTTTGCCGAAATGAGCCTTAATTTTGTTTTGCCAATATTCGTGCCAAAATGCACATTTTTAGCATTTCTGTCTGTTTTGGATGGAAAGTTAACGGCAGGTGGAGAATTGATGGGTTTTTAAATATGTCAGGTATTTTTTTTGATAATTTTAAAAGGTCAGGTGCCTATGTATGATTTGTATGAAACGTCAAGTGCTATTTTGAATTTTTTCCTAAAAAAAAAGTTAAAACAAGAAGAAGAGAGAGAATAAAAGAGCGAAGACACAAAGTTAAAGAGAGAAAAAGTGAGAATCGTACGGAGTTCCAAAAAGATACGGTTTGGAATGGTCTCTTACAGCCTACGCAAAAGAATCCTTGCATTCATTGAAAACCTCGTTGGCAACTATCAGATGTGGACACGCGGGCTTCTACTCGGCTTCGTAGTGCGCTATAAATGTCAGGGCACTCTCGTCCTCGTCGTGTATACACCCTCGTCACGAGAGGTGCTCTTGAATTTCTTTTCTGATCAGCAAATGGCTGCAACGGATGAGACAGTGCTGACAAAGATTGCCGAGGCTTTTAATGAACTCGCCGACGATGTGAATTCTCCTAGTACTCCGCCTCAACTTTCTCTGAGCAAGTTCTGTAGTGCTTGCCGACTGCTTTCCCCTCTTATCGGCTGCTTGGGAATCGCCTTTAGGTTCGCCGAAATCGAATTCTCTGCTAAGGTGGGTACATGATCATGTTCATTATTCTTAATTTCTTGGATCTCAAGTTTTTTATTTGAATTCCGGGTCTGTGGAGAGCGAAAAAGGAAAGGGATTAATAGTTCAGATTCTAGCTTTAGCTTAATAGCCTTCACCTTTTCCACCGAACAGTCTCACACACAGGTGCATTTCGCTGATGAACACACACCAGCACTTTTGTTTTTCCAGATACTACAAAAATACGATTGGTTTTTCCAGGATACAAAAAAGAACTCTCTCGGCTTCCAAGAGAACCTAATGGGATTCCTATGTGCAAGCCATGTGCCACAAACATGTAGAATGTTGTACCAAAAGACTAGCCCACACAAATTAATACTTTTGGATCAGACAAAGTTGTTATTGGGCTTACAAAATACTGGGCCATCATTAAGGAGGGAATCTTACATCTCCTAGCTGAAAAGCCATTTAGGGTGGTAAAAGAGGCTCTGATACCATGATGATGAGAGAGAAGAGAAAGTATATAAGGTGTTTAATTAACCCTAACACAATTAACTATTATTTATAATACGAGATAGACTGCTACAATACTTGACTTAGCGATGTGGGACTAACTATTCTAACAGTATTGTTGATTTATATGGTCCTATGTGTTTTCATATGTATGCGTACGTAGGATATGTGTTAAAAACCGATTGCTTCAAAAGCTTAAGCTGATATGGAGCAATGTAACATGTGTGTTTATTCAAACAATGCAAGTGTTGATATAGGATTATATACATCAAACATCACTGGCTTTTTTCTTTACCAAACATCACCAGAATGTTGTGTGTGGATGAAAGGTTGATGAACTTACAAAGGCATCGGAGTCCATCGATACAATAGAAGCTTTAATTGATCTAGACATTGCACATAGCGTTGGAAAGATTTCGTGGAGCAATTCGCGAAACCTTATCAGGGTGAACCGCACGGTCGACCTGCTTAGAATAATGTTCGAGCAGATTTTGGCTCAAAGGTAACTAAATAGAAAACTCCAATTCCATTTTTTTTTTCTGTGGCTAATTTTCAAGAACTATTGGTATGTTTTTCATGATTTTATGGATCCTATTTCTATTTCTGTTAAATTTAAATTTAGATGGATGCAACATTCAAAACTTACACCTGAGGAATATATATTTACTCCTTGTGCAATGAGTCACTCGGACCCGGTTGAAATTTACAATATCTATCAATTATCTATTGTAATACATAAAGGAAGAACACCCTTTGCTGTCATCTTTTTTTATTTATTTTGAAGCTGTGTAGACTTTTCAACTACCAAAAGCACCCTCTAAAATTAAGCATTTTACCCCTTAAATGTTGGGAAATGATAATGCCAAAATCGTTTTTGTTGGTCTCAAAATTAACTCTAGTGTACAAAAGGCTTGTACCATTTGCAATGTACAAGACTTTTATGCTCTGAAGTTTTGGCACCAACAAAAACAATTTTGGCATTATTATTTTCCATGATGTTTTTGGTAGCCGCTTTGCATATTTGGTAGCCGCTCCTGTGCTCTCTCTTAAACCATGTAACCACCCACCCCACACCCAAAAAAAACTATCCACCCCCACTCCCACTCCCACTCTCAAATATTTCACTTGCACTTGCCAATGCACACATGGAGGGTGTGCCCCCAACCGCTAATAAAAATAATACGGCAACGAGGTTTTTGATTTCTCAATGATACTAAATAATTCCATCGTATGTGAAGATTAGGGCAGAGTTTAAACTTTGTCGAAGTTTTAGCAGATTCAATGTTTTTGTACGCATCTACTGAATTTTGAATAAATCACGAATTCATCTTGAATGATACTAGCAAGCAAGATTGGATAGAGCCACCTTAGATGCTATGAAAATTACATTGGATTATGAACTCACATGGGACATTGCATCGCATATAAAATTTTCTGTTTACACAATTGTCTTGATAATATTATCTCATAGAAAAAGAAAAAGTGACGGTTGGGGTATGATTAGCAAGGCATTTTTTTTTTCCCCATCTTGATGTATCTATAATTTCTGAAGAATTAGTGAGAAACTAAGTTTGTGTTTTCAGAATTCTGTACCAATATTACAATTTCATTGACAGGGGAAACTTCATAACTGGTCCGGGTTTAACAGCATACGAGCTGGTGTTTGCTCCATACCATAGTTTGGCCATCAAGATAGCCGTCCGTGCTGTGGCATTGACCCTTCCCACAAAGGCACAGTTGTTGAGAAAGCTAAAGGAAAATGGTAATTGCATATTATTAAACAACATGCTAAGTACCTACGTACGTATCACATGGACTCGGGTGCAGTGTGAGATTCATCTAATTCTTGTGTCTGAAAATACACGACTAGATTATGTAATTTTAACTTATTATTTAACGTTCTTATGGTGAAATGGTATTTACAAACTAACATAGAAAATTTCATGAGTGGAGCCTTATGGCTCATGCGTCATTGACTCATTGCATAGTAGTGATCAACTACTTGGCACGCTTATGGCCGGGTGCGTGTCTAACTAAGCGCGCATCTCGGACAGATATCCCATGGTTCCTTACTCAAGTGTGAATGTAGGGTCTGAGTACTCCATAAATTTTGACCCAAGTACTCCACAAATTTAGAAGCGTACTTCCATATAACACAGTTACACAGCATGCCACTACACGCAGAATACTTTATGCATATATGTATGATATGTAATAGCTCATCTAGTTCATCAGTGAGGTTCTAAAGTTGGCCCCGGCCCTCTCATTCTATTAATCTTTTGAGAGTCATAACTATGCATGTTTGCGGATATGTTCATGTTTGATTATCGCACAAACTTTCAATTCATTTGCTTGTGCAATTTTCAGAGGACTCTGCAAATGTTCAGATGCAGAAGTTTGTTATTGCATCATCCGCTGTCATACAATACATTAACAACCTGTTTCACTCAAAGGAGTATGGTGATGAGTTGCTCGGAATGATATAATTAATTAGTTGGTTCTCTGGTTATATATAGCTTGTAATTAATAACATGGCTCCATCAAGATCGATCTTGTCAATGCGCTCGGGCGCGGGTTTGTGTGTACGTGTACTTCGAAACTATATATCTTGTATTCACCTTCCAGAATCTGGAAATGAGGTTATAAGGAATAAAGCTTAGTGGATATATGATATATACTTGTCACTTTTACTACTAATATATATGTAAAATTGGTTTAGTTGGTGGAACAAACATACTATCAATCTGCAGGGTGGTGAAAAAAGTACTATCGGATGAGTTGCCTGTGCCAAAAAAGACTTGATTTGTTTTTGTTTTCTAGCAGTTTTTAATAGGGGTTATGCCATGTTAAATTTATGTGCGTACCTTTTAAGCTATTTCCTTTTCAGCACAAAAAAGTTTTAGTTTACCAATTTTTATTGGGTAAATTTGATTGACCTCCCCTGAGTTTTTCTGACAAATGTAGGGACCTCCCCCGAGGTTCTGAAATATTACTGACCTCCCTTACTTATAAAAATATTATTGAGATTCCCCCTTTGGTTACTCTACCGTTAAAAAACTAATAGAATTCGCTAATGTTAGCTAGTTTAGTTCTTGAAATTCCAAGGTTGTCCATAATCAGTAATGAAAAATCTCAAAAGGCCTCAAGCAATTTTCTCCCCCTTTTAAATTCTCAAATTTCTTTTTGTGAAGGAGAGAGAAACTAGGTCATGAGTGAGACGAGGCTTTCTTGGAGGAGAGAAAGACTACTTGTACAAGCAAAATCAAACATAAATATCTCTTAATAAACTTTGTGTGGATCGATTAATGAGTTTGCTCTATTTTGTCCAATCTGCACTCCATATATTCTTTCTAAAGTTCCCCCCCCCCCCCCCCCCCCCCCCCCAAATTGTGAGGGTTTTCCATAAACCATGAGATGGATTTCAGGCTATTTTCTAAAGTTTATTTTTTTTAATTTCAAAAAGAAAAAAAGGGGAGGCCTTGGTATGTATCTCCCTGAATGCCCTAAGCGTAACTCGATCCATGGCATCATTGGCATGGAAAGGCTGCAATTTAATAGGGAAGTGCCTCACTTTCCCAACACATATTTTCATCTAATTCTTTATAAATCATTTACTCTTTTCTTTCTACAAATGGTTACTTTTAATTTGTATTTTTTCCTTCAACAAAGTGGTCATTTGTTGTAGACTGAAATAGTCGGTTTTGTCATGGATGCATGCGGTATAAAAACAGTTTCTTAGGAATTGATTTTGTGGGTTGACAGTCAAATAAATACTGAATACGTTACTTTATGCCCTGACCCATTATATTATCTGTTGGCAATAAAGAAGAGTGTTAGAAAATGTAATCTGTAATCTTCTAGAATAATGTAGAATAAGTATTTAAATATCTAAGTTAAAAATAATTAGAAGTGTATAGAAGCAATAATTGTATTTATGCACATGGGTAGAATTAGATAATTCTAGAAGATGAGAGATCTTTCATGTAATTAAGCACATGTGTTTAACTAGACTTTTCTAGAGGAAGAAAAGTCGGTGGAGTAGCTCTATAAATAGAGCATTGCTGGTGTTCTAAAGAACAGTAAAAAGAATTTTTAGAAAAAGAAGATTTTTGAAGCTCAAATATAATGAAAATGAAAAATAATTTTTTAATTTTTTTTGCACCGTTTAAAAGATCTCAATAAGATCTATCAAATAAGATCCATATTGGTAGGAAAATTATTTACGTAAACACGTCATTTTTGAGCTTGAAAAACCTTCTTTTTCTAAAAATTCTTTTTACTATTCATTTGGAACATGATCTGATGTACTTTTTCATGTATGAATGCAAGCCTAAAACCTTTGACTCCTTTGTACTAATGCCATCAATCATCCCTTCCTTTCTTTACAACCTACATCTCTTGACCAATTTCATTCAAAATATAACTAAACACCTCAACAATTTTGGTATCAGAAACATAACCGATCAATCCTTTGTGTGGACAGCGATAACTCCTTTTCTTTTCACATTTTGCAGCTTCCCATCTCCCAGCTTTACTTGTGAAAAGATTTTATCATCAAGCTGCACGAACTTTTCATGATTGCCTGTCATATGATTACTGCATCCACTATCCAGATACCAAATGTTATCTGACTCTTGTTGAGCATTCATGCAAGAGAATAGCTATTCAGCTTCATTTTCTTCTGAAAAATTAGCTTTGTTTTTTTCTTAATTGAACCAGCAATCTCGATCAGAATGATTAGAAACCTTGCATCTCTTGCATTTAAATCTGCAATCTTTGGAGGCATGATTAGATTTTTTGTAAATAATACAAGAAGAGTTAAAGTTACCACCATTAGGATTCCTCTGATTGTCGTATCATTTTCCTTTGTTTCGGGCTTGAAATGCATTTTGGCCTCCACGTCTTTTTCCGTTTATGCCTCCTCCTTGAGATGAGCCATTCTCTTGATCTTCTTGATTCTTTCCTCCAAAATTGATTTTACTTTGAAATGCTTGCTCCAAGGATTGATTTGTGAACCTGCTCATCCTTTGTTCATGGGCCTCGAGAGAATTCATTAGTTCATATCGAGTAAGTTTACACAAATCCTTAGATTCTTTGATAGCAGCTACAACATGATCAAATTTTGGAGGCAAACTCCTAAGAAACTTTTCGACAATTCTTTTATCTGGAAGAGTATCTCCATAACTTCGAATTTGATTGATAATTCCAGCAACTCGGGAAAAGAACGTTTGAACGGATTCATTTTCCTTCATTGCAAGATTATCAAAGTCTCTCCATAGTGTTTGAAGTTTAATGGAGATAACCTTATCATAACCTTGATATATTCAATTTTTAATATCTCCCATGCTTTTTTTGAAGTTTTTGCACCCATAATTCTTGCAAAGATAGATTTGCTTACCCCACTTTGAATGTTGAGGGGAGCCAAAGCATTTCTCTTCTTGTTCTCCTTGAACTTCTTCTTCCTTGCTTCCGTCCAAGTTGCTTCTTCTTCGACATTTTCCGGTGCCTCGTATCCACTTTCAACAAGATCCTACAATTCTTGCGAGACAAATAAAGTTTGCATTTAGATGCTCCAATAGTATAGTTCTCGATCTCCCTCAAATATAGAGATGAGATTTTGTGCATAGTTGAAAGTGGAAGAGTTGGTCTCCATGGTGGATGGAAGACGGACAAGGATGGATCGGTTATGTTGGCTCTGATACCAAAATGGGGTGCTTAGTTAGATTTTGAAGTAAATTGGACAAGAGAGTGGGATTTATAAAGAAAGGATGGGTGAGAGACGTTATAAGGAGAAGTTGTGAAAGGCTTTTGTTAGATTTTCATTGTAACAAAATGAGTACAACAAGGCTATATTTATAGAGGACATCTAATTCTCTAGAATTGTCTAGCTAGAGATAAGCATTGTACTTTAATTACAAAGATCTCCTAACTTCTAGATTTTTCTAGTTTTACCCATACAAAAATCTTCCTAGGGTAATTATATCTTATACACGCTTCTTTAGATTTTTAGCTTAGATATTTTATTACATGTTCTACATTATTCTAGAACAAGATTACAAAGAGATGTGTTCGCACCGCACTTAGCGTGCCTACATCTCACAGACGAGTCCAGGTGTGTTTGTGTTTATGTTGGTCACATGTCGGACTTGGAAGTGGCTTTGTTGCGGACATTCCAAAGTTGTCGATGGAGAGAGAATTTACAAATACTCACTCATTTAATATTCTGATCATTCCTTGTCTGTATTTTATGCTTGTTGTATAGGGTCAAATCATACGGTCTGATTATTAATTTATTGTGACGAATTCTCTTTTCAGGTTCTTTTCATTATTGTTTAAGGTGGAAAATGACCACGGAATGACGATTTGATTGTCAACATGGATGGATCAAGACATTACACATCCATTACCCTTTGTTACAGTTTTTCCCCAGTTGCAGCCCATCTGTCTCACAAGTTGATTTAACTTAACAAATTCATGGCTTTGCATCACTCCGTTTCTGGCTCTAGGCCATCTCCACATCCCAGATTGAATAATAGAGGACACCTTAGCCTGGAATCTTCTTGCATTATGCAAAATATCAGCCCCAAATTTCTTATAGAGTGGCAAAAGACCATGCCAATTATCAAGCCATAAAAGGTGGACTGTCCATTTCCAGTTTTGTCGAGAATCAGAGATTGGCCAATATCTCTCAGCGCCCAAAGACCTTCCAAATAGTCCAAGAAGAATCCTGAAGTTGAAGACTCTGCGGTTTGGTTGCCCAGCCCTAACGGATCTTTCTCTGCTAGGTCTGCATGGGAAGCAATCAGGCAGAAATCTCCTAAGCAGCAATAAACAAAGATTGTATGGTTTAAGAAGCAAGTGCCTAGGTGGGCTTTCATCTTTTGGTTGGCTTTTCAACATGGACTTAGTACTAACTTGATAGCTGAGGGATGGCTGTGGATGTGAACTGCTCCTTGTGTGCTACGGCAACAGAATCTCGCCAACACCTAGGTATTCAAACAAAAAATTCTACTTTGTCAATTTTTTTTCCCAAAAGTTAATAAATATCAATGAGTTGTATTGATTTGCGAAAAGAACTTTTTCTTTTCTTGGAAAAAGTCTACTTTTTTTTAGTTCTATTTTGCGTGTTGGATAATCTTTTTGGTACAGTGAGTATAAATTTTGGCTTGGGTCTAAAAGTTGACTTTTTTACTATTCACAGTTGCTTACTCTTTTCTTTTTGTTGGTTATTGTAGTACTAACAAGAAAATTGTGAAATATGAATCGGTTGGACTTTTCCCTTACACTTAGCCAGAGTATCTTTCTTCAACATAATCCTCATATGGCAGTGTGTGATAATGGTGTGGCCGTGTGGGCATATCTATTTGGAGAAATGGAGGAAGAAGATAAGGAGAGTTAAATGAACCCCATAGGATTTTAGCCTTTCAATTTGAGGGTGTTTTCGTCATTTCATCACCTTATGTAACAGATGAAGAGGATAATAATACAAGAGAATAAGGTCATAAGCATTAAGATATAGTAACTGTTTTTTGTGGCCTTGAGAGCAGGAAAGCTTGACCGTTGGAGTTGAATAGTGGCAACTATTCTGGCAACTATTCGCGTGTAACTGGTAGTTTTGGCTAGGCAACGGGTCAATGCAACATTTTACTTTGGCCCCTTTTCGGAACATATGTGTCGGTTTATTATTATTCACTATATGTAGCAACGGGTGTGCCGTTTTCAAGTGGGACTTCTTGACACTTGGCTTTTATCTTATGGAACTGTCATAAAATGTTTCTTTTATGAGCATGTGACATGATAATAAGATTTATTGATGGAAACTTTTGCCAAGGTTTTTGTGGCATATTGTAGGTGACAATAATATGGCAATTGTATCATGATGGTGTTTTTATAACACGGAAATGTGTTATGTGGCTCTCAATGAGCAATGTTTGATGGCCTTGATCAAGAATCAGATTACGTGTTGGGATAAGTATGAGGTTACAATACTATTGGACACGTGATCGGTAACTATTTCAACTACAGTATCTTGAATGTTTTGCTTTGTGCAAATGCTATATATGGAGGTTTTTGACATTCTTAGTTTGGAAATCATTTCCAAACTGAACATACCATCATAAGTTCGTAAAATTTATATGCATGTTCTTTGCATAAAGTAATCAAAATGATGAGTGTTATGAATTCTTTAATGAATGGGTTCGTGTTTATATAGGAAAGTAAAAGCGGACGGTGTGGCTCTTCTCTTGCCTTTACCAAAATACACTTTGATAAATACATGTTAATGTATATATGTAGAGGTTAAAGATTTAACCAGTGGGGATAACTTAAAAGGTGTGACTCTTGATTTTAGATTAAATGGTGTGACCATTGGAAGGTAACCAAGGGATGTGAAAACCTTCTGAAATCTCTGATGCTCATGCCTCATGGTAATTTGCTTCAAGGATTGGCATTCTGTTTTATAAAAAAGGTACATCCTATATTTTTCGTACCTTTCCTAATTCCTATCATCCATGCCCTTTAGTTCTCCCTGTAGAGTTTAATTTTCAAATTTTGTCCACTACCATTACCACACCTTCATGTGCACTAAATTTCAGTGTCACAATATGGCAGACCAAAAAGGGGGAAAATTGACGTCGGATTAAGTGCAGCAATCATTCTACAACTACAAACACTTATACAAATTTACTCAAATTCACATTTGAGTCCACACACACTACACTTCCAGTGTGTGTGAGATCCACCAAAAGATGTAAGTGTGTGTGTAAAGTACTTGTTCGTGTATATGTGTGTGGTTATAAAATAATTGTAAATGCAAAACATGTGATGCGCGCTTGGGACTAAATGCAGTTTGGGACTCTCTTTTTATTTAAAAATCTTCTCAGAGATTAATGTTTTTTTTTTTTTTTTTTTTTTTTACGGAGAGTGCAATTGGGTTGTTTATGTTGAAAAAGAAAGAAAGAAAGTGGATTGTTTAACATATTGATCGTCTTTGTTCACAGTTCATAGGATGTTTAGCTAAATAGAGGGAATTCATCTTATTCTCCACAAATTCAAGTATGTTTCTCGCAAATTTTTTATTTTCAGCAACTCATTTTCGTCCTACTTTAACCTTTTCTACCATTTGTTTTACCCTATCGATGTCTTTGTTTAAAGGTTGTATTGCGATTTCTAAGTCATTTTTTTCTTTTGCCTATGTGTAGTTTCTCTCTTAGGCCGTGTTTTACTGGGAATTGTCTTCATAAATCGAGGTATGTTTCTCTCAACTTTTATATTTTAACTAGAGGCCGGACACAAGTGGTGCATGTGCAAATCAGAATGTTGACAAAATAAGTCGGAAGCTAATGTGCAAGTCAAATGTTGAAATATGCGCATCTACCGGTATATTTTTATCAACATTCAACTTGCACATGCATCACGTGCGCCCGACCTCTAGTTTCAAATGAAACTGGAAGTTCGTGAGTTCTCTTTGTTACTGTATTATTAATTCAAGGCTAAATCTATTCTCTGCCCTTTGGGTTATTGGTGGGTACCATCTTGAAAATTCTGTACGCGTCTTTGGAGGATGTGGCAAGTAAAAAGTGTGTAGATTGTTTCAATTAAAATGATAGAAATAACACCTTCCCTCCCTTTAATTAACAAAATTAGCATGTTGGGGACTTTTTCCGCCAAATCACGACCACTTTTTCCACGTAACTTTCCCTCTTTTTTTCTTTTACTTTACTCTTTCTTTTTCCATTTCAGACTGCATGTCTTCCATTTCAGACTGCATGTTGATGAAGTTTTTTTTTGTTGTTCTTCAACGCAATAATTGTTGTCTATGGGATCGACCAGATATTTGGCCGAAATCTTTGTACGAATCACCCCTATTGGTGACACGTAAGCTCTAATTTAGAAGTCATCTATATAATAAAACATAACTGTGTTTGAATCTAATAGATAACCAACGCTCAAGATTTATCCTCTCATTCTAGATAAATCTTCACCCTTTATTCTACAAAATGACATTTTGATAAATACTTCATTTTTTTATGACAAACATAGAGCAGGATCTCAATGAGAAATTTGGAAAACACGTAAAATACTCCCTCTCTCTCTAACTTTCCCCTTCTCCCCCCTCTCTCACTTCCTCTCGCGAACCCACCAGACAACCTCACCACACACACACACACACTCTCTCTCTCTCTCTCTCTACGAATACAATCCGATTTCCAGACCCTTCTCTCTCCCCGAATACGGCTTCCCCCTCATGAAGCTCCGCCTTTGCCTCCTCCCATCACGCAGGTTAGCTACCAACTCGCTCTCCCCGTGCTGGCCGGACGAATAGTTACAGGTGATCAAAATAGCACGGCCATGATGGGATCGTGAAGAGGCAAATTGATATCAATAGGTAATTATTGATAATTTTTTTTACGGATTATCAATTGGTAATTATTGATTTTTTTTTACCAGAAAATGTTGATTCATGCCCTGTACATTCCTAGAATGGGTATACTCCGAATCTCCGATTGTATTGTTTTCGTTAACTAATCTTTTGTTCCAGTACGTTGATTCATGCCCTGTTCACATGTTTAGTTGCAGTATAGAATAGGACCAATTTGCACATGCATTGTGTGTACCCAATTTGTAATCGGTACAATTTGTAATCGGTATGTTTGTCTTCAGGCAAACCGGATGTTCTTTAGTTTAATGCATCCAAGGTGTCTATAAAAATGTCTCATAGAAATAAAATTGAAACTGTATATTAAAATTGCTTTGTCATAGTTCATTAGCTTCAACTACTATGCCTTATGCAACGTGGGTTGGTTGAATTGCATAGTGTTCCTTGAGCTCCTCAATTTTCAAAGATATAATCGTATAGATACTATTAGCATTATCTTTTTATCATTCGGCTCTTTAATCATAAATGACATGATCGAGTAAAGATATAATCGTAGGGATGCTGTTAGCGTTATTTTTTTATTATTCCGCTCTTCAATCTTAAATGACATGATAGAGTTGGAACCACTTCATTCTGTTTTCTAGGCTTTGTAGCAAACAGCTGCAAAGTGAGACAGAGCAATCTCTCTCTTTTTTTTTTTTTTGCTAGATTAAATGATGTTGCAAGCATATTTTTTTCTTCTTTCCTTATTTTCAGAATCCTAAAATTCCTAGGAGTTGTATTACCGTGCCTGAAATAGTTGGCCATATATCATTCTACCTTTGGTAAATACTTTAGGTGAAGCTGGGAAAAGAATATTTAATATGGTAAGAACTTTTACACAACTAATATTGGAAAATACAATATTACCTAATCTTTTGTTTACCTTTTCAAATTTCTTAGCTGAAAGAAGGGAAAAAGAAACCTTCAATCCAACGGCTGAGAGTTGCTAAATAGTTGAGTAATGATTTTTTCAGTTTTGGTATTGATTATTTCAGTTTTGGTAATGATTTATTTTGAACGATTGAATGCTAAATGCATTTGTGGTAAGGATTAGCGGTGTTGAAAGTCATGCTTGAATTTTTTGGTAATGAATGCTGGTAAGGATTGGCGTTGGATTTTTGGTAATGAATTTCTTCTTCGGTGATTTTCAAAATCTGAAAAAAAAAAAAATGTTTGCTATTCTTCTTTACTCAACTCCCACTACTCTCCCCCATCCCCCCTCTCTCTAAACCTCAATTACAATACAACCATACCATCAAAAATCACCAAACTCTCCTTCCGAAACAACAAGAATTGAGGTGAGTGACTCCATTGTTTTAATTGTATATATGGAAATTATTTTCTTTCGGTTTACACCCAACCACGATTTTCTCTCTATCTCCCTTTTTGTTAAATCTGTTTTTTTTTTTTAGAATTGAGTAAATTGATTTGGGGTCCTTCTATGCTACCCATTTTCTTTTGGTTCAATTTTTGCTCCACTTGGGTTTCCTGTCAAACAATTTTTTTGTCTCACCTACCATCCATATTTTTTGTTAAGTTAAGGGTGGGGTTGAATCTTAATTTTCTGTTCTCTGTCAATTTTTTTTTTGGTTGCCCCTACCGTATTTTTTTTTATAGTACATGGTAAGTGTAATTGAAAATTTGAGAATGCATAAGAATTTTCTTTGCGTACTTATTTTTTCAGAAACCAAACATGAATCAAATATTTTTACCAGAAAAAGATTGGAATATTGAACTTTCAAAGCACGAAATATTTTAAATTCATGTTATTAGGCTTTTAAATGGTTGACTAGTGGTTAAATAAATTAGAATTGAGATGATGTTGCATTTTAATATATTGCATTTGAGAATGAGTCATGAGGGAATGTCACATGAAATTTTAACTTAGAAAGAAGAAGGGAAAGTACATTGCCATAAAAATCCCACGAAGATCATTAATAAATTTCCTACACAACCAAACTTTTATTGATATAGGAAATGACATGAATTCGATTAGGATATAAACAAAAGCATTCTGTTAGCCATTAGGACTTTCATATAATTCTGCTCTTTGGACGAAATAGGTATGTTTGGATACAAGAAATTTTGGGAGGGTGATGAAGTGAAAAATTTCAAGACAGTTGAATTGTGATGAAGACAAGCTTTTGGAACTATGATCTTTTTGCTAAATACGACCTAACATTTTTCCTGCTAGATGAGCATGGCATTAAATTTTTTTGCTAGATGATTGAAATGGTATATGAACTAAAGCGCCAAATGTTTTTTTGTCAGGTTGCATTGGCTAAATAGTACTAGATAATTAGATATCGAGTTGGTTGAAACTTGAAGCTTAGAAAGTTTACAGCTTTTTTTTTATCAATGATGATTCAGTAGAAGTGAAATTATATTTTTATATTCAATTGAAGGGTTGATTATATTTTGTCTTTTCTTCTTGTTTTATAAAACTTGATGAATAAGTTTAACAATTGATTTTGTATTCTTACATTCTGGAGCTTGATTATTTTTAAGCACGTAAAGTGAATTTTGTGATTACAGTTTGGTTTTACAAGTAATAATCTGTAGTTTGTACTGTAGTTGAACTAGCTGTAAATTTAGGCTGGCAATAAGTTCCTTCGGGTACGAGCGCTACAACTATTAGTTTATTAGTTTGTGTGTTGTTTCAAGTTAACTGGTGGATGTACTTGAGCTATTGTTTTTTGTTTTTTTGTATACTTGGAATTTTGCGAATGGAGTCTTAGCCTTCAACATTTAATATGAATTGAATACCGATTTCAAGCCGTGCCTTCAGGCACTGGCATTTGCTAGTAAAAAAATAAGGCATGTTTAAGCGGTGGTTTCAACCATGGGAAGTCTTATGCTGTGTTTGAATGAGTTTTTAAGAAATTTTGGAGAAATTTTGTAAGGTTATGAATAGAGAGAGAAATGAGAGTAATAATTGAAAGTAGAAATAATGATTGGAGAAAGATAGAGAGAGAAATAAGAATAATGATAGGAGCTAGAGGTGAGTAATTATTGGAATTAGGGGTAATGAGTGTTTTTTGAGTTGAGAATTTTTTTTTTTTCAAAAAGCAATTCAAACAAAGCAAATCTTCACACTAAATCATTCACAGATTTGAACCTAGTTTATTCCTTTATGACACATAATTGTGGATATCTATCGGTGAGTAAACACTCTTGAATTTTGTGAAACTGACTAACATTTGGGACCTATTTGAGTTAGTGGAACACCCTCTTTTTGAATGTTAAAGTAAACACTCTTGAAAAATAAGTACTTATTTGAATTAGTGAAACACCCTCTTATTCTAATTGTTAAGGAAATAGAGTTTCATATTGTTTGGAAGTAGAATGAAATAATACTAAATAACATTTAGAATCTCTCCACACATTGATTTTTGAGATGGAGCCCATTCCACTCCACATTTAAAAATTCACAATCCACACTTCAGGATAACAGACCAGCAAAAATATTATACAATGATAGGACCAAAAAAATAACCACATGTGACAAACCTCAAATGCGGTTGCACATAAGGGGATGTTAAGGAAATAGAGTCTCATATTATTTAAGAGTGGAATGAGTGATCACTTAATAACATTTGAGACATCTCTACAAATTGCCAATTGATTTTGAGTTGAATATAAAGTTTTCGCACTAGTAAGGAAAAATAAAATAAAAAGAAAGAAAGTTAAAGCCAGAAGGAGAGAGAGAAGACCTCTCCACACATTATCAATTAATTTTGAGTTAAATATAAAGTTTTCACACTAATAAAGAAAAATAAAAAAAAATAGTGTGAAAGCAAGAAGAAGAGAGCGAATAAGAGAGAGAAGACATAAAATTAAAGAAAGAAAAAGTGAGAAGTGACAGAGTTCCGAAAAGATACGTTTAGAATAGTCTATCTATGCAAAAGTAGAGTTGTAAAACGGGCTGTGCCGTGCTGGCCTGACCCGCTTAGCTTCGTGCCAATCGTGCCGGTCCGTTTACTTAAATTGTGCTGTACCGTGCCGTTTTTCAATCTTGTTGTGCCGTGCCGGCTCGTTTACTTGATTGTGTCATGCCATTTTTCAATTGTGTTGTGCCGGCCTGTTTACGATTTACTTGGTCGTGCTCGTTTGCGGTATGGTGGTAGAGTGTGTTGCCATTAAAGTGATGAGCTTGCGTTCGAATTTCCCCAGCGCCATTTGTTCCTTCTTTCCATTTGTTCCTTCTTTTTTTATATGGTGGTGGCGTGTTGCCACTATTATTTGTCCCTCAATTTTTTTTTCTATTTCTCTAAAACTCATCTCTCTCTCTCTCTCTCTCTCTCTCTCTCTCTAAATTTTTGGATAGATTCCCATAAAATTTGTATTTTTTCCACTAACTGAAAAAAAAAAAAAAAAACATGAGTCACATGACCCATTCGGAGATTAAATTTTTATGTGACCCATTTCAACACTTTTTTTTATAATGTACAATTTACAAATGAAACCCTATTGACTAAGTTCAAAATAAACTAAAATAATTTCATTCAATAAAAATTGATAATTTGTTTTCAAATCATCGTAAGATAAAATTGACATGGCAAGCCATTTTTTTTTACCTTAATTAATGACATTACAGGAATACGAGTCATAGACTCATGATATAGCAAGTCAATTTATTTAACAACATTAAAATTATTATCTATTTTTTCGTGTCGTGTTGTATTATGCCCAACCAAAATTGTGCCGTGCCGTGCTCGTCTCACTTTCGTGTCGTGTCTGGTTAAGACCAGGCTGCGCACGTTGTGCCCATCCCACCTCCATGTCGTGTGTTGTTGTACCCGGCTAAGACTGTGTCGTGTTGTGCCGTGCCATGCCAATTTTTGTGTCGTGTCGTGCCATGCCACATTTAAACGTGTCGTGCTGGCCTGACCCACTTGACACCTCTATGCAAAAGAATCCTTGCATGCGCATTCTTGTAAACTTAACTTATTTTTTTATTTTGTGTTTTTGAATTTTTGTTAGATTTGCAAGATTTTATTGGATTAATCATTCGTCTCGACAGGACGAGTCTAAAAAGTAATAAACTATGACCAAAGTGAAAAAAAGTTCAAAAAAGACGGCACTCAGGCTCCAAAAGATAGCTGTTTGATACTTTTTTCGTTTTGAGTGAACTTTTATACTATTTGTTATAATTTTGTCCTTTTTAGACTTCTCTCATCAAGACGGGTGATTAATTCAAAATTTTTTTTTTGAATCTAACAAAAATTCAGAAAAGATGAAAAAAAAAAATTAGTATAAGTTAAGTTTACAAGAAGGGAATGCAGCACGTGGGCTTCTGAGATTTAAAATAAACTAGTCAGATTTTGACAAAATGTTTGAAAATCCGATCAAACAATAAACGGGAAGTTATTGTGCAAATTTTGTCAAAATTTGAGTTGCAAAAAATAAAGAAGATTTTAAAGTGAAAGATCTGTGCGACGATGCTATTAAAATGTATTTAGACTACAGAACATACATTTATCTCTAACATATATGAAATCTATTCTAATTTTAACTATGGTTGTTTTCTATAGTGAAAAATTTATAGATTTTTATTTGTGATTGCTAAGTTGTTAGGTGTTTTCGATAGTAAATAAGTTGTTGAGAAATGTTAAATTGTTTTTGGTAGTGAATAAGTTGCTGATAGGTTTGTGAGTAGAGTTATCATAGCAAAAAATATTTTTGTTGACAACTCTTTCGTTAATGAAAACGATATGATAAAATACGTTAAATTTTTTGTGATTTTTGTTAGCGCAAACATCCCCTAAATTGTGTTTTTTTCTTTATGTAGCATACCTAGCGGTACTTTTCTTCTTTGGTTTAATCCGGCATCCGATCCGGTATAAAATAGATATAAAAAAATGGTACCTAGTATCTCACCGATACCGCCAGACTAACCATTAAGTAATAGCAACAATGGACCGAAGATTGCATTGTTATTGGGCAAATTTCACTGACCTTCTCTGAGGTTTTTGACAACTGCAGCAATCTCCCTTGAGGTTTCTGAAATATCACTGTCTTCCTTTACTTTTCAAAATATTATCTCCATTCCCCCTTCTGTTAGTATGTGCTGACTAAGTTAACAGAAATTGCTGATGTCACTTATTTTTCACTTCTTAATTCCCATAGTACCCCTAAACTCATGTTTTTACTCAACCAAACTTGACCTTTCTTGTTGAAACAACCGTAAGGAATACATAACTTATTTTTTTAAATCATTATTATCTTTGGTAATTTTATTTTCAGTTCGATTCATTTGTAAATTTTTTTATTCCTCTCACTGAGATGAATCCACATGGTTAAATTTTTTTGTGCAAAAGCTTAAAAAAAAGTCAATAAAACACAAATAAGAAATAGTTACTTTAGTCTAAACTACACTTATGGCCCCTTTTCGCTAACTCAAATAAGTAAAGGTAATGTATTATAAGAGAATGACTTGTCTCATAAAGCAAAAAATAAATTTTAAAAAATAAGAACCTTAGCGGAATAGAGCCAAAATGCCTCATTCTTCCTAATTTTATTTTTGGTATTTTTTCTTTCAACACGTGCCGAAATATCCATACCCGCCATTCTCCATAAAATGTTTGACTTATTCTTCCTAAACTTTTCTTTTGTTTTTCTAAACATGATGTTGTTTCTTTACTCCCATTAGTTATGTAATCTTCAAGATTAATGAAATTTTTTCGCTGTTCAAAAAAAAAAGAAAGAAGACAAAATGTTTGAAACAATTGGCATTTCTGTTATTAATGTTGTCCTATCTCCTTTTTTTTTTTTTACTTTTGACCACATTTTTTTACTCTTCTGATTCCTCTGGTCGAGACAAATAATTAATTCAAAATTATGCTGAAAAACTCAATGAAAATAACAAAAATTAAATACTACCAAACAATGCCTAAAAAATGGTGAATGAATTGTCTTTAACATGAAGACAAAATGGGTCCAAAAATACCATTTAGATAAAATACGAAAAAAGGTTGGGGAGAATGAGGCCTATGTGCACCATAACACAAAAATAACAGTCCAAATTCTTAGTGGCGACTCGAGGGCAAACAATTAAGTGTTTGCCTTGGCCTCATATCAATTAGGGGCTCTATTTTGTGTATAATATTTTTGGACATCATTTCTCATTTAAAATTAAATATAAATATTTTTTTAACAATGTTAATTTTCAGAAACCAAGAAATAAATAAACTTATTAAATTTAAAACATAAAAATTTCTTGAATGGCCTCATATTTAATTTATCATGTTGCATTAACTTTGTTGGTCCCACTAGGCTAAATGATTTTTTACAAAAGGAAAATGAGCTAGGACAGTGGATAGCTTTGAATGCAAAGAAAATGTTGTTTGCTGAGGGCATAATAACCAATCTCGAGAGATTGATCCAATTTTTGCCTTTAATGGCCTTGTGGCTTTTTTCTGTTCAAAATTGTTTTGGCATTTATTAGTTCTGCGTCAATTTTTTGTGAGTTATTACTTCATCTCGATGAGAAGAATTAGAAATCTAAAAAATTATGATCTAAACTCAGATTTTTTGGAATAAAGAAAAAAATAAGCCAAAAATTTGTCTTTATGGCATATTTTTGTCTTTATTCTAAAAATTTTGAGTTTTGATCATACGTAATCTTTTACTTATTTGATTTTTGTTATCGAGATAAACCAATAATTCACATATTTAAAGCAAAATTGACAAATGAAAAAAAAAAAAGACAAAAAAAAAAAAGCGCAACTCAGACTCATTTACCAAAACCAGGAAAAAACCAAAGAAGTACTCTATGTTGGTTTTTTTTTGTTTCTGTTGCATCTTGATTTTTTGTTACTCCGATGAATCAGGCAAAAATTACAGGAAAAAGTTGAAGAAATAGCTTTAGGATTAAGGGCAAGACAGGCATTTAAAAATTTTGAGAGCAACTACTGTAGCCTTAGGCTTTTGAAAAAGACGCATAACAAGCTGGCACAAAGGACTTTGCTGTTCAAAAAGGACTTCACTTTTGCTTTTAAAAATGGTATTCTTATTCCCAAAGCAACAACGGAGCAATGCCCACCGGACACTTTCTAGCAAAACCTTTACCCAAAAAAAGGTTATGCCCTGTTCGGTTTCACATTTGAAAAATAATTTACAATTCAAAAAATACTCATTATTTATATTTTTAATTATTATTTTAATTTTTCTTTTCACTTAATATTCTTATTTTTAATTATTTTTCTTTTTATCTCTCTTTATTCATTACTTCTATCTTTAATTATTATTCTAATTTCTCTTTTCACTCATTAACCTAAAAATCAAACCCAAAAAATTTCAAATCTCCATTTGAGAAAGGGCAACGGAAATCATCCCACGCCAGTGTTCACAGGTTAGTGTAAACATAAGTACACAGATATACATACAGTATACACAGCAAATAAAATGGAAGTGAACAAAAGTGCACACCTTTCAAGTTTGAATATGTACACATATATACAGTACTCTCTCCGTTCCATTTTGGTTGTTTATTTTCGTTTTTTGTGCCGTTCTTTCAACGCTTCTATCTTCTAATATGAATTTTCAAAAATATACAATATGAATCTTGGTTGATAGTTCTCAATTAGATTTATAATAGAAAGTTTTCAAAATTATGAAAAACATTATAGATTATGAAATAAAAGCGTTGAAAGAATGACACGAAAAACGAAAATGGATAACCAAAATGAGACGGGGGAGTATAAAGAGGCCTGCTTTTCCCCCCCCACCCCTCTGACACCCCCCCTCCCCGGCCCCACACCTTATTTCCCCTATTACCCCTCCCCCCGCCCCCTTCTCCTGCTTCCCCCTCCGATTATTTACTTTTTTTTTTCTTTTTTCTTCTGTATTTTCTTTTGTTTCTTTTCGGCTAATTTTTTTTTGTTTTTTTTTCTTTATTTCTTTCCACTTTGAATCTTTTTTTATTTTTTTATTTTTCAATTATTTTCTTTATTTCTTTCTTTTCCCATTTACCTCCCTTCTTATTTTTTTTTTGATTAACTCAAATTTTATTTTCAATTAAAATTGACTTTATTTTTAATTAGTTAATTAATTATTCTTAACAATGAATAATAAAAATAACTTGTAATGAACAATAATAAATTGAAATAAAATTTTATTTTATTATAATTGAGTACATATTGTCAAAATATTAAAATACATAAAAACATAATAGGTAACCATGCTACTAACCAAACTATTATTTCTTACGTTTAAAAAATTTGTTCTTTCTTTCTTACACAATAGGTTCAAGTCTAATTTTAGGTTTTGTAAAGTAATTGAGAGAAAAAAAATGTTTCAATTGATCATGTTTATCCGATTGTTTTTTTTCCCCTTTTTTTTCTTTATAGATTAAAAAATATAGTTACAAAAATAAATGTTCAAATTTTCAATCCGTTTGAACCGGTGCAAAGTTGTTACTTTTCTGATCATTTCATCTTAAATGGTCATAATAAATTTTTGGCTCCAAAGCCTTTCAATGGACACCCTAAGCGAGTCTTAAAACTAAATAATCAGTCTTAAGGTGTTTGTTGAAAGGCCTTAAACCAAAAAAATTCACTATGACCATTTAAAATAAAATAAAAAAAACGATCTTTGCTCTGATTTAATTGAATTAAAAATTAAAGTATTTAATTCTTGAATTATATTTTTAAATATACAAAAAGTGTATTTATAGAAATTAAATAAATAAGATATAAGTAATTAAATTAAAAAGCAGGGGGGACCCGGGGGCTCTGCTGCCCCCATTGGCACAGTAGCCCCTACGAAACCCCTAAAACGTTTTCGTTTTAGTTATAAAAAAAGTAGAAACCAGCCCTTTGCAATCCTATAGAGTAGAAACGTGATTTGAAGCAACATACTACTGAATCAGTTAAGATGATCTATGCTAAATAATGGTTAACAAATTTATTAAATTGTACTATAGTTAAAAAAAAAGTAATCCTAAATATAACATTTGCTTTACAGCTTTTCAACGAGCACCCTAAGACTCATTATTTAGTTTCAGGACTCTCTTAGGATGCTCATTGAAAGGTCTTGGAGCCAAAAATTTATTACGACCATTTATGATGAAATGATCAGAAAAATAACATCTTTGCACTGGTTCAAACGAATTGAAAATTGAAACACTTATTTTCGTAATTATATTTTTTAATCTATGAAGGACAAAAAAAGAAAAATAAAATAATCGGATAAACATGATCAATTGAAATACTTTTTTTTCTCTTAATTACTTTATAAAGCCTAGAATTAGACTTGAACTTAAAGAGAAAAAAAATTCAAACTAGAAAAAAAGAAAAGAAAATAAAATGAAAAAAAAAAACAAACCGGAAAGAAAAAGAAAAAAATCAAACTGCATAAAGAAAGAAGAAAGAAAGAAAAGGAAGGGAGGGAGAGGGAGAGAGAGAGAGAGAAAGAGAGAGAGAGGGAAGGGTAGTCTGGGAAAATGGTGGTGGGGCCGGGGGGGGGGGGGGGGGGGGGGGGGGGGGGGGGGCGTGTCAGGGGGGATTAGCAATTTGCGAGTATAAAATGGAAGTGAACAAAAAGTTCTTTTCGGCCCCACTAAGTTTTGGCCCATTCTGAGCTTGTCTGAATTTTATCAAATCGGGTAATCTGAAATTAAATATCGTTTGGGCTTCCGAGGCTTCATCCGGTCCAATTGAACATGAAATTGGGCCTCCATATGTTCTATATCAAGAGGCGTGTTGGATGGATGATCTGTTCGGGAGACGAAATCAAGAGAAGTTCGTTTTCTTTTTCTTTTTTCTGAAATAAGCTTGAGCCAAACAGTTCCTTGAAATATGGTTTATTGGAGCATTAATTTTTTCGAAGACAGGGTTGTGATAAAGTGAGCTGAGGGGGGTATATTTTGGTTGAACCGCGTAGTCTTGTTTTCGTGGAGTAGTCACCAACACGCGTTTTGCAATTATGGGCTTTGGGTTTTTCCATTTAATCTATATTAAACTCATTTTCAATCCATCTAAACCCATCTAAATATGAGTTGAATTGGATTATAAGTGAACGGATTTGAATAGGTTAAAAATTATGGATTGAAACTAACTGAAAAAAGCGCAAAATAGGGGCAAAAGTGAAAAATACTTTAGTAACAAACTTCAAAAAAGTGAACATACCAGAAGTTGCTCCTTTACGTATTAGAATAGATAAATAGATCATTTCATCAAACAGCCCATTGGACTTACTCAGAAGGATCGTTAATTCAAAGTTTCACATCAGAAGAAGGTGGGAACATGAACCCCAATTTCTCTTTTTCCTCCTTCACTTTTGGGTTCAGCTTTTGCCCCTTTCCTCTCTCTCTCTCTCTCTGAAGTTTTTATGAGAGAATTGTGGGAGCTTAATTTACGTGATTCTGAACGATACAAAATCGTTCACTTCGCAAGGTCGATCAGGAAGAACAAGTCTATTTAAAAAAAGAAGAAGAAGAGGAACATCCTGATCAGAAGTCATAGCTCAATCTCTGCATTCTTGGATGGCTTCCTCTTTGAATTCTGAATTCAAATGTAGTTACGACATTTTCTTGAGCTTTAGGGGCTTAGACACCGGTAAAAAATTCACCGATCACCTCTACAAGGCTCTGAAGCGCGAGGGGTTTCAAACGTTCGGAGATGATGACGAGATCGAGAGGGGTGAGAACATCAAATCCGAGTTGCAGAAAGCAATTTGGAACTCCAGAATGTCGGTGATCGTGTTATCGAAAAACTACGCCACTTCAACATCGTGCCTGTTTGAAATCCACACGATTGTCGAACACCGTAAGAAGAAGTCAGATCATTTTATTTTGCCTGTGTTTTATGAGGTGGATCCGTGGGAAATCAAGGAGCAAGCCAAAAGTCTCGATTTCAGGAAAATGAAAGTGACGGTTGAGCAAGTGAAGGGATGGAGTGCGGCTCTTAAAGAGGTTGCGAGTATGGCTGGGATGGTTTCCCAAAATCAATGTAACGGGTAATTTATACACTCAACTCATTTTATTACTCCATTAGCAATCTTAGGTACACATATTTGTATACACCCATCCGGATACGGAGCTACGCTAGTTCAAGGCAAGCGAATCTCTTTTATTTTGTGGGGTTCATAACACATCGATCGTTTGCCCCATAAAAGTTAGATATAACACACCCGTACTTGTATATGCTACAAGGGACGGCACAAACTAATCGCATGTGCACTTCAATTCTTACGTGATCACTAACTGAATCATTCTTCGTTTCCAATTTATCTCCTGTTGGAGCTGAAATTATAACAACTAATTATGAGCAAATTGCCGAGATATGATTAATCAAGGATAATAAATGATGAAACAACTAATAGCAACACAACACGTGGGTTCAGGTTCGGGTACGGGTACTGGGCTTGGGACACGGAGTGTACTGCAATAAACCGTGCTTGAACCAAAGGCCGGGTATCTGAGTGGGCTCATGGTCAACACAAAAGGGTGCGTGGCCATCGGGGTGAATGACGGAGCCGCCAGCCGAGATCGAGTTTACCTCGTCAAGCAAGTAAATGAAGCACAAGCAATACTCTGACAACCACCAATGGGTGAAGCGTGCACAATGGAATCATGCCTTGAGTTCTGTACGTACATTCATACGGATGCTCATGGCAGAGAAGCCCGGCCCTCTAGTATGACTCACATACAATTTTCCTAAAAGAACAATGATCGAGCGATGACTATCTAGAACCATGGATAGCGGAAAGGTCGCGTGCCTTGGGACAAGACCCATCTTTGATCCATGTAAAAGTAGCAACATACCAAAGGGAAAAGCATTTGATCCTAGCACACTCAATATCCCGTGAGAGCTAAGAACACATTGATGGTGTGGAGTGTGGACAGCTCTGTAGTTCTTTAAAAGACTGTCCTCGTAAATTATGTAGTTGGGAAGAGAGACGGAATTAGGATTCCGTATATGCATGCAGGGGCCATAAGGCCCATAACGCACCAACAAAAATTTTGAACTTTAAGGTTGAGGAGTATGGACAAAAGAAAAAGTTATATGTTAAATTAATGATTTGTGAGAAAGTGGTCCAAGTCTGTAATTCCTATTAAATTTCTTTTCTATATGACAATTTTTTTTTTATCAGCTTTTCTATATGACAAGTTCCAAGGCCGAATATGTTAAATGTTGTATGCAATTTAGGTTTTCCTAAATTAGGGGTGGCTGTAGCCCACCTTTGGATATCCGTCCCCAGTGGGGATTTGAGGAAAAGTAATGCTACTCTTGACCAAATCTTTGAGTTCATGGATCTGGGGGTGGCCATAGTCCACCTTTGGATTTGTCTTTGATGGGGAGTTCAGGGAAAGTAATGCTACTCTTTACCAAATCCTTGAGTTCATAGATCTTCTTAACAAGCGTTGTTGTCCGTGAGGACTTTTTATTTGTGTTCTAGTTTTGGTATATTCATGGAAATTTGGTTTTTCCTTGCAAATCTTTTTTGATATACTAAGCTTCATTTGCATATTAAATTGAAATTTTAGGTATGAAGCCAAGTTCATTGAGGAAATTGTTGGTGTACTCAAAAGCAAGCAAGCTGGCAAGCACCGAAGGGTTGGAGACTATCTAGTGAGTATGGATTATCAAATCAAGGGTAATTGTTTGTGGCTAAAAGATAGGGGTGTCGGATGTTGAATTCTTTTTCTACGTGGAATGGTTGCATCATGTTTTGGGAGTAACTTTTGTATTTTTTATTTTTGTATAAGCAATCAATTGAAAGGAAAATAAATTTACATGAATTTTCGAGCAACATAATTGCTGCAGGGTCCTTGTAACGTTTTCCTTCTCTTGGTTGTCTTTTGCGAAATAGAATTAAACCATCAGAACAATGGTGAAGTACTCTTCATGATTTTCTTGTGACCACAATCCGTTGCTATTTCTTTGTTTGCAGGAACTTGACGAAAACATGCAAAATCTCAAGAGAAAGGTAGAGTACTTGAGCGGTCAAGAGGATGACATAAATTCAGAAATTAGCGAGCTCCGGCCATGGAAAAGGCCAAAGAAAGAAGTTGAAGTTTGGCTCACAGATGTGCAACGGTTTAAAGACGATGTGCAAAGAATCGAGCAAGAAGTAGTCGGAGAAACAAATGTCTTCTCGCGTAAGTTGTTGGGAAGCGATATTGGCAAGAAGATTCTAGAGGCGTCAGAACTCCAGGAAAAGGGAAGAGATTTTAATGGTTTGAACAAGAAATGGAGTGGCGGGTGGTGTCCTGATTTGTTGATGCGTCCTGATTTGTTGTCGCTTATAATTGATGAGCTCCAAGTAGTGGGGAGATTATGCGGATCAAAAAGAAAAAAGAAAAAAAAAGTAGGGGGGAGATTTGAAAATGTCGCAATCCCAATGAGACGGCCCATGGACATCGAATCAACAATGTCTACCGAAGGGTTTGTGGCCTTCGAATCGATGAGAAAGGCTATGGATGAGGCCATGGAAGCACTAAAGGATGACAGGGTCAAGATTGTTGGGGTCTACGGCATGGGAGGCGTAGGCAAAACCACCATGGTGAAACAAGTGGGTGTTAAAGCCCAGAAGGAGGGGCTATTTGATTATGTGATAATGGCAGTGGTTTCCCAAAACGTAGACTTGAGAAGCATTCAAGGTCAACTCGCTGATATGTTGGCCTTGGAATTGCATGAAGAGAGTGAATTTGGAAGGGCAGGGAGATTGAAAGAGAAGATAATGAGAACAAAGAAGATCCTCATAGTCTTGGATGACATTTGGACTAGGGTAGAACTGTCTGAAATAGGAATTCCTAGCGGCAGTGACCTTGAGACTTGCAAATCGAAAATCATACTCACTACAAGGACGGACCATGCGTGCTTCACAATGGGAAGTCAAGCCAAAATCCATCTCGATGTTGCCTCTGAGGAGGATTCTTGGACCTTGTTTAGGAGTAAAGCCGGGGAGGTGGTTGAGTCCCACGATTTCAGTGATGTCGCAAGGAAGGTTGCTAAACAATGTGGCGGTCTCCCAATTGCACTTGTTGTGGCGGCAAGGGCTCTAGGGGACAAAGAACTTTTTGAATGGGAAGAAGCTGCACGACAACTTGAAATGTCTACATTTAGAAGCCTTGATGAGGATGAAGAGGTATTTAAATGTATAAAGTTGAGCCATGACTATCTAAAAGGCGATGATGTTTTGTGATATTAGAATATTTGAAGACTTGGTGAAGTATGGGATTGGGCATGGATTGTTTCAAGATGCCAACACATTGAATGTAGCAAGAGCGCGAGCACTATCGGTGACCAGGCACCTCCAAGCTTCCTCTTTGTTGTTGGAAAGTGAACAGGAAGGATGTGTGAAAATGCATGATGTTGTGCGCGATATGGGCATATTAATTGAATCATCTGATGGAGAGCATGCTGTTTTGGTAAAAGCTGGTATTGGATATTTGGATTGAAGGAGTGGCCAAGGGAAGAAAATTACAGAGGATGCACTGCAATCTCACTAATGTCCAATGAAATTACAAAGCTCCCTGATCGGTTCGTATGCTCTAGACTCCAGACGCTGTTGTTGCAAAATAACAGTGATGTACAAAAAATCCCAGATGCCTTTTTTGAGTAGGCCAAATCATTGAGAGTGTTGGATTTGAGCAGTGCTGACATTCAACTTCTACCCTCGTCGCTTGGACTCCTAACCAACCTTGGGACACTTTGTCTGAATTGTTGCCAGTCAATAACAGACATATCCATCCTTGGCAAACTGAAGAAGCTCGAGATTCTTGGTCTGAGAGAATCTTGTATTGAGGAGTTGCCACAAGAAGTAGGGGAATTGGTCAATCTAAGAATGTTGGATCTCACTTTGAGCAACGATATCAAACAAATTCCACCCAATGTTATATTGAGATTGTCAAATTTGGAGGAACTATATATGCAAGAAAAAGGAGATCGGTAGCTTTATGTGCTAGTTTCTTTCTTGGAGCTGCATTCAACTGCCAGTCTTATGGATGCTGCATGCTACTTGTTTGGCAGAGTTACATTGTTTTTCACAAATATTTCACAAATAAAGAGTGTCGTTTGTGTGCTTTGGGGATACACAAGGCTATGTTTTGTGGGTTTCCTTTCTTTTTCTTTCTCTAGCCCTCTTTTCTAGTACTTCTACTGTGTGCACGTTTACTCTCTCCATTCAGATTCACATGTTCCAGTGTTTGCCAACTTTTTTTTGTTTCAAACTGCATTCATAAATTATTTATCAATTAAAAATCTAATATTTATGTCTACTCTTACATTTTCATGTAATTTTGTTAGAGGGAGTCTTAAGGTTCCAGTTTGCTTGAGACCAAGGAAGCATCAAGACTTCTTCTTTTTTCCCTCTCGGCAACCCTACACTACACTGGCGGGACTCAATCCTGGGTGAAACGTGGGGCGTGCAAGTCCCTTACCTACTGGGATGGCCACCACTTTCGAAGCATCATTACTTGAGCTTGCTACTCCCTCTATTCTAATTCTTTTGTCCATTTTGAGAGTTTGTGATATTTTTTAATTGGTTATATCTCGTAATTTAAGGTTTTAGGTAATTTTGAAAACTTTGACTTATAGTATTAATCGAGAGTTATCAAACAAGATCCATATTGCACTTAAAATTTGTTACGAATTGAGAAATATAACCAATTTATTATCCGGTTAGGATATAACGAAGGACTAAAAAATGGGGTCATAGGGAGTATTTTTTACATGCTTTATTACCCTCTTTATATATGCAAAAAAAAAAAAAAAAAATTATCGGCAAAAAGATTTTATTAATAAAATTTGATATGGGTACATCAAGGAAAAGGAAACATAAACCATGATATTGATACATGGAAAAGGATAAAAAAAACTTCCAATAGAGCATTGGAAGAGAGGAGGCATTGTGTTGGAAAATTGCAAATGATGTTGGAAACATTGGGAGCATGCTCCGTCTAATTGCATTGTGTTTTGCTCTATCTTCAGGGCTTGTGAGTAGTTCTTATTCCTATTTTTTAGCGGCTTAATTTCATACCTACCCCTATGTTCCTATATTTTTATCTCTTTTTTTGGTGCATTTTGAAAGATAAAAGAGTTCAGAGCATAGCCGAGTACAACAACAAAAGAGGGTAGGGCCTCTCATATATAACTCCGGCCCAATCCGATTCTTGAAAAGGACAAAGAAAATGAAAAGAGATGTCGATGTTTATGTTCGTGATTCCTAGATTGTAATGTGTTTTACTCAGGTCTTCAATAAAATGTAACCAAACCCATATTCAAGCCACTTTTAACCCATTAAAATCCTTAAGTGCACCCATTAAAGCCCATATTACAATATGGTGAATTTAGGCGGATTTTTAGTGCATGGATATGAGCGGGTAAATTAATCTAGTTTAAAGTTGTCATCACCTCTTAAAAAAAAATGATACTACCACAAACAAAAGGAATGTATGTTTGCAACTTAACTGCATTGAGGGTTCGATTGGATGCTGTATGAGTTTTGGATGTATTATTTATGAAGGAGAAATTATTCGTTGCCCCAAGGGCAACACGTCTACGTTGCCAGGTGGTGCCTCCTACCAATAAAAATTTGCCTTGTGGGTAAAATTGTCAATCCGAAAGTCTAGCTCCGTTTGAGGCATTAAATCCACTAACACACGTTCTTCTCTCTCTCCACTAGACACAACATTCTCTCTAAAATTAAGTGTTCCAAATTTCAATCCGTTTGAATGGGTGAGAAGATTTTATTTTTTTTATCATTTAATTCTAAAGGTTCAATTAAATTTTGACTATAGGACTCTCGTTAATTAGCCCTAAAAAAGTCGTAGAATCAAATATCTCTTAGGACTAACTAACGAAAGCCCTAGAGTCAAAATTTAATTATGACCCTTTAAAATTAAATGATCTGAAAAATAAAATATTCTCACCCATTCAAACGGATTGAAATTTGGAACACTTAATTTTTCAACTTTATATATTAAAAAGTATGGTTAAGTGCTCCAAATTTCAATCCGTTTGAACCGATAGAAAGATTTTAGTTTTCTGATCATTTTATCCTAAATGGTTAAAATTAAATTTTGACTCTAAGACTCTCGTTGATTAGCTCTAAGAAAGTCGTACAACCAAATATCTTAGGACTAACCAACGAGAGTCTTAGAGTCAAAATTTAATTATGACCCTCTAGAATTAAATAATCAGAAAAATAAAATCTTCCCACCCATTCAAATGGATTAAAATTCGGAACACTTAACCAAATTTAAACGTAAATTTAGTTTAAGTGTTCCGAATTTCAATTGTTTGAATGGGTGGGTTAAATTTGGTTAAGTATTTCGAATTTCAATCCGTTTGAATGGTGGGAAGATTTTATTTTTCTGATCATTTAATTCTAAAGGGTCATAATTAAATTTTGACTCTAGGACTCTCGTTAGTTAGTCTTAAGAGATATTTGAGTTTACAACTTTCTTAGGGCTAATGAATGAGAGCACTATAGTCAAAATTTAATTATGACCCTTTAGAATTAAATGATAAAAAAATAAAATATTCTCTCTCATTCAAACAGATTGAAATTTAGAACACTTAATTTTAGAGAGAATGCTGTGTCTAGTAAAGAGAGAAGAACGTGTGTCAGTGGATTTAATGCCTCAAATGAGGCTAGATTTTTTGACTGACAATTGCACAAGGCAAATTTTTATTGGTAGGAGGCACCACCTAGCAAAGTAGACGTGTTGCCCTTGGGGCAACGAATAATTTCTCATGAAGAAGGGATAAGATAGTAGGGAAATTAATTAAGAATGAGGGGCACACGTTGATATGACACTTATGGAGGAAAATTAAAAAGTAGATGGTTAGAAAAGGGGATAAAGTAAGCATATTACTAATCGCCCCCTGTCAGACCCCCCGAACACGGGGTACACTCCTTCCACCTTTTACCCCCGACCTCACCTCCCTTTAAACTGAAAATACTGCCGCTTGGGCCTAAAAATATCTGAACCCATTTTTTGTTATTTTTTCTTTATTTAATTAATAATGTTTATATTCTTGTATCTTTTTTTCTTTTTTATTTATTTAAAATTATTTTAGTATTCCAATTTTCAATCCGGTTGAATCAGTAGAAAGATCTTGTTTTTTTTTAATCATTTTGGAACACTTAATTTTTTAACTATATTTTTTAATACATAAACTGTCTAAAAAGGTTTAAAAAATAAAATGTTTCAAATTTCAATTCGTTTGAACCAGTGGAAATATTTTAATTTTCTGATTATTTTATCCTAAATGGTCATAATTAAATTTTGACTCTAGAGCTCTCATTGATTAGCCCTAAGAGATATTTGATTCTACGTGGCCAAAAATTCATTATGACCATTAAAGATAAAATGATAAAAAAAACAAGATCTTTCTACCGATTCAACCGAATTGAAAATCGGAACACTAAATGCATCAGTCAAAGCACGCAGATGGGCTCATCCTTATGAAGCACGTCTCCAATTGTGGTACGAAGTAATGGAGATAGATCCGCCGGGACGACGACCACAATTTGTCGGAAATATTGGCTAAATTTATGTATTTATTTATGTTCATGTATTGTTTCTATATACTTAATTATAATTAAATGAAGTTTGATTTCAGTTTGCATTATTGATCGTTCAGAGAAATATAAAGTAAATTTAAGTGGATTCAACATACATAATTTATTTGAAAACTCAAATATAGAAGTTTAAAAAAAATTAAGGACAAAAAAATAAAAACAAAGAGATAATATATTGGGTCCAAAAAATAATTTAATTTAAACATATTATTTCATATTCAATATTAGACTTGTTTGATGGGTTTTGTTGAGTAGATTTCAAAAATATAAAATTAAATTTATGAAAAATAAATACTTGAACAAAAAGTTATTAGCATTTAAAATTTTATAGAAAAAGAAAAAAAGAAAACAAGAGAGAGAGAGAGAGAGAGAGAGAGAGAGAGAGAGAGGGGTAAAGGGGGATGGGAGGGGACCGGTGTCGGGGGGGTCTGACCGGGTGGGGGTGTTGGGCGATTAACACATCTCTAAAATAATATTTGGTTTGGATGGAGAATAAATTGAGGGTATAAGAAAATGTGTATGATGTGAAAAACTGTCAAATAACTCATTTGTGCTTGTGCAATATGAAATTAGATTATTTATTACATTAATTGAATAATTACAAAACGAAATATATTTAATTACTTTTTGACATCTACACTATAATAAGTTATTTTAATAAAAAAATTAAATAATTGAAATTTAAAAAAATTAAAATGTAGTTCACTGTAATAAAAAAAATTTACTTTTCTTACTCTTTATTACACATAAAAAAAACATGTTTTTTAATTAACTATAGGAATAACTGTATGTCAAAGCGAAACATTTTCGCTGATTTCTGGCATCTCACCTTAAAAAATACTTCTTATTTGCAAATTTCAAGTTTAAAAATAATAAATTTATTGAAATAAAAAAATATGCAATATAGTTCTTGTTTAAAAAATTTCATCGAGATCTATCAAATCTTGCAAAAAAAATTTAAAAAATTATTTTTTTAAATTCATTATTTTAAAGCTTAAAAATAGATCATTAATTTTTAAGTACTTATTTCTCTTTCCTTGGTCTAGTTAAAGACACAAGACATCCCATCATCTACGTCGAAAAGGAGAATTCATGAAAAGGTCTCACGGCCTAGGTTTTGCTAAGAGGCTATGTTCTTTTGGATTGCTATCTACAGTAGCTTATTTGCTTCAAATCTCTGAATGCATCTCAGAAACTTAATGGAAAAATCAGCTGTCACTAAAAAAAGGCTAAGGCTCCGTTTCGTAACTCAAAATAAATATTTATTTTAAAAAAAAGATAATTTTAAACTCAAAAATAATATGTTTACGTAAATAATTTTTTATTAATATGGATCTTATTTGATAGATTCCATTAAAATCTTTTATACGGTGCAAATAATTTTTATTTATATTATTTTTGAGTTTAAAAATATGAAATAAGCTACTTATTTTTTAAAAAAATTTCTAAAACGGAGCCTAAATCTACAGTCCGCCCTGATTATTAGTGGGCCCTATAGCTTGAAAATTCTATGCGTGTCCTTGGACGATGTGGCAGATAAGAAGTGTGTAGATTGTTTCAACGAAAATGACAGAAATAACCCGTTCTCTCCCTTTAATTAACAAAACTAGCATGTTGGGGACTTTTTCCACGTAACTTTCCCTCTTTTTTTCCGAATTTTTTTTTTGTCGCCCTTCAACGCAATAGTTGTTATCTAGGGGATAGGCCTCTATTTTGGAAGTCATAAAAAAATAAGCTATGTTTCACTCTATTTATGAATTTTGGATTTATAGATAATAAATGTAAAGATAAATAGAGTAATAATTAAAAATAAAGATAATGATTGGGGGACGATATAGAGAAAAATGAAAGTAATAATTAGAGAAAAATAGGATAATTATTAGAATTCAAAATTCAAAACTCTTAAACGAACGGGGTCTAATCTTCACTTTGAATCATTTACAGATTTGAAACCTAGCTAGTTTGTTCCTTTATGACACATAATTGTGGATATCTATTGGTGAGTAAACACTCTTGAATTTTGGGAAAAACGTTGACTAACATATTTGGGACTTATTTGAGTTAGTGGAACACCCTCTTATTGAATGTTAAAGTAAACACTCTTTAAAAATAAGAATTTATTTGAGTTAATGAAAAACCCTCTTATTCTAGTTGTTAAGGAAATAGAATTTCGCATTACTTGGATGAAATGTGATATTACTTAATAACATTTGAATCTCTCCACACATTGGTTTTGAGATGGATATACAGTTTTCACACGGTATCAAAGAGGAGTCCATTCCACATCACATTTAAAAATTTCATAATATGCACTCCACGAAGACAAACCAGTAAAAAAGTTGCACGATGATAGGATCTAAAATGTAGCCACACATGACAAACCTCAAACGCAGCTTTACATAAGGGATGCTAAGAAAATAGAGTTTCACATTGCTTGAAAGTTGAGTAGTCACTCAATAATATTTGAGACCTCTCCACAAGTTGGCAATTGATTTTGAGTTAGATACAAAATTTCAAAAATGCTCCGCGAACAACCGTTGTATTGGTTGTGCGCGTAATTCTGACCGTTCAGATGTATTTGGCGATCTAAATTTAAAAAAAAAACTCTCCCAAGGGAAAAGTTTAACTTAATTTTTCCGATGAAGAGTTTGAGCGAATCCTGACCATTTATTACAGCAATGGATGGTTAGAGATTGATTGTGTTTTATGTTTTACACAATTGTTGTAGCACTTTTGATAAAGTTTTCACACTAGTAAGAAAAAATAAAGGAAGTTAAATTAAGCCAGAAGGAGAGAGAATAAGTCATGAGAGAAGACCTTTCCTCACATTGCTCTATTTTCACACTAATACAGAAAAATAAAATAATAAAGTTAAAGGAAGAGAGAGAATAAGAGAGTGAAGACGTAAAGTTAAAGAGAGAAAAAGTGAAGACATGCGTTAAGGTTCCTTCTTCATAAGTTCGCCTCAGCGAACATTGAGCATGTTTTTCGCGAGGCAAATGGTTACGCGGACGGTTTGGCATAAGATGCTTTCAGCAATGGTGTCGGCTTTATTAGCTATAGTTCTATTCCTATTGTTATTGTATTTTCGTTTCAGAATGACTTCGTTGGGGTCTCAAAACCCCATAACTCTATTTTAATTAATGCTATCTTCTTTTCAAAAAAAAAAAGAAAAAGTGAGAAGTGTACAGAGTTCGGAAAAGATAAGGTTAGAATAGCCTTTTACTGCCTATGCAAAAGAATCCTTGTATTTATTGAAAACCTCGTTGGCAACAATCAGATGTCGGCCACGGGCTGACTCCAGAAGGAGAGAAAATTTTTAATGTCGGGGTGGGTATATTTCATCTGATGTCCGCTCATATATCCAAGCCGTCCAAAAATGTTTTGGACGGTCCGAATTTTAAAACAAAATTTCAAGAAATAGTTTAACTTTTTTGAAAAAAGTTTTTTTAAAATTCGAACTGCCAAAAACACTTTTGAACTGTTTAGATACGCCGAACGGGCATCACATAGTATCGGGTACTAAAAAATTTCTCCTAGAGGGAGCGTAAAAAAAAAGCTAACAGGGCACTCTCATCCTCGTCGTGTATATATATACCCTCGTCACGAGGTGCTCTTGAATTTCTTTTCTGGTAAAAAAATGGCAGCAACGAATGAGAGAGTACTGACAAAGATGGCTGAGGCTTTTAATGAACTCGCCAACGATGTGAATTCTCGTAGTGCTCCGCCCCGACTTTCTCTGAGCAAGTTCTGTCGTGCTTGCCGACTACTTTCCCCGCTTATCGGCTGCATGGGAATCGCCTTTAGGTTCGCCGATATGGAATTCTCCGATAAGGTAGGTACATGATCAAATTCATTATTCTTAATTTCTCTTGGATCTTAAGTAGAGTCTCCACCGAACATAGAGTTTAGGCGTGTTTGGTCACTTCTTGAATATCGGAAGAATAATTCAAGTAGTTTACAAAAAAGAACACAGGCTAGAAAATCCAATTTTTAGAAAAAAGTGACTCTGTTTTAATTTTTAGAAAAAGGCTTTACATTTGTGAGATTATAGAAGAAAGAGTTCGATAATTTACTAGAAAATGGACCCATTTGTGTCTAGGATTAACAACAGTTAGTAATTAGAGCAACCAAGTTGGAACAAAATGGATACTACAGAATGTAAATCGAACTAATTTAAATTGCAAGAACCAAGTTAAACATAAATACTAAATTACATAGACCATTTCGATTTTTTTCTCATCAATTTATTACTTCCACCCAAGAAGTTCACTTTCAGCGGTACCACATCTATTTACACACTCAATCATACACTCACACTCACAACAAGATTGGGGCTCACACATATTGGGTGTATAGTATGTGCGGGCTCCACCCTTGTTGTGAGTGTGGGTGTGTAATTGAATGTGTAAATGGGTGTGGTAGTAGAATGATTGTTCCTAAGAGGAATCCTGCATTATTACTTCCACTCAAAGAAGTTATCCAGTGTGGTTGACGCCTCAGGAGTATACAGTACATCCATACCTTCGTGTGAACAGTACCGTAGGTGTGAATAGTGCTATATGGGTGAAGAGTTTTTTCGCGGATCAAAAAAAAAAGAAAATTTCCCTTTTTATCTCCTAAATTATGCAACTTTTCTCTGCTTAATCCTTAAACTATTAATTTGACGATTTCATACTCTTAACTATCATACCGTTTAGGGGTGTTCAAGTAAACTGTCCGAACCGTAAAACCGATCCAGGATCAAACTGTCTTATTTGGTCAGGTTATGGTTCAAAAAAAAAAAAGAACTGTTAATTTTGGTTCAGTTACTGATTCTCAATTAATGAACAGTGATTAGAATCGAACCGGACCGTTTAAAACTAAGATAAATATAGATATACATATGTGTGTAATTAAATATGTATTTGAATTTGGTAGGTTAATCTTTTCCTTACTAAACTTAATTTATTTAGAGATGAAATTTCATTTATTAGGAATTTTTTTTTTTCTTCATTCCTTTCCTATTCCAATATATTATCTTCCTGTTTCTTTAATTTTATGCATTCATATTTTGTGAATAAGTGTTTAGATATTTATCGGATAGAACCGGAACCGAACCAAAACTGAACCGGTCTTGCGATTTGGTTCTAGTTAGGTTCTGGTTCTCAATTTTTTAGAATCGTTTGAAATGATCCGGTTATTGATTTCTAAAGAACCGGACCAATCTAGACTATGTACACCCCTAATACCGTTACATACTTAGTCTAATAAATAACAAAAATTAGAAATTTTGATGAAAAATGTCACGTAAGGCTCTATTTGTGACCCTATAGAGCAGATACTTGATTATGAGAGTCTCAGAGATAAAAATTAATTTTGACAATTTGAAATAAAATGATAAAAAAATAAGATTTTCGCATCGGTTCATACAGATTAAAAATTAGAGCACTTCAATTTGTTTTACAAGGTTCATATATCAGGATCTTACATGGTATTTTATAGAGACTGAAACATAACATTTTTTTTAAAGGCTGAGCACCTTTTATGGAATTTAGATTGTTTATCTATTAAAAATATGATTAAAAATTAAGTGCTTTAATTTTCAATCCGTATGAACCAGTGTAAAGATCTTATTTTTTTTATCATTTTATTCTAAATGTCATAATTAATTTTTGTCTGTAGAGCTCTCATAATCAAATATCTGCTCTAAAGAGTATCAAATAAAAAGAAAATACTTAATTATAAGAATCCTAAAGATAAAAATTAATTATAACCCTTTAGAATAATATGATCAGAAAAAAAAAATTTACACAAGAAAATTGGGGTACTTAATTTTTTTAGAAGGTTTATATATTAAAAAATATAGTTAAAAAATTAAGTGCTCCAATTTTTAATCCGTTTGACCCGGTGAGAAGATCTTATTTTTCTGATCATTTTATCGTAAAGGATCATAATCAAGTTTTATTTGAAGGGCTCTTATAATCAAGTATATGTTCTACAAACTCCCAAACAGTGCCTTACATGGCATTTTCATCTAAATTCTTAATTTTCGTTATCTATTAGACTAAATAGGTAATGATATGATAGTTGAGAGAATGAAATCGTCAAATTGATAATTTAGAAACTTAGCAGAAGAAAACGTTCATAGTTTAGGGGATTACAAGGGGAAAAAAAAACCTCTATGTGTGAATAGTACTTTTCAGTAGCCATTACACTGATGGTCCCTGGAGTTAAAGAAGTTTTTTTTTTCCTGAAACGATGGAGGATTACTCTGCCGGAGCCATGATTAAACTCACGTCATCAATTAT
Organism: Rhododendron ovatum; assembly: GCA_019656835.1. Classification (NCBI taxonomy): domain Eukaryota; kingdom Viridiplantae; phylum Streptophyta; class Magnoliopsida; order Ericales; family Ericaceae; genus Rhododendron; species Rhododendron ovatum. The sequence continues at coordinate 7,891,133 of CM033799.1, read as the reverse complement.
TCTATGATCTCATAAGATATATCGAGTTTAACTTCTACACGGCCCCTCCGTGTACTTGGATTACACGGCCAGCCATTCAAAATCTTACACATCAGCTGTAATGTATATTGCATCAAAGAAGTGATGCAGCTAAATCTAAACCGTGGTTTGAAGCCAGCACGCGAGGAATGTTTTATAACTGGACGTCAACTAGCTTGAGTGCATCTTGACTAATTTTGGAACCTTCAAGTTAAAGACCAGACAAATCTCAAGTAGCTCCAAGATTTGAAAGATTTGACATCCATAGAGAGAACTTATTGTTTTTTCATATCCACTTGGATAAATCCCTTGGAAATTGGAAAAACCTTAAAGCAGGCTTTTCACAAGTACTAATTTAGGGCTACAAGCGGACCGAGTTGTTTGTAAATTGTTTAAAGCTTAACTCGATAAATATTTGTTTGAGTTCGATTTAGGTACTAAATGAACAAAATCTGAGCAACAATTTTAAATGTACATAATGAAATTTTTATATCTTGTACATGTGTAAACTTTCAAAAATACTATAAACTTTAATTTTTTGCATGTTTTATAATTTATATAAACTATTATGTAGAAAATAAAATTTATTTGCAATTTTAAACCTATACGAGAGTGTAAATATCTAATATTTTGATTTGTTAAGACTCGTAAATAAGTTCGAGTTTGAGTGAAACATAGGGAAGCTTAGCTCGTCAATTTTTTTTTTTTGAGCTCGAGTTCATTAAAGTACTTATCAAATGTAATGAACTCGAGCATTTTTAAGCTTGACTCGATTCGGCTTGTTTACAGCTCTTAGTACTATCGCAATTGTTTTGACTTCCCCAGGAGTATTGGTATTGGGGTATTTAATCACAAAACCTTGTGACTTGTGTGGTCACATGTTCCATTTCTAAAAAGCAAAACATTTTAAACTTTGGGGCCATTAGAGATTCGACCGATTGTTAACTTTTGGGCTACGAAATTAGTCGAGATGTGCTCAAACTAGCCCAGATATCTGGTTACTAAGAAAAAAAAAATCGTTTTCCCCCCATGTGTTGGCCTCAAAACACGGCTTAGATTTGGTTGGGTCGATGCCTTGTTAGCATTTCTTTGTTGTAATAGCAACGTGTAAATTTTTGAATGGCTGGACGTGTAATCCAAGTACATGGAGGGGCCGTGTAGAAGTTAAACTCTATTAAGTATTGATGCATCCAGACAATGTCCAAGATTGGGGGATGGATTTTAAAGATATCATGACCAATGAAGGGGCTATAAGGGAGGAATTAATGTTATGTAGCAGCAGCTACTAGTGACTTGATCATTTCACACCATATGGGGTCACTCCCCTAATCATTTTAAGCTGTTGAATGTTCATCACAAGATTATGCAAGATTGATATGATGCAAACTCTCCTTATGAGCTTTATGATAAAGTTATGAAATGCTATGTCAAAGAAGTTTACGAATGTTATTTCTATGGTAAAACGTACAACTCTGGTGTGTGGCCCGTGATCTCTTCTGGCTCGAGTCCTTCCTCCTCTGGTTCAGCGTCTCCTAGCCTTCTCCACGTTGCCTGCACAGTGAGCGCACGACTAAGACCTGGCCGGGGGTCGCCCGGCAAGGCCCTCCGGCGAGAGGATAAGTATGTGTAGGAAGCGAGGAGAGAAACTAGGGTTTTGAGTGGGTAATCGCGTTTGAGAGTGCGTACCTCTTCCAAGGCGTTATCCCTCTGTATTTATAGAGTTTCCTTGACTTGCTCTCCAAGCATGGGCATGTGCCTTGCACGGGTCAGGCGACGTCGTCATGACGTCACCGGGCGAATCTGGTAACCGTTTTGGTGCGAGCTGGCACACCCCACGTGCGCTCATGATTATCCTTTGGCGTAACCGCCTCAGCACGCGGGGCGACACGTGAGTGTGCAGGTGGCCGAGCATGATCGATCGTTCGGGTAGCCGAGCGTATGGGATATCCGAGCATGAGGAGAGGCCGATCTTAAAAGGGAAGCCGAACTTGAAAGGTAGCCGAGCCTGAAGGGACTCCAGGCTAAGCAAAAATAGCCTACGGGGCCACCTCCCAAAGGTGGCCGAGCTTGACATGGTTCTTTCCGTTGATGAATGCGAAGTGATGGCAAAGCCGACGACCGGCATGTCTCGGTGAAGCCGAACACTGGCGAGGCCAGAGCCGGGTTCGGTCCGCTACATCTGGTATAGTATCTCACATGACCTATCAGCTTATGAAAATTAATTATTTTCCTCCAGCTATTGTCAAGTAGAAATGAGAAACGTTGCTGCCTGGGGGACATATAAGAAAAGTATTTAGGCAACGTTTTGAAACCTTCAAGTTGGGAATTGGCTATTCCCTGTTTCGTTTAAGGTTACTTTAAGTTGTAAAGTTTTTAACCCATTAAGGGTCTGACGGTGTTTTCTAATGTCAATAATACTTTGCAGTTTTATGATTTCCATAGTACATGCATCTTTTGGACTGATCTTAAAAGAGACCTCGGGTGAAAGTAAGATCCACAGATCGGTCACAATAACCTCAACCGTTGGAGTTGGGTCGTGACACAATAATCTACCTACCAACCTACCAACCACCAAACCCTGTCTACTAATGAATCAACAAACCCGAACATACAAAACAACTACCAGGCAAGGCCGACACATAGTGTAGGCAAGAGAAGAGACCGTTTCCGGCCTTCAAATTTTGGTCAAAAATTCAGGCCCCACTATAACTTACATATTAATAATAGAATATTTTCAAATAAAAACAAAAACTAGATACTGATTTAGTGGTCACATGTTGGTATCATGTTATTGAGAGTGTAGGGTTCGACTCTCATGCACCTCCGTGTTTATTTTTTCAATTCTCAGGCCTTCCTCTTTCATTTATTGCTTTACTTTTTGTTATTTTTGTATATTATGAAAATTCATGAATATGCAAGGTGCTCAACATAGAAAATTCGTTTCGAACCTCTAAAATATATGAATCGGCACTGCGACCAGGCCTCAACTACAACAACCATGAACTAAGAATCAACCACAAAATCAACAACTAACAAATCACGAAAACAACTAGTAGCATATCAGCAACCACCAATTAGAAACAAAACCAGCAAGTAGAGCATCGATCGACACAATATAGAGAGCGAATAATCGAGAGTAGGCATTACCACAGGAGATTATGTTGGGTAAAATACTCGATCACCCGTATGACGGAAGTATAACGAAAAACAATCACACATAAAATAGACACAAGAGTACGTGGCTCCCTAAACTTGGGTACATCCACGAGAGAGAGAGAACAACTTCCACTAATATTGAATGAGTACAATAAGATACAAAATACCCTACTCTAGCTCTCAAGCTCTCGGTATTTTTATCTCCTTCACACTCACCAATATTCTTACACAATTTTGCTCTTTCTCACATACTATACTCTCTGCCGTTTTTTCACTCTTATCTATTTTCTTTAGTCTCACACACACACGACATACAAGCACTGCCTCATTTAAATAGAAAACAAGAGAAGGATCTACACACTTGACTCTTGAAATTCCAAGCATCACAAATCCCCTTTGAGATCCGAAACGTGCACAGCCGGCAATACCCGATTCCAATGAGCAGAATGACTTAAGCCAATAAATACATAACCAGCCAACCAACCATCTATGAAGCACGGATACTCCGAAACTAGTCACGTACGAGTATCGGATACGCGAGGGATACGGATACGTGCCCGATACGTCCCGATACGTATCGGATACGACAAATAAGTATCCTGCATTTAAATTAAATATTTTTTATTTCGGATACGTTTCGAATACGCGAGGGATACGTGGGGGATACAGTAGGATACGTTTAGGATACGGCAGGGGTTAAAATGAATTTTTTTAAAGAATCAAGTACAAATTAAAAGGGAAAATTTGTAATAATAACATCACTAAAAATATAAAACTTAGGAAATTATGCACATCGAGTGATCATTCCATGAACCGGTCGATATTTACCTACCCTAGATCGCTTGAACCTTTGATCACAAGGTTCTCTCTCTGTTTTACTGGTGTGGGTTTCTATTGTTTACATTATATAATAAATTATATCTAATTCATACACTGGTACATAGATATATGTGTATATATATATATGAAGTATATTATATGCATACCGATTAGTCTATTGCCTACTAACCTGTATTTTTTTTTTTTTTTTTACAAAATTCTAATCTTTTGGATGATAAGTTCCTACTCTTTTGAGATTGACATGTACTTCATGCTTGGTATTAGCAATTCAACTACTTTTTTATTTCTTATGACTTCACTTTTATGCCTAGGAGACTAATAATTATAAAAATGTATAATTTATACAGCCGTATCCCTGAAGTATCCGTATCTTATTTTTTTAGGTTTTGACGTATCGTCGTATCCGTATCGTGTCGTATCTGTTGGAAATTTACCGAATTTCGGGTGAATGAAACCGGGATTTTGGAGGGTCTTCCGAGGCAACCAGTCCCGGGTTCGTTGTATCTGGACGCCCCATATTCAATAGACGTATTGATGTGAGGGATTTTGTAATTCCCGTAACCCCTCCCCATGATGGCCATGATGATGAATTATTCAGCATTTGATGGCTGATTTTGTAACCTCCAGCATTTGATGGCAGCATAATGGCTGAATTCATTTCAGCGATTAATGGCTGCATTCACCCCTCCTTCCTCCTCTGCTCTATATAAAGGAGGCTTCCGGTTTGGAGTAGACACAAGCAATTCCACAATCCTTGCATACTCTGAATTTCGTTTTTTGAGAGAGAAAGGCAGACGGTAGTCAGTTCGCCAAGGCGGTCGACGGCGGTGTTCCGACGGCTTGCGGTTTAGCCGAGCCAACCCTGGGAGGAAGACGCCGAACACGAACCTACAACACCGACGGTAGGCGGCGAATCTTTCTTAAGGAGACTGTGGTATCACACAGGACTCGGTTTGTTTTTCCTGTAAAATCGTTTCGTATATCTAATGTTCCATTCTGTTTAGTGTTTGTATTATGTCTTGATTCTGTAATTCATATTGTATCAATGGAAATTGTTCTCTGGAATTTCTATTATTGCCGAATTCTTCCAACAGTATCCGTATCTCATATCCGTATCTGTACTTCATAGCCAACCATCCATTTTTATTTCTTCTTTATCAAAACCCATTACCACATGGGCAAAACCCAACAGATCAAAGTACCAAAAACATAAGAGCAGATCATTTTGCAATTTTCAGAGGTGGATGACTAACAAATCAGCAGATTCAACAGATTTTGAGCATATTTAGTAGGTTTCGAGCACTGGGTAGTAGAGGTCAAGTCCTATTCAGGCAGTTTCGTGGAAAAAATGCATGATTTCAAACTCGATTCAGATGTTTTTCACGTCGGTAAAGGTCGATTTAGAGTGGGTAGGGGTCGAATGAGGTCAGGGAAGGGTTCTGGTGGTTGTCGAATGGTTTCAAGCGCCGACAAGGGCTGTAATGGTTGTCGAGTTTGATACAAGTACTGGGTGAGGAGTTTTAGACTTCGAACCTAGACTTCAAAGAGAGTTGAGGGTCGAAATTGACTGGGCCAGGGTTTTCGAGGGTTGACGTGTCCCGGAAAATGGTTGGCGGAGATTTTCGAGAGGTGGGCTTGGAGTTCGAGCACTGTTCACAATGATCTAGGGTAACGGGAGGGGTGGGCTAGGGTTTTCGAGCACTATTCGATACCATGTTGTGAGAGAGAAGAGAAAGTGTTTAGGGTGTTTAATTAACCCTAACACAAATAACTATTATTTATAATATGAGATAGACTCTTACAATACTTGATTTAGTGATGTGGGACTAAGACTATTCTAACAGTAGTGTTGATTTATATGGTCCTCCATGTGCTTTCATAAGTATGGGTATGTAGGATTTGTGCTAAAAACCGATTGCTTCGAAAGCTTAAGCTGATATAGAGCAATGTAGCATGTGAGTGTTTATTCAAACAATGCAAAGTGTTGATATAGGAGTATATACATCAAGCTTTTTTTTCTTTATCAAACATCACTGGAACGTTGCATGTGTGTGGATGAAAGGTTGATAGGCTTACAAAGGCATCGGAGTCCATCGATACAATAGAAGCTTTAATTGATCTAGACATTGCACGTAACGCTGGAAAAAGTTCGGGCAGCAATTCGAGAAACCTTATCAGGGCGAACCGCTCGGTCGACTTGGTTAGAATAATGTGCGAGCAGATTTTGGCTCAGAGGTAACTATAAATAGAAAACTCCAATTCCATGTTCTTCTGCGGCTCATTTTCAAGAGCTATTGGTATGTTTTTCATGATTTTATGGATCCTACTTCTGTTTCTGTTAATTTAGAATGATGCAACATTCATAAACTTACACCGAGGAATATATATTTACTCCTTGTGCAATGAGTCACTCGGACCCGGTTGAAATTTACAATATCTATCAATTATCTATGGGAAATGATTTTCCTATTCCTTTTTTTTTGTTAACGTCACTCTCCTGCAAGTGTATTTTTGGTGCAAAGGTATACTTGCAGGAGATCGAGTGGCGTTAACAAAAAAAAGAGTGACAAAATCAACAGCCTTATCTAGTCTAAATATATAAAGAGAGAGCACCCTTTGGTGTCACCCTTTTATTTATTTATATTTTTTGGCAAAGTTCACGTTCACCCTCTGCGGTTATAGCCAGGTGTGAATACTCCCCTCATGGTTAAAAACTGACCACATAACCTACTTGTGATTTTGAAAAAGTGCGGATAGACTCCCTGCAGTCATGTTTTCCATCTATATTATCGGACACAAAATTAAAAGACTGATATATCCTCGCCTTGTCTCTTAATTCTTCTTCTTTTTTAAATATAACCATACCATTCCCTATACCAAAAATTAAATCCAAACCGTTGATATTATAAATTTTAACGAGTACTACATCTATGCCAAAATTTAAGTCAGTCAAAAAATGAAAAGCTCATGGTCGAATCGATTTTGTTATGAAATTAAAATTTCTAATTTGAATTTACTAAAAATTAGATCACTACGTTATTGATTCTTGATCGAGATGATTTTTTATGTAGATACTATATTCTTTGTTTAATACATTATGAACGAACTCAGATCACATTCTAGAGGCATGTGAGATACACCTCCGTTAATATGGATGAAAAACATGACGGCAGGGGTCTATCTGCACATTTTCAAAACCACAGATAGGTTATGTGGGGGGTATCCGCACATGGCAATAACTACAGGAAGTGAAAGTGGACTTTGCCCTTTCTTTTCTTTTTTTAAGCTGTGTAAACTTTTTTAACTTCCAAAAACACCCTCTAAAATTAAGCATTTTACCCCTTAAATGTTTTTGGTAACCGCTTTGAAAATTACATTGGATTAAGAACTCACATGGGACGACATTGGATCATCCCATATAAATTAAAGTTTGCTGTTTACACAATATATTGTCTTGATAATATTATCTCATTTAAAGCTCCATTTATCAATTACTAATTATAATAAACAAGAAAAAGAAAAAGTGATGGTTGGGGTATGATTAGCAAGGCATTTTTTTTCCCCATCTTGACGTATCTATAATTTCAAAATTATGTCAACCAATATTACAATTTCATTGACAGGGGAAACTCCATAGCCGGTCCGATTTTAACAGCATACGGGCAGGTGTTTGGTCCATACCATAGTTTGGCTATAAAGACAGCCGTCCGTGCTGCAGTATTGACCCTTCCCACAAAGGCACGGTTGTTGAGAAAGCTAAAGGAAAATGGTAATTGCATACTACTCCTTTAAACAACATGCTAATTAAGTAACTACTACTTGGCATGCTTATGGGAGCGTGTCTAACTAAGCGCGCATCTCAGACAGATATCCTATGGTTCCTTATAACTCAGGTGTGAATGTACGTACGTAGAGCCTGAGTACTATATAAATTTTAACCCAATTAAATACTCCACATATTTAGAAGAGTCCCATATAACATAGTCCCAAATTTAGAATACTTTATGCATGTTTGATATATAATAGCTCATCCATTAATTCATCAGTGATCGAGATTCTAAAGTTGGCCCCTCTCATTCTATTAATCTTTTGAGAGTTATAACTATGCATGTTTGCGGATATGTTCATGTTTGATTATCGCACAAACTTTCAATTCATTTGCTTGTGCGATTTTCAGAGGCCTCTGCAAGGGTTTCGATGCAGAAGTTTGTTATTGCATCCTCCACTGTCATACAATACATTAACAACCTGTTTCACTCGACGGAGTATGGCGATGAGTTGCTTGGAATGATATAATAACATGGCTTCATCAAGATCGATCTTGTCAATGGGCTCGTGCACGCGTTTGTGTGTACGTGTACTTCGAAACTATCTTGTATTCACCTTCCAGAATCTGGAACTGAAGTTATAAAGAATAAAGCTTAGTGGATATATGATATATACTTGTCACTTTTACTACTAATATATATGTAAAATTGGTTTAGTTGGTGGAACAAACATAGTATCAATCTGCAGGGTGGTGAAAAATGTACTATTGGTTGAGTTGCCTGCGCCAAAAAAACTTGATTTGTTTTTGTTTTCTAGCAGTTTTTAATAATGGTTATGCCATGCTAAGTTTATGTGCGTACCTATTAAGCTATTTCCTTTTCAGCACAAAAAAGTTTTAGTTTACCAATTTTTATTGGGTAAATTTCATTGACCTCTCTTGAGGTTTTCTGACAAATGTAGGGACCTCCCCCGAGGTTTTTGAAATATTACTGACCTCCTTTACTTTTAAAAATATTATTGAGATTCCCCCTTCGCTTACTCTACCGTTAAAAGACTAATAGAATTTGCTGATGTCAGCTAGTTTAGTTCTCAAAATTCCAAGGTTGTCCATAATCAGTAATGAAAAATCTCAAAAGGCCTCAAGAAATTTTCTCCCCCATTTCTCTTTCTTCTATGTTCTTCATCTTGTTCAAGCCCTTCCTCAACTTTTCTTTCTTCTATAAAATTCTCAAATTTCTTTTTGTGAAGGAGAGAGATGTTGTGCGGAAGCCGAACAAACAGACGGTGATTATGAATATTTGAATCGAAGAAAAAAGATGAGTGAAGCAAACCAAACTAATCAAACCAAACGTGAGAGAAGGAGAGAGAAATCAAACAAAAGGAGAGAGAGACACACAGATATACATGGTTCGGTCTTACTTTGGGATGTAAGCCTAGTCCACGGGCAGTCGATCGATGGCTTCACTAATCAAATACGAATACTCAAAGATCTACAAAGAAGAAGTCTGCAGAACTCTCCTATATACGTACCAAAAGCCAAAACAAGGAGGCAACTCTCTCAAACCCTAATCAAATACCTAATATTTGCTCTCACATCAATAAAGAGGCATAACAAGTATATTTATACCCAAAGATAAGTTGCCTAACAAGTCCTAACCATATTGGGCTTTGAAGCCCCCCCAAAAAAAAAAAACCCTAAAAACGAACTCCAAACGCGCAGATCCGTGTGCCCGCTGGTCCAGACCAAGTGTACGGTGGTCTGGGCCAAAATAACAGATTGCTCCAGAAATGCGTAACAAGCACTAGTCCGGACCACCAAGATCTTGGTCCGGACTAACCAAGCCGCGAACTCCAAAATAAAGCCGAAATTCAACAAGAGAAACAAGGTCATGAGTGAGATGAGGCTTTCTTGGAGGAGAGAAAGACTACTTGTACAAGCAAAATCAAACATAAATATCTCTTAATAAACTTTGTGTGGATTGACTAATGAGTTTGCTCTGCTTTGTCCAATCTGCACTCTATATATATTTTTTTAAGTTCCCCCACCCCAACCCACCCCACCCCACCCGCCGCCGCCACCCGCCGCCGCCACCCCCCCACCCCCCCCCCCCCCAATTGTGAGGGTTCTCCATAAACCATGAGATGGATTTCAGGCTATGTTCTAAAGTTTTTTTTTTTTTTAATTTCAAAAACAAAAATGTGGAGGCCTTGGTATGTGTCTCCCCGAATGCCCTAAGCATAACTTGATCCATGGCATCATTGGCATGGAAAGGCTGCAACTTAATAGGGACGTGGGCAGTGGGCACAATCGAAGGACAAGAATAAGGAATTTGCACAATTCGACAAAACAAAATGCACCTGCATAAGGACACACTGTTTCTTTATATCCATTAGTTTGTAGCAAACTCAATGCAGACTTTAATGGGAAATCAAATCGTTGTTCATGAACCTTTCTTTCTCGAGGTTCAAGCATAAGCCCATTTTACGCACGAACTCTAGATACACATACGCGACTCAATATATGAGCAACTGGGAATCGTTAAGGTATTTGATAAAATAGATACAACCCTGACCATCCTAAAAAGTATATACACGAAAGAATTGCCTGTAATGCTATTTTGTTTACCAGCATTTCCTAATTAACCAACGCAACCCAAATAGAGCAGAAAGTGGAATGGTAGGCACCATATACTACCGTGCATTTCTCATGTTCAAACCTAACTAAAAACGCTGATTTTCACCGATTAAAAGAAGCAAAAAAAACCACAGCTAGAGCAAAATTCAAAATTTTTTATTTTTACCCAAATATTTTTGAAAATATTCAAGATAAAACCAAGTTTTACACTATAACTTGCTATAGTGACATTTTCATGGATAATTTCAAAAATATTAAGTAAAAGTAAAAATTTTGGATTTTTAGATTCATCTTGATGAGACAAATCTAAAAACCCAAATTTTTTGCGCAAAATCAACAACGTAGATTTTTTTTTTGAATAAGGACAAAATGCAGATTTAGTGAAAATCTCCTAAAACCAGAACAAGGCTTTATTCTTATTAACGCAATTGAAATTTATTTGATTTCCGGAAAATCGATTGACGAACAGCAAAAAGTCATCACTTCAAAACAAGGCTTTATTCTTATTAACGTAATTGGATTAATTTTGGAACTTTCTTGTAATCTTTTTCGTGTTTTTTGTCCGCTTGTTAAAAAATATTTTACTTTTTAAACAAGAAAAATTTTTTAAAAAAAAACAAAAAATAACTAACTTTTGGTCAAATGTTTTACACTTTTGGACCCGTCTCGATGAGACCACCTGGAAAAGTGTTTTTTTAAAACAAAAGTATAAAAAAAATTCAGAAAGAGACAAGAAAAAAAACCTGTACCCAAAATTTTTTTTATTTTTTTTGGTATTTAGTGCATTTTTGTTTAGTCAGAATTTGAATATTTCTTAGTATAGCTTGTAGCAATGAGACCAACGGGGAAAAAATTTATTTTTTCAAACTATGACAAAGTTTTAGGAAAGATAGTTATGAAAAAGTTATGAAACACAACTTTTTTATCTCGTCATTATTCAAAAAAAATTCACATTTGTTAATTTTATGTTAATTTTTTATGTAACATTGGTTCATCTAGTTAGATGAGAAATCGAAAAAGTAAAAGATTATGATTTTTACACATTTTTGAAAATATCCAAAAAAAAAATCCAAAAATTGACTTTTTGAGATTTTCTTTGGATATTTTCCAAAGTACTTGTGTTTAGTTGCAAGATTTGAAAATAAATTCAAATTTTTTTAGAATACTTTTTCTTCTCTCTCCACTCACTACTCCTCTCAAATCATTACTCACATTTCTCTCTCCACTCATTATCACTTTCTCCAATTATTTCTCTCTATCTCTCCACTTATTATCTCTCCAATTATTACTCTTATTTCTCTCTCCAATTATTATCCCCAAATACTATTTTGAAAAACCAAACCAAACACTATATTAAAATACATGGATAAAAAATTTAAAAAAAACACTATCTCAAAAATGTATCTCAAATTTTTTTTCCTTTAAACTACCAACCAACTAAAGTCATAATTTTTTACTATTTCGATTTCTCTCGTCGAGACGAATCAATATTACATAAAAAAATTGACATAAAATTAATAAATACAAAAAAAATTAAATAAAGAGAAAACAAAAAAATTGTAGTGCGTAACTTTTTCATTAGTGGAAATCCCATATAAAAAAGGCTAATGATTTTGTCACTTCCCTATTTGTTTTTATTAGGGTGAATCTACTAAAACACCTTTGCACTTTATGATGCTACTTTTTCTCACTTTGCAAATGAAATGGTGTTTTAGTAACAAATAAGCGAGTGACAAAATCAACTGCCATAAAAGAAGGCTAAATCTATTGTCCCCCATTTGGGCTGATTATTAGTGGACTCCATAGCTTGAAAATTATGTACGTGTCCTTGGAGGATGTGGCATGTAAGAAGTGTGTAGATTGTTTCAACGAAAATGACAGAAATAACCTGTTTCCTCCCTTTAATTAACAAAACTAGCATGTTGGGGCCGGACTTTTTTTCCACGTAACTTTCCCTCTTTTTTTCTTTTACTTAACTCTTTCTTTTTCCATTTCAGGCTGCATGTTGAAGGTTTTTTTGTTGGTCTTCAACGCAATAGTTGTCATCTACGAGATCGACCTCTATTTTGGAAGTCATAAAAAAATAAGGCATGTTTCATTTTGAAGCTGTGGTTTCAACCATGGCAAGTCTTAGGCCCCATTCGTTTTGGGATTTTAGATTTATAGGTAATAAATATAAAGAGAAATAAAGTAATGATTGAAAATAAAGATAATGATTGAAAGAAGATAGAGAAAAAAATAAAAGTAATAATTGGAGAAAAATAGAATAATGATTAGAATTCAAAATTCAAAACCCTTATACGAACAAGGTCTAATCTTCACTCTGAATGATTTACAAATTTGAAACCTACTTTTTTCCTTTATGACACATAATTGTGGATATCTATCGGTGAGTAAACACTCTTGAATTTTGTGAAAAACGATTGACTAACTTTTGGGACCTCTTTGAGTTAGTGGAACACCCTCTTATTGAATGTTAAAGTAAATACTCTCGACAAATAAGTACTTATTTGAGTTTATGAAACACCCTCTTAATCTAATTGTTAAGGAAATAGAGTTTAGCATTGTTTGGGAATGAAATGTGATACTCCCTCCGTCCCATAATGTTTGGCATTTTCAGGAATGCGTGCCATTTTTAAATTGCCTATATCTTTCAATCTATAATGTTTTAAGTGATTTTTTGAACTTTGTTTAATAGAACTAATTAAACTCTATCAAACAAGATCCATATTGCTTATAAAAAATATTATGGATTAAAAGATATAGCTAATTTTTTCATAAGGCTGAAGTAATGAAAGTGCCAAACATTATGGGACGGAGGGAATATTACTTAATAACATTTAAAACATTTTCGCACATTAGTTTTGAGATGGATATAAAGTTTCCACATGCTATCAAAGCGAAGCCCATTTCACCTCACATTTAAAAAATTTACAATTCATACTCTACGATGACAGACCAGCAAAAAGGTTGCACAATGATAGGATCCCGAAAGTAGCCACACATGACAAATCTCAAATACGGCTGCACATAAGGGATGTCAAGAAAATAGAGTTTCACATTATTTGGAAGTTGAATGAGTAATCACTTAATAATATTTGAAACCTCTCCATAAGTTGGCAATTGATTTTGAGTTAAATATAAAGTTTCACACTAGTAAGAAAAAATAAAGGAAGTTATTAAAGCCAGAACGAGAGAGAATAAGTCATGAGAGAAGACCTTTCCTTCCATTGCCCTTTGGCTTTGTTCGTTTTTCATTTTAATTTTGTTTTGTTTCTGTTTTTTAATTATTACCTTATTTTTCTCTTCAATTATTACTTTATTTATTCAATTATTACTTTGATTTCTCTTTCTATCGCTCTCTACTGATTACCTCTTTCTTTAATTATTATCCTATTTTTTTCTCCATTCACTATTAAAATTAAAATACCCAAAGATGGAAACCAAACAAAGCCTTATTTTCACACTAATAAGGAAAAATAAAACAATAAAGTTAAAGCAAGACAGAGAATAAGAGAGTGAAAGACATAAAGTTAAAAGAGAGAAAAAGTGAAGACATGCGTAAAAGTTCCTCCTCCAGAAGTTCGTCTCAGCGAACATCAAGCATATTTTTCGTGAACATCAAGCAATGGTGTCGGCTAAGATGCTTTCAGCAATGGTTATCGGCTAAGATGCTTTCAGCAATGGTATCGGCTTTAATCCTATTGTTATTGTATTCCGGTCTCAGAATGACTTCGTAGGGGTATTTTAATTAATACTAGCTTCCTTTTCAAAATAAAAGAAAAGGTGAGAAGTGAATAAAGTAAGGTTATGAATACTGTTCTGTATCTGCCGGTATCTATCAGTTTGAAAGTAAAACGGTACTGTAACCCTTTAATACCATTCCGATTCCAATGCCGGGCCTTACCGGAAATACTGGCCTATACCGACCGAGAAGACGTCCCGAAAAATTCGTCCGGTATTTTGCTAAGCACAAAAAAACAAAAATCAGATCTGAAAATGTTTAGCTACCTCTGAAAATGACGACGCCGGCAGCGACGATCGGTGGTGACTGGCGGAAGGTGTTCCAGTACCGACGATTGTGCTCGCCATTGATGTCTTCTCTGCGTTTTTGTTTATTTACTTTTCATGTTGTCTTCTGACTCTTCTGGATCGAGGAAGGCAGAAGACTGTCATTTAATATTAGTCCAACTGTCCAACAAATAAAGTGCCAGGAATTGCTAGCATATTGTCCTTTACCCATAAAATTTATCCTTTTCTTGGTGGGACTGCCACACCTGATTTTATAGGCTCTAATTATTGATGTTTTGCCTTGCCTTTCCACTGGAAACAGCTGGAATCACGTTTATAATTACAAATGTTCTTTATTTTTTGCATTCTAAATAATAAAATAATATTTTACTTTTTGACATTTAATTATTTGACGGGAAATTGGAAACGGTATCCGATATCTTACCGGTATCGATACATATCCTACCAGTAACGAAACCAATATCATATCTGAAACAGCATTCAGAACCTTGGTACAAAGTTCGGAAAAGATAAGGTTAGAATAGCCTTTTACTGCCTATGCCAAAGAATCCTTGCATTTATTGAAAACCTCGTTGGCAACAATCAGATGTCGGGCACGGGGCTGACTCTAGAAGGAGAGAAAATTTTCAGTCTCGGGTCGGTATATTCCACCTGATGTCCGTTCATGTATTCAAGTCGTTCGAAAGTATTTTGGATCGTCCGAATTTTAAAACAAAATTTCAGAAAATAGTTTAACTTTTTCGGAAATAGGTATTTTTAAAATTTGAACCGTTAAAAACACTTTTGGACGGTCTGAATACGCCGAGCGGACATTACGTGTTACCGGGTACTAAAATATTTCTCCTGGAAGGAACGTAAAAAAAAAAGCAGACAGGGCACTCTCATCCTCGTCGTGTATATATATACCCTCGTCACGAGGTGCTCTTGAATTTCTTTTCTGATAAAAAAATGGCTGCAACTAATGAGAGAGTACTGACAAAGATGGCCGAGGCTTTTAATGAACTCGCCAACGATGTGAATTCTCGTAGTGCTCCGCCGCGACTTTCTCTGAGCAAGTTCTGTCGTGCTTGCCGAACACTTTCCCCTCTTATCGGCTGCATGGGATTCGCCTTTAGGTTCGCTGATACGGAATTCTCTGCTAAGGTAGGTACATGATCATATTCATTATTCTTAATTTCTTGGATCTTAAGTTTTATTTGGATTCCTGGTTTGTGGAGAGCGAAAAAGGGAAGGGAAAGACAAAATTGATGAATACAACTGTAGTCGTTAGATTTCTCAGGGGTGTTCATTAAAGAACCACTCGTTCTTATTCATTAATAGTTTAGATTCTAGCTTAATTTTTACCGGTAAGAATTAACTTTTACCAGTAACAATTAAGAAATCCATCCGAACCATCCAAAACAGAGACTGAAGGCTGCAATTGTGCACAACACCGTACTGCCCAGCAGGCCCCACTTAGTGTCTAAGGTTCAACCATGGCAGCCTTCATGAAGCTTCCGGGGAGATCTACGGTCAAACCTTAGTCTCTAAGGTAAGTCTCAAATCCCTGCCTATAAATTGAAGGTAGGAAGACATAGCTAGGCATCCTGGTCTCAACAAAACCAGAAGTGAGAAGAGAATGAGAAATCCTGGTGAAATTGCCGGACGTGAGTTTTTGTGTGTAATCTTTTTGGGTATTCAATAAATGTTACTCCTATTTGCTTCTCAAATTAGTGTATGTTTTTTGATGTTTTATCTCCTACGATCCTAACAAGTGGTATCAAAGCTTTGTCCGGTCACCGAAAATACTACTGCAACCTCTGTTCGTGTTCGGACGTCTGTTGGAAATTGCCCCAAAAGAAAGGAAAAAGTCTTGTCTGCCATTTCAAGGCAAATCAAGATAAGAAGTTGTCTACGGTATTTCTTTTCATTAAAGAAATAATTTCACTTTCGTCGGTGGAGAATTAAGGGTATTTTCGGTAGTAAAAAATTTGTAAATTTTTATTTGTAGTTGAGAAGTTGTTAGGTGTTTTCGATCGTGAATAAGTTGTTGAGAAATGTCAAGTTATTTCCGATAGTGAATAAGTTCTTGATAGGTTTGTGAGTAGAGTTACTGTAGCAAAAAAAAAACTGTTTTTTGTTAGTGGAATCGAGATGGTAAAATGCTAAAACTTTTTGATAGTGAAAACAAGATGATAAAATGCATTAAGTTTTTAGTATTTTTTGTTAATGAAAACACCTCTTATTAGGAGGAATCCTACATTATTAATTTATTACTTCCACTCAAAGAAGTTCACTTTCAGCTGTGGAGAAGGGAAAATTTCAAAATACCTCACAACTTTTACTCTAAATTTCAATTAGACTCCCAACTTTTTAAAAAAATCAATTTTACTTTCAACGCCACTTTCCGTTAATCAAAACGCCACCTTTCGTCCGAATGACTAACAGATTTTGTTAAAGGCTTCATTAAATACCATCCCGATTGAATTTTGATGATCCGAGCCGCTCAATGTGTTCAAAATGTGATTTTAAGAGTACTCAGCAAGAAATCAGCAAAAAAAAAAAAGGACTGGGAAGAGCTTCATCCGAACATTTTTTCAGTGAATAGTTCAACAAAAAACTGTTCAAATCAAACCCTTTCCAGTCATTTTTTTACTGATTTCTCATAGGTATCCTTAAAATCATCATATTCTGAACACATTGAGAGGATCGAATCATCAAAATTCGATCGGAAAAGAGGAGGTGCAGACCGATCCTGATTTTGTTCAAGTCACAACGTTCGGATTTTGCTTCGGTCCGGACGTCGTGATTGGAGGTGGTTTTGCCAAACGTTTGTGTTTTGCTCGGTGATATTTGTAATTTATTAAAAACAAAAAGTTTCGATAAAGATTTTACACCTTTTGAATTTCTCTCATCGAAATGAATCAATAATCCAAAATGAAGTTGATAGAAATCAAAGAAATGCAAATATAAACATCGTAGAAATTAAGTAGGGGCTTTATTGTAGTGTAAATATAAACCTTAAGGGTGATATTTGTAATTTATCCAACCAATTTAATGGAAAGAGGCAACGGTGTCAGCCTCAGGGGCCTTTTAAACACAAATTTGAAACATTAGGGACAGAATTGTTACAATTGGTATGTTGGGGACCAAAATGGCACGCGAGTAATAAATTGAGGACCAAAAATGTCAATAAGCCGTTATTTCCATGGTAAAACGTATAACTCTAGTATAATATCTCACATGACCTATCAGCTTATGAAAATTAATTATTTTCTTACAGCTATTGTCAAGTATGAATGAGAAACGCTACTGTTTGGGGGACATGTAAGAAAAGTATTTAGGCAACATTTTGAAACCTTCAAGTTGGGAATTGGCTATTCCTTGTTTCATTTAAGTTAACTTTAAGTTGTAAAGATTTTAACCCATTAAGGCTCTAACTGTGTTTTCTAATGTCAATAATGCTTCTGCAGTTTTATGATTTCCATAGTGCATGCATCTTTTGAACTGATCATAAAAGAGACCTCGGATGGAAGCTAGATCCACTGACCGGTCACGATAATCTCAACAGCTGGGATTGGGTCGTGACACAACAATCTACCGTATAGCCTACCAATCACCAAACCCTGTCTACTAATGAATCAACAACCAACAAGAAACCACCCGAACAGACAAAACAACTACTAAACCTCAGCTACAACAACAATGAACTAAGAATCAACCAAAAAATCAGCAACTAACAAATCACCAAAACAACCAGTAGCATATCAGAAACCACCAATTAGAAACAAAACCAGCAAGTAGAGCATCGACACAATATAGAGAGCGAATAATCGAGAGTAGGCATTACCACATAAGATCAAAGTACCAGAAACACAAGAGCAGATCATTTTGCGATTTTCAGAGGTGGATGACTAATAAATCAGCAGATTCAGCAGATTTTGAGCATATTTAGTAGGTATCGAGCACTGGGCAATAGAGATCGAGTCCTATTCAGGCAGTTTTATGGAAAAAAATGCATGATTTCGAACTTGATTCAAATGTTTTTCATGTTGGTAAAGGTCAATTTAGAGTGGGTAGGGGTCGAATGAGGTCGGGGAAGGGTTCTGGTGGTTGTCGAATGGTTTCAAGCGCCGACAAGGGCTGTAATGGTTGTCGAGTGTTGACACAAGTACTAGGTGAGGAGTTTTAGACTTTGAACCGAGACTTTGAAGAGTGTTAAGGGTCGAAATTGATTGAGCCAGGGTTTTCGAGGGTTGACGTGTCCAGGAAAAGGGTTGGCGGAGATTTTCGAGTTGTGGGCTTGGGGTTCGAGCACTGTTCACAATGATCTAGGGTTATGGGAGGGGTGGGCTAGGATTTTCGAGCACTATTCTGGTACGGTTTCGATGGGTGGGATGGGCAGTGACGACATATGTGGTGTTCTGGTAGGGTTTTGATGGGTAGGATGGGCAGCACGATATATGTGGTGGAAGGTAGCGGCTGGTGAAGAAGACGTTTTGGGTGGTAAAAGAGGCTCTGATATCATGTTGTGATAGAGAAGACAAAGTGTATAGGGTGTTTAATTAACCCTAACGCAAATAACTGTTATTTATAATATGAGATAGACTGTTACAATACTTGACTTAGCGATGTGGGACTAAGACTATTCTAACAGTATTGTTGATTTATACAATTCTCTATGTGTTTTCATATGTATGCGTATGTAGGATTTGTGTTAAAAATCGATTGCTTCAAAAGCTTAAGCTGATATAGAGCAATGTAGCATGTGTGTTAAACAATGCAAGTGTTGATATAGGAGTATATACATCATAACATCACTGGCTTTCTTTCTCTTTATCAAACATCACTGGAATGTTGTGTATGGATGAAAGGTTGATGAGCTTACAAAGGTATCGGAATCCATTGATACTATAGAAGCTTTAATTGATCTAGACATTGCACATAATGCTGGAAAGGGTTCGGGCAGCAATTCGCGAAACCTTATCAGGGCGAACCGCTCGGTCGACTTGGTTAGAATAATGTGCGAGCAGATTTTGGCTCAGAGGTAACTAAATAGAAAACTCCAATTAATTCCATTTTCTTCTGCGGCTAATTTTCAAGAGCAATTGGTACGTTTTTCATGATTTTATGGATCCTATTTCTGTTTCTGTTAAATTTAAATTTAGAAGGATGCAACATTCAAGAACTTATGCCGAGGAATATATATATTTATTCTAAATATATAAAAGGAGAGCACCCTTCGGTGTCACCCCCTTTTTTTTTTTTGAAGCTGTGTAGACTTTTCAACTATACCAAAAACACCCTCTAAAATTAAGCATTTTACCCCTTAAATGATTTTGGTAACCGCTTTGCGTACTTGGTAACCACTCTTGCTCTCTTAAACCATGTAACCACCCACCCCAACTCGCACTCTCAAATGTTTCACTTGCACTTGCCACTGCACACATGGAGAGTGTGCCCCCAACCGCTAGTAAAAATAATGTGGTAACGAGGTTTTTGATTTCTCAATGATACTAAATAATTCCATCGTATGTGAAGATTAGGGCAGAGTTTAAACTTTGTCGAAGTTTTGGCAGACTCAATGTCTTAGTATCTACTGAATTTTGAATAAATCACGAATTCATCTTGAATGATGCTACTAGCAAGCAGGATTGGATAGAGCCACCTTAAATGCTACGAAAATTACATTGGATTAAGAACTCACATGGGACGACATTGGATCATCGATCCCATATAAAATTTGCTGTTTACACAATATATTGTGCTGATAATATTATCTCATTTAAAGCTCCATTTATCAATTACTAAAAAACAATTAAGAAAAAGAAAAAGTGATGGTTGGGGTATGATTAATTACCAAGGCATCATTATTATTATTATTATTATTTTTGCCATCTTGACCTATCTATAATTTCTGAAAGAATTAGTAAGCAACTAATTAGTTTGAGTTTTCAGAAATTTTATGTAAACCAATATTACAATTTCATTGACAGGGGAAACTCCATAACCGGTCCAGTTTTAACAGCATACGAGCAGGTGTTTGGTCCATACCATAGTTGGGTTTTAAAGATGGCCGTCCGTGCTTCGTTGTTGACCGTTCCCACAAAGGCAGGGTTGTTGAGGAATCTAAAGGAAAATGGTAATTGCATACTACTCCATTAAACAACATGCTAATTACGTACCTAGCTAGCTACGTATCACATGGACTCGGGTGCAGTACTGTGAGATTCATCTTATTAATTATTGGGTCTGAAAATAAACGACTAGATTATGTCTATTATTTTAAATTATTACTCCGCTATTTAACGTTCTTATGGTAAAAAATGGTATTCACAAACTAACATAGAAAATTTTATGAATGGAGCCTTGAGGCTTATGCGTCATTGCACAGTAGTGATCAACTACTTGGCATGCTTATGGGTGCGTGTCTAACGTCTAAGTGCGCATCTCAGACAGATATCCCATTCCCATTAATGGTTCCTTATCACTCAGGTGTGAATGTATGTACGTAGGGTCTGAACACTATATAAACTTTGACCCAATTAAGTACTCCACAAATTTAGAAGAGTCCCATATAACACAGTTACAAGTACAGCATGCCACTACACTCAGAATACTTTATGCATATATGTATGATACGTAATTGCTCATCCATTAATTCATCAGTGATCGAGGTTCTAAAGTTGGCCCCTCTCATTCTATTCATCTTTTGAGAGTTATAACTATGCGTGTTTGTGGATATGTTCATGTTTGATTATCGCACAAACTTTCAATTCATTTGCTTGTGCAATTTTCAGAGGCCTCTGCAAATGTTCAGATGCAGAAGTTTGTTATTGCATCCTCTACTGTCATACGATACATTAACAACCTGTTTCACTCGACGGAGTATGGTGATGAGTTGCTCGGAATGATATAATTAATTAGTTGGTTCTCTGGTTATATATAGCTTGTAATTAATAACATGGCTTCATCAAGATCGATCTTGTCAATGCGCTCGGGCGCGGGTTTGTGTGTACGTGTACTGCGAAACTATATATCTTGTATTCACCTTCCAGAATCTGGAAATGAGGTTATAAGGAATAAAGCTTAGTGGATATATGATATATACTTGTCACTTTTACTACTAATGTATATGTAAAATTGGTTTAGTTGGTGGAACAAAAATATCAATCTGCAGGGTGGTGAAAAATACAAGAGATTGTCTTGTTTCCGGTTGTGCTGTAAACAAGTTGTTTGCAGCACCAACCAATCTCAGCTGTCAATTTGAATAATTAATGGCTGAGATTCATTTTCAATTGTGACCGGTCACAATTAACTAATCCGCGAAAAAGTTTCATTAAAATCTAAACCGTTCAAAACACTTTTAAACGGTCACGATTGAGTGCTGTAAACAAGTTTTGCTCAAAATACTATTGCCTATGCCCATAAAACTTTGATTTGTTTTTGTTTTCTAGTAGTTTTTAATAGTGGTTCTGCCATGTTAAGTTTATGGGCGTACCTATTAAGCTATTTCCTTTTCAGCACAAAAAAAGTTTTAGTTTAACAATTTTTATTGGGTAAATTGCATTGATCTCCCCTGAGGATTTTGACAAATGTGCAGGGACCTCCCCCGAGGTTTCTGAAATATTACCAACCTCCCTTACTTTCGAAAATATTGTTGAGATTCCACCTCTGGTTACTCTACCGTTAAAAAATTAACAGAATTCGCTAATGTCAGCTTGTTCAGTTCTCAAAATTCCAAGGTTGTCCATAATCAGTAATGAAATAAAATCTCGAAAGGCCTCAAGAAATTCTCTCCCCCCTTTCTCTTCCTTCTCTTTTCTTCATCTTGTTCAAGCCCTTCCTCAACTTCGATTTCTTCTTTAAAATTCTCAATTTTCTTTTTTTAAAGGAGAGAGAAACAAGCTCACGAGTGAGACGAGGCTTTCTTGGAGGAGAGAAAGAGTACTTGTACAAGCAAAATCAAACATAAATATCTGAGTAATAAACTCTATGTGGACTAATGAGTTTGCTCTGTTTTGTCCAATCTGCACTCCATATATTCTTTCTAAAGTTTTTTCCTCCCCCAATTGTGAGGGTTTTCCATAAACCATAAGATGGATTTCCGGCTATTTTCAGCTAATAAAGTGGAGTCCTTGGTATGTGTCTCCCCAAATGCCCTAAGCATAACTCGATCCATGCCATCGTTGGCATGGAAAGGCTGCAACTTAATAGGGAAGTGCCCCACTTTCCCTGCAAATATTTTCATCTAATTCTTTATGAATCATTTTCTCTTTTCTTTCTACAAATGCTTACTTTTAATTTGTATTTTTTCCTTCAACAAAGTGGGCATTTGTTGTCGACTGAAATAGTCGGTTTTGTTTACCTGTATTCTTAATTTAATTTTTTTGTTTTTTGGTATGGGTTGAAGAGAATGAAAACTGAGAGATGGGTTTTCTTTGGTCATCTATCATCTCACTATGCATTTGTTGATTTGTATTTTTTTAAGAATTTGTAAAATGGGAACTTTGCCCATAATTTCTTTTGCAGTTTTTTGTTTTGTATTTTAACTTTTTAGGAATGAAAATGGGTTGCACGAAGTTGTTTCACTACAAGAAAAACGGGATCTAGCAATGGTCAAAAGTGTCACTAAAGAACACAAAAAGCGTTGCTAAAGGGTATACCAACGGTTCACCAACCGCCGGTCAAACCATTGCAATATATCTGTCACTGTAGAGGTATAGCGACGGTTGTGACGAGCGTTGGTACAGATTTTTTTTAGTAACGGTTTCTTTAGCGAGGCTTATAACCGTTGCTAAAGACAATTTATTTTATTTTATTTTTGAACAATCACCGTTGTGGGATGCAATGGCCATGTGTCCTCCACGTGGTGGAGCGTGTCACCCGCATGGCGCCCACGTGGCATCGTGTAACACATTTTGCTCTTCCTGGGAATTGAACCTAGGACCTCGAGTTCTTGCGCGCGCGTGAACCAACTGGGCTTGCACATCTCTTTTGTAAAATGAAGCACTTACTAATATTTATACTATATTAACCAAATTTTTCTTAATCCAATTTTTTAGCAACGGTTATTAAAATCCGTCGCTATAGTCCAGTTTATAGTAACGGTTAATGGAAACCGTCGCTATAGTCTTGTAATCTAGTAATGGTTGCATGAAAACGGTTGCTATAGTTCTGTTTCTAGTAACGTTTTGCAAACCGTCGCTATTCACCATCTATACCAACGGTTTTTCCAAGCATTACTAAAAAAAACTATTGGGATATCCCAAATTTCTTGTAGTGTTTGTTGGGATGTTGGTTTGCCTCTAAAAAAAAGTTTCCAATACATAAAATGGGTATTCAAACAAAAAATTCTTTTTTGTCAATTTTTTTCCCAAAAGTTAATAAATATCAATGAGTGTATTGATTGCGAAAAAACTTCTTCTTTTTTTTTTTTGGAAAAAGTCTACTCTTTTTAGTTCTATTTTGCATACTTGATAATCTTTTTGGTACGGTTGGGTCTAAAGGTTGTCTTTTTTACTATTCACAGTTGCTTACTCGATCTTTTCTTTCTATCGGTTATTATTGTAGCACTAACAAGAAAATTGTGAAATATGAATCGGTTGGACTTTTTCCTCATACTTAGCTAGAGTATCTTTCTTCAACATAATCCTCATATGGCAGCATTGTGATAATGGTGTGGCCGTGTGGGCAACCATTTGAAGAAATTGAGGAAGAAGAGAAGGAGAGTTAAATGAACCCCATAGGATTTTAGCCTTTTAATTTGAGGGTGTTTTCATCATTTCATCACCCTATTTAACACTGTTTGACATTTAACAGATGGGAGAATCTTTACAATACTTTCAAAAGCAAGGAAGGTCAATGATATTTCAAAACCTCAAGGGAGGTCCTTGCATTTGTAAAAAATCTCAGGGGAGGTTAGTGAAATTTACCCTTTTCATTTCTTTCAAGAAGTACAATTACACAGCAAATTAGCGGAGCCATGGGCCATTTGGCACGGGTTACCCTTATGTTTGGGATTTGGGAGTGTACTATTTTGGAGACAGATTCTCAAGTGGCTGTGCGGGCTATCTCTGATCGAACACCTTACGATCATAATTATGATCTCATTAACCAGTGCCTTCACCGGAGTTGCGATATGCGTTTTACTTGGGGAGAAACTAATGATTGTACGCATAATCTTGCATGGCGTGGTCTTCAGTCGCATCAAATTAAGAGAAGTGATCTATAACCAAGTTCTTTTAGGGGTGACGGAGAAGCTAGATTTGGATTGCCATG
This sequence comes from Rhododendron ovatum, assembly GCA_019656835.1. Taxonomy (NCBI): domain Eukaryota; kingdom Viridiplantae; phylum Streptophyta; class Magnoliopsida; order Ericales; family Ericaceae; genus Rhododendron; species Rhododendron ovatum. Next base: position 7,866,424 of record CM033799.1, on the reverse strand, counting down.
GGCTTAGCATTGGGCAAAGTCCACTTTGACCGCCAACGGTTTGAGTCATGCGTGGATACAACTCCTATAGTTTAAGACTGTATGCATAACACCTTGTGGTTTGCCAAGTGTGCACATAACACCCAATTTCGTCCATATTAATGTTAAATGTGACGGATGCGCTTTAAAAGTCCGATATGCTCTTATCTTCTCCCTTTATTCATTTTCTTTCTTAAATCTAACCAATCCATCCCATGTACCAAAAAACTAAATCTAAAATGTTATATTGCAGAGTTTGACGAGTACTACATCCACACAAAAATTCAAGTCAATCAAAAAATGAAAATCTCATGGTCTAATCTAATTTATAATGAAGTAAATTTTAAAATTTAAATTTGTCATTCATTTTAACAAGAATTAGATCACCAAGTTATTTAATGTTTAATTGAGTTAATATTTTACAGAGATATTCTTTTCTTTGATTTATACATTATGAACGGTTCGGATTAAATTTTATTTAAATTCAAGAGATATGTAAGATACACCTCCGTTAATATAGACTGAATTGGATATTACGTAGACACTTCTCATCTAACTGTTTCACACATCCACTGACACGAACAGTACTTTTTCTCCCCATCTCTACCATTGACTGCACCCCGTGGAAACCAAAAAAACCTTCTGAAACCAAAGAAAACCTCTGATGCTTATGCCTCATGGTAATTTGCTTCAAAGGATTGTGTGGTGGGTCGAAATAACCACAGTTTGGAGGGGTGAAAGAGGTCAAACCTAGCACTTGCTATGTACACATCATCCCCAAGACTCTCCAGTTGTCTTTGTTCGTCTGTAACGCCATTGCGGATCTCAAGAAGGCATTCTACTACTCCGCCGAGCGTTTGCCGACCCCTAACGGCTTTCCAGAGCGTGTGATCATTTCCTTGCATATTCACGGGTTACCCCAATCGTAGGGCTGAGACCGACGTAGCATAATTCCGGTAAGACTGGAGTCGAATCCACAAAAACGGTGATGTGTGCTGACTTAAACTCTCGGGTTGTTATAATTTGATGAACTGGCTCTTAATTAACCACCCATTGTAGTTCGATGTTGAGATTTAACTAAAACCTAGGAAATTGATTGTTCTTTTCAAATAATTTAGAGGCGGTACGGTCGTAAGGTTCGTATTCCTTGCAACCAGTCCGGATTAATCTGTTTCATTCAGTATTCTTGAAAACATTCAATTTTAGATTGAAAAAAGATAAGGAAGCGGGGGCTCTGTTGTGCCTCATGGCACAGCACCCCCTACCCACACCCCCAAACGGTACCATTTGGGATTAAAAAAAATCTTAAGTTTTCAATTTGCAATCCTAAAGAGCAGAAACGTGATTATGAGAGTTTTAGAAATAAAATTTAATTATGCCTCTTTAGAATAATATGATCAGAATAATAAGATCTTCACACTGGTTCAAACTGATTGAAAATTGGAGCAGTAAATTTTTTAACCATATTTTTTAATATATAAACGATCTAAAAAATTAAAAAATTAATTGCTCCAATTTTTAATCTGTTTGAACAAGTGCGAAAATCTTATTATTTTGAACATATAATTCTAAAGGATCGTAATTAAATTTTGTCTCTAGAACTCTCATAATTAAACATCTGTTCTTTATTTAGGATCTTGTGGAGCAAAAACGTGATTATTAGAGTCTTAAAGACAAAAGTTAATTATGTCTTTTTAGAATAATATAATCAGAATAATAAGATTTTCGCACTTGTTCAATAAATTAAAAATTAGAGCACTTAATTTTTTAGACCGTTTATATATTAAAAAATATGGTTAAAAAATTTACTGCTCTAATTTTCAATCAGTTTGAACCAGTGTGAAGATCTTATTATTCTTATCATATTATTCTAAAGAGGCATAATTAAATTTTATCTCTAAGGCTCTCATAATTACGTTTCTGCTCTTTCAAATTGGAAATTGAAAACTTAAGACTTTTTTTAATCCGTTTGGGGGTGTGGGTAAGGGGTGCTGTGCCATGAGCACAGCAAGCCCCCGCTTCCAAAAGATACCCCGCAAGATGCGAACTTTTATGATCCTCGTTTACCCATGCATAGTGGAAAATGAGTTTTGGTCTCCCATTCTCCTGTTATATAGGCTCCGATGATGCTCGGTTCGTCTAACAGATGTTCTTTATTAACCTTAAATTACCTTTTTTTATTGTTTAAAAATAAGAGCAGTGTCCGAACTGGTCACGGCGTGTTAATCACCACACGACCCTACCTAAACGACTACTCACTATGCATTGAACAAGAAACGCGAGAAACCCTAGTTTTAAACATGCTTTTAAATACGAAATAAATAAGAGTGTACCAACGAACAACTTTAATGAAAGACGAAAATTAACACGAGTTATCGAAGTGCAAGTACTCTAACAAAGTTTCAAAAACTTGAAAGAAAAAGAACTCCCGAAAAAAAAAAAAACGTAATCTAAAACTGCAAACTAATATTCTGAACAAATAATTATGCAAGTATAAAGTTCCATTGAATTAATACTAAAAGATTAAATCCCGAATCCTTCGTTTTTTTCTGTTTCAACCGCGAGCCCCTGAGGTAGCGTCGAGGTGCCGCAAACTCTCGTTCTCTGTTTCAGCATTCCAGAAGTTATTGACGGCAGCCTCGTTCTTTCTTTTCACCATGGGAATCTCCCTTGAGGACGCAGCCCCCTTCTTCGTGATTTGCGTCCGCATATTCTTCCAGCCAAAAAAAAACCCTCGCCTCCTTTTTCTGTTTTTCCGTGGGAATCTCTTGGGCCACTTTATAATAGTTACACTATTTGCCCTGTAAAACTTGGGCGCACGAGCCAAGTTTTGATTCTCCTCCTTAGCCCATAATCACTTATTTACTCTATGGCCCATCTTTTAGTTAATAAGTATTGGACCCACGCAACAAAATTACAAATCATTTTCCAGTAATGCCCATGAACTAATTCGTTTAGTGCTAAACTTCATATAACTTTCAAATGGACCAGCTTCCAACATCGTATAATATTTTAATTTCGCGATTTTTGTACTGAATCCTCTAAATACATACAATAAACAAATTAAGCATAAATATCCAAGTAATTATATAAAAATAGGCTTAACAAGAATAAATTAAGGGGCGGCGTATGTGAACATTTACGCGTCTATCATAAGGTAAAGGGGCTCTCTCTTCTCGTCATTCCTCTATCTACTAACTTGTTCGTTGGAGTTTCTCCCCGGAGGTACACCCCCTTTGATTTTCAGATACACAGTTCACCGTTCCTTTTCACCACCATTCAACAGAAGGGAGAAAGGGTCAAAGGTTGTTTAGCCCCATAGATTGGCATTCTGTTTTAGAAAAAAGGTACATACTATTTTTTTTCGTACTTTCCCTATCATCCATGCCTTTTAGTTCTCCATGTAGAGTTTAATTTCCAAATTTTGTCCACTAGCATTACCACACCTTCTACGGACTGAGAAATTTTTGGGTGCCAGGTGGATACCACGTCACCCGGTTGACGTGGTGCCGAGCATCCATATTCGGGCCGTCTAAAGTGTGTCGGACGGCTTAGATTGAAGCATTCTTTCTTCTCTCACCCCACCACTCTCTCTCTTCTTTCTCTAGCTTTTTTTTCTCTCCAAATCCGAACCGTCCAAAACCAAAATTGACGGCCCGGATGCACTGAGCAGAACTCACGTGGTACCGGCTTGGCACTCAAAAATTTCTCCGACAGAGAAAATTTCAGCGTAACAATATGGCAGACCAAAAAGGAAAAAATTGCCGTCGAATGCAGAACATGTGATGCGTGGGACTAAATGCACTTTGGGCCTCTCTGTTCAATTACGAAAATTTTAACTCCACACCCAATTACATCCACACTCACAATAGGGGCGGTTTCCACACACACTAGATGTGTAGTATGTGTTTCATTTAAATCTTCTAAGAGATTATGTTTTTTTTTTTTTTTTTAACGGAGAGTACAATAGGGTTGTTTATGTTGAAAATAAATAAATAAAGTGGATTGTTTAACATATTGATCGTCTTTGTTCACAGTTCATAGGATGTTTGGCTAAATAGTGGGAATTCATCTTATTCTTCACAAATTCAAGTATGTTTCTCGCAAATTTTTTATTTTCAGAAACTAATTTTCGTCCTACTTTAACCTTTTCTACCATTTGTTTTACCCTATCGATGTCTTTGTTTAAAGGTTGTATTGCGATTTCTAATTCATTTTTTTTCTTCTGCCTATGTGTAGTTTCTCTCTTAGGCCGTGTTTTATTGGGAATTGTCTTCATAAATCGAGGTATGTTTCTCTCAACTTTTATATCTTGACTAGGGACTGGGCACACAGGATGCGTTTGCAAATTGAATGTTGACCAAAGAAGTCAGAAGCTAATGTGCAAGTTGAATGTTGAAATATGTACATCTTCCGGGGCAAATTTTGTCAACATTCAACTTGCACAGGCATCATTTGTGCCTGACCTCTAGTTTTAAATAAAACTGAGCTTCGGCTATGATACTCCTGAGTGGTTTGAAAATATCATGCTCCCAAGTCATTTTTTTCCTTATTTTATGGTAAGTGTTGTGACTTGTGAGTAACGTGGTAAATGTTGTCAACAAGTACAGTAAATATTTCTTAAGAAAGTTGATAGGTACGTAAATGTGCCCATTTACGCTTTCTAACTTAGACTTGTTATGTTCATTTATTATATTATTTAAAGTTTGAGACACGTGTTTTCCGTTTCACGTCTTTCGGAGCAATTAAATAGTAGTATATGGAGCTAATTAAATTGAGAATTTTTACATTGGAGAATAATTTTATGTGATGGGCCCACCTAGAAAGAAAGTTCATTAGGAGCCGATTCCTGATTGAAGTTTCGTAGGCGAACGAAGAAAAGCACGTGGAGGCCAAGTTAATGGGCCAACTGGAGAACTTATTCTTTTTTCGTTTTTCTTTTTTTTTTAAAAAAAATTTAACTCAATAAATACTCATTATCTATATTTTTAATCATTATTCTTTACTGTTGGAACTTTGGTGTGTATTTGTAAAACACATTGTGCATGTTTTCTCTAGTCCCACATTGTTAAATCACAAAACTTCTATCCATTTTAAATGACATTGCACACAAATGAGTTTGTGAATAAAGACCCAAGAAGAGGTCTCCCGCGCTCAGGAAAATGGGTGGCAATTTGAAAAACTGATTCGGAAACTAGTTAACCGGGTGCGCGTCACGGGTTATTCGCGCAGGGGAGGGTGCAAATCCGGAATTTGAGCCTCGCGCACGTACTAGTAAAGCCCACGTTTTTACAGAATATTTTCAGTCAATCAAAATCCTTTTCCAAATGGGAAGTTCTGGCTGGCTGATTAACGGATTGATTGAATAAAAACGTGTGATAAATCAAAGGAATTTGATTTCAGTAGATTAAGGAAAACGTTTAAAAACCGTGTGCTAAATTAACGCTATTCGTTTTGATTTGATTTTTTGTTTCCAAAAAAATCAAGCCTTGCTCTCACCTATAAATACTGCATTTCGGAAATGGTTTGAGATACAGAAAAATCATCTCTCTCTCCACGAAAAAAATGGTTTCTGTTGAGTTCGAGCAATAGGTAGAATTGTGTATTTGTTTTCGGTTTTTCTTCCGTGCAGAGAAAGCCGAGCAGAGGTGCTGAATTCTAGGCTGTTTTATCCTGGGGACGGCGTGGTGCTCAACGAACTGCTTGCACAATCTGGGCAGAGCCGCGAAACGTCTTAAAGAAAGCGACCTAGTCCGCGACTCAACCCAGCTATCGTTCTTCAAATTGGTATTCTGTTTTCAATAGCAGAATTTGAGGTAATCCGTTCTTGTTTTTCGAGCAGTCAATTCAACAAGTTTAAGACGTTGTCAATCTGCCATGGATTCTGAAAACAAGATCTCCGTTACCACTACTGATATCAACAAACCTTTTCGATTTGAGGGGCTGCATTTTAAACGTTGGAAGCAAAAGATGTTTTTCTTTCTGACTACTCAAAAACTTGCTGCATATTGTGATTCGACTAAACCTGTTGCTGCGAATCCACCTACTACTGAAAACACCAAAGAAATTTCAAAATGGACCAATGAAGATTTTTTGTGCAAGAACTATATTCTGAATGCTTTGACTGATGAGCTGTACGATTATTATTCCACCTTTGACACTGCTAAAGAACTTTGGGATGCCCTCCAGAAAAAGTATGACACCGAAGAGGCTGGGACTAAGAAATATGCTGTTAGTCGTTACTTGAAGTTTTCAATGATTGATGAAAAATCCGTGGTTTCCCAGGCTCACGATTTACAGAAAATTGCACATGAAATTCTTACTGAGGGCATGTCTATTTGTGAACAATTTCAGGTTGCTGTTCTTATTGATAAACTGCCTCCTAGTTGGAAAGACTTTAAAAAGGATCTCCGTCATAAGTCAAAAGATTTTTCAATGGAAAGTTTGATTGTTCGGCTCCGAATTGAGGAGGAGGCAAGGAAACAGGATCAGAAGGATGAGGTTTTCTTTGTTGCAAACAAAAAGAACCACAGTTCGGCTGTGCTCAAGCCGAAAGGAGGAATTACGAAGCCAAATCAGAACCAGAACCGGAACGGAGGAAAACCAAATCAGAACAAGAAGTTACCCCCTTCTGGAGGCCAGGCTCGAAACACGGACTCTGTCCAATTTGTGTGTTACAATTGTAACAAGCCTGGCCATATGGCAAGAAATTGCAAGAACCCCAGGCGTCGCGCTCCACAGGCGAACCTGGTGGATGGAGAACCACTAGTGGCTATGATATCAGAGGTTAATCTGATAAGTGGTTCAGAAGGGTGGTGGATAGACACTGGCGCTTCTCGCCATGTCTGTTATGATCGCTCCTTGTTCAAAAGGTATTCTGAGGCTGATGATAAGAAAGTGTTGTTGGGAGACTCCCACACCACTAAGGTTCTTGGTACTGGTGAGGTTGAACTCAAGTTCACTTCTGGAAGGACTGTCACTCTGAAGGAAGTCTTGCACACTCCAGAAATGAGGAAGAATCTTGTATCCGGCTACCTCCTCAATAAGGCCGGATTTATTCAGACTATAGGATCAGATCAGTATACTCTTACTAAAAATGGCATGTTTGTTGGAAAGGGTTATGCATCTGATGGCATGTTTAAGCTTACTATTGATATAAATAAAATTGCATCTTCTTCTTACATTGTTTGTTCTGTTAATATGTGGCATGCTAGGCTTTGTCATGTTAACAAGAAACTGGTTAAGAATATGAGCAACTTAGGTTTTATTCCTAATATCTCCTTAAATGATTTTGAAAAATGTGAATCATGTAGCAAGGCTAAGATCACAAAGAAGCCTCATAAATCAACTTTTAAGGAGACTGAACTGTTAGATTTGATTCATACCGATATGTGTGAATTAGATGGAGTTCTCACTAGAAATGCACATCGATATTTTATCACGTTTATTGATGATCATTCGAACCATACCTCTGTTTACTTAATGAAGCATAAGAGTGAAACATTTGATATGTTTAAAATCTTTCTTAATGAGGTCGAAAACCAGTTTCAAAGAAAGATTAAAAGACTTCGCAGTGATAGAGGCACTGAGTATGATTCAAATGAATTCATTGCTTTTTATAAATCTACTGGTATTATTCATGAGAAAACTGCTCCATACTCACCTGAAATGAATGGAAAGGCAGAACGCAAGAATCGAACTTTATGTGAACTCGTAGTTGCGATAATGCTTAGTTCTGGTGCAGCTTCACATTGGTGGGGTGAAATTTTATTGACTGTATGTTATGTGCTGAATAGAATTCCTAATTCTAAGTCTCTGATTTCACCTTATGAATTGTGGAAAAACAAAAAACCCAATGTGTCATATTTTAAAGTTTGGGGCTGTTTAGCATATGTTCGTATTCCCGACCCGAAAAGGTCAAAACTTGCGAGTAGAGCTTATGAATGCGTTTTTATTGGTTATGCTGTAAATAGTAAAGCATATAAATTCTTCGATATTAACAATAAGGTGATCGTAGAATCTATAGATGCTGATTTTTATGAAGAAAAGTTCCTTTTTAAATCCAGAAATAGTGGGGGTGCTGAATCTAGTAGTAGTGTGCCTAGATTAGAAGAACCTAGAAACGAGAACTCTAGGGACACTGAGATTGAACCAAGGAGAAGCAAGAGAGCTCGAATCGCTAAGGACTTTGGTCCTGACTTTGCATTCTCTTTAGAAGAGGACCCCACTACTGTTAATGAGGCCTTGACTTCCACAGACGCTGATTTTTGGCAAGAAGCCATAAATGATGAAATGGACTCGTTGGAGTCCAATAGAACTTGGGAATTAGTAGACCTTCCACAGGGCTGCAAAGTAATAGGCTGCAAATGGGTGCTTAAAAAGAAATTGAAACCTGATGGTTCTGTGGATAAATACAAAGCTAGACTCGTAGCTAAGGGATATAGGCAAAGGGAGAACATAGATTTTTTCGATACCTACTCTCCTGTGACTAGGATTACTTCTATCCGAGTCTTGATTGCCATAGCTGCTGTCCATAACTTAGTTGTACATCAAATGGACGTTAAAACTGCTTTTTTAAATGGAGACTTAGAAGAAGAGATTTATATGGATCAACCTGAGGGTTTTGTTGTCCATGGTCAAGAACACAAGGTGTGTAGACTAGTTAAATCTCTTTATGGTCTTAAACAAGCTCCAAAGCAGTGGCATGAAAAATTTGACAATCTAGTTGTTTCAAGTGGTTTCAAAGTCAATGAGAGTGATAAATGCATATATTATAAGTATGATAATCATACATGCACCATTATCTGTCTGTATGTGGATGACCTTCTGATATTTGGCTCTAGCTTATCTGTCGTGAATGAAACCAAATTATTGCTTAGCCAAAATTTTGATATGAAGGATTTGGGTGAAGCTAGCGTAATCCTTGGAGTTAAAGTTACTAAATCTGCAAATGAAATTTCTCTTGATCAATCACATTATATTGAAAAGATCTTGAAGAAATACAATTACTTTGACTGTAAACCTGCTTGCACTCCTTTTGATCCTAGTATTAAATTGTTTAAGAACACTGGAGATAGTGTTAGACAATCTGAGTATGCTAGCATTATTGGTAGTCTTCGTTATGCTTGTGATTGTACGAGACCAGATATTGCTTATGCAGTGGGGGTATTATGCAGGTTTACTAGCAGGCCAAGAATGGAGCATTGGTTTGCTATTGAGAGGCTCATGCGGTATCTGAAAAGAACCATGAACCTTGGATTACACTATCAGAAGTTTCCCGCTGTTCTAGAGGGATACAGTGATGCCGATTGGAACACCCTTTCTGATGACTCCAAAGCAACTAGTGGGTATGTGTTCAACATAGCAGGAGGTGCAGTCTCTTGGAAGTCCAAGAAACAAACAATTTTGGCGCAATCCACTATGGAGTCTGAGATGATAGCACTGGCTGTGGCTAGTGAGGAGGCAGCTTGGTTGAGAAACCTCCTGTCAGAGATTCCCTTATGGGAAAAACCGATACCGACCATACTAATCCATTGCGATAGTATCGCGGCTATTGCAAAAGTTCAGAACCGTTTTTTCAATGGTAAGATACGACAAATACGTCGTAAACATAGCACAATTAGAAATTTTCTTTCTAATGGAGCTGTTAGAGTGGATTATGTACGGTCAGCAGAGAACCTGGCTGATCCTTTGACAAAAGGATTAGCTCGAGAGAAGGTGTGGAACACCTCGAAAGGGATGGGGCTAAAGCCCATTGAGAAATGAGTCATTTGTGATGGATACCCAACCTATAGACTGGAGATCCCAAGAAATAGGTTCAAAGGGAAAAACGAGTCACATGATGATATGGTAAGAATCATGCTGTAAGGAGTTACACTCCAAGTCCATCCCTAAGAAGCATGACATCCTGTAGCGAAAGAGGTTGTGTTATTTTAACACTTAATGAGTTCTATATCTCTATGTAGAGTGGAGTACCTAGACTACAGGAGTACTCTCGATAGACTCACCTATATGAATGTTGAAGTGTGGCCGCTTCTCGGGAGATTTTGGGCAAATTCTCTAGGTCATTCATGAAACTGGGATATAAGCACATGGCCGTAAAGTGCTAGCTTTAAACATTACACATTAGTAGAGTTGTGTGTGTAGTGCTCTCAGACTTAGAGTTCAAGATCACAAGTCACTCTAGTTACTATCTGAAGCACTATCACTATGTAGGGGTTCAAGTTGAAAGACACCTTTACTTATGCACAGCTTTATACCTTTGCTCGAATATTTTGTTTTTAAAATACAAGTGGGGGATTGTTGGAACTTTAGTGTGTATTTGTAAAACACATTGTGCATGTTTTCTCTAGTCCCACATTGTTAAATCACAAAACTTCTATCCATTTTAAATGACATTGCACACAAATGAGTTTGTGAATAAAGACCCAAGAAGAGGTCTCGCGCGCTCAGGAAAATGGGCGGCAATTTGAAAAACTGATTCGGAAACTAGTTAATCGGGTGCGCGTCACGGGTTATTCGCGCAGGGGGGGGGTGCAAATCCGGAATTTGAGCCTCGCGCACGTACTAGTAAAGCCCACGTTTTTGCTAAAATTCTGAAACACGTTTTTACAGAATATTTTCAGTCAATCAAAATCCTTTTCCAAATGGGAAGTTCTGGCTGGCTGATTAACGGATTGATTGAATAAAAACGTGTGATAAATCAAAGGAATTTGATTTTAGTAGATTAAGGAAAACGTTTAAAAACCGTGTGCTAAATTAACGCTATTCGTTTTGATTTGATTTTTTGTTTCCAAAAAAATCAAGCCTTGCTCTCACCTATAAATACTGCATTTCGGAAATGGTTTGAGATACAGAAAAATCATCTCTCTCTCCACGAAAAAAAATGGTTTCTGTTGAGTTCGAGCAATAGGTAGAATTGTGTATTTGTTTTCGGTTTTTCTTCCGTGCAGAGAAAGCCGAGCAGAGGTGCTGAATTCTGGGCTGTTTTATCCTGGGGACGGCGTGGTGCTCAACGAACTGCTTGCACAATCTGGGCAGAGCCGCGAAACGTCTTAAAGAAAGCGACCTAGTCCGCGACTCAACCCAGCCATCGTTCTTCAAATTGGTATTCTGTTTTCAATAGCAGAATTTGAGGTAATCCGTTCTTGTTTTTCGAGCAGTCAATTCAACATTTACTAATTATTCTTATCTCCAATCATTATTCTCATTTCTCTCTCTATCTCTGATTTTCAATCATTATTCTCATAAAAAATTTCTTAAAAACTCGTCTAAACACAGCATTCATTGCTCCAAATTAGAGAAGAACGGCCAGCCCATGGGTGACTTACGGCTAATATAAAACGGGAATCAGTAGGGAAAAAGCGAGAACTTTTACACGCACAAACAGAAGCTGCACATAACGACGGCTTCGGCAGAAGCTTCAATGGAATTTTACTCTTCCATGCATGCCTATATGTTCTAACTCCATGATGGGCTAAATCTTTCGGCTAGGGTAACAAGGAAACTTTCTCCGAGTAATATAATCGTTTAATTCTTTGGGTTTTATTCAACAGTTAATTGTATGACTTTTGGGGATGATTCATAGTTTTTATGAAAGAGCAGATTTTTCCTATTCATCTACTGTGTTTGTATTTTGGGTAACAAGTTCCGTCATACAATAGTTTTCACTTCTTTAGGATAGTCTCTGTGATAGGTTATATTGCGTTAGACGGATCGTGCCGTTGGTTAAATACAGTAAGACGATCTGCGAGCTATGTTGAGATAACTTTTACGGTGTATGAGTTCCGTGAACCCTCTTGACAATTGTCGATAGTGATTGCAAGCCCTAGCGACAATCTTATTTGTTTATGTTGAATAATTACCCTAGATTTTATTATGATTATATTTCAAGGGGAATGTGGAATCGAAACCCTTGTCTCTTCTCTCTACTGTCTTCGAAACTTTTTTGAGCAAACCAAATCATCCTAATATTATATCAAACCCAGCCAAAACATACACAGTTAAATAAGGGGACACTATCAGTTCCAAAATACAAAACTAACAAAAGAAAATAAAAACAAAAACAAAAAATCCGCATGGAACCACAACGCCGAAGCCGGACCCGTCGAACACACTCGTGAGGAAGGGTTGGAGAGGCCGAAATTGAGAGACCAGGTACGAACACGGAGCAAGCCCTCTTGGATGACCTGTTGCTCCAACTCGAACTCTTCCCGCCACAAACTGGAGGCAGAAGCCGCTGCAGACGCCGTCTTTGTCGCCAGTACGCTGATTCCAAGAAAAACCATATCTAGAACCCCAAATCTAGTTTCTGAGTCCAAAAATGAAAAATAGAATGGGAAATCTCAACTCCCAAAGAAAAGAGTCTCAACTACCTCACAATCTTGAGCCGGACAAGCGGAGAAGGAGAAGGAGAAGGAGATAAGAGAGGCTGGAGATGGGGGATTGAGTGGTGAGGAGGAAGGAAGTGGGTACATGGGGGAGGGGGTCGAAAGAAGGGGGGAGGCGGGGTAGGGGGCGACGGAGGGGGTGGGGAGGAACCCACCCCGACTCTCTCTCTCTCTTGTGTTCTCTGGATGCCTTTGTCTTCGAAACTTTAATTGCTTTCTAGTTTAATTTTAGTTTACTCAAATCAAATCACAAATTCAAACTTCATCTTTTTTCAGAATTGAATTAAAAGTAAATTGAAAATACCGCAACTCAGCTTTTTACTCCCCGTAGACGATTTTGGACTTAACCAATGTTCTTTGGAATAATTATTAATGCCTTGTTTTATAAATTATATTTTTAGTACGATAACGACAGATCAGAAGTGTAGTCATGCAACATAGTAAGTGTTGCCTTAAGAAATGATATATAAAACTTGTTTCTATGGTAAATAATACTATGTTTTTTTGGTCAAAAATTCTTAAAACCATCTTGTTTTTGACAAATTCACCCTATTTTTTATGAGTGATTTTGATCTAAAGGCTGTAATTTATCCACTTTTCAATCTAAGGATCCAGAGTTAATGGGAGCATCATACTCCCATATCACTTGGGAGCATTGTAGAAGTTTTGAAGTTCATGATCGAGTTCTCTTTGTTACTGTACTATTTAATTCAAGGCTAAGTGTTCCACCAAGACTTTTGGAAAAAGTCTGATTTTGTCCTTATTTGATTTTTTTTTCTCATTTGTTCATTTTGGGCTAATTTTTTTTTGACTTTTTGGGGAAAGTAAAAAAAATTTACTTTTACCGAAATATTTTGAAACTTTTTTTACTTAAAAGTGGTCATTGTTCAAAATATTTGGGCAGAAGGGAAAAAAATTACTTTTCCGAGTCGTCTCAATGAATCAAAAAATCAACGAAAATGACAGAAATAATCCCTTTCTGTTATAAAAATAAAAGTAAGAAAACACAATATATATATATATATATATATATATAAGGATAGTTGCTTCAGGAACTATCAAGAGAGAGAAGTTAGTCTTCTGGACTAACAGAATATTATTTCCCACAGCCTCAGTTTCACTCGTTTACAATAGTATCTCTCTGATTTTCTGAATACATCAAACTAAAACTGAGGGTACTATTTACAGAGGAGGAACCAGGGACTAACTATGTAATAAGCAAAGACTTGAAGGATCTAAGTGTAATTAAGGAGGTGCTTCTCACCGCCTCATTCTGCGGCTGCCTCCTAGCCGAAAGGCTTTTATGGCTAAGAATTGGATGAGGTCACCCATGTGACATCACCATGATGTCATCCACCCAACCATTTCACAACACTTTTTGTCACTTTCCTCCCTTTAATTAAAAAACCGAGCACGTTGGGGATTTATTCCACCAAATCACGACCACTTCTTCCACGTGACTTCCCCTTTATTTTTTTTTTACTTTATTCTTTCTTTTTCCATTTCAAACTGCATTTTGAAGGTTTCTTTTTCCGGCCTTCAACGCAATAGTTTTAATTTACGGAATCGACCTCTATTTTGGAAGTCACGACTCACGCATAGGAAATTTTATGTTGAATATAAAGTTTTCACACTAGTAAGAAAAAATAAAAAAAAAATAAAAAGTTAAAGCAAGAAGAAGAGAGAGAAGACATGAAGTTTTTTTTTTTGGTCGACAAGACATAAAGTTAAAAGAGAAAAAAAGTGAGAAGTGAAAGAGTTCGAAAAGATACGGTTAGAAATAGCCTTTTAAGAATAAATTCGCTCCGCGGAGGAAAAGTGAGCCCACTTTTCTCACTTTTCCTCCACAATTCTCTTTGCGCGCCCTCCTGACACACGCCCCTCACGGACCCCACCCCCCACGACGAAAATACCCCTGTCAGAAATAATTCAACCCATTTTCTTTTATTTACTTAAGAACTTTTATATTTTTTTCCACTTTCATTTATTTAATATTATTTAAGTGTTCCGATTTTCAATCTGGTTGAATTTATGCAAAGATCTTATTTTTTTATCATTTTATCTTCAATGGTCGTAATAAATTTTCAGCTCGAAAGCCTTTCAACAAGCACCCTAAGACTCTTTATTTAGTTTCATGTCTCTCTTAGGATGTTCATTAAAAAGCCTTAGAGCCAAAAATTCATTTCTACTATCTAGGATGAAATGATAAGAAAAATAAGTTCTTCGCACTGGTTCAAACGAATTAAAAATTGAAACACTTATTTTTTTTTACTCTTTATATGTATTTTTAAATTATTTAATATTATATACGTGAGTAAATTTCTTCTTTTTAAAAAATTTATAATTCTTTTATGTTATTGAATTTATCAATTTTATATTTATTTATATCTTTTATTTATTTTATTTTTAACCACTTATTCGGATTTTTTTTTGTTATCTTCTTATCTTTAACTATAACCACTCATTTAGATTTTCTTTTTATTTTCAATTACAATCACACATTCAGATTTTTTTTATTATCTTCTTATCTTTAACTATAATCATTCATCCATCACCCCTTATCCATATATATCTAGCATTATCCTTCTAAAATCACTATCTTTTTCCCATCACCTCCCTCTCCCTGCTTATAACATCACCATCTTTTCATCATCTATCTCTCTCTCCCTTCATCTGTCATGGCTCTTTCCTTTTTTTCTACATCAGTTTCGTAAAAACGTAGAAGAGCATTATGAATGACTATAACTTCTTATTTTCAGATAATTGGTCCGTTGAGAATGATGTTACTAGTGGGGAGAGCGTCTCCCACAATTTTCGTGATTATACACCCAAATTCAAAACTAACAAGGTTAGTTATTACCGTTGTTTTTATGCATATTAGTTATTTAATTTAAAAGTACAGAAATTATGCATATTAGACTGGTTCATATTGCACTTATGCATATTCTTTCTTTCTTTTTGTTTATAGATTTTTCAAAATAGAGACGACATGATAGCTTGGGTGCGGAGAATCGGTAGGAAAAATGGTATTGTTATTGTCATTAAGAAATCTATTAGTTTAATTGGTGGCAAGTTGCCAAAGTGCATTCTTAGTTGTGAAAGAAGTGGAAAGTATAAATCGGCATGGAATGTAGTTGAAGGACAATCCTTGCAAAAGAATGCTGGAACAAAAAAATGCGAGTGCCCATTTGAGCTGTGATGTATACCAATACCTCCAACGGGTGTCACATGGGTTATAAAGATTAAATGTGGTCTCCATAACCATGAAACAACAGAATATTTTGATGGGCATGAGTACCCATCCAGGCTAACACTAGAGATTAAAGAAATTATGCGTGACATGGCGAACAACACCGGCTGCGCCTCATGAAATTCTTAGTATTTTGAAGAAAAGAAACTCGTTAAACATTACAAGTGCCCAAAGCATTTACAACCTCAAATATACAGATAATATAGTAGAATGAAGCGGTCTAAGTCCTACTCAATTTGTCTTAAATCAACTAATAGAGAAAAGATACCTCCTTCAATATCATACAAATCCATACACCAACGAAATCACAAATATTGTTTGGGTTCATCCTCAAAGTCTTGACTCATCTATGAACTTTCGTTTGTATTGGTCATTGATGCCACATACAAGACCAACGAGTATCGGTTACCACTATTGGAGGTTGTGGGCTTCCTTCAGGTTGTTTTACTCACTTCCTATTGAGATCCCCTCCAGTTTCAGTCCAAGAGCACATTAAAATAGCTATTGCCCGTATTGGAAACAATTACTTTGTGTAACTTTTTTTGCAGCATCATTACCCTGTATCACCCTCCCCAACATGGTGGTGGAACAATGCATCAAATCAAGCTAAAAGCTGGGCTATTCGTCATGCAACACGAATTAGTTTGTGGGAAGAAATAATTGATACAAGACCAAGAGAGACATGAGCAGAATTTGGTGAAAATATTGATTAGAAATTAATTTTTCATATATTTTCACTCTTCGACGAAATTAGTACAAATTATGTTAGTATAAGATATGTTTTAATTATTCCTTTATTAATTAAAATTATAGTAAGAAGTCTTTTAAAAGTTAAAAAAACTATTAAAAGTAAAACAAAAAAAACTAGTAAAAGTTTTAAAAAAAATAGTAATTAAAGTCTTTTAAAAGAAAACAAAAAAAAACTAGTAAAAGTTTTTAAAAAAACCTAAAACAGTAATTAAATTTTTTTAAAAGTATAAAAAAAACTAGTAAAACTAAAAAAAATAAAATATTAATTATTTACTTTTAAAAGTAAAACAAAAAAAACTAGTAAAAGTAATAAAAAAAAAAAAACCGAAAATGGAGGGGGGAAGGGGGAAAGGCGGTGGAGTCCGGAGGGGGGTGGGAGTGCTGGCGGTGCGAAGAAGTTAAAGCAAGAAGCAGAGAGAGAAGAAATAAAGTTTTTTTTTGGTTGACAAGACATAAAAGTTAAAAGAGAGAAAAAGTGAGAAGTGAAAAGTTCCGAAAAGATACGGTTAGAAATAGCCTGTTAAGAATAAATTCTCTCCGCGCAGGAAAAGTGGGCCCACTTTCCTCACTTTTACTCCAAACCGAAATCCTTCTGCCGCGTCAGTCAATTGTACAAAACTAAAGCAAACAGTTCAAAATCAAGGGGAAAATCACATTTTGTACTGTGTTTTGGACTTTAATTAACTTGGGTTAAAGGTAGGAAAAATAAGGGCCCATGATGTATTTTGATAATTAATATCTGTTAAGAACATTTTCAGCATTAACAAATGTTAAATAAATATTCTCTGCGTTCTTGTTAACTTCTTTTTTTATTTTGTGTTTTTTGTTCATTTTTTTTGAATTTTTGTTAGATTCGGAAGATTTTTTTTGGATTAATTATCTGTGTTAATGAGAAGAGTTTAAAAAGTATAAAATTATGACTAAAAGTAAAAAAAAATTCAAAAAAGACGACATTTAAGCTCATAAAGACATCTGTTTGATATTTTTTTCGTTTTTAGTGAATTTTTTTATTATTGGTCATAATTTTATACTTTTTAAACTCTTCTCATAGAGACGTATGATTAATTCAAAAAAAATCTCGCAAATATAACAAAAATTTAAAAAAGACAAAAAAAACTCAAAACGAAAAAAAAATTTAAGCTTAAGTTAAGTTTACAAAAATTTCTGAGATTTAAAGATAAATTATTTCATCAATCCGCCACAGCGTTAATATAAAGCTTTGCAAGAGGGAACATGACCCCCAATTTCTCTTTTTCTTCAATTTCTTCTTCATTTTTGGGTTCAGCCTTTTTTTTCCCCTTTCCTTTCTCTCTCTCTCTCTCTCAGCGTTAATTCAAAGCTTCACAAGAGGGAACATGACCCCCAATTTCTCTTTTTCTTCACTTTCTTCTTCACTTTTGGGTTCAGCCCCTCTCTCTCTCTCTCTCTCTTTAAAGTTTTTATGAGAGAATTTTGAGAGATTAATTTACGTGATTTCTGAACCATACAAAATCGTTCAATTCACAGGGTCGATCAAGAAGAACATGTCTATTTAAAAAATAAAAAAGAACATCCTGATCGGATGTTGTAGCTCAATCTCTGCGTTCTTGGATGGCT
The DNA here is from genome assembly GCA_019656835.1 of Rhododendron ovatum. Taxonomy (NCBI): domain Eukaryota; kingdom Viridiplantae; phylum Streptophyta; class Magnoliopsida; order Ericales; family Ericaceae; genus Rhododendron; species Rhododendron ovatum. Next base: position 7,848,421 of record CM033799.1, on the reverse strand, counting down.
TCCTCTTCAAATTTTGAATTCAACTATAGTTACGACATTTTCTTGAGCTTTAGAGGCTTAGACACCCGAAAAAAATTCACCGATCACCTCTACGAGGCTTTGAAGCGCGAGGGGTTTCAAACATTCAGGGATGATGATGAGATCGAGAGGGGTGAGAACATCAAATCCGCGTTGCAGAAAGCAATTTGGAACTCCAGGATGTCCGTGATCGTGTTATCGAAAAACTATGCCACTTCAACATCGTGCCTATTTGAAACCCACACGATTATCGAACACCGTAAGAAGAAGTTGGATCATTTTATTTTGCCCGTGTTCTATGAAGTGGATCCATGGGAAATTAAGCAGCAAGCAAAAAAATTGGATTTCGGAGGAAAGACCGTGAGGGTTGAGGAAGTGAAGGGTTGGAGTGTGGCGCTTAACGAGGTTGCGAGTATGGCTGGAATGGTTTCCCAAAATCAATCTAACGGGTACGTAATTTATACATTCAACTCATTTTAGTACTCCATTAGCAATCTTAGGTACACATATTTGCATACACCCATCTGGACACAGAGATTATGCTCGCTCAAGGCAAGTAATTCTCTTTTATTTTGTGGGGTTCATAACACATCCATCGTTTGCCCCATAAAAAGTTAGATGTAACAAATGCACCCGTACTTGTATATGCTACAAGCTAGCTGGGGACGGCAAAAACTAATCGCATGTGCACTTCAATTCTTACGTGATCACTAACTGAATCATTCGATCGTTTCCAATTTAGCTCTTGTTGGAGTTGAAATTATAAACTAATGGAAAATTTTCAAAATAGAACCTGATCTTTCGCACAAATCACATACAGGCATCTGACCTTTTAAAATTATCAAAAATCTGACCTATTTAAAAATTCATCAATTTTACACCCGCCATTAACTTCTCATCCAAAACAAACGGAAATGTTGAAAATGTGCATTTTGGCACGAATATTGGCAAAACAAGATTAAGGCTTATTTTGGCAAAACACAATATTATACTCATAAACAAGATTAAGGTTCGATTTGGCTTTAAAAGTCAATTAATAACTTAATTTTTGTCTTCATTCAAAAGAAAAAAAAAAAGCATTTGTTGGTTTGCGCCAAGACGAATCAATAAGTCACAAAAATTACTTAACTTTTCAATCCAAATCCACCCTAAATAAGGAATCAAGCTTAATTTAGTAATTAAATACCCATAACTATGTAGCCAAATAAAATTACTCTGTATTAAACAAAGAAAAAAGGCAAAAACAAAAAATATAGAATAGTCAAGCTTAATTTAGTAATTAAATACCCATGACTTGTCACTTTTCACACCTATCCATGACTATTCTATGTTTTTTGTCAAGCTTAAAACTAACAAATGCGCTTTTTTTCTTTTGAATAAAGATAAAAATTAAGTTATTAATTGACTTTGAAAGCCAAATCGAGCCTTAATTTTGTTTATGAGTATAATATTGTGTTTTGCCAAAATGAGCCTTAATCTTGTTTTGCCAATAGTCGTGCCAAAATACACATTTTCAGCATTTCCGTTTGTTTTGGATGGGAAGTTAACGGCGGGTGTAAAATTGATGAGTTTTTAAATAAGTCAGGTGTTTTTTTGATAATTTTAAAAGATCATGTACCTGTGTGTAATTTATGCGAAAGATCAGGTGCTATTTTGAAATTTTCCCTAAACTAATTATGAGCAAATTGTTGAGATTAATCGAGGATCGATAAATGATGAAACAACTAATAGCAACACAACCACGTGGGATCAGCAATAAGACATTGGCCGGAATGTGCCGATCGAGAAAGGATCTTGTCTGTGTGCGCGCCCACCAACAAGAAGCTTAGAACCCGGTTCGGGTTCGGGTGCTGGGCTTGGGACACGGAGTGAACTGCAAGAAACCGTGCTTGAACCAAAGGCCGGGTATCTGAGTGGGCTCAATGGCTCATGGTCAACATAAAAGGATGCGTGACCATCGGGCCGGGTGAACGACGGAGCCACCAGCCGAGATGGAGTTTACCTCGGCAAGCAAGTAAATGAAGCACGTACAAGCAATACTCTGATAGCCACCAATGGGTGAAGCGTGCACAATGGAATGACTTGAGTAATTCTGTACGCACATTCATACGGGATGCTCATGGCAGAGAAGCCCGGCCCTCTAGTATATATGACTCACATACAATATTATTCCTAAAAGAACAATGATCGAGCGATGACTATCCAGAACCAGGGCGCCTTTGGTCAATACCCATCTTTGATCCATGTAAATAGTAGGAGTACAACTTTAAAGGACTGTCCAAAGGGAAAAGCATGTGATGGTGGGAAAAGCATGTGATGGTGTGGACAGCTCTGTAGTACTTTGAAGGACTCTCCTCGTAAATTGTATAGTTGGGAGGATCCGGGGGCTCTGCTGCCCGGGCCCCTACCCGGCATCGTTTGGTTTAAAAAAAAAAATTCTAACCATCAACTTATAATCTTATAGAGCAGAAATGTGATTATGAGAGTCATAAAGACAAAATTTGATTATGTCTCTTTAGAATAATATGATCAGAATAATAAGATCTTCACACTCGTTCAAATGAATTAAAAATTAAAGCACTTAACTTTTTAATTATATTTTTTAATATATAAACCGTCTCAAAAAATTAAGTGTGTAAATTTTCACTTCATTTGAATCGGTGCAAAGATCTTGTTAATATGATCAGAATAACAAGATTTTTGTACCGATTCAAACGGGATGAAAATTTTAACACTTAATTTTTTTTAGACTATTTATATATTAAAAAATATAGTTAAAAAATTAAGTGCTTTAATTTTTAATCCGTTTGTACGGGTGTGAAGATCTTATTATTCTGATCATATTATTCTAAAAAGACATAATCAAATTTTGTCTTTAGGGCTCTCATAATCACATTTCTGCTCCATAGGATTGCAAGTTGATGGTTAAGAATTTTTTTTTAAAACCAAACGGTGCCGTTTACCATGCTGGGTAGGGGCTACTGTGCCCCCGGGCAGCAGAGCCCCCGGATCCTAGTTGGGAGGAGAGACAGAATTAGGATTCCGTATACGCATGCACGGGCAATAACGCACCAACAAAAATTTTAAACTTTAAGGTTGAGGCATATAGAAAAAGAAAAAGTTCTATGTTAAATTAATGATTTGTGAGAAATTAAGTGGTCCAAGTCTGTAACACCTATTAAATTTCTTTTCTATATGACAATTTATTTATTTTTATTATCAGCTTTTCTATATGACAAGTTACAAGACCCAATATGTTAAATGCTGTATGCAATTTAGGTTTTTCTAAATTGCGGGTGGCTATAGCCCACCTTTGAATATCCGTCCCTGGTGGGGATTTGAGGAAAAGTAATGCTACTCTTGACCAAATTCTTGAGTTTATAGATCTGGGGGTGGCCATAGTCCACCTTTGGATTCGTCTTTGATTGGGAGTTGAGGGAAAGTAATGCTACTCTTTACTAAATTCTTGAGTTCATAGATCTTCTTAACACGCGTTATTGTCTGTGAAGACTTTTTATTTGTGTTCTAGTTTTGGTATGTTCATGGAAATTTGGTTTTGCCTTGCAAATCTTTTTTGATATACTAAGCTTCATTTGCATATTAAATTGAAATTTTAGGTATGAAGCCAAGTTCATTGAGGAAATTGTTGGTGTACTCATAAGCAAGGAAGCTGGCAGGCACCGAAGGGTTGGGGACAATCTAGTGAGTATGGATTATCAAACCAAGGGTAATTGTTTGTGGCTAAAAGATATGGGTGTCAGATGTTGAATTCTTTTTTCTACGTGGAATGGTGCATCATAGGAAAGTTTCAACGGTGTGACAAACATCTTACTCCCTCCGTCTCCATTTTATTATCCCTCGTCTTATTTTAACCGGATAAAAAATTAATTATAATTTTTGATTGATAATACTATTTCTATGTAATATAGATCTTGTTTATTAAATATTAATGAGCTCTTTTAAAAGATATTTTCAAAATCACCTAAAAAATTATAAATTGCAATATATAATCAATTGAAAAGTAACACGAACTCCAAAAAGGAACAAACGAATGGAGAGAGAGGAAGTACAATTCTTCCAATCAAGCTTGGTTGGAGTCTTGGGACCCTATGGCCCCAACTTTGGCCACCCCTACCAACCTCCGTAATTACTACATTCTCCCCACCCTCTCCCAATGTCAATAACTTTTGTCTTTAAGGTTCCGCTCCACTTTTTCAAATAAGTACTTAAAAAATAAGAACTTATTTTCAAATTTAAAAATAATGAATTTACGAAAATAATTTTTTAATTTGTTTGCAAAGTTTAGTAGATCTCATCGATATCTATCAAATAAAATTTATATTGTATATATTTTTATTTTAATAAGCCTAATTGGATTGAAGTGATCCCAGGTAGGAGAAATATATCTTTCCTCATCCTCCATGCCTCCTTTTTAGGTCCTTTCAGGCCTTTAGGCACTCGTGGTGGAAGTTTTATTTTGACTGCATTTTTCTTGACTTCATCTGATTGACTTCTACCGTATCATCTTCAATATTGTCAACATCAAAATCGATAACCCCAAAGATTAGACTTTAGGGTTACCTTCAACATCATCCTCATTAGGCCTGTCCACATCATGTTTGAATCCATCATCACCTACAAATGTTCAGAGAAAATCAAACACTGCATGACTGGCATATACAGTCACATGAGGGACCAAAGCGGGGGCACGTGTCCCCACTTGAATGCGTCCCTGCACTTGAAACTAAATTTTTTTTAATTTTTTTTATAAATTAACATAATTATAAAAATGTGCTAACATATAAACATATACATTTGCACATATCTCAAAAATACACACATATAATTTGTTTTAAGCTTGAGTTTCATCATATGATGTAGTTATACTTATTGTTTTACGAGTTATTTCTCGATTTGGAGATATTCTTTCTTATTTCTCTTCATTTTTAATCTTCTGAGAAAAATATTTTAAAATAAAGTTATTGAAAAAACTAGCCCGATAATTCTACAACTTTTCCATGTTCATTTAATACATTCTTTTAAATTTTTGTATGAGATTTTGTGCTCATTTTTACCTAATTTAACTTAAAGTACATGGTATAAACTTTTGTAGTTAGTAATGTATTCCTTAATTTTGAACAATCTTTGACTAAAAAAATGAACTTTCATCATTATGATTAATAGGTACCCTCATTAGACTATATTTCTAGATCCGTCCCTGAGACTCATGAAAAATGAAAGAAACATGGAAAAATCAGGCATGACTGGCATGGAATCACAGATACACATAGCCGCTACTGGGTGTGTGAGACTGGAGTGACAAATTAGGAATTTTTTTTCTTTTTACACGTGTCTGTTTTTGATCGGGTCGGATACACCTGACACCCAAACAATCATTGGTCGGGTTTGAACTTACGGACCCGAACCCGACCGACAAGGGTGATCAGATCTGCCCGTTGAGCGTTTTTTGGTTCGGGTTGGTAGACAGGCCTGCCCCTAGTTCTAGAGTTTTCTTTTTGTCAAGAGAAAATAGAATTCCACTCATGTTTTGGCAGTACGCACGTCTGTAGTTTTTAACTTTTATTTTTTTGGTATAAGCAATCAATTGAAAGGAAAATAAATTTACATGAATTTTCGGGCAACAAAATTGCTGCAGGGACCTTGTAACGTTTTCCTTCTCTTGGTTGTCTTTTGCAAAATAGAATTAAACCATCGATCAGAACAATGGTGAAGTGCTCCTCATGATTTTCTCGTGACCACAATCCGTTGCTATTTCTTTGTTTGCAGGAACTTGACGAAAACATGCAAAATCTCAAGAGAAAGGTAGAGTACTTGAGCGGTCAAGAGGATGACATAAATTCAGAAATTAGCGAGCGCCGGCCATGGAAAAGACCAAAGAAAGAAGTTGAAGTTTGGCTCACAGATGTGCAACGGTTTAAAGACGATGTGCAAAGACTTGAGCAAGAAGTAGTCGGAGAAACAAATGTCTTCTCGCGTAAGCGGTTGGGAAGCGAAATTGTCAAGAAGATTCAAGAGGCGTCAGAACTCCAGGAAAAGGGAAGAGATTTTAATGGTTTGAACAAGAAATGGTGTGGCGGGTGGTTTCCTGATTTGTTGACGCGTCCTGATTTGTTGTCGCTTAGAATTGATGAGCTCCAAGTAGGGGGGAGATTATGCAAATCAAAAAAAAAAAAGAAAAAAAAAGTAGGGGGGAGATTTGATAATGTTGCATTCCCAATGAGACGGCCCATAGACGTCGAATCAACAATGTCTACCGAAGGGTTTGTGGCCTTCGAATCGATGAGAAAGGCTATGGATGAGGCCATGGAAGCACTAAAGGATGACAGGGTCAAGATTGTTGGGGTCTATGGCATGGGAGGCGTAGGCAAAACCACCATGGTGAAACAAGTGGGTGTTAAAGCCCAGAAGGAGGGGCTATTTGATTATGTGATAATGGCAGTGGTTTCCCAAAACGTAAACTTGAGAAAAATTCAAGGCCAACTCGCTGATATGTTGGCCTTGGAATTACATGAAGAGAGTGAATTTGGAAGGGCAGGGAGATTGAAAGAGAAGATAATGAGAACAAAGAAGATCCTCATAATCTTGGATGACATTTGGACGAGGGTAGAACTGTCTGAAATAGGAATTCCTAGCGGTAGTGACCTTGAGGCTTCCAAATCGAAAATCCTACTCACTACAAGGACGGAGCATGCCTGCTTCACAATGGGAAGTCAAGCCAAAATCCATCTCGATGTTGCCTCTGAGGAAGATTCTTGGACCTTGTTTAGGAGTAAAGCCGGGGAGGTGGTTGAGTACCACGATTTCCATGATGTCGCGAGGAGGGTTGCCAAACAATGTGGCGGTCTCCCAATTGCACTTGTTGTGGCAGCAAGGGCTCTAGGGGACAAAGAACTTTTTGAATGGGAAGAAGCTGCACGACAACTTGAAATGTCTACATTTAAAAACCTTGATGAGGATGAAAAGGTATTTAAATGTATAAAGTTGAGCTATGACTATCTAAAAGGCAATGATGCAAAATTATGTTTTGTGATTTGTTGCCTGTTTCCTGAAGACACAGATATTAGAATATTTGAGGACTTGGTGAAGTATGGGATTGGGCATGGATTGTTTCAAGATGCCAACACAATGAATGCAGCAAAAGCGCGAGCGCTATCGGTGACCAGGCACCTCCAAGCTTCCTGTTTGTTGTTGGAAAGTGAACAGGAAGGATGCGTGAAAATGCATGATGTTGTGCGCGATATGGGCATATTAATTGCATCATCTGGTGGAGAGCATGCTGTTATGGTAAAAGCTGGTATTGGATTGAAGGAGTGGCCAAGGGAAGAAAATTACAGAGGATGCACTGCAATCTCACTAATGTCCAATGAAATTACAAAGCTCCCTGATCGGTTCGTATGCTCTAGACTCCAGACGCTGTTGTTGCAAAATAACAGTGATGTACAAGAGATCCCAGATGCCTTTTTTGAGGAGGCCAAATCATTGAGAGTGTTGGATTTCAGCAGTGCTGACATTCAACTTCTACCCTCGTCACTTGGACTCTTAACCAACCTTGGGACACTTTGTCTGAATTGTTGCCAGTCAATAACAGACATATCCATTCTTGGCAAACTGAAGAAGCTCGAGATTCTTAGTCTGAGAGAATCTTGTATTGAGGAGTTGCCACAAGAAGTAGGAGAATTGGGCAATCTAAGAATGTTGGATCTCACTTTGAGCAACGATATCAAACAAATTCCACCCAATGTTATATCGAGATTGTCAAATTTGGAGGAACTATATATGCAAGGTAGCTTCGCAGAGTGGGGCCAAGCTGTAGAAGGAACAGAGAATGGTACTAATGCTGGCTTAGATGAGCTAACATGCTTGCCTCGCCTCAACGTTTTGAAAGTTGACATCTGTGGTGTCCAATGCATGCCCAACAATGTTGCCCTTGATCCAAACTGGATAAAGTTCAATATATGCATCCACCGGAACAAGTTCACAAGGTCCTTCAATGTCCAATTGTCGAAACCCACAACAGTGCGCCCAATGGCATCATTGGTCCTTGACACAACCATCAACACCTTGCCTGATTGGTTTAACAAAGTTGTGACGGAGAAAGTAGAGAAGATACTCTACATTGAGTGCGGAGGTTTGAATAACATCCTCACAGCATACGATCGAGCAAGGTTAAGTGGCCTAAAGTCTATCCTTATCCAGCAATGCTATGGAATAGTCCATCTCATGGATTCGGTGAATTGGGTCCCAAGCATGCCCGTGTTCGAGAACCTGGTGGAGTTGAGCATCAACAATATGGATTACTTGAACCAGATATGTGTTGGCCAACTACCGCCTGGGTCATTGGCTAAGCTGAAATTTTTGGATGTGCAACAGTGTAATGAGTTGGCAGAAGTACTGCTGCAATCTAATTTGTTGCAAAGGCTACAGAATTTGGAAGTACTTAATGTAAGTGCAAATTCTTTGGAAGAGATTTTCAGAACTGAACAGCTGGAGGAAGGACAAATTGTTCTCCAAAAACTAAGAGAAATGAAGCTGGATAATCTACCTAAACTGGCAAGGATATGGAACGGCCCTTCTCGACTAGCTATCTTTCACAACCTCAAAGTTTTAACCCTGATCAAATGCAAGAAATTGGGAAGCCTATTCACGCAGTCTGTGTCCCGATGCCTCTTGCAACTAGAAGACCTCTGGATAGCAGATTGTGTTGCATTGGAAGGGATCATTGGTAAAGATGACCAGGGTGAAGCAACATCCATTCAAAGCCCGTCTTCTCAGTTCAAGATGAAGGAGAATGGTGAAAAGCACGAGGAAGAAGTCATGGACAAGATCATTTTCCCACAACTGAAGAATCTATTGCTGCAAAATCTTCCTTGCCTTAGAAGTTTCTACTCCAGAGATGCTGCCATTGAATGCCCTTCCTTGGAGCAAGTGCATGTGCAAGATTGCCCGTATTTTGGGACTTCCACCTCTGATTTCAATAGCAACAAGACGATCCAATTCAACAACGAGCAGCATTTTATCCTCCTACAGAAAAGGTATGTAGTATATTTTAGTAAACTGGCCTTTTGTGAGTAGGTATACAACAAGCAGCATTCCCACTTCTTCAATTTCCATGTTTTCATTTCTGTCAAAAGTTCTACGCAATTCTCTGAGAATAACTTTTATTTTTCGCTGATGTACAAATCAAATGATTTCTTCTAGGCTCTGGGAGCTGAGACAAATTTCCTAGAAGAACAACGAGCACCATTTTCACCTCCTACGGATAATGTATGTATATTTGAGTGAAATGTTCAGACTTTGCGAGCATATATGCTCAATGAGCAGCATTCCCACTTCTTCAATTGCTATATTTCCAATTCTGTCAAAATTTCTACGCCATTCTGAATTGTGTTTTTTACTGATGTAAAAATCAACTGATTTCTTCAAGGCTTTGGGAGCTAAGCAAATTTCCTAGAAGAAAGTTGGCTCATCAAGGAGGAAAGAAAAAGGAGATCGAGAACTTTATGTTCTAGTTTCTTTCTTGGAGCTGCATTCAATTGCCAGTCTTATGGATGCTGCATGCTACTTGTTTGGCAGAGTTACATAGTTTTTCACAAATAAAGAGCGTCGTTTGTGTGCTTTGGGGATACACAAGGCTATGTTTTGTGGGTTTGCTTTCTTTTTCTTTCTCTAGCTCTCTTTTCTAGGCGCGCGCACATTTACTCTCTCCATTCAGATTCACATGTTCCAGTGTTTGCCAACTTTTTTTGTTTCAAACTGCATTCATAAATTATTTATCAATCAAAAATCTAATATTTATGTCTACTCTTACATTTTCATGTAATTGTGTTAGAGGGATGCGTAAGGTTGGAGTTGGCTTGAGACCAAGGAAGCATCATGACTTCTTCTTTTTTTCTTTTTTCCACTCGGCAACCCTACACTACACTACACTGGCAGGACTCGATCCCAGGTGAAATGTGGGGCGTGCAAGAACCTTTCGAACTGGTACGGCCACCACTTTGGAAGTGTCATGACTTGAGCTTGCTACTCCCTCTATCACAATTCTTTTATCCATTTACACTGGCGGGACTGGATCCCGGGTGAAACGTGGGGCGTGCAGGTCCCTTTCCAACTGGGATGGCCACCACTTTCGAAGCATCATGACTTGAGCTTGCTACTCCCTCTGTCCCAATTCTTTTGTCCATGAGCGTTCATGCCACTTTTCAATTAATTATATCTCGTAATCTACAAGGTTTTAGGTGATTTTGAAAACTTTGACTTATAGTACTAATCGAGAGTTATCAAAGAAGATCCGTATTACATATAAAAAGTATTACCAATTGAGAAATATAACCAATTTTTTATCCAATTTAGGATATAACGAGTGACTAAAAATTGGGGTCGGACAGAGTATTTTTTACATGCTTTCTTTATCCTCTTTATATATGCAAATGATGTTGGAAAAATGGGAGCATGCTCACTTGCTTTACATGTATGGGTAATGATGATCTTAGTTGTCAACCTGCTAACTTACCCTCTTATCCATCACTGATGTATATAATTAATATGAAAAAAAAAGAAAGAAGTAGGTTACATTTTAGCTCCGTCTAATTGCATTGTGTTTTGGTCTATCTTCAGGGCTTGTGAGTAGTTCTTATTCCTATTTTTTAGCAGCTTAATTTCATACCTACCCTATGTTCCTTTATTTTTATCCCTTTTTTTGGGTGCATTTAGAAAGATAAAAGAGTTTCAGAGCAAAACTGAGTTCAACAACATAAGAAAATAAAAACAAAGAAAATGAAAAAAAAAAGAAAAAGGGAGGGTGGGGCCTCTCATATGTAACTCCGCCCCAATCCGATTCTTGATTGGTAGTTTTGGTTCTTTCTTGTATTATTTGATAGGAATCTGTATTGCCTTCGGGCTTTGGAATGAAATTGACAGTTTCAAAATAAATAAAAAAATAAAATGTAACCGAATTGGGGAATGGTGCTGTGCAGTAATAAACCATTAAAATCCTCAGCAAATTACCACTAAGGATAGAAAAGACCATAATAATTCTCATTAAGGATGAGCTCAATTTTTATTTACCTCTAAGGACAACCTTATGATGAAGATTACCCTTTTACCCTTCATTAAATGCAACCACCCCCTCCCACCTCCACCCCTTCACTTGGGTGGATAAAATTCTTTGACATTTCTACTTGAGTCTTTATAGAGTCTGGACCCGATGGATTTATTTTTTAATTTTTTTTCTCTATGAAATTGCAATGGGCCGAATCCGACCAAGTAGAGGAACATGCGCCATGGGTAGCCCGTCATATTTGAGCTCATATGGGCCGGACGCACATGTACCGAATGCTCGACCCAATCGTCCCTTGGAGCCCATCTAGCGAGCCCAACACTAGCTACGACCAGATGACACTAATTGATTCTCTGTTTTGTAGGCTTGCTTAGGGAAGGAGGGAGCTACTTGAAGGAGGAGATCCGACCCGTCGAAAACCGAATGAATCACCCCAACTCAGAATTCAAGGAAAAAGGGGAAGAAGACGAAACAAATCAAAGCACAAGGACGAAAAAGCCACAAACAAGAACAAAAAAAAGATAAGAGGAAAGAGAACAAGAAGAAAAAGGCTCTGTCTTGAAATTATGCAGAAGCATTCAATCTACTCCTAGAGGGGGTGAATAGGAGTTCTGATAAAAAATACCAATTCGAATGACAATTAAGTGATTATAATTTAATATAGATGAACGGGTTGATTATCTCCATTAATCCAAATCAAAATTCAAGTAGTGACGCAGAATAAAATTAAGATAATAGACGCACGATTTACGTAGAAAAACTTAGGGTCCTAAATAACCCTAAGCCAAAACCACGGCTTAACACTACTGCTATATTCTATTAATCAAAAAGAAGTACAGATTGCAAAATAGTAAAATCTTACCCACGTCTTTACCTATTCTCGCCAATCTCTAATGCTCCCAGAGCTTCTTCAAGATTCAACAGATGCACCACGGACTTCACGCTCAATCTCGGGATTCAACCTACTCCGAATTGATCTCTAAAAGATTCGGCCACAGAAGCAAACGCACCAAGAAATCACACGATGGAATGATGTATGATGTGCAGCTTGATCTCAACAAACCCCAAAATCATTCAAAGAAATGCAAGATGCAAGAACGAAAAAGAAAATTAGTCTTAGGTCCATTATGTGAACTTCATAAACCCATAAGTTTACCTATTAATTTTGTAAAGTTTCAAATCCATTTTAGGATACCTTAGAGTAGGATAGGGTATCTTAGGATTTAAGCACTTTCATAAGATTTTAAGGTGCACTTTTTTATTATAGGATAGGGTACCCTATTAAGGGTCATCATTTGGCCGAAGGCCTGAGGCCCGCCCGGCCCATCGGGCTTTTACCCGGTCCGAGCCCATGAAACGAGCCGGGCCGGCCCATAGTTTGTAATGGGCGGGCTTGGGCCTATAAATTTTTACTAGGCCCAGCCCGGTAGCCCACCCGTGGACCCGTCCAAAAGCCCGCCCATTAGCCCCAAATCCCACAAAATCCTATCTTTTTCCCTTTGCCCAAGGAAATTTAAGCCCGCCCGGTTTTTGGCCCGCTAGCCTGTCAATTGGGCTAACCCGTGGGCCAGGCTTGAGCTTCAATTTATAGTAGGTAGCCCAGCCCGCAAAAAAGAAAAAGCCCGATCGGTCCGGCCCGTGGGCGGGCTAGGCCAGCCCGATGATTACCCTTATACCCTATGGTAGGGTAGACTACCCTAGCATAGAGTATCCTAGGGTTTAGACACTTTTATAAGGTTTTAGGGTGCACTTTTCTATTATAGGGTTTTAGTGGTTTAAGCACTTTCTCTATAGTGGACATATCACTAAATCTCCCAAAGAAAAATATGGGCTGTAATGAAAACTGTCACTCTCGCCTCCTACGGCCATCGTGCACCAATTTCTTTCTTTCACATATAAGCAAAAATCTCTCCACACACAAAAGTGTCGTCCGCCCCTTTTTTTATATACTAGTACTATAAAAAAAAAAAAAAAACTAGACAATCTGTTCTCTTGATATATATATTTCCTTTTTCAAAACATATTTTCTGGAGTCTATGATATAGATATACAGAAAACGTGTTTTGTCCGGAGAAAGTAAATCACCTAATTAATAGGAGATTGACTTCTACACTCCACATTTCTACACGTACACTCCTTTTTTTGTCTCTATTACGTGAAGTTACTAAATAGCCCTTGTACTCTACAATTGCACTTTCCTCTTATTTCAAAATGACTGAACTAACCTCATATATCCAGCCCGGGAAAAAGAAAAGGGGAATTTTTAGGCCAGCCCTGTTTTCTAGGTTCGGACTTCAAATAGTCCTGACAAAAATATTTCTTCTTTATTTCAGTCCTTTCTCTTTACTTTTCATGCATTTTTACTATTTTGCCCATTTTTCTTAACTTTCTGTCTACCTGTCCATTTTTAGTAAAATTTATATTTTTAAAAATCAATTCCTGACCCATATTATTTCGGACAAAAATATCATTGGCTATGTAAACTGACTATGAGAACTGTCAATTCTCATAGTCAATTCTATGAGAACTATGTGAACTGAAAAATACATAGTTCAAATAGCCTTACTACACACTAAAATATATAATTCTCATAGAAAAATACACAGTTGTCATAGATAATTATCATGAATAATAACAGTTCTCATAAAAAAAAAACACAGTTCTCATAGACCATTCTCATGTAAAATGGCTATGTGAACTGAAAAATACACCGTTCAAATAGCCTTACCACACGCTAAAATACACTGTTCTCATAAAAAATACATAGTTCTCATAGAAAAAAACACAGTTCTCATAGATAATTATCATGGACAATAATAGTTCTCATAGAAAAAACACAGTTTTTATAGACCGTTCTCATGTAAAATGGCTATATGAACTGAAAAATACACCTTTCAAATAGCCTTAACTCACACTAAAATACACAGTTCTCATAAAAAATACATAGTTCTCATAGAAAAATACATAGTTCTCATAAATAATCATCATGGATAATAACAGTTCTCATAGAAAAAAATACAGTTTTCATAGAAAAAACACAGTTCTCATAAACCGTTCTCATGTGAAATGGCTATGTGAACTGGAAAATACAGTTCTCATAGACCGTTCTCATGATAATCATCATAGACAATAACAATTCTCATAGAGAAAAATACAATTTTCATAGAAAAAACACAGTTCTCATAGACCGTTCTCATGTGAAATGGCTATATGAATTGGAAAATACAATTCTCATAGACCGTTCTCATATGAATTGGCTATGTGAACTGAAAAATACATCGTTCAAATAGCCTCACCACACACTAAAATACACAGTTTTCATAGAAAATACATAGTTCTCATAGAAAAATACACAGTTCTCATAGACAATCATCATGAACAATAACAGTTCTCATATAAAAAAATATAGTTCTCATAGAAAAAACATAGGTTTCATAGACAGTTCTTATATAAAATACACCGTTCTCATATGGAGTTCTCACAAAAAATACACAATTCTCATAAACAGTTCCCGTAGAAAAATTACACAGTTCTCATGAAAAAATACACACAATTCGGGAACAACAACCATCACTGCGCAGAGAAAGTTGGAACAATTACAAGATGACCAACAAAATCAATCTAATTTGTTCTTTAATCCAAATAATCAACTTCACCGTTTTAATATAAATTGAATAACGCTCAGAAGCGTCAATAGTTGCGTGAGTTTCAACAGATTGTCCTTTGAAAACCTGAGCCTGATCAGATTGGAGTCATCTCCAAAGAACAATCCGTCTCTAAACCCCGCCGATCATCAGACTCCTCGTGGCTGGCGATCCAAACAGTGGCGGCTGCGCTGGGGCTTAGGGACTTCAGGCTGGTGCGGCGGATCGGGAGCGGTGACGTCAAGAGGATGTACTGTGCCGGCTGAGGAGCGGCGGCGGCGGGAGCAATGATGAGGGGAGGGTGAGAACAATAGGATTCTGCAGATCAACGAGAAGAGGAATGTCGAGAAGGAGGAGAAAATGGATCAGGTCAAGGAGGCGATGGAGAACGAGGCGGTGATGGCGACGCGACAGCGACGTTTTTAGAGTCGACGCTGCTCCATCGGTGGAGAGAGAGAGAGAGGGGGGAGGTGTTGGAGACAGTAGAGAAACAGAGGGGATCGAAGGGGGTTCTGTTTTTGTTTTTACCATGGAGTGGGTCTTTGTGGGCAAAAAGGTCCATCACCCAACATACCCGAGCCATCCAACTTCGGGAAATTATTTCAGGGTTGGGATCATACCAAGGCTAAAAAGGAGGATTAGCCTCTAATTATCTAAAAAGAAAAAATTTTGCTTCCAGAATTTTCTGTGTACAGAGGAGAGAGAGAGTCCTTATTTCCCTATTTTACTGGTCCTTGTTTTCTCCTTTTGTTTTCATCTTCTATACCAGTCACTTTTGTCTCTCTCACAATCTTCCTTCTTCATCCCCGCCCATTTTTATTGTCAAGTCTTTCTAGAACAGTCTCTTATTTATCATTGATGATGATGGTGAAGACAATGAGTTGCAACCAACTTTGGGATTTACATATGAAGATTTTTCTGAGTTGAATGATATAATAAATCTCACAGCCACAAGTACTATTGAAGAAATTTCAGAGCAGTACAAGTCATTCAACTGTACAAATGAATCTGGTAATTTCCTCTCATTTATGCTTGAAATTTAAAATCTAGGGCTTTTTTGCTTCTAAAATTGAAGATTTCTATTTTATGCTTGAAATTCGAAATCTGCAGTTTGAAACTCGTAATTTCCTTCCGATTCAAAGCTGTACATATGAAAGTTTCTTCTCGTCATTTTCCCTATAGACCCAATAGTACTATGATGAACCTTTCTTTAGACAAAAAAAAAACCCCTTCTTTAGACTAGTTTGCTCTCTCTGTGTATCCGTGACAAAAAAAAAGAAGCTCTCTTTGTAGATCTACTGATTTGGTTATGGGTTAATTTGATTTGGTCGATTTTATATACAAACTATCAGGACCCACATTGATATTATGTTATACTTGCTCGTGGCTTCTGTATAGTTTATGTGGTAGAATTAGTACTTTAATATTTAATAATAACTTTGTGGGGATTGATACTTAACAGGTGGTAATATAGGAAAACAAAAGCCTAAAGTGGACAATGTTGAGTCTAATGGCTTAAAATCATTGTTAGATGAGGATTTTTCTACACGGGAAGAGCTCCTTGATAGGGTTCATAATGTGGCATTAAAGGAAGGCTATGTCACAGTAATCAAAAGATCGAAAGCGGGTCGTTATGTCATTATTGGTTGTGATAGAGGTGGGAAATTCCGTTGCACTGTTCCATTGGATGAAATGAAAAAGATACTTGCAACTCGCCTTATAAATTGTCCTTTTGAGGTGTTGGGAAAAAAGAAAGTTGGTGAGTGTTGGAAAGTAGTGATTAAAAATGCATCTCATAATCATGAATTGTCAAGTGAAATATCCGGGCATCCCTATTGTCGTCGTTTCTCGCAAGAAGAGATGTTAAGCATAAGACAAATGACTTTGGCCGGTATCCTACCTCGGCAAATTCTTACTTCTTTGCGTAAAAGTAATCCCAATTGCAAAGCAATAGCAAGGACCATGTATCGTGCAAAAGCTAATATCACAAAAGAAGTTTTAGCGGGTCGTACAATGATTCAAGCATTATTTGAAGAATTGGGTCAAGGGGAGTTCATTTTTGATGTAGAACGTGACGGAGATGGGCATTTGACTCATTTGTTTTTTGCACATCCTTCTTCAATGGTGTTAACCAAGAGTTATCCATATGTCTTTGGGATGGATTGCACATATAAGACAAACAAATATAAGATGCCATTGCTTGATATAGTGGGAGTTTCAAGTTTTAATGGATCATTTTATTCTTGTTTTGCGTTCATGCAAAAAGAGGAAGAAGGAGACTATGTGTGGGCATTGGAAAGATTTAGAAGGATTTTGGGCAATGGTCAACAACCATTGGTGATTGTATCAGATAGAGAACTAGCACTAATGAATGCTATTCATCTTGTTTTCCCAGGAACTGCACATATTTTATGTATATGGCACATTGAGAAAAATATTCTTTCAAAATGTAAGTCCCAATTTGAAAAAGGAGAAGATTGGGAGACTTTTCTATCGACTTGGACTAATTTGATTGAATCTCCTGACGAGTCTTCCTTTAATGAAGCTTGGCATCTGATTGAAGTTCAATACAAGGAAAAAGCATATGTTCTCAATTATATCAAGAATATTTGGCTCCCTTTCAAAGAGAGATTTGTAAATGCATGGACAGGGAAGCATCCACACTTCGGGAATTGTGTCACTTCAAGAGTTGAAGGTGCACATGCAATGCTCAAGAAATATTTGACAGTTTCCACAGGTAACTTACGCGAGGTGAGGGAAAAATTTTGTCTTGCAATTGACAATCAGTACAATGAAATCAAGACCAAGGTTGCTAGTGAAAAGATTTGAGTTACACATAAGTTTAGGATTCCCATGTTAAAGGAACTTGTTACTCATGTTTCCGTCTTTGCGCTTGGAGAACTTTTCAAACAATGTGAGTTGGCTAAAACTGATTATGTCTTGGGTTCGTGTACTGGCAATTTTTCAAGAACCATGGGTCTTCCTTGTGCACACATGATAAGAAATAAGAAAGATGGAATTTTGCGACTTGGTGATATACATTCACAGTGGAGAATTGACACGAGGTCATTTACCAATATGGATGGTGGAGCACACCGAACTGGAAGTGAAATTGAATGTCTTCTCAAGAATTTCCATGAGAAATACAAAAACATGCCTCTTGTTCAAAAGGAAGAGAGCCTTAAGCAAATTGCTCTACTTGTTGATGCTGAAATTCCATTGACTCTTGAACCTAACATTCAACCCCACAAGGGACGACCATTGGGTTCAAAGAAAAGAAAGGGAGATAGCTCTATCACCCGTCATCCTTCTGCTTTTGAGATTGCGGAAAAGACCCGAAAATGTGGTGCTTGCCATTGTGTTGGACATAATAGGCGCACTTGCCCAGGCAACGGTGAAAGCAATAGTCACAGCCCTCATTTTGTTGTGACTAACCAAGATGTCACTCTTAATATGCTAGAAACACCGTGTAAGTTATCTTTTTTATCGGTAAGATTTCACTCTCTTTTTTTTTATTCGGGAGATTTGGCTCCCTCTTAACATGCTTCTAACTATTTTTATTTACTGATATACGTTTTCAACTACTTTCATGCAGTTCAAGGTGAGATCAGTACATCATTAGGATTATAAGTCCAACGGAGTTTATGATCGTGGAGGTGCTGATTTTTGTTTTTGTTTTTCTATAGCTTAATCAGACAAAGGTGCTTCCATTTTTTGTAAAAACTAGTTAGAAAGTGTAGAATCTGTAAGTGTGGAACTTGATAGATTTTTGTGGGACTGTATGAAGAACTAATGAAGTCCTGTGCAACTTGTTGAATTTTTGTGACACTGTATGAAGAACTAATGAAATTTTATGACTATATATGATGGATGATGGGAGTTTCAATTTTCTAATATGGATTTATGACCGTATATGAAGATTTATGAGCGTATATGAACGACAATATGAATTGCATGTACAGGGGAGGTGGGTTTGCTCACTGGTGTTTTGTTGGATTTTGCAGATTTGGGTTAGATGGATTTTCTCTTCATTAGTTATTGGAGGGTAGTTAAGGTATTTGAAGAAATGAATATTGTATACTACAAAGTACAAGGGCTGTTTAGTAACTTCATCTAATAAGGACAAAAAAAGGAGTGTAGGTGTAGAAATGGGGAGTGTAGAAGTCAATCTCCATTAAATGAAACTAAAAGATTAAGGTAGTGTATATAAAAGAATTTTGAGTAAAGAAAGTCCCCTAATCAGTAAAGGAAACTTAAAATGATTTTGAACTCAATAATGCTATGCATGAGATGCCGTGCAACGATCTTACCTTTGAGAAATTGGAACAACTTCGCAGCAGTCAACTTGGCATAGATAATGGGAGAAACATCAAGCGAGAAACTACCTCCTAAGAATCTACCCATTATAATTAAACGGAGTCAATATAACAAAGACACCAATGGAGATTTTGAACAACCCCAAAAAGTGCCAAGACATCTAACATGTCTCAGCTAAAAGGGGGAATTACCAGACGGTGGTAAGAGGAGCAAATAATGCCCAACTCATGAACTACTTTTTTCCAAATTCATCTAGACATGAAAAGGAAAAAAGAAAATGCCAATAAATGGAAAGGGCCACCTAAAATGACTATCTCAAGTTTTTGTGAAATTGCACATACATGAAACGGAGAAAACGAAATTCCCAATACATGAAACGGAGAAAAAAAAATTCCCCATACATGGAGTCAGTTTGTAGTTGAATTTGGGTTTGGACTTAAGTTGCCCATTCTATGGACCTAAGTTGTCCATTCTATAACTCTAAGTTGCCCATTCGATGAACCTAAGTTGCCTCTTGTATGAGAGTATGAGTTGATATGTAGTTGAATCTGGGTTTGGACCTAAGTTGCCCCTTCTATAAATTTAAGTTGCCCCTTCTATGAATTAAAGTTGCCCCTTCTATGAACTTAAGTTGAATCTGGGTTTGGACCTAAGTTGTCCCTTCTATGGACCTAAATTTCTCTTTCTATAAACCTAAGTTGCCCCTTGTATGAGATCACGAGTCGATATGTAGTTGAATCTAGATTTGGACTTAAATTGTCCATTCTATGAATCTAAGTTGCCCCTTCTATGGATCTAAGTTGAATTTGGGTTTGGATTTTTTTTTTTGTTAAAACATTTAGTTTTATCCTTCTTTAGGGCTCTTCAACGAGAGCCCTAGAGTTAAAAATTAATTATGATCCTTTTTGATAAAATGATCAAAAAATAAAATCTTTGCACCAGTTCAAATGGATTAAAAATTGAATTTTCATTTGGTTTGTGGTTCACTTTGGGCTTTTCAACGAGAGCCTTAGAGCTAAACATTAATTATGATCATTTAAGAAAAAAAAGCTGATTTTATTTTTCTTATCATTTTATCATAAAGAATCATAATTAATTTTTAACTATAGGGCTCTGGTTGAAGAGCCCTAAGAGAACCATAAAACCAAAAAACTAAATGAACCATAATTAATTTTTAAGTATGCCAATTTTTCAATCATTTTGAACCGGTGTAAAGATCTTATTTTTCTTATTATTTTATCTTAAAGGATCATAATTAATTTTTAACTCCAGGGCTCTCGTTGAAAAGCCCTAAGAGAACCATAAAACTAAATGAAAGAAATTAAGTGTTCCAATTTTTCAATCATTTTGAACCGATGTAAAGATTTTATTTTTCTTATCATTTTATCTTAAATGATCATAATTAATTTTTAACTCTAGTGCTCTCGTTGAAAAGCTTTAAGAAAACCATAAAACCAAATGAAAAAATTAAATGTTCCGATTTTCAATCCGTTTGAACCGGTACAAAGATCTTATTTTTTTGATCATTTTATCCTAAAGGATCATAATTAATTTTTAGCTCTAGGGCTTTCGTTGAAGAGTCCTAAGAGAAGGATAAAACCAAATGTTTCAACACCAAAAAATAATAATCCAAAACGGCATCGTGTATAAGGTATCGGTGGAAGTTCACCGACTTGGGAATCGGTGGACGTAGCTTCACTGCTCTTTTAATCACATAATATTGCACTTTTAATTAAGTTATATTGCTCTTTCAATCATATAATACTGCTCCTTGAATGTGTGTACATTGCTCTTTGAGTGTGTGTTTATTGCTCCATGAGTGTGTTACAATAGAGAGGGGTGTTTTGTCTTCAATACCAAGTATTGGGAATTATTCTTTTCCTTTTCATGACTTGGACAATTCCAAAAAAGTGTTCCATAAATTGGGAATAAATTGCCCCAACCCCTGCAGAACAGCAATTCCCCCCAACTAAAATAAGGAGTAGCTGGAGAGGGGATCTGGCAACTCTGACATCACAAGGCATGCAAGGACAAGAAGGACAATAGAAGCAAGAAAAAAGAGGAGCTTTGGTGGACCTCAATGGTCAGTCACAAGCTCTTCCCAGCCTTTTTTTGGTTGGTTTAGATTGAAAAGTTATGGTTGGTTTGAATTGAAAAGTTAAAAATTTTATTTTTTATTTTTAGTCAAAAAAAATTTCATTTTTTGTTTTGCGTTAAATTTTTTTGATTTATTGATTCGTTTAGACAAGAGAAATCAGAAAAGTAAATTTTTTTTTTAATCAAAACTCAAAATTTTTTGAATAAAAACAAAAATAAGTCAAAAAGATGAAGCAACTTTTTCAAAGATGGAAATCCAACAAAGGCAACATTTTTTTACTATTCTTTATCTTATTTAAAAAAATTATTGAGTTTTCATCAAAATTTTATAGTTTTCCGATTTCTCATGCCTAGACGAATCAATAAGTCACAAAAATTTGACATAAAATGAACAAATGCGATTTTTTTAACAAAGACAAAAAAAAAAGTTACTATTTGACTTTTAAGCCAAATCCAATTAATAGACCACTATTACAACACTCATTCATTCTTCAAATTAACACACTTAAAAAAAATAAAATTAGGCCCCACTTTTTACCCTTTCTGTCAGATAACCCACACTAGGGCCGGCTTTGAGCCGAGGCGAACAAAGCGGTGGACTTAAGCCCCAAATTTTGGATCAAAACTAAGGCCCCAAATAGGTATAGTCAAATATGTAATATATATTTAATTTAGCACTTATATAACAAATAAGCTAGCTAACCTAGTGGAAGGCCTTGTTCGTTTCCCTTTTTGAAAAGAAAAAAAAATCAACTCAAAAAATACTCATTACCCCTACTTCCAATCATTAATAAATATCTTCAATCATTATTCTCATTTCTCTATCTATCTCTCAACTCATTACCCCTACTTCCAATCATCATTCTAATAAAAAAATTATCAAAAACTCATCCAAACACAACATTGTTTCTCTA
Organism: Rhododendron ovatum; assembly: GCA_019656835.1. Lineage (NCBI taxonomy): Eukaryota > Viridiplantae > Streptophyta > Magnoliopsida > Ericales > Ericaceae > Rhododendron > Rhododendron ovatum. Next base: position 7,826,354 of record CM033799.1, on the reverse strand, counting down.
TCCAAGAGGTACATAGTTCAAGTCTTAAGGGCTTCTTTTTTCCTTTCCCATATGAATATTTTTTCCCCTCATAAGTTCGTCTTAGATCCCGATAATCTCAAAACCAGCCTTGAAACACACACACACACACCCATCTAGAGATGTCAATATGTCATTCCGCAGAAATGACTCAAAGGGAGTGGATCCTCTCCAGGAACTTCCAGACAGTTGCTGAAGTTGTCTCACAAGTGCGGGTTCTATAAACATATCTTCACATAAGATATCCCTACATTGTGAGTGCGGGTTCTATAAACATATCTTCACATAAGATATCCCTACATTGTGAAAAAATATTGGACTGTGCGAGACAGTTACGGAAAAAAATCTCGTCCCTAACTCAAAATAGTGGAGGGTGGACGGTTAGACGCCTTCTCTCCAGCAAGTACCATCCACAAAAGTTGGAATTACACCTATGGGAAAAATATATAGGAATAACTGTATGTAAATTCATTTTCGCTAATTTCAGGCACCCTTTGACTAATTCTTGGTCTAGTGAAAAACACAAGACATCCAGTCATCTACATCGAAAAGGAGAATTCATGAGAAGGTCTCACGGTCTAGGCCTGGCTATAAGAGGCTATTTTCTTTTGGTTTGCTCTTTTAGCTTATTTGCTTCAAATCCATGAATGCATCTCGGAGACATAAGCTTAATTCAGATTCAAGTAAATAAGACAATAAAAAATGCATGAAAAACTGGGCTATGTCTTGGCTAGAGTAGGGTAAAAACTGTAAAGGTATATCACTTATCTTCATATTTTTCATCACTTGAGCTAACTCTTGCGTTATTTGACTTATCCACCCAAGATGTATGAGTGAAAATTATCAACATGTGTGACCACCCATTGCAAAATTTCTTCGACAGTTGGAGCCTTACATTTTTTAGGGTTTGATTTTTGAACAAATTGTGCAACAAACTAGTTCAATTATATGTTAATAGTGTTTGTTCAAATCATTTAATTCTTGATTCGAATTTGTAGTCCAAAATTTTGAACTTAAAGATGTGCCCTTGGACACCTCTCTCTCTAAAAAATCGAAACACCTCTCTCTAATCCTAAATTAGCCGTCACACTTCCTCTTCTCCTTCCCCCTTGGGTTTATACCCAAACATGGGCGGCGGAAGGGAAGGGATCAATCCCTACCTTCAGATCTGGTTTTCCTTTCCCCTTCTCCACCAAAACCGTTTGTCGTTCGCCGCTGCACCACTTCTGGGTTTGCAATCGCGTGCTCGCCGATGGCTTCATAGGTCGCCGACTTGGGAGCTTGATCTATAGGAGCTAGGCAAGAGAATAGCTGCTCAATGATAGAGCGAAGTGTATTTTGTTGCTTTATTTTATTTTTTGCCCAGATTTAGTCCGGTTGCTATCCAGATTTAGTCCGGTTTATGTCTAGATTTAGTTCGGTGGTTTGTTGGTCATGTGTTTGGTATTAGTTTTATTTTCTATGAACCTAATCTCACTAGGCGAGTTTGAAATACACATATTGTGCTCTGATTGCCCTCTCTAATGGTTTGTCCGGTCTGTGAACGCTCATTTGCCCCATGGGGTTTTTCTTTGTTGTGTAGACTTTCGTCTCATAGTTGAATACAATCTCACATTTGTCCAAAAAAAAAAAAGTGTTATTGGATCGAAATGCTTTATCAATATAAAATTGAGCTTACTTTTTGCTTGAACTATTTATAAATCAAACTTTACAAATAAACAGCTGAACATAAATGCTAGGAACACATCCAAGTTTACATCATTTCTTACATCATCTCTCTCAAGGGTTGGTGGGACCCAGAGGGTTGGTGGAGAGGATAATGTTGTGGGTCCCACCAACTCTTGTGAGAGATGATGTAAGAAATGATGTAAAATTGGATGTGTCCCTAGCATTGTTCATAATTGAATTGTCGAAGTGAGACATGGTATGAGCAAAAACAATGCTAGTAAAATTCTCCTAATTTTTCTTGAAAATGTAATCTGCTCGTGTTCTCGATTCTCGTTTTATACTCCTACTATTAATTCTCACTCTCATGAAATTTAATAGTTTGAGATGTTTTTCAAAGACACTTTTCATTGCAATTGGGGTGCTAGTGTAGTTGGCATGTTGTTTATACCCCATGCATGAGGCGTGGGGTTCAAGTCCCACCCTCTCCCCTTAACCCCCTTCCTAACTCCCCTGTAACCCCCACTGATATTTATCATCTGGAAAAAAAAAAAAAAAGAAGACGTTTTCATATTTGCACTCACATTCTTACTCACGCATGTTCACATGAATTATATGACTTAGAGCATTCACTCCGCATGTCATTTCATCAGAATTTGTTGCCATTTCGATAAAAATGACAAAATGGTGCGACACTCACAAAATGCTCTCAAATTTGGCAATTGCTTCCGCCATATGTGGCAAAATTGTCATTTTGTAGATTGTAAAGAGAGATTTTTTTAAAAAAATAGCAAAACATAGGTGCATCGCCTTTGTCATTTTTTGACATGATACTAATTATTGACCAAAACTAAGAAAGGGACTGACAAAATGACATTCATTGATGTGGATGCTCTTAGGGTAGCACTAACTAGGGCACATTGATTTGAGGGATTAAGGGTGAGTTTTTGCAAAAAGTTTGTCTTCAGACTAATGACAATATTTTTCGTTAAATGAACTTTTATTTAATGTATGCAAGAAAAATGACCAATCTCGAACCAACTGACTGGTTCAGTTAGCCTGGAACCTTACATCCCAATAGGAGTTCAAGAGTTCAATTTTGCCCACCTGCATGTGTGTAGGGGGATGAAAACAATTGACGCTTCGTATTACCTTGGATTGCAACGGCTTATTCGTGCCTCTTCACCGGAACCCTAATTCGTCGTTTGAACCCTAATCTGCAAAATTGACAGGGGGTGAGTGCACCTTTGCCTCTCGTGGCAAAGGCCCTCCGATGCCTTAGTTAGTATCACGTACTAGTAATCAAACCCTAATTATCAGTAGGAAAACAATAAGAATGCAGCGTATTGCGTACCTTTTTCCTCTAGGTTTACCTCATATTTATAGATTTTCGTATGCTTGCTGGCCAAGCATCCCTATTACCCTAAGATTCCCAACTCATGTAGGAAACCCAGGATATCAAGGATTCTCGTTTCCTTTATCAGTTTAATAGAAAAGAGTCCTTTCAGGATTCTTTTCCATTACTGGCTGAACATCCCATTCTCGTTGGGTATCTTCTGCAGATCCTCAAAACTCGGGATCTCATTCCTTTATTTTGAATATTACTGTTTCCGAAACCTTTTAGAGCGTCCCTGCTGCCTCATGAATTCAGGGCAACATCTTTCTCTGTTCGGCTATCTCATTGCCTAACAGTCCACACAGACCAATGACTTACATGTATCTGGTCCTCATTGTTTATATTTGGACAAATGACTTCTCATGTCTTTTGTCTTTATCAGCTGAACAGACTGCATGGATTAATGACTTCACATATTTTGGATCCATATCGCCGTTCACCACACTGCCCAGCGATAACTCTAGTCGTACTTACCACATGCTCCCAAACTTCACGTGTTCGGCTACTAAATGTATCTGCTCGAGAATACCTTCCTACAATGTGGGTGTTCTTCTCTTATAATTTAACCTTCCCCACGAAATATGCGTCTTGCAGAATGAGTTGCAGGCTAGGGCTAGGACTGTTGGTGAATATAACTAAAAGGAGTGATGTCAAAAACTTTGATATCAATCCTGCAACTGAGTTCATTAACAGTTTAGATATGCTAAGAATAGATGATTTTAATCCTAAGGGCTTCTAGTTTTCTTGGTCTAGCAAAAGTGGGGGTGTGTGGCCCCTGGTTCATTGATCTGTAGCCCTCCTCCGTTGGTTCGTGGGTTTTCCGTCTTCTCCTCGAATCCTGCACAACAAACGCATGACTAAGACCTGGCCGGGGCTGCCCGGCAAGGCCCTCCGGCGAGAGGATGAGAATGTGCAGAGAATCAAGTAAGAAGTTAAGGTTTTCTAGTAGTGTAGAGTGTGTACCCCCTTCAGGGTTGCCATCCTTTAATATTTATAGAGTTTCCTTAGCTTGCTCTCCAAGTATAGGCATGTGCCTTGCACGGGCTAGGCGACATCACTGTAGCGTCATAGCATAGATCCGGTAACCGTTTTGGCATGAGCTGGCACACCCCATGTGCTCTCATCATTATCTTTTGGTATAACCGCTTTTGTCACGTGAAGGGCTATATGACCCAGCAGGTGCCCGAGCTTTGTATGAAGCCGAACCCCGTATTTGGCCGAACCTGGTATACAGTCGAGCCTGATGGGCGGCACGTATAAGAAATACGTCAAGTATGCCACCGACGGTGGCCGAACTTGTACTTCATACTGTGACAAAGCTCTCTTCTAGGATCTTCCCCACGAATGAATCCCGGCCAATAGCCGAGCCCAATTCAGCCATGGTAGTGGCGGCCGGCTGCGGATGGTTGCGTTCGGCCTACTACAATAGCCCCTCAATCTCCGCCGTTGCTGAGCGCACGGTGGAGAATGATCTTTTGAGTTCTTGGCCGAGCTCGCCTGAACGAAGCCAGCAGCTGATTGGGTCTCTAGCCGAGTTTGTTGATCTTTCAACACCTGCCTCAGGTAAGACTCAATGTGAGTGCGCCAGGTGTCGCTCTCTGGTTGGGTACGGCCGATGCAAGGACGAGTGGCACGTGTGAAGCTCTGCAGGGCTATCCTATTATTGCCACGTGTCTAGAATCGATTGGTCCTTGGTTCGGCGGTGTAGAGATGGGCGGGAATTTCGAATCCAAAACTCTACGCCTATATAAGGACGAAGAGAGGAGAGAGACAGGTTACGAATTCTCTCTCTCTCTCTCTAGGACGCCATTGCCAGAGCTTCCCTTCATCTTTCAGCCTTGACTTTTAGTCGATCTGTCACTGAATCCTTAAAAAATCCTCAAGTAAGTCTTCGATCCTTGTTTCTCCTTAATTTTGCAATCTTATGCGTCGTTTTACTTCAATCTTTGGCTTTTCTTGAGATTTTTTGTACTGCGTGAACAGTACATCGCTGGGGATGAACCGTCTGTTCGTCTTCAGCTTCATCCTGTTCTTCCAAGCCCCAGTTTCAATGCTGGGGGTTTGGCCGACAACGGTGTTTGCCGAGCCTGATGGCTTTGCTTAATTACGTTTTCCCGAGCTTGAGTCTTGATGGGATATGGGGTGGGCCTAGTAGGTTAGCTGAGAGAAGTGAGATCCTTGCCATCTGGCCGACGACAAGGTTCTTTATTGTTCTTTTTTCTTTGTTTTGTTAGGTCTGGCTCACCCAATCATTGTCATCTTTTCCGACTCTGAAAGCTCGGGGAATAGCTCCGGATACTTAGTCATTCGAGAATATTTGGATAGGCGCAGGAGCCGACGCCAGATTTCTTCCATTGCTTCGAACATGTCGTCCGACTCTGGTGACTCAAACGCCGAACGCGTCTATGAGTACGACGGGGATGGGTTCAATACCGACCCAGAAATTTCATTTACATCGTCAACGCGTTCCGAGGCCGAGCCCCGGCCAGGGGCCGAGGCCGAATCGAGATTCAATTCTCAAGCCGAAGCCACCTCTTCAATAAGATCTGGTGAAGGTGAAGTGGCCTCAGAAGACAGAGAGGTCGCCGACCAGTACGAAAGGGGTCAGGTTTGCCCCCATGCCCATTTTTTCAGCGGAGAACCCGGTGAGTATGAGAGATTCTGCCGAGACTATAATATCCCTGACAATGTTGTCATCAGCCAGGTTGCCAGCAACCGTATTCGTGATATGAGGGAACACCATCCCGAGCATATCACGGTTCCTCTGATGGCAATATGCGAGGTTGGACTTCGATTCCCTCTCCATCCATTTTTGAGGGAGCTTTTGGCTCGGTTCAGCTTAGTCCCCCACTACTTTGCCATCAATAGCTATAGGATCGTGGTCGACCTCTTTCATACGTACATAATGTCCAGGCACAGCCAAACCGAACGTCGTTACTTATCCACTCGTAGGGGCAAGACGCCCCTTGTAGATGGTCTACCCCATACTGATAAATGGGCAAATTTTTATGTCGAAGTAAATGGCAATTACGAGTTCGGCGATCAGTCTATCCGTCGATATGCCGTTCCGAAGATAAAAGATTTCTGAGGTAGAGTTTCTTCAATTTCAGTTTTCTGCCGAACCTATTGTTGCTCTTGTGTCCTCCCTTCTTTCAATGACGTTTGTTATCTTTGTATTATTTGCAGATCACAGGTCCATCACAAAAACTCAGCAGTCTTTGGCCGTTGAAAAGCACACAGAGATTTTGCTTTCTCAGGCTGTCAGAGACGTGCCGACGCTGCTCAGTTACGACCCATCATACAGAGGTAAGCTTAAAAGGAGGGAGGAGGCTGGTGGGCCGAGCAGTAGGGAAGGAGTCGCCAAGAAGAGTGGATTTTCAACGGGAGAGGGGCGTCAGAGGAAGAAGGGAGATAAAAAGCAGAGGGAGCCGAGAGTGAAATTCCCTACGTTTAGGAAGCCGGCAGAGTTTTGGTTCAAAGAAAGTCAGCGATCCGAGCACTCAGGCACGAACATTCCTCTTCAAACACTCTTACCCGAGCTCACTAGCCAGATGGGAAGAAGAAACGTGGTTCGTGTTAACCTTAGAGACGGTGCTGCGGTTCGGCAGAAAGATTCAGATGTGGCCGAGCCCGTGGAGAAGAGACAAAAGATCACTCATGATTTTTTCCCCTCTAAGCCGTCGACACCGTATCCGAGTGACAAGGACAAAACCAAATCTTCAGCTGCGGGTGGCTCCAAGGCTGTTGAGAAGTCATTTGGTTCGGCTGGGCTAGTTGCTATTCTAGAGTTTACTCCTTCTTATGCCCTGGCCGAGGGTAGGGTTGTTAATGTTGAAAATTCGGTGAAGATGGAGCCTGATTGGCTGTTGCAATGCTTTAAGGACTGACTCTTCCTCGTGATATGCAGAAGGTTCCTGAGGACCTTCAGCCGAGCTTGGTGCATGCAAGCGCTTATCTCGTTCAGGTTTGTTTGAACATCTTTAATTCCCTTCTGTACCGTACTTACTTAAGCTTACTTTTGAATTTGTTTGTAGGTTTCGACTTTCTTAGTTGTATTACATTTCAATTTTCAGGCTAGGCAAGCTCTACTGAGAGCTTCGAATAAGGCCGAGCTTGTTTCCGCAGAGAGGTCTCGTTATCGTGATGACCTCAAGACCGAGCGGGATAAAGTGAAATCTTTGAAGACGAGCTTGAAGGTGGCTAAAGCTCGCGCTGCCGAGCTCGAGAATGAAAAGGCTGTGTTTGAGGAGAGGGTTAAGAAGGCCGAGCGTGAGCTTGGGAGGGTGCTGAGGCAAGAGAAGAAGAAGATGAAAGAAGTGGACGGGAAAGCATATCAGGCCGGGTTCGACCGAGCGGGTGCCGAGTACGTGAGGGAGGCTCGGTCTATGGTAAATGATGAAATCAAGATGAGAATACCCGTCTCTTGCCGAACGGGATACAAAGACGGCGTCAAAGCTGTGTGTGCGGTCCTGCAGCTTGAGCCTAATTTGAATTTGACAAATCTATTCCTGCGCCTGTCACGCCCGAGCTTGTATTGCCATACACCGAGGAGGAGTGCGCACCCCTTCCTCCCGAAGAATTTCCCGAGAGTGATGACGATATAGAGGATGTTTCTAGTGGTGAGGGTGAGGATGGTGCCACCAAGCAAGCAGATGTTGATGTCGGCGACAAAGTTGTTGATGAAGGTGCTGAGAGGGTGATTGGGGGTGGGGATCAGGAGCCCTCGAATGTTAACAAAAACGATGAGGTTGGAGCTGCTGTGAATTTGGCCGAAGCTGCTGAAGATGTTGCTCAAGCATGAGTTGGAGATTGCTACTTTCTTTTCTTTTGGTGTTTTTGTTGTTTTTTGAACTTGAGATTTTTGTTGGGCTGGGCGGATCTGAGCTTGGAATGAATGACTTGACTTCTGTATTTGCAATGTATCGTCTTTGCCGAACTTTGATTGATATTCTTGTATGCCCTCTAATTTGAATTGGCTTGCTTGGTTTGAATGGTAGATAGAATAGTTGTCTTCTTGTAGCCCCATCTTTTGTTTGGGGTCGGCTGAGTTGGGTTATCATGGTGCAAAGTAGAAGTCCTTTCATCAAGCTGTTGGGTTTTTACCGAACCTTAAACAACATATAGTGATATGACAGCCGAGCCTGGGCTATAGTAGAGATTTTGATGTGATAGGTTGCCGAGCCCTTGTTATTGGAATATTATTTATCCTATAGCCCCCACTTTGATCTGGATTCGGTTGGGGAAGCGAATGTTGGTCAAAGTAGGATTAGCTTTTGATAGGAGGTTGGTGCCGAGCTTGTAGACTTGTATTTGAGACTTGGCTTCTTTTAGGGAACGTGAGAGTTGAATAGGTGCCTGCTAATCGTAGTTTGGGCTCGGTTGGGATGGTGTCAATCCTTCAACAATTTTTTTAGAAAGTTGAAGATGTTGGATATTGGTGTGAGGTTCTTACTGAACTGTTTGTATAACCACGAATTGGCCGACCTTGTGTCTTGCCAAGCCGTACCGAAGCCTAGTTTTTAGTTTATGTATTTTAGGCTCGGTGGACCATGAGTTCAGTTTCATGCTTTTTTGGGCAGATATAGTGGCCGAAGCATGGGCGTAATAGCCGTTTGTGGGTGTGACCGAAGTCAACGTTTGGCGTTTGCAGTGTGGTGCCGAGGATGGTTTTACACTAAGAAAGACAAATAACAGTTAGAAGAATACATCGATTGTCAAGCAACATTCTTCTTTTGCTTTGTGAAATGTGAAATACAAGTTAAAAAGGATGTTGGCCGAAACCAATTTTGAAATTACTAAGCTTAATGATAAAAAAGCGGGATAGCTTGTGGCCGAACATTTGGCGCACTGTTGTGGTTTTTCATTACATGTATGCCTTCTTTAAATTATGTGCATTCCAGGGGTTGGTAAGAATTTTTCCAGTCATGTCCTCAAGTATGTAAGCACCTTCCCTAGCGATCTTGACAACACGAAAGGGGCCCTCCCAGTTGGATTTGAATTCTGCTTCTTACTAGCTTGCACCACTTTTCGCCAAACCAAGTTGTCTGGTTTGAAGGTCTTGGTGCGAACACTTCGGTTGTAGCCTCTTGACACTTGTTGTTGGTACTCGGCAAGCTTTAGATGAGCGTCGTCACGTTTTTCTTCTGCCAAGATCAATTCATGTTCCACGGCCTCTTCATTAGTCTTTGGATCAAAATTCTCTGTCCTCAGGGTGGGGAACTTAGACACTAGTGGGATTACCGCCTTCATGCCAAATGCCATTGAAAAGGGAGTTTGGTCGGTTGAGCGCCGGGGTGTAGAGCGGTAAGCCCAGAGGACACGTGGTAGTTCCTCAACCCATTTTCCTCTCTTGAAATTTAAACGGCGCTTGATCTCGGCGTAGACGGTCTTGTTTGTTGCTTCGGCTTGTCCATTCCCTTGGGGGTATGCTGGGGTGGAGTTGAAGAAACGTATCCCAAATTCAGAGCAGAGGTTTATGAGATCTTTTCCGACGAATTGGCTTCCGTTATCTGATACGATGGCGTATAGGACTCCAAATCTGGCAACAATGTTTCGCCAGACGAATCTGCGAACGTCAGCCTCTGTTATTGTCACAAGAGGTTCGGCTTCTACCCATTTTGAGAAGTAGTCTGTCGTGGTGATCAGGAACTTGAATCCTCCTAGAGCTGTTGGCAGTTTTCCAACGATATCGAGCCCCCATTGTGCAAAGGGCCAAGGACTGGTGATGGGGGAGAGGTTCTGGGCGGGTTGCTTTGGGATGGGAGAAAAGAGTTGGCATGGCCGGCATTTTCGAACTGTTTCTTCGCAGTCCTTCTTCATGTTTTTCCAAAAGTATCCCTGACTCAGCGCTCTTTGGCAAAGTGAACGGCCGCCAGAGTGGCAGCCATAACTTCCAGACTGAAGTTCAGCGAGAATCTCGGGTACCTAGGTTGGGTGGACCATAGGGAGATATGGACCGGAGATAGATTTTCTATAGAGTTGGCCGCTTTCAGAGAGCCAGTAGTAAGCGGCTTTGTTCATGATGCGATAAGCTTTCTTCTTGTCTGCCGGTAGAGTATCATGTTTGAGAAACGCAATGATCTCGCCCATCCAGCTTGGGCCGAGTTCAACGTTGAGAACCTTTGGAGTGGCATCAAAGCTGGGGTGGTCGATGTTACCGAAGCTTATTGTTCGGAATTCGGAGGCTTTAGAAGCTGAGGCAAGGCCAGCGAGTGCGTCGGCATGCGCGTTGTGTTCGCGGTTGATCTGTTCGATTTTGATATTTGGAAAGTGGGTAATTAGTTCTGCTACGGTTGCCTGGTATTTTGACATCCACGGATCCCGAGCTTCATAATCCCCCAGTACTTGGTTAACTATGAGTTGGGAGTCACAGAAAATGACAAGGTTGGAAATTTCCATCGCAACCGCAGAGCGTAAGCCAGCTAAGAGCGCTTCATATTCAGCTTCGTTATTGGTGGCGGGGAAGTCGATGCTGATAGCACTTTCGTGTAGTGTTCCACAGGGGGAGACTAGGACGACTCCGGCCCCTGCTCCGTTGCTGTTGGATGCTCCGTCAACATGTAGATGCCAGATGTCACCTTGAAAGAGGTGCCAAGGTTTCGGCAACAATTGATGCTTGTCAATGGTGTGGGTTAGGGTGGGTGTGCTGAGAAGTTCAGTGTCTTGTGGAGTAAGCTCGGCAATGAAGTCCGCAAGGACTTGTCCTTTGATTGCCGTTCGTGGTTCGAAACGGATATCAAATTTTGCTAGCTCGACTGCCCACTTGGAGACCCTGTTGGATAGATCAGCCTTTCGAAAGAGGCTTTTGAGGGGATGTTCTGTTAAAACAATGATAGGGTGTGATTGGAAGTAGGGCAGGAGCTTCCTGGCCGCTGAAACAAGAGCAAGGGCTAACTTTTCAAGTGGTAGGTAGCGAGTTTGAGCTGGTAGGAGTGTCTTGCTTGTGAAATAGATGGGCTTGTCATCGGCACCTTCACGTCGTACAAGTGCAGAACTGGTTGCGTGGGCGGACACGGCGAGATAAAGATATAAAGTTTCGAATTCCTTAGGTTTCACCAGCAGCGGAGCCGAATTTAAGTAGTCTTTTAGTTCGGCCAAAGCGGAGTCACAATCCGGGATCCATTCAAAGCTGCGTCGACTTTTTCCCTTCAAGGCATGGAAGAACGCGTGGCACTTGTCTGAGGATTTGCTGATGAATCGGTTTAGAGCCGCTACCATCCCGGTGAGCCTTTGTACTTCCTTGATTGTCCTTGGTGGGCGCAAATTTTGAACAGCCCTGATTTGGTTAGGGTCGGCCTCAATGCCTCTTCGAGTGACAAGGTGGCCGAGGAATTTCCCGGCGCTGACACCGAACGCGCATTTTTCAAGATTTAGTCGAAGCTTGTGGAGTTTGAGGATTTCGAAGACTTCCGCCAAGTCTCGCAGGTGATTGGATTCCTTCTTGCTTTTGATGACCAGGTCATCAATGTAAGCCTCCACGGTGTGGCCGATTTGTTCTTGCAACATCTTGAATATTGCTCTGTTGAACGTTGCACCTGAGTTCTTGAGTCCAAAGGGCATGACACGGTAGCAGAAGATGCCATATGGTGAGATGAAAACAGTTTTCTCCATGTCGCAGGGGTCCATGGCAATTTGGTGGTAGCCACGGTAGGCGTCCAGGAAGCTTAGCCGAGCATGGCCTGCTCTTGCATCCACGAGTTGGTCAATCTTTCGAAGTGGAAACCAATCCTTTGGACAAGTGTCGTTGAGATTGGTATAATCCACGCAGACTCGCCATTTGCCATTTTTCTTTTTAACGACAACAGTGTTGGACAACCATGTTGGATATTGTACTTCTTGGATTGCATTGGCCTCCAGCAGACACTTGACCTCTTCGACGACGGCATCGGCGTGTTCGGCTGCAGAACGCCGTGACTTTTGAATGACAGGCTTTGCGTCTTTCTTGATGTTGAGGGAATGACTCGTGAAATTGGGGTCGACCCCCGGCATTTCGTTGGGGGTCCAAGCAAAAACTTCTACATTCTTTTTGAGATATTGGAACATTTTCTCACGGTCGGCCTCGCTGATGGAAGAGCTGATTAAGAAGAATCGCTAGCCATCCTCGTTGATTGGCATTTGGACGAGGTCCTCTTCTGCTTTGTCTTCGGCTTGCTGGCCAACGTCGTCGATCATGGTGATATTTGGAATTTCGACCCATTGCACTTGCTTGGCTTTGGTTGAATTGTGGACGGCTGAGGCGTAGCATTTTTTGAAAGCTATTTGGTCGCCTTGTAAATCTTCATGTCTCCCATTGACCCTGATGAAACGAACGAACTGGTGGTAGGTTGAGGCAATTGCTTGCATGCCGTGTAGGCAGGTTCGGCCAAGAATTGCGTTGTATGGGCTTGGTACATTGACGACGATGAATTCGACGCTCAACGTTTTTGATCCGACGATGACTGGTAGGAAGATCCGACCAAGTGGCCAAACGGGTGCTCTGTTGAATCCGATCAGGGGAACTTCGGCGGGTTGTAAAGCTATTTCAAGGAGGTCGAGCTTTTTGAATAAGTCATAGTACATAACCTCCGCCGAGCTTCCCTGATCAATTAGAACATGCTTGGCGTCATGTACTCCTATTTGGATGGTTACGACGAGGGCGTCGGAGTGTGGTGTTTGCACACGTTCAAGATCGCACTCGGTAAAGGTGATTGTCCATTTGGGTAGCTCTTCTGGTTGTGGACGTTTGGATTTGGGTCCTACCGCGAGTACCTGCTTGGAAGTTAATGCGCGAGTGAGGTCGGCCCGAAGATTTGATTCAAATTCCTTTGTTACGGGGCCGTGGATAACGTGTATCGTCGGCCGTGGTTCATTTGGGTTGGGATTGCCAGCAGGTGGACGGGTGGGTGTCTTGGTTTGATCGATGTACTGATCGAGATGGCCTGTGCTGCCAGACGCTCCAATAGGGTTTTGTAAGGTGCGCATGCAGTCGTGTAATGACTGAGCTCATTGTGGTACGAACACTTTTTCCGGGGGTTCTGATCTGCTTGATCAGTGTCTGTGCCCAGCTTTTTCGTTGGCCATTCAAACCAGGGTTGTCTCATGATCTCCTTTAAAAAGGACGAGATAGGTTCTTTGAAGTGTGTTGTTTCAGCCACATAGTCATGTGCTTTTGGCTGTCGCTTTTTTCCTTCCTTGATGTTTTGGACAAGTTTCTTTGACTGAGGTTGCTGCGTCGTGACTGGTGCTGGCAGTTGGGATGTGACCATTGGAAAGCTTGTAGTTGAGTTTGTCAGCCCTTGGGCAGCGCGGTCCGCATAAAATTCTTCAAGGGCGCAGAAACGTTCTACGATACGCATCAACTCACCCATCCCATGAGGTGGTCGAATAGCAAGCTCATCTAGAATTTTACTGTTGATTTCCAAGCCATTTTTAAAGGTCCTCGCGGCCCAGTACTCATCGATTCCAGGAATTTCGTTGAAAAGTTGCCAATATCGTTCGGCGTACTGACAGAGAGTTTCGGATGGGAGTTTCCGCATTTGGGACAACGACTCAGGCTCCTTGGCCGTCCTGTTGCTTGTGATGAAACAGGTGTTGAAGGCCCGTTCAAGGTCGGCTAGGTTCCGTATGGATCCGGCGGGCAACTTGTTGAACCACTGGAGTCCAAGGGAACCGAGGCTGGACAGGAATGCTTTGCATTTTATCTCGTCTTTTGTGGTGCATAACTCAATGGTTTGACGGAAGTGGATTAAGTGGGTGTAGGCCTCGCACGTGGTGGGATCGAACTTTGTGAATTTGGGTAGGTGGAAGTTGGGTTCGGCCGTCGTGTTGATTATGTGGGGTGTGAAGGGCGAAATGCCAAGATCCTTCAGCTGCCGTTCAAAGCCAGGGCGCGGTGGCTTGCCGTGCTCATCCGTCTTTATTCTCTTGGAGTCTCTGTCGGGAGACTTTTCACGGTTTCGATGCCGGAGTTTTTCTCGTATATCTGTTGTCGCCCGGCGATGTTCTTCGACCGCTTCTCCTCTCTCTCTACGGGATTTGGTTTCGTTGTTTGGCTCGTCAATACGCACGCCCTTTCCGTTTCGTCGAGCTCGGTTGCTGTTGTCGAATTTTTCTGCAGGGATTTCCCCGAGTCGTTCTGATACATGGCGTCTGGTCTCCACAGAATCTCGGCTGCGGTGGAAAATCGTTGTGTGAGAGAATTCTGCGTGACCAGTCGAGTATGTGCTTGTAAATGACTCGGTATCTCTGGTGTTGGTTCGATCGTGGTGGGCCTTTGAGCGGTGTGTTCCAGACGTCGTGTTCCGCTTGTAGAGTATGATCTCCCTCACATCCCCTGGATCTGGTGGGATGCCAAGGCGGTCTTTGACGGAACCGCGGTGGCCAGTTTCGTGAGGACAATCTTGTGGAGATGGTAGGGTGGTGTTTGCTTTCTTTGTCTCGCGCTTTTGCCTCCCGCCGATCTAGATGTAGCGGGAGTGGCGTTTCGTTGCATCTGTTGTTTCATTTGGGCGACTTCCGCTCTCAGAGCTGCAAGCTCGTTTCCCTATCTTCGTCGCGACGTTGTAACAAGTGGATGTAGGCCGTCGTTATGTAGTCCGATACTGGGGAGAGGCCTGAACTGGGCGGAATTGAAATGGACATGTGCCTCTCTGAGAACGGTGTAAGGATTGTGTTTCCATTGGCGTCTTTGGCCTCAGAGATGGTGACGTCTGCCAGATCTCCGCCCATGGTATTCGAAGCTGTAGAGGTTGTTCAAAGAAGGAAAGGGTGGTTTGAAGGAGGTTCGAGCCGTTTGGATCAGAAGTCCTGATTTCACATCGGGTTCACCAATTGTGTGGCCCCTGGTTCGTTGATCTGCAGCTCTCCTCCGTTGGTTCGTGGGTTTCCCATCTTCTCCTCAAATCCTGCACAACGAACGCACGACTAAGACCTGGCTGGGGCTGCCCGGCAAGGCCCTCCGGCGAGAGGATGAGAATGTGCAGAGAATGAAGTAAGAAGTTAGGGTTTTCTAGCATTGTAGAGTGTGTACCCCCTTTAGGGTTGCCATCCTTTAATATTTATAGAATCTCCTTAGCTTGCTCTCCAAGTACAGGCATGTGCCTTGCACGGGCTAGGCGACGTCACTGTAACGTCATAGCATAGATCCGGTAATCATTTTGGCATGAGCTGGCACACCCCATGTGCGCTCATCATTATCTTTTGGTATAACCACTTTTGTCATGTGAAGGGCTATATGACCCAGCAGGTGGCCGAGCTTTGTATGAAGCCGAACCCCGTATTTGGCCGAACCTGGTATACAGCCGAGCCCGATGGGTGGCACGTATAAGAAATACGTCAAGTATGCCACCGACGGTGGCCGAACTTGTACTTCATACTGTGACAAAGCTCTCTTCAAGGATCTTCCCCACGGATGAATCCCGGCCAGTAGCCGAGCCCAATTCAGGCATGGTAGTGGCGGCCGACTGCGGATGGTTGCGTTCGGCCTGCTACAGGGGTATGGGGATCAAGAAGAGTAGAATTGACAGAGCAACGTTGAATTATTGTTGGCTAAGATACTTTCACAAAATGTAGTATTTCCAATCATTGTCCTCTGACTGTGACTATTACCCCATTCAACAAGGATAAAACCTGCCGATCAAAAAAAAAACAAGGATAAAACCTATTAAGTTTTTAAATTACTAGATGGATAATTAAGTCATTCAGGTCTCTATTAAATATGTCTTGGAGGCAATACAGTGTGGCCATCCTATGGAAAGACTAGTAATAACCATGAAGTACTTGAAAGTCTTTTGAGAGACATGAATAAGAGTTGTTATAGAAATATAACAGGACTCTTGAAGCCAAGGAAAATCTAATATGAATCCAAGTTGCAGCATCGAATGGCCTTGCGAATGAGAACATTTGAAACCTTGAGAAGGAGGCTATTATATGAATACAGAAGGTTAATGATAGGAAAGTAAATATGCCTATTTACGCAACTTAGGTTTGTTATGTCTATTTAGTGCGCTACTTAGAGTTTGATACTTGTTAATTATGTTTCACGACTCTTTGAGCACATTTTGAGCTAAAGCGCAAAGTCGAATTTTATTTTGTGTCAAAACGAAGTCGGTCGTCAAATTATTTAAAGCTCGAAGCGGCAATTAATGAGTATATGGCGTGGACTGGTCTTATTTGGGTCAAAACCCATTGTGACCCAATTATGATTGGCTGGAAATTGGTCAATTGTGAAGTGGGCCCACTAATTACAATTTGGAATGAATGGAAGAAGCCAAAATCTCGGCTCATGACAACTTCAGTGGAGCACTATATATATATATAAAAAGAAGAAAAGAAAGGGTTTGAGGGATCTTTTCCCACGCAGAAACCTAGAGAACGGGGGCTGCCATCAGGATCTGATTCCCACGGCAAAAACAGAGAACGGGGCTGCCGCCAAGCTTCTTTTCCACGTGGACCACGCACGAACAGAGAGCACGGCAGTTCGACGACACCACGGTGCTCACGGCTGAAACAGAAAAGAAAAGGACGAAAGGCTTTGGGGTTTAATCTTTTACTATTATTTCAATGGAGTCTTATACTTGATGATTATTTGTTCTAACTCCATGAGTGGCTAAACTATTTGGCTAAGGTGATGAGGAGGTCTCTTCAAGTAGCATAGTTGTTAGATTTCTAAATTTTTATATTCAACTTGATTGTATGACTTGATCGATTCATAACTTTTTATGAGAGTTTAAATTTTTTCTAATATTCGAATGTGTTTGTATCCATGGTTTCAAGCACTATCATACAATGGTTTCTAATATTCCAGGATAGGCTTTGAGAAAGACTATACGACGTGAGACGGGTCGTGCCGTTGGTTAAATCCAGTGAGACGATTCGTGCCGTGTAGAGATAGCCTATACAGAATACGAATCTTTTCGGGAATTATAGATAGGAATTGCTACCCTACGATGGTCTGGTTGAATGTTGAATGTGAACCCTAAGTTTCAAAATAATTATGTTACAAGGGGAGACTAAATCGGAAACCCTAGTCCTTTCTCTCATTTCTTTCAAAATCCTTTAATCGCTTTCTAGTTTAATTTTAGTTTAATCAAATCCAAATCAAAATCCAACTTCTCTTTACTTTCCAAATTAAATTAGAAATTAATTCAAACTACTGCAACTCAGCTTTTTACTCCCTGCGGACGATCCTGGACTTAATCATTGTTCTTCGGAATACTAGTTAATTCCTTGGTTTTATAAATTATATTTTTGGTACGAAAACGACAAACCAGTTAACTATTGCAGAGGAGTCTTTCCA
The DNA here is from genome assembly GCA_019656835.1 of Rhododendron ovatum. Taxonomy (NCBI): domain Eukaryota; kingdom Viridiplantae; phylum Streptophyta; class Magnoliopsida; order Ericales; family Ericaceae; genus Rhododendron; species Rhododendron ovatum. Next base: position 7,809,000 of record CM033799.1, on the reverse strand, counting down.
AAAGCAGAAATCCGGAGTTAGATTGTACAGCCTAGGGGCTGTACATAGAAAAGTGCCTTTTGATAGAACGAGGAATCAGATCCTTTCTACTTGTGATACTCAAGGAAGTAGGATTGAAGAACCTAAAGAAGTTAAAAAGGTTTGTGAAGTTCTATGAAGACCTACTTGGCTCCAATTTTGATCAATGAAGGGGTGCTAAGCATTTTTCTGAGAGAGGTGATAAAGAGGAAAGTGTCTGCTGAGCTGGGAACTGGACTTATTCAACCTGTGTCTTCTATTGCGATAAATGAATGCCAAGTTTTCTATTAGGGGAGACAGAGCGCCAGGGCCAGATGGTTTCAACAGGAAAGCAATTAGATCCTAATCTTGTGTTTGCATCTATTGGAATGGATCAAAGGATATTAGAGATAAAGTAAGTATGGGGAACAAAGTTGAAGCCAAACAAGCAAGCTTGGGCTAGTAACCCTTGGAATATCTCTAAAAGATTGCTTAGGAATACCACATGTTAGACTCAATAGAGTAGTGATCTTTTGCATAGCTAGCTGATTTGTTGTTGTGTGTTGGTTTTTTTTCCCTGTTTACCATTGCCAGGGGATTCCCTGAACTGGTTGTAGCTATTTTTTCTTTGTATATATTCAATTTACCACGGGAAAAAAATGTGCCCAATGTTTGGACATTACACTTGACCCGAATTGTCCCTATTGATTCACCAGCACCTGTAAAATGAAAGCCAGCAGTTTTCTCCAATCTCAAAATTGAACCCTTATTCTCACGTCAATGATATCTCCAAGACTCCAACTTCTAATAGTACCGTGCTAGCAAAAGTTTGGTTTATCCAATTCGAACTAATGTACGGGTCTCTTCAAACACAATGTAAGGAAACGAAACCCTATCAATTAAGATGGGCAGTGGGCACAATCGAAGGACAAGAAGAAGGAATTAGCTCTATTCGACAAAACAAAATGCATCTGCATAATTTCCTGGAGCCATACAAGCATTCCAGCCCATTTTACTTTTCTAGCGGAAGGACACACTATTTCTTTATATCCATTAGTTTGTAGCAGACTCAATCCAGACTTTAATGGGAAATCAAATCGTTGTTCGTGAACCTTTCTTTCTCGAGGTTCAAGCATAAGCCCATTTTACGCACAAACTCCAGATACACATTCGCGACTCTAGATATGAACAGCTGGGAATCGTCGAGGTATTTGTGAAAATAGATACAACCCAGACAATCCTAAAAAGTATAAACACGCAAAATCTGTACATTTTTTCTGTACCATTAGACTTACTGAAAGAATTGCCTGTAATGCAATTTCGTTTCCAGATATTTGCCAATTCCCAATTAACCAACTCAACCCTCACTGACTACAACTAAAATTGCTGATTTTCACCAATTAAAAGAAGAAGAAAAAAAAAACCACAGCTAGAGCAAAATTTAAAAATTCAAAATAACGATAGGCTTCTTTTGTTTGTACCTTATGAATCCAGGACGTGTCCAAGGCCTCTTCCAAACCCCCAAACCTTCCTTTATCGTCGTCGTCCGTATCCTCATCGGACCACCAGACCCTCTCCTTCGCACCTTCTCGAAAACCGAACCCACCTCCGACGTCGTTTTCGCGGCCTACATCGTCTTCGTAATTGAACATAAATCGCTCGACTCGGTGGGTTTTCTCGGCGTTGGAGTCCCAGTGGGGCCTACCACTGCGGCCGCCGTGGCCGGTGGAACGACACCGAGTGCCGCCAAGGAGGAGAGGGTTGCGGCGGTTTGGAAGTAAAAGCGGCGGCGATGGCGCAGTGGATGAGGAGGGGAACTGAAGCAACAGAGCAGTCCCCATTTGGAGGGACGGGGTCGTTTTAGTCCCATAATTCCATTTTTATTTTTTTCCTGCTAATGATTCTATACTTTCTTTTTAGTTTTTTCCCCTTTCCATTTCATGTCTGAAATTATAAAATTATCATTCACTTATTAACTCACTTCCATGTAAATAAAAACAAGGAAAAAAGTGCAAAAATCATTGCGCTATCTAAATTCAACCCATTGTAAATTCTTTGGTAGGAAAGAAAATGGTAGGGGTGCACACGGTTAGGATTAGTCCGGTTCTCTAAAAAATCAGTAATCCGACCATTTCAAACGGTTCTAGAAAATTGGAATCAGAATCTGCCCAATATTTGTGTGGAACCTAACCAGAATCAAACCGCAATACCAATCCGATTTTGGTTTAGTTCCGATTTTAACCGATTAGAGAATATAACGTATAATAGTTATTGAAAGTTAGGCCATTTATTAAATCACTGACTCTACTTACTATTACAATTTTGAAGGGAAGAAACCTGTCAACTGTGTGTTAGAAAGAGAGACATGAGATTGAAATTAAGGCTATTACCTGTTAAATAAGGTTGTAAAGAATTGAAAGAATATGAAGGTAATCTGCTGAAATAGGAAAGGAACGAAGAAAGTAAAAGCTTTCCTAACAAATGAGGTTTCATCTCTAAATAAATTAAGTTTAGCATGGAAAGATTAACCTACCAAATTCAAATACATATTTAATTACACACATATACTTATTTTTATATATATTAGCTTTAAAAGGTATAGTCCGATTCTAACACTGGTTCTTTAATCAAGAATCAGTAACCGAATTAAAATTAACGGTTTTTATTTTTTTTTGAACCATACCCTAACCACAGAACCACAGAACATGACCAAATAGCATGGTTCGGTTCGGATAGGATCGGTTTTGCAGTTCGGGCGATTTTCTTGAGCACTCCTAGAAAATGAGGGAAAGCGAATAGGAAATTAGAGAAAATTAGGTGGTGTTTTTTTTGTTGTTGTCAAAAGTGAGAAGAATGTACTGATAAACGTCAGCTGCACTTACAAAACGGAGATCATTACAAAAAAAAACTTGGACAAAACCAAACTAATTGTCTAACAAATACAAAATGAATAAATCACAAGACAATCGATATCTTTCATTCTAACTCAAGCATAACTTGACGCAACAATGATGGGTGCGTAAATATGCCTGTATTTACGCCCCCTAACTTAGACTTGTTTTTGTCCACTTAGTGCGCTACTTGGGGTTTGATATTTGTTAATTGCGTTTTAGGACTTTCGATGCCGATGGATAATATTTGGAAATAAAAGCGCAAAATTAAATTTTAGTTGACGACAAAGCGAAGCCCGTGAACAACTTAATTTAATTCGAATGGTGGATCTTATTAGAGGTCAAGAAGAGAAGCACCAGTTTTGGCCACAACATATTTTTGACCGTAGTCCATGTACTAATTTGGTTGAAAATTTGGTCAAGGTACATATATACTACTCCAGTAATTTACTTGACCATGAAGATGGCGAGGATTTTGTTCAAGTGGGCCTAAGAGCATCTCCAATCCATCCAAAATAGAGGATGGATGTGACACATTGAGGGGAGATTTTATAATTTATTCTCTTTTTTTTTCACTTTTTGTAATTTTTGAGAGAATTTTTGAGGGACCCACTGTCCTTTTTAGAGTTTGGTCCTCCAAAAGTAAATTTGGTCCTCTAAAAATGGAGGACCAAAAGTAAATTTGGAGTACAAAATTCCTTCAAACTCTAAAAATGACTATGGGTTCCTCAAAGATTCTCCCAAAAAGTACAAAAAGTGAAGAAAAAATAGAATAAATTACAAAATCTCCCCTCAATGTGTTACATCTATCCTCTATTTTGGAGGAAATGGAGATGGATTAGAGATGCTCTAAGGATAGTAATTGGACCAAATGAAATTGGACCAACTAAATACTTGTTTCGGGAAACAAATTAAAAGAGGGAATTGGGAACCGACTACGGGGCAATATAAAAGAAAAGAAAAAGGAAGGGGCGAGGGGACCTGGACGGCAGATCTTATTCCTACGCAAAAACGAAGAACGCGGCTGCCGAAAAGAACAAAATTGGGCTGCCGATTCCTTTGTGCCGAATATTGTTAGTTTTCTTCCTTTAAAATTTTTGAATTTTTGTTCAATTACTAGTATTTCGGTAACTCGTTTTAATTATGTTCTTAATAAAAGTTATTCGTTGGTATTTGATTAGTTGATTTTCTTATTTATTTTTTATTTCATGGAATAGAAGCATATTTCAAATTATGGTTTCTTTTGTTTTTTGCTTAATAATGAGTGAGTAGTCGTATAGGTAGGGTCGCGGGGTGATTAGTACACCTTGACCAGTCCGGACATTACTCCTATTTTTAAACAATGAAAAAGACAATTTTAGATTGGTAAAATAATTCCCAAATCCGGGCATTGTCAGAGCATATGTGAACTGGCGAATGGGGGTTCAAAACTTATTTTTCTGCTGCGCATGGATAAAAGGTGACCAGAAGGTTTCGCATCTTGCGGGGTATCTTTTCCAATCTAAGGTTGAATGTTTTTAAAAACACTGAATGGAGTGGGTTAATCCGGACTGGTTACGAGTGTTATGAACCCTACGACCGTACCTCATTTTAATTATTTGAAAAGAACAATCAATTTCATAGGTTTTTGTTAATCTCATTCAAAACGACAAGTGGTGGCTACCTAAGAGCCAGTTCAAATTATAACAACTCAAGTTTTTAGTCAGCACACATCACTGTATTTATGGATTCGACTCCGGTCTTACCGGATATTGTGCTACGTCGGTCTCCGCTCTACGCTTGGGGCAACCCATTAATTTAGGATTAGGAAATCGTCAAGCAAACAACAACACTATTAAACTGCCTAACATCTAATTAGGAGTCTCAAACGAGAAAAATGCAAAAATTAAGGACAAAATACACGAAATACCAAGACGATCAGATGCATTCCAACTAAGGAATGCACCAATGAACTCTCAAAAACTACAGATCTGCTAGGCCGCCACGAGTTGTCTCACCGAAGACATCGTGTACGGATAGAACCCTGAAGCTCATATATTATTGTGAAGTAATCTCGATTGAGAAAACCTGATCTGTAGACAAAATTCGTCTAAAGACGAAACTAAAAACTCTCTTAAAATGAGAGATAAATCTCTCACAGATTAGACGACACGCCGTTGATCTAGAGAGACAGAAGAAAAAAAGGAAAAAGCAAGAAAAGAGAGTCAGAATAGTATCATGACATTTCCCTCCTGTCGCCGCACACAGTTATGGAGCCCACGGGGAGAGGGGAAGGGAGAAGAGGAGTTGTGGTGGCTAGGATTGAGAGAGAGGGAGGGAGAGAGAGATTGGGTCCATTAGGGGGTGTTTGACCACCTCATTTTTTGTGTTTTTAATTGTATATTTTTCACATTTAGTGTTTGGCCGCAGATTATAGAAGTTATTTTGTCAAATGCATTATCAGAAATAAAACTAGAGAATATATAATTCAAAAAGTCACCTTCAAATGAGCTTTCAGGATTCGAAATATACGTTCACATAAAACTATTTTATTTTACAACATTTATTCTGCACATGTCATTCCAATTTCCAAAGACTTTAGGAAATTAGGGTACCAAAGAATCCTGACGAATAAATCAAACGAAACTAGAAAGAATCCTAATTTACAACATATAAATAGTAGGAGGTACTATTAATTTCAAGTCTTTCAACTTTAAACAATTAGCTAATTCAGTTGGCCAGAACTCTTGCATCTCATTAGGAGGGGTTCGAATCTTTCCACCTGCGTGTTGGTTTTTTTTGCTTTGTTACTCCCTCCGTCCTAAATTGCTGGTCCTTCTTTCCTTTTATAAATGTCCCAAAATAAATATCTATTTTGAAAAGTCAATCTAAAAACTTGTGCAACATTACCCTTTCACCCTTTTTTTTTCTACATAAAGTGTCATGTCAAGCATAAAGTATGGGCAAACTTGAAAAGTTATAATACCAATTAAATTTATCATCATTGTACCCATTAAAACACTTTCCCAAAAGGGGAAAGCAAATTAGGATAGAGGGAGTATTTGTTAGGGTTATTTCTCTCTTTAATGGGGCCTATAGTTGAGTTGGGCTATAGTGATTGTTGTCCCTTTGATGGGCTTATTTATCTTGTTGGCTTAGTTGTTGGGTTTGGTTATCTCGTGGACTCTCACACAATGAATATAATGTCTCGTGGTTTTGTACTTTGTATTATTTCAAATATGATATAATGATCTATCCTACCGATTGACCAAAACAAAAAAAACTTTGAACAATTAGATGTGGCTCTTAGCCCATCTGATTGTAGTTTATGGAGAGATATTGAATTTTCATTTAATTGTTAACACAATAATTCTCCGCTAATACCCTTGATGCACAAACTATTGACAAAAAAAAGAAGAGATTAATTGATTTATAGTAAGCGTGCAAACTTGGGGTTTGCACCCCTGGCATGTATGCGCCCCATCAACGATTTATCGCAATAATCTAAACCGTTTATCTTGTAGGGTCCGCAGAATAGTATATATATATATATGCAAAAAAAATTAGCTTGACTCGACATTGGTAGGTACATCAAAGAATAAAATTTTGGTTTATAAAATAGACGGCCCGAATTTTGTCAATAGTTTTTAAGTTAAAATGATATAGGCTGTCGGTTTTGTAAACTAAAATTCAATTTTTGATATGCCTATCAATATCGGGTCAAGCTAATTTTTGCATAAATACACAAATCGACGAGCCCTATAAGATGAACGGTTCAGATTTGCAATAAACTGTCGTACTGTAAATAAGTTAATTTCAAAAAAAAAAACTTTGAACAATTAGATATGAAGACCTGATGCCTTGTTTGGATGGAGATTTAAAAATTTTTGGGTTAATGAGTGGAGAGAGAAATTATGATAATAATTGAAAATATGGGTAATAAGTGAAGAGAGATAAAGAGAAAAATGATTAAAAAATATTTTTTAAAAATTCCCCGTAGATTCCTCCTATTTTCAACATTTTTCTCTCTATCTCTCTCCATTTATTACCCCTACTATTTTTCAAAAAAAATTTCAAAATACAAACCAAACACAGCATTATGGAGGAGAAACTTTTTGGTATCCCCTTTCACAAAAAATGTCAGGGGTGTACACGGTCCGGATTGGTTCGATTTTCTAAAAAATCAGTAACCGGACCATTTCAAACGGTTCTAGAAAATTGGGAACCAAAACCTAACCAATATATACATGAAACTTAACCAGAACCAAATCGCAAGACCAGTCCGATTTTGGTTCGGTTCCAGTTCTATCCAATAAGTATCCAAACACTTATTTACAAAATATGAACTCATAAAATTAAAGAAATACGAAGATAATTTGCTGGAATAGAAAATGAAGGAAGAAAATAAAAGTTTTCCCAATAAATGAAATTTCATGTCTAAATAAATTAAGTTTAGCAAGGAAAAGATTAACCTAGTAAATTCAAATACATATTTAATTACACACATATGTATACCTATATTTATCTTAGTTTTAAACGGTCCAGTTCGGTTCTAACCACGGTTCATTAATCGAGAACTAATAACAGAACCAAAATTAACGGTTCTTATTTTTTTGGAATCATAACCTGACCGTAGAACCGCAGGACCGGATCAAATAGGACGGTTCGATCTGGATCAGACCGATTTTACGATTCGGGCGATTTTCTTGAACACCCCTAAAAAATGCAACACGTGGCAAACCATGCCAAGAGAAGAGAAATGATAAAATATGAGAACTTTAACGATAATTTCTTCCTTCCCAAATCAGTATAGGCGCTAAAACACGTCCTCCACTATTTTTTCCCCCACATAAATCCTGAAGACCCCATTCCACTAATGCTTTTGGAATTTTATTTTCACCAAGGAAATTTTATTTTACTTTTAGAAAAAGTACACGTTTCATGCCTATTGAATTTTTTTTCATGTTTGTTAATTTTGCGCCAAACTTTTGTGAATTATTGATTCGATGAGATGAATCGGAAAAATAAAAACATTTTACTTTTAAACTTTTTTTGCTTAAAAGTGGTTAATTATTTTTCAAAATAATTGGGTAAAAGTAAAAAATATTTACTTTGACGAAACAATAATTCACAAAAGTTTAGAACAAAACTAACAAATACGAAAAAATTCACAAAATATTTTTATGCTAAACTTTTGTGAATTATTAATTTGTCAAACTAATTTTTTTAACTTTTACCCAATTATTTTAGAAAATTATTAACTATTTTTAACCAAAAAAAAGTTTAAAAGTAAAATGTTTTTACTTTTCCGATTCATTTCGTCGAGGCGAATCAATAATTCATAAAAGTTTGGAGCAAAATTAACAAATGCGAAAAAAATTCAATAAGGACAAAAAGTGCACTTCTTCTAAAAATAAAATAAAAATTTCATTATGAAAAGAAAATTCCAAAAGCATTAGTGGAATGGGGTTTTCAGGATTTATGTGGGGAAAAAAATAGTGGAGTACTTGTTTTAGCCAATGACATTCCACTTTTTATTTTGTAATCGTACATGATAAACATTTAACATACAAAGTGGAGTGCCAATAGTTAAAACTGGAGCGTCAAAATTAATTTTCAAACTATTTTCAAAAACCAAACCAAACATTGTATTAAAAAAATGGGTATAAAAAAAACTATTTGAAAAATGTATCTCAAATTCTTTTTCTTAAAACTACCAACCAACTAAAGTCATAATTTTTTACTATTTTCATTCTTCTCTCTTCTTCTCAAGACGAATCAATATCACATAAAAATTTGATATAAAATTAATAAATATGAAAAAAAATTAAATAAAGAGAAAACAAAAAATTGTACTCCCCAATAAAAAGGGGCTAATTATCAGTGGGCCCCATAGCTTGAAAATTCTGTACGTGTCCTTGGAGGATGTGACAGGTAAGAAGTGTGTAGATTGTTGAAATGAAAAACGACAGAAATAACTCGTTTCCTTCTTTTAGGTGGTGTTCCACTTTTTGTAAAAATATTTTTTTTCTCAAAATAAGATAATTTTAAACTTAAATATAATAAAAATAAAATTTAATTTAATTTTTTTTACATCGTTTAAAAGATATTAATGAAATCTATAAAATAAAATCTATATTTATAGAAAAATTATTTACATAAACAAATAATTTTTAAATTTAAAATTATCTTCTTCTTCAAAAAATACTTTTTTAACAAAAGTGAAACACCCCTTAATTAACAAAACTAGCATATTGGAGACTTTTTCCACCAAATCACGCCCACTTTTCCCACGTAACTTTCCCTCCTTTTTCCTTTCGCTCTTTCCTTTTCCATTTCAGACTGCACATTGAAGCTTCTTTGTTTTTTTGTGTCGGTCTTCCATTTCAGACTCCGTGTTGAAGCCTTTTTTTTGTCGGTCTTCCATTTCAGACTCCGTGTTGAAGTTTTTATCGTCCTTGAAGGCAATTGTTGTTAACTAAGGGATCGACCAGAGCCGAAATCTCTCTAATTATTATTATTATTTTTAATTATTATTTTATTTCTCTTTACACTTATTATTTATAAATTCAAATCTAAAATTCCAGATTTAAACCTAATTTGTTCTTTTATGACACATAATTGTGAGTAAACGCTCTTGAATTTTGTGAAAAATGTAGACTAACATTTGGGACCCGTTTGAGTTAATGGAACACCCTCTTATTGAATGTTAAAGTAAACACTCTTGAAAAATAAATACTTATTTGACTTCGTGAAACACCCTTTTCTTCTAGTTGTTAAGGGAATAGAGAGAGTGGAATGTGATATTACTTAATAACATTTAGAACATCTCTACACATTGATATTGAGATAGATATAAAGTTCACACATGGTATCAGAGCGATTCCCATTCCATCTCATATTTAAAAAAATTCACAATCCATATTCTAGGATGACAGACCAGTAAAAAGGCTGGACGATAATAGGACCTAAAAAGTAACCACACGTAACAGACCTCAAACACGGTTGCACATAAGGGGATGTTAAGGAAATAGAGTCTCATATTATTTGAGAGTGGAATGACTGATCACTTAATAATATTTGAGACCTCTTCACAAATTATCAATTGATTTTGAGTTGGATATAAAATTTTCACACTACTAAAAAAAATAAAAAAAGAAAGGAAGTTAAAGCTGGAAGGAGAGAGAGAATAAGAGAGAGCATACCTATCCAAATATTGCTAATTAATTTTAATTTAGATATAAAATTTTCACATTAGTAAAGAAAATTAAAAAAAATTAAGTTAAAGGAAAAAGAAGAGGAGAAATTTTTCAGTGCCGACCGGGCACTGGCCACATGGTGCCGAACATGTATCTCGGCCGTTCAAACGTGTTTTAGACGGCCTAAATCTGTTTGGACTTAAGAGGGTGTTTTGATAATTTTACACTAAAAATGTACCCAAACGAATCTGGACCGTTCAAAATACGTTTAGATGGCCGAGATGGTGCTCAACACCACGTGACCGGTGCCCACCTGGCACTTAAAAACTTCTCGAAGGAGAGAGAGTGTGTTCCGGATGAATAGTAAAAAGAATTTTTAGAAAAAGAAGGTTTTTCAATCTCAAAAATCATGTGTTTACGCAAATAATTTTCCTATCAATATAAATCTTGTTTAATAGATCTCATCGATATTTTTTAAAAAGTACAAAAAAATTAAAAAATTATTTTTTATTTTTATTATATTTAATCTTCAAAAACCTTTTTTTTTTCAAAGTTCTTTTTCAGTTGGAACACCACCACCAGAATGTGAATCTCTTTGCGCATCCCCTGACATACACCCCCCGCCCGACCCCACCCCCAGACCAAACTACCCCCGGCAACCCACGTCATTTTCTTTTCTTTTTTTTATTTACTTAATAACTTTTATATTTTTTTTCATTTTTATTTATTTAATATTATTTAAGTGTTCTAATTTTCAATCCGGTTGAATCGATGCAAAGATCTTGTTTTTTTTATCATTTTGTCTTCAAAGATCATAATGAATTTTTGGCTCGAAGACCTTTCAACAAGTATCCTAAGACTTATTATTTAGTTTTAGGTCTCTCTTAAGGTGCTCATTGAAAAGCCTTAGAGCCAAAAATTAACTACGACCATTTAGGATGAAATGATAAGAATAATAATATTTTCGCACCGGTTCAAACGAATTAAAAATCGGAACACTTATTTTTTTACTCTTTATATGTAATTTTAAATTATTTAATATTATATCGTGGCAATAATAATTTTTAAATCTTTTTTCATTTTTATTTATTTAATATTATTTAAGTGTTCTAATTTTCAATCCGGTTGAATCGATGCAAAGGTCTTAATTTTTTTATCATTTTGTCTTCAATGATCATAATGAATTTTTGGCTCGAAGGCCTTTCAACAAATACCCTAAAACTTATTATTTTTTTTTAGGTCTCTCTTAGGGTGCTCATTGAAAGGCCTTAGAGCCAAAAATTAATTACGACCATTTAGGATGAAATAATAAGAAAAATAAGATTTTCGCACCGATTCAAACGAATTAAAAATCGGAATACTTATTTTTTTACTCTTTATATGTATTTTTAAATTATTTAATATTATACCCTGACAATAATAATTTTCATATCTTTTTTCATTTTTATTTATTTAATATTATTTAAGTGTTCCAGTTTTTAATTCAGTTGAATCGATGCAAAGATCTTATTTTTTTTTTATCATTTTATCTTCAATTATCATAATGAACTTTTGGTTCGAAGGCCTTTCAACAAGTACCCTAAGACTTATTATTTAGTTTCAAGTCTATCTTAGGGTGCTCATTGAAAGGCCTTAGAGCCAAAAATTAATTACGATCATTTAGGATGAAATGATAAGAAAAATAAGATCTTTGCACCGGTTCAAACGAATTAAAAATCGGAACACTTATTGTTTTACTTTTTATATGTATTTTTAAATTATTTAATATAAAGAGTAAAATAAAAAACTATAATAAGAAGTCTTTTAAAAGTAAAATAAAAAACTACTAAAAGTAAAACAAAAAAAAGCTAGTAAAAGTTAAAAAAAAGCAGTAATTAAAGTTTTTTATAAGTAAACAAAAAAAAATTAGGAAAAACTAAAAAAATTAAAACAGTAATTAAAATCTTTTAATAGTATAAAAAAATTAGTAAAAAGTAAAAAAAAATAAAACAGTAATTATTTACTTTTAAAAGTAAAATAAAAAAAACTAGTTAAAGTAAAAAAAAAAAGAAAAAGAAAAAAAAGGGGCAAGGCTGGAAAGGCAGTGGGGCCGGGGGAGGGGGGATGTCAGGGGGTGCGAGAAGAGGCTCTTCACCAGAATAGAGAGTGAAGACATAAAGTCAAAAAGAGAAAAAGTGAGAAGTGTACAGAGTTCCAAAAAGATAAGGTTAGAATAGTCTTTTACTGTCTATGCAAAAGAATCTTTGGATTTATTGGAAGGGTAGTGATAATGTCAAAATCGTTTTTGTTAGTATCAAAATTTCAATGCATAAAAATTTTGTATGCTTCATATGGTATAAGCTTTTTATGCACTAGAATCTTGACATTAACAAAAATAATTTTGACACTAACAAAAACAGTGTTGATATTATTATTTTTCTATTGAAAACCTTGTTGGCAACAATCAGATGTGGGACCGCGGGCTTCCACGCGGGCTTCGTAGTGCGCTATAAATGACAGGGCACTCTCATCCTCGTCGTGTATATCTTTTTTTTTTTTGATCCGTCGTCGTGTATATCTATACCCTCGTCACGAGTGCTCTTGAATTTCTTTTCTGATAAAAAATGGCTGCAACGAATGAGACAGTGCTGACAAAGATTGCTGAGGCTTTTAATGAACTCGCCGACGATGTGAATTCTCGTACCACTCCGCCGCGACTTTCTCTGAGCAAGTTCTGTAGTGCTTGCCGACTACTTTCCCCTCTTATCCGCTGCCTGGGAATCGCCTTTAGGTTCGCCGATATCGAATTCTGTGCTAAGGTCGGTACATGATCATATTCATTATTCTTAGGTAAAATTTCAAAATATCTCCCAACCTTTACACCAAAATTCAATTAGACTTCCAATTTTTTAAAAACTTCAATTTAACTCCCAACGTTATCTTCCGTTAATCAAACGCCCTCTTCTGTCCAAATGACTAATGGATTTCGTTAAAAACTCCGTTAAATATCGTCCCGAACCGTTCAGTGTGTTCAAAACGTGCTTTAAAGGATACAGCAACAAATCAACAAAAAAAATGACTGGAAAGGGTTTCATCTGAACAGTTTTTTATTAAACTTTTCAATAAAAAACTGTTCAGATGAAACCCTTTCCGGTCATTTTTTTTACTGATTTTTTGCGGGTATCCTTAAAATCACGTTTTAAACACATTGAGTGATTCGGATCATCGAAATTCGATTGAAAAAGGGAAGGTACGGATCGATCCGGATTTTGTTCAAGTCCGGACGTCCGAATTTTGCTTTGGTCTGCACCTTCCCTTTTCCGATCGAATTTCGATAATCCGATCCGCACAATGTGATTAGAACATGATTTTAAGGGTACTCTCAAGAAATTAACAAAAAAATGATCGAGAATGGCTTCATCTGAACAATTTTTTATTGAACTACTCAATAAAAAACTGTTCAGATGAAACCATTCCTGGTCATTTATTTTGCTAATTTCTCTCACGTATTCATAAAATCACGTTTTAAACATATTGAGCGGTTCAGATCATCGAAATTCGATCGGGATGGTATTTAATGGAGCTTTTAACGAAATCCGTTAGTCATTCGGACGGAAGAGAGCGTTTTGATTAATGGAAAATAACGTTAGGAGTAAAATTGAAGCTTTTGAAAGATTGGGAGTCTAATTGAATTTTGGTGTAAAGATTGGGTGTATTTTGAATTTTTCTCTTATTCTTAATTTCTAGGATCTTAAGTTTTTTTTGGATTCCTGGTTTTTGGAGAGCGAAAAAGGGAAGGGAAAGACAAAGTTGATGAACACAACGGTAGTCGTTAGATTTGGGGGTTGGGGAGCCGGGTGGGGGTGGTGTTAACCATATTCATTAAGATGAGAATAAATTCCCTCCGCCAGAGGAGGAAATGTGGCCTTTTCCTCTACACTAATAACTTCCTGCCACGTCATCGACAGTACAAACCCAATGGATTACGTGCTGTGCTTAACTTGGGTTACTTCTCCAAGCCAAAACTTAATCCCTAAAGGTTTCAAGAATTACCCACATGCCACATCACCCCATTATTGGAAAATTGCTGCTCCGTGAGTTTCGGAGGAAATTTGTTTCTCGCACGCAAAATTCAGTATTCCAAATTCTAATCTGTTTAAACAGAAAAAAAAATTTAATTTTTTATTCATTTTATCCTAAATGATCATAATTAAATTTTGACTATAGGGCGCTGTTGATTTAGCCCTAAGAAAGTCGTAAAACCAAATATTTCTTAGGACTAATCAATGAAAGCTCTAAAGTCAAAAATTAAGTATGACCATTTAGGTTAAAATGATTAGAGAAATAGGATTTTTGTACCGGTTCAAGCGGATTGAAAATTATAGAACATAATTTTTTAACCATATTTTTTAATATATAACTGTAGGTTAAAAAGTTAATTGTTCCAAATTTCAATCCGTTTGAATGGGTGTGAAGATTTTATTTTTCTGATCATTTAATTCTTAACGGTCATAATTAAATTTGGACTCTAAGACTCTCGTTGATTAGCCCTAAAAAAGTCGTAGAACCAAATATCTCTTAGGGCTAACCAACGAGAGCTCTAAAGCCAAAAGACCCTTTAGGATAAAATGATCAGAGAAATAAAATCTTTCCACCCATTCAAACGGATTGAAATTTGGAACACTTAATTTTTCAACCTACAGCTATATATTAAAAAATATAGTTAAAAAATTAAGTGCTCTAATTTTCAATTCGTTTGAACAGGTAAAAAAATCATATTTCTCTGATCATTTTATCCTAAAGGGTCATAATTAATTTTTGAAAAGACTCTCGTTGGTTAGCCCTAAGAGATATTTAGTTCTACGACTTTTTTAGGGCTAATCAACGTGAGCCCTGTAGTCAAAATTTAATTATGATCATTTAAAATAAAATGATCAAAAAATTAAAATCTTTTCACCTGTTCAAACGGATTGAAATTTGAAATACTTAATTTTACATGGGAGAGACAAATTTCCTCCGAAACTCACAGAGCAGCAATTTTCCAATAATAGGGTGTGCATGTGGGTAATTCTTGAAACCTTTAGGGCTTAAGTTTTGGCTTGGAGAAGTAACCCAAGGTAAGCACAGCACGTAATCCATTGGGTTTGTACTGTCGATGACGTGGCAGGAAGTTATTAGTTTGGAGGAAAAGGCCACATTTCCTCCTCTGGCGGAGGGAATTTATTCTCATTCATTAATAGTTCAGATTCTAGCTTTAGCTTAATAGCCTTCGCCTTTTCCACCAAACAGTCTCACACACAGGTGCATTTCACTGATGAACACACACGAGCACTTTTGTTTTTCCAGGTACTACAAAATGCAATTGGTTTTCCAGGATACAAAAAAGAATTCTCTTGGTTTCCAAGAGAACCTAATGGGATACCTATGTGCAAGCCATGTGCCATAAATGTGTAGAATGTTCCACCAAAAGATTAGCGCACACAAATTAATACTTTTGGGCCAAAGAAAGTTGTTATTGGGCTTACAAAATATTGGGCTACTGTTAAGGAGAGAATCCAACATATCCCAGCCAAAAAGCCATTTAGGGTGATAAAAGAGGCTCTGATTCCATGGTGAGAGAGAAGAGAAAGTGTATAAGGTATTTAATTAACCCTAACACAATTAACTATTGTTTATAATACGAGATAGACTATTACAATACTTGATTTAGCGATGTGTGATAACTATTCTAACAATATTGTTGATTTATATGGTCCGTTTTCATATGTATGCGTATGTAGGATATGCGTTAAAAACTGATTGCTTCAAGGCTTAAGCTGATATAGAGCAATGTAACACGTGTGTTTATTCAAACAATGCAAGTGTTGATATAGGATTATATACATCAAACATCATTGGCTTTTTTCTTTATCAAACATCATTGTAACGTTGTGTGTGGATGAAAGGTTGACGAGCTTACAACGGCATCAGAGTCCATCGATACAATAGAAGCTTTAATTGATCTAGACATTGCACATAACACTGGAAAGAATTCGTGGAGCAATTCGCGAAACCTTATCAGGGTGAACCGTACGGTCGACCTGCTTAGAATAATGTTCGAGCAGATTTTGGCTCAAAGGTAACTAAATAGAAAACTCCAATTCCATTTTTTTCTGTTGCTAATTTTCAAGAACTCTTGGTATGTTTTTCATGATTTTATGGATCCTATTTCTGTTTCCGTTAAATTTAAATTTAGATGGATGCAACATTCAAAACTTACACCGAGGAATATAAATTTACTCCTTGTGCAATGAGTCAGTCGGATCCGGTTGAAATTTACAATATCTATCAATTATCTATTCTCTAATATATAAAGGGAGAGCACCCTTTGCTGTCACCCTTTTTTTTGGAAGCTGTGTAGACTTTTCAACTACCAAAAGCACCCTCTAAAATTAAGCATTTTACCCCTTAAATGTTTTTGATAGCCGCTTTGCTTATTTGGTAACCACTCCTGCTCTCTCTCTCTCTCTCTGTCTCAAACCATGTAACCACCCACCCTACACCTGAAAAAACTATCCACCCCCCACTCCCACTCCCACTCTCAAATATTTCACTTGCACTTGCCAATGCATACATGGGGGGTGTGCCCCCAACCGCTAGTAAAAATAATGTGGTAGCGAGGTTTTTGATTTCTCAATGATACTAAATAATTTCATCATATGCGAAGATTAGGGCAGAGTTTAAACTCTGTTGAAGTTTTAGCAGACTCAATGTCTTAGTATCTACTGAATTTTGAATAAATCGCGAATTCATCTTGAATGATACTAGCAAGCAAGATTGGATAGAGCCACCTTAAATTAATGCTATGAAAATTACATTGGATTATGAACTCACATGGGACATTGGATCATCCCATATAAAATTTGCTGTTTACACAATTATCTTGATAATATTATCTCATAGAACAAAAAAAAAGTGACGGTTGGGGTATGATTAGCAAGGCATTTTTTTCCCCATCTTGACGTATCTATAATTTCTGAAGAATTAGTTAGCAACTAAGTTCGAGTTTTCAGAATTATGTAAACCAATATTACAATTTCATTACAATTTCATTGACAGGGGAAACTCCATAATTGGTCCGGGTTTAACAGCATACGAGCAGGTGTTTGCTCCATACCATTGTTTGTCTTTGAAGACAGCCGCCCGGGCTGTGGCATTGACCCTTCCCACAAAGGCGCGGGTGTTGAGAAAGCTAAACGAAAATGGTAATTGCATACTACTATTAAACAACATGCTAAGTACCTACGTATCACATGGACTTGGGTGCAGTGTCAGATTCATCTGATTCTTGGGTCTGAAAATACACGACTAGATTATGTAATTTTAAATTATTATTTAACGTTCTTATGGTAAAATGGTATTCACAAACTAACATAGAAAATTTCATGAATGGAATGGAGCCTTATGGCTTATGCGTCATTGCGGAGTAGTGATCAACTACTTGGCATGCTTATGGCCAGGTGCGTGTCTAACTGTTTACATCCATTTTTGACCGAAAATCAGTAAATGGATTTATGGGTTTAAAGGTGACTTTGAAGGTCAGTCTCGGGCAGTGAAAAGCTTTTAAATTGGTGGCCCACGAAATTGGGCCATTTTAGGAGCCATTACCTGAATAGAATTTTATTAAGGCTTGGGCCAAGTTAATTTCGGTATCACAGGCCCAAGCCCAAGATTGGCTAAAGGCTTGTATTGGCCCGCTAAGCTTGAGCATTTTATCCAGGCCTAGCCCAGTTCCCAGGGGTAAGCAAGTCCAACAAATAGGCCCAAATCAATTAAAAGCCTGGGTTTTCTCACCAGACTTAGGCTCAGAAGGTTTACGATAGATGAAGGCCCATCATGCACCACAAGTTCAGGCCAATTGTTAAATGGGCCTCCCTTCTTTAAAAAAAACGTTACTTAGGGCCTTTAATTAGAAGAAAAGGCCTTGAACTGCTCACAAGCAGCTTAAAGGCCTGGAATGTTCTTATTAGACAGATCTGGGTAAGCTGCTTACAAGGTCTGGGTGGACCACATTCTTCAGTATGAAGCAAAGCCAAGGGCAGGTGGCGTTCATGCAGCCCTTGGAGCTACTAGAAGATAACTCATACAGACCTAAGCAAGCTGCTCACAAGCAACTCACCCAAGTCTGGTTGATCTTTTGTTTCTAGAGTCTTCTTTTGAAAAAAATTAAGCCAAGAAGAGCTGAGGGCCCACAAGAGTTGAAAGGTCCAATAGAATGGTGAGTAGGCCTGGAAAATCTTGGTGGGCCCAAGGGAATGCCCATTCAAGCAGTAGCTTGAGTATTGAAGCAGTTTAAAAGACTTGAATGCCAGAGGAGCCAAAATTCCTTTTGCCTCTTTTACAAAGTTTTCTGCAGACAAAAAGGATTTTTCAGGCCTTGACTATTTTCTTGAAATATAGAGCACATTTTGATCAGAAAACAGCCTCTCATTGGAGCATTTTGAAGCAGCTCAAGAGGGCCACATGGCAGCCATGCATTAAAGCCTTTGAAGTAGCTAAAGGCCTGTATCTCCTGCCTATAAAATGTAGTTTTGAAGGCCTTGTCAAAGGTCCACGACCTCAAGAGCTCAAAGCTTATGCAACTTCATTTCCATTTCTTTCAAACCCTGCTTGTACTCATTTCATAGTAGTTTAAGTTTTTCATCGTAGTCATTGTATCCAATCTTCGTTAAACCGTTAATGAAGACCCTTTCATTCCTGTTTTAGCCATTGTTTTACTTTCTTCTCATTTTCTAACAATGGTTAAGAAATTCTCAAGTCCTTTTCGTTAAGGCAATCAACAAACCATCACGAGGCCTTACCCTTTAGGCTAAGCATAGTCACTCGAAAGGAGTCAGATTTTGAGGCACGAAGGCCTTAAAAACAATTTGGATAGCAACCTGGCCTGGCACGCCCGCAACACCAGGCCGATTTGGTTTGACACTTTTTGTGGAAAATATTTTGGCACGCCCAGTGGGACCCTATTTGTTAAAGGGTGATCATGGCGAAGAAAGAAACCAAGAAAGGCGTTTCGACCTCCAATCCCCAGGAGGATCCAAGCGTTCAGCAACCAACTCAAGAAGATCCAAGCAGAGGCTTTGAGCAGCCTCTCCTCAGTGTCCATGACCTGAACAAGTCTATGGGCAGTGTACGAAACTTTATGCTGGAGACCAACCAAGAGATGTCACGTGAGATTTCCCAATATGTTGGTTCATCAATGACAGAAATTCGAGATTCGAACATGCACCTCGCAGCTTCTATGGGATCGCTCACAACCAACGTGAATGCAATGTACGCAACCGTGGGTGACCTGGTGGCAATGATGAAGGAGGAAAGAAAGGGGAAAGGCTTCATTGATCTTCCCCCACAAACACCTGTGGTACCGCATTTCGGAGTGTTCAACGGATTCCCTGGCCGCCAGCCTCCAGGGAGCTACCCGTCGCCACAACCATTTAGATTTCAAGCCTCTAGTACTCGTGGAGGCCATGTTCATGGT
Source organism: Rhododendron ovatum (assembly GCA_019656835.1). Classification (NCBI taxonomy): domain Eukaryota; kingdom Viridiplantae; phylum Streptophyta; class Magnoliopsida; order Ericales; family Ericaceae; genus Rhododendron; species Rhododendron ovatum. The sequence continues at coordinate 7,789,441 of CM033799.1, read as the reverse complement.
GGAACGCATCTTCAAGCTTAATATCCAACAGGCCAAAACCCGCCCAGGCCTGTTGAGAATTTAGAAAGGCGTTTCATGCTAGGTGGAACCTCCACTCCTCGACCTTTTTTGGGAAATCAGGGTGGAGGGCCTCCTCCGATGGGAGGCCATCATCCCCACGTAGCAGCAAATATAGGATTCATGCAGTAAGATGCTCGGGGGAAATGGCAAGGCTAGCAGCAGCTAGACCAAGTCGGGCAAGTGAGGCCGCCTCCCCTCGAACAGGTCCCCGGCAAAGACTAGATCATAGCCCTACTTCAGGAGCAGTTAGGACCAGAATTTAGGCCTATGGGAATGCCTATGTACACCAAGCCCCATTCAGACAAAGTCGATCGGCTACAATTCCCGAAAGGTTACCGAGTGCCCGAGTTCCACACTTTTTCTGGTGAGGACGCCAAAGAATCAACCGTGGAGCATGTGGCTCGATTCCTAGTCCAATGTGGGGAGGCAGGAAATAGGGATGAATGGAAGTTAAGGTTGTTTCCTAACTCCTTGACTGCCACTGCCTTCACTTGGTACATCAATTTGTCTCCCAACTCCATCCAGACCTAGCGACAAATGGAAGAGACCTTCCACGAACAGTTTTACAGGGTGGAACCGGAGGTTACGATGGTAGACCTGTTAGGCCTTTGTCAGCTGCCAAACGAAGGGGTGGAGACTTATCTGGCCAGATTCAAGAAGGCTAGATTCAAATGCAAGGTCTCCCTGCCCGAAAGAGAATACATGCGCTTGGCCTTGAATGGCCTTAGCTTCGAGTTGAAAAAGAAGTTTTACGAGATGGAGTTCAGGGACCTCTTTGAGTTATCGGCCAAGGCAGCAAGATACGAGCAGATCTTAATGCAAGAGCAAGACCGTATGGCCGCCTCGAAGGAAACCTATTATAGGGACCCAAACTATGAGGTGGCTGCGATAGAGCCTGAATGTGAAACAAAGGTAGCCATTGCGGAGCTGATTAATAAGAAGCCTTACTTCTTAAAGACTGGCAGATTGGATAAGGCAGAGCTTGCAGCTTCCTCGGGCAAGTTTAATAGGGTTTACACGTTTGACATCACCCGAGTTGAGGCGATATTCGATCAGCTCATGGCGGACAAGCTTGTGAAACTCCACCCAGGTCATCAGATCCCATCACTAGCAGAGATGAAAGGCAAAGAATATTGCAAGTATCACAATTCCTGGATTCACGCCACCAACAATTGCATAGTCTTCCGGAATGATATTTAGGACAAGATCGAGCGTGGGGAGTTTAAGTTTGAGTCCAAGGATAAGCAGGCCATGGGAGTGGATGCAAATCCATTTCCCAAAATCTGAGTACTAATATGGTGTCCTTCAACTTGAGGGTCATGCCGAGGAATTCTTCAAGGCCTAAGATCAGCCTAGGGGAACCATCTCGACAAACACAGAGGCTTGTCCGTGAAGACCCATGCTCTGAAGAGGAAAGCAAAAGGCCTCGTTGTATGGATAGAACTGAACAGCAGCCATCACGGTGGGATAGGCCTGCTTCAGGAATTAAGAAATTCGTCCAACCAAGGTGCTCATTGGTCTGTAACGAGTGTGGACAGACAGTAGAACCAACTAGACCGCAAGTGAAGAGCATTATGGTTAGGCTTCCTGAGGTTAAGCCTAACCAACGACAAGAAACTCACCAATGTTCATTCGTTTTCTCTCGCATCCAGTCATCCTAAGCCAGCAATACGAGACACAACTATGGATTTGAGGCATCTTCCTTGGCAGAAAGGAGGCCTAGGACTGTGAAGCCTAGAAACACTTCACCAAATGAGTGGTTTAGGGCAGAGCATCCTAAGTTCCCAGCAGAAAGGCCACCGTTATCCAGATCACAGAAGCGGCATTACCAAAGATTTAGGCAGGCCGCCAGGAAAGTTCAAGAGGGAACAGGCGTGGAGAACATGCCAGAGGAGGATCCATTAGAAGACTTGGAACCTTTGAAGCAAGGCAACATGGAGGTGGACTTTCATGAGGCAGTGGAGTTCATGGGTAACAAAAAGGGCAAGGAAAATATATTTGTGCAAAGGCGCCCACCCCGTTTGGAGGAAGACCAGGATTCCAGGCCTAGGAGGGAACGTAGGCCTAAGGAGAGAGTGGAAGAGGCTCCAACCGAGCCTCCATGCCAGGTAAAGATCCTTTGAAGATCTGATCAAGTGGCCATAACATCTGTCAGAAGCTTGAGCCGTGAGTCGGCCTCGGAGGGCAAAAAAGGCCTAAATCCCTTGGCTAAGGAATTTAGGCCCGTCCAGGGCTTTTCAAAGTCTTGTAACATGGTTTTTATTCTGCCAAAGGAGGTCATGGCCAAAGAACACCAAGTTTCCATCATGGAAGGTGACGTGGAGGAGTTAGGCGAGACAGTGCAGATTCTGGGACAATCATCCAAGCCTGTTGAAGCTGTTTCATCAGTGATCATTCTAAGGACCGGGTTGAGAATGAGCAGGCCGAGAAGGCCGATTGTCCAATTTTTGAGAAACCAACTCCAAAGGCTGCCAACCATATTAAGCCTTTGTATGTCTCAGGTTGTTTGGATGGGATGCCCGTCAATCGTTTGTTAGTGGATAACGGTTCGGCCGTTGACCTGATCCCCAAGTCTATGATGCACAAGTTGGGAAAAATCGATCAAGACCTTATCGCCTCCAGTGTAAGCCTTACTGACTTCACGGGAGGTGTGACCGCCTGCCAAGGCATCTTGGTCATGAATTTGACAGTTGGGTCCAAGACGCTCACCACTCTCTTCTTCATGATCAATTCTCGGGCATCTTATAATGTTCTATTGGGGAGAGATTGGATACATGTTGCCATGGCGATTCCTTTAACCCTTCATCAATGTGTAGTGTTCTAGAATCAAGACGAGGTGGAAGTAGTATGGGCAGATTCTAGGCCTTTCCTTGCTTCTTCGAACCATGTAGACTCAATGTTGTATGATCCGAACGTTGGTCCAATGAAGGTGGCAGGCTTGGACAAGTATGGCCGCCACAAAACAGTCTCTCTCTCTCTCTCCGCGAGCGTCCGCGGTGGAATTAAAGATGCTTTTCCAAGAGCTCGTCGGCCCAAAAAACCATAGGCCGATTGCTCCTATGACTCAAGCCATTTCCAATGTCGGTACGACCGATTGAGTAAGAGAAGGACGTGGCCCTTCAGGCCATGATTGCAAGGTTTAGTTCGTATTTGATGGAGGAAAGGATGTCGAGGTTGCGTGAGGATGAAGGATCCTCATCAGTTAAGACAGTGGAGTTCATCTATGAGGATGAAGGCCTTGCTGGAGGTCCCGATGTGATACAGCTAGAGGACTTGGACGCAGCTCTGGCCAAGATGGATGATTTGAAGGCTGACGTCCAAGACCCCCTGGAGGAAGTCAACTTGGGGGACTCCAAGCATCTAAGGCCTGTGTACATCAACTAGTTCTTGCCCGATAAAATAAAGGAGAAGTTCATTCAGCTCTTGACTGAATTCAAGTGTTGTTTCGCTTGGGATTATGACGAGATGCCAGGCCTTCTAAGAGATTTGGTCGAACATGAGCTGCCCATACAGCCAGGTTTCATGTCGTTCAAGCAGCCTTCAAAAAGGATGTCAAGCGAGGTGGAGCTCAAGGTCAAGAAAGAGATTGAAAGGGTTCTTAAGGTTGGCTTCATTCGAACGGCGAGGTACGTGACTTGGCTTTCTAATATTGTCTCGGTAGTCAAAAAGAATGGCAAGATTCAGGTTTGTATAGATTTTAGAAACTTGAACCTCGCGTCACCAAAGGATGAATACCCGATGCCATTAGCAGACTTGATGGTAGATGGGGCAGCAAAGCATAAAGTCTTGTCCTTTATAGACGGACATTCGGGTTATAACTAGATTTTCATTGATGAGGCCGATACCGCCAAAACAACATTTAGATGTCTGGGTGCTTTGGGGACATTTGAGTGGGTTATGATGGCATTTGGCCTGAAAAATGCATGTGCTACGAATCAAAGGGCCATGAACGCCATCTTCCACGACTTTATTGGTCTTTTTATGGAAGTCTACATTGATGACATGATGGTAAAGTCTCAAGCCTATGATGAGCATTTGGAGCATCTCCAGAAGGCCTTTCAGAGGATGAAAGAGTTCAATTTGAAGATGAACCCCTTGAAATGTGCCTTTGGGGTGTCCGCCGAAAATTTCTTGGGATTTTTGGTTCATCAGCGTGGGATTGAGATCGACAAGAACAAAGCGAAGGCCTTGATTGAAGCAAAGCCTCCCATGACGAAGAGGGAGTTGCAGCAACTCCTTGGTTCCCTCAACTATTTGAAGAGGTTTATCTCAAACTTGGCAGGAAGAGTCAAGGCCTTTTCTCCTTTACTGAAGTTAAAAGACCAAGAGAGCTTTGTTTAGGAGGCCTATCATCAGGAGGCCTTTGAGGAAATCAAGGGATATTTGGCAAGGACCGCAGTCTTGATGCCTCCAATTAAGAGTAAGCCATTGAAGTTATACATCTCTGCGGCTGAGGACTCGATTGGAAGCTTGCTGGCCCAAGACAATGAGCAGGCATGGAGCAAGCGGTTTACTACTTAAGTAGATTGTTAACTCCTTGTGAGAAAAGATATTCTCCTATCGAAAAATTGTGCCTTGCCTTGTACTTTTCAGTAGTAAAATTGAGGCACTACATGTTGCCCGTTTCTGTTTATATCATGAGTAAAATAGACTTAATTAAGTATTTGCTAACTCAGCCTATCTTAAGGGGCCGAATTGGTAAATGGTCTTTGGTCTTAATGGAATTCAGTTTTCGTTAAGTCCCTCAAAGAGCAGTAAAAGGCCAAGCCTTGGCAGATTTCCTAGCTGATCACCCATGTGTGGAGGTTAGTGATGAAGTTGGCCCAGGCCTGGACTTGCTGGAAATATCTATGAAACCATGGAGGTTGCTCTTTGACGGATCTAAAACACTAACAGTATCAGGCTATGGAATTATCCAAATTTCCCCGGAAGGCCTGAGGATTGAACTGTCTTTCCAATTTGATTTCCAATTCACAAATAATCAGGCTAAATACGAGGCAGTAGTAATAGGACTTGAAATTCTGAGGGAATTAGGGGCCGGAACTGTCGAAGTAATAGGAGATTCAAGGCTTGTTATAAACCACTTGGCGGGAACGTTCAAGTGTTGCAGCGAGGATTTGGCACCTTATTATATGGCCGCAATGCAGCTCATTCAGGACTTTGATGACGTAACGGTGAAACACGTGCCAAGGAGGATGAACGAAGAGGCTAATAGCTTAGCTCAGGCCTCAACAAGCCTAAAAGTTTTTCTCTCTAGGCATTTTTTCCAAGGCCATAACAGTCCAGAAAAGGTTGTTGTCCTCAGTCCAAATGAGAGGTTTAGGCTACCGGCATTTATAGTGGAACCTCTTGAGCCCGTGGTGGATGATGTTCAAGAGGAAGGCAAGCAGCAGCGGACTGATTGGCGTGACCCTGTTATTTCATTCCTTAAAAGTCCACATACCAAGGTCACCAAGAAAACTAGGAGGAGGGCTGTTAGTTATCTCTTGGTAGGAGATAAGTGTGGGCTATATGCCCGGAAAAATTCCCCGTCTCTCTTTTTGTATTTTTAGTATACAAAAAGGAAAATGTTGGTTCGTTTAAGAGTCGCCACCCGGGTTTTGAAAAGGATTAACCTCGAGAAACTGTTTATTTGAAGAAAATGTGACTCTTTTGCCCTTTTAAAAAAAAGGTTTTGGTCTAAAAACAGAGATTTTTGGGTTCGGGAGCCAGGTTACGAGAGGGGAAGGTTTTGTTTGGAAAAGCACCCCCCTCGCCCGATAAAATTGGTCTACTAACATTTGTGGGATTTGAAAATTATTTTATTGCTTAACTTTTATACTACATAAACAGTTATAGCACGTAAACATTTAATTGCAAAAGATATAGGCATGCTTGAATATCGACAGAAAATAATAAACACCTAATCTGTTAGATGCAAACACTACCGTACAGTAGATATTTGTCCCGTACGGCACTGTTTTTCGTGGTTAGCAATTTAAGACAAGGTTATCTAGTATGTGGTTATCTGAAGCATGTATGCATGTTTATACAGGAAATAACTAATGCTCATTCCAAAAAGTAATATAAGACTAACATGCTTTGCTAATCCAAAAAACAACTTAGCATGGCATATGTTACTCTTAAAGCAAAAAATAGTACTTCACTACAGATCAATTTCTACGAAAAGAACAAGGAACGAAATGCTTAAACGAAACTGTCCCCTTGAAAGGACTCTGCCTTACGGCAGTCATGTGTATCGTACGGTCGAAGAGCGCGGGGTACCAACTTTATTTTCTTGCACAGTTTAAACCATTTAAGCCCAGAACTGGTATGTGGAATTAGTCTGAACTTAATGGTTTCCCCTTAGATTACAGAGACAAGTAGTGGATAAAAGATTTATACCTTTTGGAGCGAAAACCTTTCTTTGGATAGTTGCAAAAATTGCAAAGTCTTTTGGCACAAGCTTGAACAAATTTATGGACTTTAGTATGCTGTGATGACAAGGTGTGAGACCTAAACCGTGGGTTGCCTTCGTAAACGGTTTTTGGACTTGGCTTTTGAAAGGGGATGATGCTTTTGGTGTTTGAAAGAGGTATGAAAACAAGTACAAATTTTTTAGAGCATTTTGGAACTGTTTTTGATTGATAAAACTGATTTTCTCTCTTCTTCTCCAAAGAAAAATGTCCCCTCTCTCTCTCTCTTTTCATTCAAAAATTGTCCCTCCATCTCCAACACCAAGGGAAGGTATTTTTAGAGCAAAAACGGCTTGGAAACCACGCATACTTGGGGTGCAAGTTAAGCCTTTCGGCCTTAAACTGAAAAACTTGGTCGTCAAATAAAAATAAAGGCGGCAATATGTACCATACGGTAGAGGTGTGTACCATACGGTGGACATTGTTCTAGTGCACGGTGGAGATTTTAAGTGTCATAACTTAAGTCGGTGGGATGTACCGTACGGTGGAAAGTGTCCCGTACGGTGGAAATATTTCTACCGCGCGGTAGAGTTTGACTACTCAGCAGGCCAAACTTCGCGAGACCGCCCCGGACACTCTCGAACTCGGTTTTTGGTGTTCTTTGAGCCGTTGGAAAGCTTGTCAAGTCTACTTTCTAATCCAAGTGGTTTGGATCAAAGAAAATTTGTACATAAAAAGATATGACGATTCTACCCTCAAGTGGTCGAAAAAGAAGTCGTTTAGGCAAAATTCTTGTATCTCGCTCATTTCAAATCGGATTAAGGCTTATTATATATCGATAAAGAGGGTTTTGAATGTAATAGAAGATGGTGGAATCCAAACATAAAAATAAGGAAGTTTGGTTTATGAAAAATGGGCTGAAAGCAAACTAAACTGAAGACCGTTGGTGCCACGATGGTTAAAACACTTACTCACTCATTTTTAAGTGTCACTTGGCACTCTCAAACCTAGTTCTAAGGTGTTTTCTCACTCAATTGAGTACAAATACCATTGTTTGAAGCTTTTCAAGGCACGTTTTCATCATTGGGAAGCTTATCGGCCACTTGTCTACAGTTTTCAAAAGGTAGCGCTCCAAAAGGTTTAGATCAATCCAAAGGTTTAAATAATTCTTTGTTTATCATCATTGGGGACTTAAGAGGTGTCCGGGATTTCCAAATTGGGGTGTCTACAATGAGCTCTACAAGAAGAGCTTAGAAGACAACCTACTCCTTAAATGCTTTGACGAGGTGGAAACCTTGAGGGTTATGGGCGAGGTCCATGAAGGTGTTTGTGGCGCTCATCAATTAGGTATCAAAATGAGGTGGTTGATTTGAAGATATGGGTACTATTGGCCGAGGATCCTAGAAGATTGTATCCGATATGCTAAAGGATGCCAGGCCTACCAGGTTCAACATGTACCAGTGGCCAACTTTCAGGCCGTGATTAAGCCATGGCCTTTTAGGGGTTGGGCTATGGATTTAATTGGGATGATCCACCCTCCATCGTCTAAAAACCACACCTTTATCTTAGTGACCACAGATTACTTTACTAAATGGGCCGAGGCCATCCCTTTAAAGTCCGTGAACCAGCAAGATGTGATCAAGGCCAAAATAGAGAATTATCCACAGATTTGGGATTCCTCAACACGTGGTGGCAAATAGGGGGTTGGTCTTTTTTGGAAGGGAAGTTCAGGCATTTTGCAGCCAATATAACATCTCCTTATCCCATTCCACCCCTTACTATGCGCAAGGGAATGGGCAAGAAGAGTCTACGAATAAAACCTTGATTGGGATTATAGAGAAGATGGTTGAAGATAATCCAAGGGTTTGGCATGAACTTCTGTCCGAGGCCTTATGGGCCTATAGGACATCTAAGAAGGAGGCCACTAACATTACTCCCTATATGTTGGTGTATGGCCATGATGCAGTGTTGCCAATGCATGATGTAATCCGCAAGGTGGGCTTTCCAAAATGGCCTCACCCCGGCTGAGTATTCCTAGGCCATGCTCATGGAATTGGAAGACCCAAATGAAGTAAGGCTTACGGCCTTTGATCATATGGTAGTCCAAAAGCAACGGGTGGCCAAGGCTTATGATAAAAGGGTTAGAAGGAAGAGCTTCTCGGAGGGAGACTTGGTCTGGAAAACTGTGTTGCCGTTAGGTGCTAAAACCCCTATGTATGGGAAGTGGTCTCCAACATGGGAGGGGCCTTACCAAATCTGTCAAGTTTTTAGAGGTAACGTTTATCTCCTTATGGATTTGGATGGTGAGATGCACAAGCATACTACTAACGGCAAGTTTTTGAGACATTATTATCCTACCATGTGGGAAATGGGGGATTTTAATGAAAAACAACCATCAAAAGCATAATACACGTGCAGAGAAGACTAAGGCTTGAGATAAAGTTTTTGCCAAATAAAACAAGCAAAAAGGACCTAAGAAAGTAATTTTCAGGCCAAGCATAGTCAAAAAGGCCTAGAAACTAGAAGGCCATTTCACAGTCAAACAAACAAGCCTCAAGCCTAAAAGAAAAAGTTTTAGGCTAGGCAATACAAAACAGAACAAGAGAAGTGCATAACTAAGTTTATTACATGCTCCTTGAAGTTCAGAGCTCGTTCTCTAAGCTGGCCTTGAGGGTATCCCAGGCCATCACAGCATTGTTGATCACCACCTCTGCTTGGTCCCTCGAGGCCTCGGCTGTCAGCTTCTCAACCATTAGGACCTGAAGGCTTTCAGAGGGCCTTGAGCAGCATCAAGAAGTTCCTGCCTCCTCTAGGCCAACAATGCCTCATGCTTTCATGGTCTGTTAGATGCTGTCGGGCCTCGCTCAATTGTGTGTCTAGCGCCTGGATGATTGAGAGGAGGTCTTTGCACTTTGCTTTGGCCTCTCCAATCTCTGTTTTGAGCTGGTCCCGTGCCCCAAATCCTTGCTTTAATTCTTGCTACAAGTCATCAATCTTGGTGAGATTGGAGGTGGCAAGGGTACGCCTTTTTGTGGCTGACTCGTAGGACCTCTTCAGGTTAGGAAAATCGCTAAGAAAAGACTACAAGACAGGCTCAGCATTGCCACCTTAGGCCTGGGACTTCACTAGAACAGTCATCAATTTTTGGACAGAGGAATATTGGTCCTGATAAAGAGCAGAGTCAATGCCTAGGCCTATGGCTGCTTTCAAAGTTTCCTTGGCCTGGTTGACCTCTTCGGGAGTATACGATGCTGGGGTTGATGCCCCAATTCCACTACCGAAGGTCCCAGAAACTGTGGGCTTGACCAGCTCTTCCACGGTCTGGAAAAACTTGTCAAATGACTCATCATCAAGGTTAAGGAGGATGGGTTTCTTCTGAGCAGGCGATTGCACCTTTGACGGCTCTTGAAAAGAAGAGGTGGCCTGAGTATCCCCCTTGGAGCCCTCAAGTTTTTCTGAAGAGTCGGAATCATCAAGTTCTTGCCAAGGCCAGCATAGAATCAGTGTCAACAATTGCTAGAGTCAAGGGCATAGGGAAAATGTTTCCTTACATGAACAATGGGAGTATTAGAATCTGTTTCCTCGATAGAGGTAACACTCTTTGTCTTTCTTTTTACAGTTACCTGTAACCCTTTTGTCTTGGCAAGGATAGATTTGGCGGCTTTGCTGCCAGCACCCTTTTTACTGGCCTAGTTCAAGAAAAGAAAAGGTGTATTAGGCCGAGTAAGTAAAAAAAAAAGGGCAAGACAAAAGGGGAATGAGTGAGTACGGGTGTAGGAGGAGATCCCTATTTGTCTAGTGATTTGGCGGTACTTCCCCTTGTACACCCATCAATGGCTGCCTTTGTGACCTGGACAAAGGTTAAGAGGCATAAAAACATAGATAATACAGGCTAGTAACAATAAGTGCAAAAGAGTTGAGATACCTTGAGAGGTTGGGCTTTCCCAGTCACAGCCTTTGAGGATGGTCCAGGAAGTGTCTTAGCCTTTTTGATGGCCTGTTCTTACTGCTCAACTTTTTCTTCTTCAAGGCCTGTGTCAGTCAAAGTTATCCATAAGCATTCAAGGCAAAAAAAAAGTGGTAACGGAATAAAGAAAGGCCAATAAGTAAAAGCTTACTCTTTCTTTTTGAAGAAGTTGCGGAGGTTGTTTTGGCCTTAGAACTGCCTTTCTTTGGCTCGGGAGGAGGTGGAGGGACTATCTCCTTCAGAATCTCTTTCACAGACTTGGAAAACAAAGGTTTCATATAGCCTTTCCACCAAGTAGCAAATTCATCGAATTTCTCGGGGAATTCAGGGAAAGGCAAGAGTTCAAAGTTTGCCTGGGCTTTGTCAAAGTCATCTGATAAGCACCCAATATTGTAGATATTTGGTGCGCTTAGTCCCGTTTTATGCTGTTTTAATCTGCGTTTATTTAGCTTTTATAAAGGTTTTGCACATAAGGTTCGTTTGAGGATGTTTCAGGTTTTACGCCCTATCAAGGGTGGTTTTAATTCCATGGACATGCCTCGGGGGAGCTTGAGCTTCCAAGGCGAAGTGCCACCATTCTCCAATGATCAAGGTTCTAGGCATCGGGTGAAGTTCGAAAGCGTCGGGTGCCAAGTTTTGAAGCTAGAGGTCAATTCTGCAATTAGCAAGGCTGTATCCATACAACCATTTTGGTTGTATCGATACGGTAGCCTTATCTTTTGGACATGTTACAGCATATCCATACACCATTTTGGTTGTATCCATACAGCTCCTCTACGGAGAACTTTCAACACAAGCTTAACAGCTTGGTATCCACACAACCGTTTTGGTTGTATGGACATAGCTGGCTTTCCGATACAGTTTTTCAACTTTCCATTTATGGAATAGTTGATACTTTTGGTATGTTTTTAGGATATTTTGTAGAGAGGGATTTGTTTGTATAAATAGGTTAGAAGTCTTTCTCTCTCACATATATGGCCATTAGCATAATTTTAGGCCTAAGTTTATTTCTTGCTTTCTAGGATTTTCTATTGTGTTCTTAGTCTTTCAAGCTTTCAATCTTCAAGAACTCAAGTAAGTATTTGTTTTATGTTAATTTCTCGTTTATTAATGTTGTAGCTATGCTTTAGATCTTTGCATAAATCAAGTTTATTTTCGTTTTCTTCGGTTAAATCTTTTGCTCCATTTTCGTACCATGTCTAGTCTTTTAACTATGTGTGAGTAGTTGAATAGGCTTGGCATTGGGGTGACTAACGCCTTGTGTCACATCCTCGATTTTTAACATAAATTCCATAAATAAAACCTTGCCATAATCCGTACGATAACCAAAATAGTGTAGCATTCCCAAAATATTACATCTTTGGCTCCGAGGCCCAAATTAACACAAGTACTGAATATTCAAGAGTTAAGAATTACAATATTCCATTGTCAAAAGATCTACGAATAGAGTTACAAATACATCTTTAAAAGAGATTTACAAAGATGCCTAAGTAACTCCTCAATCGTTAGCTTTCAAAAATAATTCCATCTCCAAGCATTTTAACCATGCACGCTATTGCCCTGTGTTAGTACCTGAAAATGAAAATAGGCTTGAGCTACACTAGCCCAGTAGAAAATTCTACACTAACATTATATGCAAGAGAGATGCAAGAATGATCACAAGGCAAGAACAGGATGGAAACCCAACAATAGGCAACCAAGGTTCAACAATCCAATATACTCGATACGAAATTTGGTAAACACCTCAACCTTCTATCATATCAACTTCCCATGTGTCCAATGTCACTTCACATTACGTGTCATGAGTCGAAGCTCCTGCAGGGCTAATTATGGGACCTCGATACCCTCTGCCAAGCGCCCACCTAAAAGGTTGGGCCTTGAGTGTTCAATAAGAGCATTAGCTCCTGCTGGGCTAATTATGGGACCCCGATATCCCCTGCCAGGCACCTACTCATTGATAGGTCCCGAATGTATTCGTTGTGTCAACAAGTGTTCGAGCGTATCACATTCTCATAACGTGTCATTTCAATTCAATCAAAGTCCATATAATAATCAAAGTCAATATTTACCGAATAAAGGCAAGGGATGCAAAGATACACAATGAACTCAACGAATATGATTAACAATGCTATGGAGTGATTTGGTGACGTTTAGAACAAGTTAGAAGTGATCAGGGGTCAAAATAACGAAGTTTGGAACAAAATAGCAAAAGCCGATTTTAGGGCACTTTGTATCGATATTAGAAATCCTAGTATCGATACAAATTGGCTTTGTATCACATCAGATAATCCTGTATCGATACTGACTTGAGTAGTATCGATACAGATTGGCTTCGAGCAGATTTTCTGTAGATTTCAAGGATTTCAACCACAACAACAATTACAACAACCATAAACACGATTTCAAGCAAGGAGAACACTTCTATCACATATATTGAGAGGTAGAATCCCTACCTCGAAGCCGAAGAACGAAACCCACAAAAATACGAGCCCTAGCTAACCAAGAGCGATACGACTCCACCGAGCTCCAACTGGCGAAATACGGATCACAATATGCATAGAGGGTGAAGGATTGAAGGTAGTTTTGAGTGGGTTTTGAGTTATTGGGGGGAAGTTTTGGAGAGAGAGTAAAAGAGAAAGAGAGGCGTAGGAGAGAGAGAGAGAGAGCCACGAGGGAGATGAGAGGAGAAATATAATTCTTTACTCCCTCACCCTCCTATATATACCCACAAATTCATATATCACACTTGCACCCCTTTCACAATCAATTTTATCACCTTAGCCCCAAATCACATAATCACCACATTTCTCACATTTTTCTCATTATAAACATTAAAAATTAAATAAATTAAATACGAGTCTCTACACTTGTGACTCAAGTTAATTTTGCTCTTCTCAACTTAAGACTTGAGGTTTGGTTTGTAAATGTGCGTAGTTTGCCCTTTTATGTGACGAAACTTGTCGATGTTAATCTCCGATGATCATGTGCTTGCGCACATGGTTCCGAGAGCTATGTCTCGGCTCGTGTTTGCCAAAAGAACCAAAGAACTTGCTCGCTTTCCAAACTATGCTTCTAGTTCATGACCTAGATTTTTAGTTTGAATTCAAGTCTTGGCGTTGTTAATCTCTGGTGATCATGTGCTTGTACACATGGTTCTTGGAGCGATGTCACGCCTTGTGTGTAGCTTGTTATTCAAACTCTATATTAAGTCCAACCATTTTCACCGCTAAATCTTCCAGTTGATAACCTATGCCGTGTGATTCAACCGAGTTTTCATTGGGAAAAGTTAATTGGCTTAGGTTATAAGTGTTAAAGAACTTCTAGGCCTTGCCACTTTTAATTCTTAGCTAAAACTCGTTTCTAGTCGTTTTCATAAGAGTGTTTCTCCACCTTTGTTCGTCCACCTTTCAAAGCAAAATCAAAAGTTGGCCATCTTAAACGCCGGAAACCCTTACTTCAACAAATCCTAACAAGCTATAGAGATTCCTTATGGTACGATCCCGGTCTTGCCAGTTATTATACTATCAACGATCTAGCCCTACGCTTGGGGTATTCAACCTTGTTCGAAGGCAAGGTTATTGGCTAAGCATCATCCTTGACCTTCTCCAGAGGTTTCAGTTCAACAATAGGCCTTTGTGTGAAACTAGTGTTCAGAGAGGCATGGGGAGGGAGTGGAATGAGTTGAAGCAGGCCAAATTGTCGAGCAAATTGAGCCACATTGTAAAACTCAACTCCGGACTTCTCATTTTTAGTTTGGGCACTCAGACCATACAATAGGTCTTGAGAAATCAAAAAGCTTGCCCAAATTTCCTTTTGTTCATCATCATCTTCCTCAAACTCGGCTGGGTTGGTCTTAAGCCAGATGGGGACTGTGTGCCTCTCAAAGGGCATCCAACCTGTGCCCATTGAAACCAGGTCAGCGTAAACTAACGAAAGCATGCCTCAAATGTGTGTTTCTGGGGGGAAAGGTCACGAAAGTGGATGCCGTAGCAGGTGTTTTCTGGAGATTTGTTCGGGTTTGGGCCCAAGGTTGGGAAATAGGCCCAGAGCCACAAGGTCATGATCCACAGAGGACTAGCAACAAACACATAACGATTTTTCAGAAGATCGTGCATACCCTTGTACAAATAAAGCCAAAACAAAAGGCGCCATGACTAGTTTCTGACTCGAAGCCAAAGCCTTGGCCAAATTCGTGAAATCCTTGGTAACCCGACTCGAGGAGACACAAAAAATAAATTTGTTTAGTCAGTAGAGTAAAAAAGCCACATGTTCCTCTTCGGTTACGTCCCCTTCTCCATGAAAGAAGGGGATAAAACCGGTATAAGCCAGAAACTCAGCAGTAGGGTACTCGAAGACAAGAGTTTTTTGGCTTAAAAAATAGTTGCCCTCGGCGCCGGGAGCACGGAGGCCGGTGAGGAAGCTAATGTCCTGCATCGTTGGCCCGATCATCTGAACCTTAAAGTGAAAATTGTTAGTGATTGTGGACCAAAATTGGGCCGCAACAAAGAAGAGGGCATTATCCATGTTTATGGGTGATTTATTGAGCATAATGGCATCATGGATACCAATTGACTTCCACAGTTGACCTTTAGCCTCGGACACCCGGTCCAGCCAAGCAAGGTACTCCTTGTCAGGCCGAGGCCATAACCAATTAGGGTTTGGTTTGTGGTAAAAGCTCTAGTCGGGGTCAACTAAATCAAACGGTAAAGTGTCCTCAGCCAAGGGGTAGTACGCAAATAAAGAGGAAGGGAACTCACCGTCAAAAGCCGGACCAAGCGCCATTCTAGATTTTGCTATGGTCTGTGGAACCATGACCTCTGCGTGCATTGGGGTTTCTTCATCTTCGAGTATTTGCACGACTTGGGTTGCAAAGTTTGTTGCTTTTTGCCGAGTTTTCTTGGGAGCCATGGTGGAAGCAGAAACCCAAGAGCAAGGGTTTTGTTTTCTCTTTGGAACGAAGGAGAGAGAAGAAGAACCAGGGGTGTACTCCTTGTTTTTTCTGCCGAAGAAGAAGAAATAAAGAAAGTGGGTTTGGTTTAAAGTTAAGATGGGGAGTTATGGAAGGAGTTAGTGGGGAGCGGATCATAATCGCCCATTATCCGTCCATTCTAAGGAAAAGGGAAAGCGCATGTGAAGTAATCATCATCCCTTTTCCTAGAATATATTTTCCTCTTATTGTTTCTAGGTACAAGAGTATGCCTAGAAAGGACAAATGTCCTTGGAAATTAAAAGAGGCGGCTGGTTTTGAAATTGGAAGTTACTCCCTCCGTCCCTTATTTATAGTCCGGTATTTTATTTTGGGTTGTCCCTTAATAAGTGTCCATTTTATAAAATTAGTGGGTAAAAATTAGTGAATTGTCTATTTTGTCCCTAAAAGTAGATTTCATTTTAAAAAGTAAGTGAGTAAAAGTGTAATGATGATGGGTAAGTAGGGAAAGTGGAGGAAAAAGTTGATGTGAAAGGTATAATGATGATGTCTTTTTAATAAGTTGGAATTACGAAGCAGGACACTTAAAAAGGGACGGATGGAGTACAAGACTTCTTGAGTTTAGATTGGGTACAAGAGGAACACTGAAAGCACCACTGTTATACCCAGATTTTTCGGCCTAGCAACTTCATAGAGGCCAAAATGGAATTGATACACGCCTCGATTTTTTGAAAAAAATCGAGGCGTGTAGGGTAATGTTTACACCCATTTTTGGCCAAAAATCAGTAAATGGATTTATGGGTTTAAAGGTGACTTTGTAGGTCAGTCTCGGGCCGTGAAAATCTTTTAAATTGGTGGCCCACGAAATTGGGTCAGTTTAGGAGCTATTAACTGAATAGAATTTTATTAAGGCTTGGGCCAAGTTAATTTCGGTATCACAAGCCCAAGCCCAAGATTAGCTAAAGGCTTGTATTGGCTTGCTAAGCTTGAGCATTTTATCCAGGCCTAGCCCAGTTCCCAAGGGTAAGCAAGTCCAACAAATAAGCCCAAATCAGTTAAAAGCTTGGGTTATCTCACCAGGCTTGGGCTCAGAAGGTTTACAATAGATGAAGGCCCATCATGCACCACAAGTTCAGGCCAATTGTTAAATGGGCCTCCCTTCTTTAAAAAAAACGTTACTTAGGGCCTTTAATTGGAAGAAAAGGCCTTAAACTGCTCACAAGCAGCTCAAAGGCCTGTAATGTTCTTATTAGACAGATCTGGGTAAGCTGCTTACAAGGTCTGGGTGGACCACATTCTTCAGTATGAAGCAAAGCCAAGGGCAGGTGGCGTTCATGCAGCCCTTGGAGCTACTAGAAGATGACTCATACAGACCTAAGCAAACTGCTCATAAGCCTGGTTGATCTTTTGTTTCTAGAGTTTTCTTCCTAAAGAAATCAAGCCAAGAAGAGCTGAGGGCCCATAAGAGTTGAAAGGTCCAATAAAACGGTGAGTAGGCTTGGAAAATCTTGGTGGGCCCAAGGGATGCCCTTTCAAGCAGTAGCTTGAGTGTTGAAGCAGCTTAAAAGACCTGAATGCTAGAGGAGCTGAAATTCCTTTTGCCTCTTTTACAAAGTTTTCTGCAGACAAGAAGGATTTTTCAGGCCTTGTCTGTTTTCTTGAAGTATAGAGCACGTTTTGATCAGAAAGCAGCCTCTCATTGGAGCATTTTGAAGCAGCTCAAGAGGGCCACATGGCAGCCATGCATTAAAGCCTTTGAAGTAGCTAAAGGCCTGTATCTCCTGCCTATAAAATGCAGTTTTGAAGGCCTTGTCAAAGGTCCACGACCTCAAGAGCTCAAAGCTTATGCAACTTCATTTCCATTTCTTTCAAACCGTGCTTGTACTCACGTCATAGTAGTTTTAAGTTTTTCATCATAGTCCTTGTATCCAATCTTCGTTAAACCGTTAATGAAGACCTTTTCATTCCTGTTTTAGCCCTTATTTTACTTTCTTCTCATTTTTCTACCAACGGTTAGGAAATTCTCAAGTCCTTTTCATTAAGCAATCAACGAACCATCACGAGGCCTTACCCTTTAGGCCAAGCACAGTCACTCAAAAGGAGTAAGATTTTGAGGCACGAAGGCCTTCAAAACAACTTGGATAGCAACCTGTCCTGGCACGCCCGCAACACCAGGCCGATTTGGTTTGACACTTTTTGTGGAAAACACAAACTAAGCATCTCGGACAGATATCCCATGGTTCCGTACTCAAGTGTGAATGTAGGGCCTTAGTACTCCATAAATTTTGACCCAATTAAGTATTCCACAAATTTAATTAGAAGAGTACTCCCATATAACACAGTAACACAGCATGCCACTACAGTCAGAATACTTTATGCATGTATGATATGTAATAGCTCATCCAATTCATTAGTGATCGAGGTTCTAAAGTTGACCCCTCTCATTCTATTAATCTTTTGAGAGTTATAACTATGCATGTTTGCGGATATGTTCATGTTTGATTATCGCAAACTTTCAATTAATTCATTTGCCTGTGCGATTTTCAGAGGCCTCTGCAAGTGTTCAGGTACAGAAGTTTATTATTGCATCCTCCGCCATCATACAATACATTAAAGACCTGTTTCACTCGACAGAGTATGGTGATGAGTTGCTCGGAATGATATAATTAATTAGTTGTTTCTCTAGTTATATATAGCTTGTAATAACATGGCTTCATCAAGATCGATCTTGTGTTTGTGTGTACGTGTTCTTCGAAACTATCTTGTATTCACCTTCCAGAATCTGGAAATGAGGTTATAAGGAATAAAGCTTAGTGGATATATGATATATTCTTGTCACTTTTACTACTAATATATATGTAAAATTGGTTAGTTGGTGGAACAATCATATCAATCTGCAGGGTGGTGAAAAATATTATTGGTTGAGTTGCCTGTGCCAAAAAAACTTGATTTGTTTGTGTTTTCTAGTAGTTTTTAATTGTGATTATGCCGTGTTAAGTTTATGTGACTACCTATATTAAGCGTTAGAATATTGAAACATATGATATCGTAATCATATCCTGATATGATTATGATATTACATGATACTTTTACGTTCTTCTTATTGTAATTGATTATGATTTGATTGTAATTAGGTCGATTTTTTTTCCATAATTAGGCTCTCTCATCTTGTATAAATAAGAACCTCATTGTACAGTTTATTATCGAATTCAATACAATACATTATTCTCTTCTCATTTCTTTCACAAAGCTATTTCCTTTCCAGCACAAAAAAGTTTTAGTTTACCAAATTTTTATTGGGTAAATTTCATTGACCTCCCCTGAGGTTTTCTGACAAATGTAGGGACCGCCCCTGAGGTTTCTGAAATATTACTGACCTCCCTTACTTTTGAAAATATTATTGAGATTCCCCATTCGGTTACTCTACCGTAAAAAACTAACAAAATTTGCTGATGTCAGCGAGTTTAGTTCTCAAAATTCCAAGGTTGTCCACAATCAATAATGAAAAATCTCAAAAGGCCTCAAGAAATTTTCTCCCCTTTTTCTCTTTCTTCTCTTTTCTTCATCTTGTTCAAGCCCTTCCTCAACTTTGATTTCTTCTTTAAAATTCTAAAATTTCTTTTTGTGAAGGAGAGAGAAACAAGCTCATGAGTGAGCCGAGACTTTCTCCGAGGAGAGAAAGACTACTTGTACAAGCAAAATCAAACATAAATATCTCTTAATAAACTTTGTGTGAATCGACTAATGAGTTTGTTCTGTTTTCTCCAATCTGCACTCCATATATTCTTTCTAAAGTTTTTCCCCCCCAATTGTTAGGGTTTTCCATAAACCATGAGATGGATTTCATGCTATTTTTAGGCTATTTTCTAAAGTTTTTCTTTAATTTCAAAAAAAAAACGGTGGAGGCCTTGGTATGTGACTCCCCCAATGCCCTAAGCGTAACTCGATCCATGGCATCATTGGCGTGGAAAGGCTGCAACTTAATAGGGAAGTGCCCCATTTTCTCTACACATATTTTCATCTAATTCTTTATGAATCATTTACTCTTTTCTTTCTATAAATGGTTACTTTAATTTGTATTTTTTCCTTCAACAAAGTGGTCATTTGTTGCGGTATAAAAACAGTTTCTTAGGAAAAACAATTTCAGTAGCTAACAATAAAATAGTAACTGAAATTCGTAATGAATCTAGAAACATTGTTTACCTGTATTCTTAATTTATTTTTAATTTTTTGGCATGTGTTGAAAGAGAATGAAAACTAAGAGCATCTCCATTATAATAAGCAAATAGGTATGGATAAACAAATTTAATAACAATGCTCAAAAAACACCCCACATTGTAATAAGAAAAGTTACAAGTCTTTTAACAAATAACCAAATTCTACCCATTCCATAATAAAACTTAACAACTTTTACTAATAACCAAAACTCAATAACTCAAAAACACCTCACATTGAAATCGTTTTATTGAGATGAATAATTTGGTGTCAGGTGTGTGATTGGAACTCGTTTGCGATTGGACAAATGTGCATTGTATATTGTAGGGTTTTTTTTATATTAGGGATGCAAAAATAACTAATGTAGAGGTAGAGGTTATTAAATTTGATTATAGATTAATAGATAATCAAATGCTAATGTGACACATTTTGGTTATTGATTTTGATTATTACCATTGTGGATACTCTGAGAGATGGGTTTGCTTTGGTCATCTATCATCTCACTATGCATTTGTTGATTTGTATTTTTTTAAGAATTTGAAAAATGGGAACTTTGCCCATAATTTCTTTTGCAGCTTTTTGTTTCGTATTTCAAGTTTTTAGGAGCGAAAATGGGTTGCAAAAAGTTGTTTGTTGAGATGTTGGTTTGCCTCCAAAAAAAAAAGTACAAAATGGGTATTCAAACAAAATATTCTACTTTGTCAATTTTTTTTCCCAAAGGTTAATAAATATCAATGAGTTGTATTGATTTGCGAAAAAAGCTTCTTTATTTTTTTTGGAAAAAGTCTGATTTTTTTAGTTCTATTTTGCGTATTGGATAATCTTTTTGGTACGGTGAGTATAAATTTTGGCTTGGGTCTAAAGGTTGTCTTTTTTACTATTCACAATTGCTTACTCTTTTCTTTTAGTTGGTTATTGTAGTACTAACAAGAAAATTGTGAAATATGAATCGGTTGAACTTTTTCCTTATACTAAGCCGGAGTATCTTTCTTCAACATAATCCTCATATGGCAATGTTGTGATAATGGTGTGGCCGTGTGGGCATATCCATTTGGAGAAATGGAGGAAGAAGATAAGGAGAGTTAAATGAACCTCATAGGATTTTAGCCTTTTAATTTGAGGGTGTTTTCGTCATTTCATCACCCTATGTAACAGATGGAGAGGATAATAATACAAGAGAATAAGGTCATGAGTGTTAAGATATAGTAACTGTTTTTTGTGGCCTTGAGAGCAGGAACGTTTGACCGTTGGAGTTGAATAGTGGCAACTATTTGCGTGTAACTGCTAGTTGTGGTTTGACAACGGGTAATGGTGCTAATACCACACTTAAATTCATACCCAAACACACATTCATCACTCACATAAGTGATGGGTCCCACACACACTATACTGTAGTGTGTGTGGACCCACCACTCATGTGAGTTTGAATATGTGTTTAAGTATAAGTTTGGGTGTGTCACTAGAATTACTCTATTATTTACAATAGCGCTAATACCACACCTAAACACACACCCACCACTCACATGAGTGATATGTCCCACACATACTATACTGTAGTGTTAACTTCCTCTCAAACTGTAGCATGTCCTATAGCAAAAAGAGAGAGAGGGAGAAGGTCGGCTGGACACGCGGATTAAAAAAAGAAAGGAATATTTAAATATCCATCATCTTTTTTCATATTATGTAAGAATTCATCCTCCTATTTTTTCATGCTTATGATTTCATCCTTGCAATATGTAAATTACCTTGTTTACCCTTTATTCTATTTTATTGGATAGATTCTATTTTATATATAGATATAGATTTTAAACATATAAGAGAGAGAGAGAGAGAGAGAGTGTGTGTGTCTGGGGGGGGGTTACGGATGAAGACAGAGAGAGAGAGAGAGAGAGAGAGAGGAACGGATTAATTCCAATCCCTACAGTTACGGCTCAATATTGTTTCAAATGAAATAGAGATTGAACATGGGGAAGGAAGAAATCCCTAATTTCAAACTTCCAAACTTCCCACAAATCCCTCTAATTGCTCAATTCCTTTATTTTCGGATGATAGAGGACGGTTTTTCTCCATATTTAACTCCCACGTCTGTTCCTTCTCCATCCTCGTCCTTCTTCATCCTCATCCTTCTTCATCATCTTTTTCGCAACAAGGTACGATCATGACCATTCTCCATTTAATTTTGTGTTTTTGGTGTTACTACTTTATGGTAATTTGTTTGTTTCATGGTAATTTGTAGTCTAAGCATACCACCTGGTTTTTTTAATTTTTTCACGGTTACTTGTTTGCATCATGTACCATGAAACGGCCATTTACCATGAAACTGGTTTTGGTTGTTCAGTCCATCTATTGCTTAAAAGTCACAATGTATCTATGGCGTAGGCTTAGCAGACTCCCTTGGTTTTCCATTTAATTGTAGGGTTTTTGGTGTTACTTTTATGATAATTTGTTTGTTTCATGTTAATTTTTAGTCTAGGCAGACCCCTGGTTTATTAATTTTTCATGGTTACTTGTTTTCACCATTTACCATGAAACAGGTTTTGGTTGTTCAATCCATCTATTGCTTAAAAGTCACCATGTTTCTTTTGGTGTAGGCTTAGCAGACTCCCTTGGTTTTACATTTTACATGGTTAATTGTTAACATCATTTACCATGAAATGAGTTTGTCTGTTTTTTCCATTCTAATACTATGTACAAATATGATATAACTGACAATCTGTATTTCATGCAAGACTGACATGGCAAGTGAATTAATCATGATATGTCAACATGATGGCAAGTTTGCAGCCAATCGGATGAATCGGGGACATGATTTCAACACTGTCATCCATAAACTATGTGCTCGGTGGTCCAAACTTGACCCGGATTCTGTCATATTGAACTATTCTCTCAATGATACAGAACATATAATATTGGACAACGATGACAATTTGACAACTATGTTTCAAAATGCTGAGCATGCTGGTATCGATGATATTATGATCACGGTTAGAGATGGTGCAAAGTTTTTCGTGGATGAGGTCGTTCAAATTACCCCAACTACAAAATCTGATACCAGTAAGGGCAAGCAGACCATGATTGTTGACGATGATGACGTCATTCCGTCGTTCTGTTCCCACAAAAAAGTCAAGTTGCTATCTTCCGATTGGTCAGATGGTATTACAGCGATTGGCCAAAGGTTTGAGGGTGGTGCTTCGGATTTCAAGAATGTGTTGCGGAAGTTTGCTATTGAGCTAGGGTTCGAATATACTTTGTCAAAAAATGACAAGGTTCGTGTTACAGCACAGTGCAAATATCAAACGGTCAAAAAATGCATGTGGCATGTGCATGCCAGAATAATGCTAGGGAATGAGTATTTCCATATCTTAGGCATGGACCCAGCTCACACATGTGGTTTTGCCGTACGGACGCTTACTAACCCGTATGCCACCGTGGAATTGGTTGATGACTTAGTTGGTGATGATGTTCGAGGCAAACATCAAACAAAACCTGTTGATGTTGTCAAAGGAATTAAAAGAGATTATGGACTAAATATTTATCTCGTACCACCAAGCATGGTGGGGAATTGAGAAGGCCAGGGGTCTCGTGTTCGGTGACTATGTGAAGTCTTTCTCATGTTTGAAATGGTATGTTGGCGCAGCCAAAAGCACGAATCCGGGCACCCACATCGAATTGGAAAGTGACGAGGAAACTAAGCGATTTAAAAGGTTGTTTGTTGCTTTCGGAGCATGTTTGCAAGGATTCAATCAGTGTCGCCCCCTAATTTTCCTTGACGCAGCCCACCTTAAAAGGAGGTATAGGGGGACAATAATGGCAGCCACCGGGAACAATGACAACCAAGGTATATAAAGTTAAAATATGCTATTAATTTAATGTAACATGTCGTATTCATCTGTAACATGGTGGATTTTACTCCTAGAATATTATGGTTAATGTAGTTATATGTTCCGTTTTGGTGATATATTGCAGGTATTTTTTCAATCTGTTTTGCAATTGTTGATGGTGAAACTTACGAAAATTGGCGTTGGTTTTTGGAGCATTTACGATCAATACTTGCGCCGGGGAGGGATATCACCTTCATATCGGACCGTCATACAGGATTGCTTATGGCTAGGCGAGACGTATTTCCAGAGTCCGGTCATGGGTATTGTCTTCTCCACTTGAAGAGGAATTTGAGAGATCATTTGAAAGGAACAACAAGAGCTTATGGAGAGAGGGTGGTGAGTGAATTTGTTCGTTGTGCGTATGCTCCTACACGGGAGATTTTCCACCAAAACATGACTAAGCTTTTGAGTCGTGATGATGGAAAGGTGGAAGAATTCCTAACAAATTTACGCTATGAAAATTGGAGCAATGCATTTTTCCGTGGCCAACGGTACGGTGAAATGACATCCAATGTTGCCGAATCATTCAATGCGGGGATCGAGGTTGAGAGGCACCTTCCGATCACAATTCTTGTTGATGAGTTAAGAAAGAAGATCATGAACCTAATGTTAGAGAGGAGAGAAGAAGCAATCAAATGGGGGTGCCAAATTTGTCCAGAAATGGACAAGAGGATGAGGGAATCGTTCAATGAATCGAGGACATGGGTAGTTAGCGCAGCCGATGATGGTGTCTATGAGGTGCATTCGTTTTCTAACGTAACAGTTGACATTATCAGGCGCATTTGCTCATGCTAGAAATGGCAACTGACTGGGTTTCCATGTGCCCACGCTATTATAATGCTTTCATCGAGTGGGAAGGATATGATCGAGTATGTTGACCCCTACTACTTTTCACAAACATTTCGTGCCTCTTACTCCATCTCGATCCACCCGATACCAACTGTGTGGATGCCCGAGCGTCCAGTTGATGAGGATTTTCTCCTTCCTCCACTTTGCAAGAAGCCACCCGGGTGACCCAAGAATAAACGAATTCCCTCTAGGGGGGAGAACGCAACTTTTATTAGATGTGGGAGGTGTGGCAAGATGGGGAAACACAATCGCCAAACATGCAAAGATGCTATGTAGCTTTGGCCCAAAGCGTTGCGAAGGAACTTGGAAACTCTAAATAAGTGTCTTTAGCACGATACTCGTAGTAGTTTTTTTTAAGCTATTAAATAATACTAGCGGTTACCCCGCATATTTAGGTTCTTGTCTATTCGTAGGAAGCAATTTTTATTTATGTTGTGGTTTCATGTTCCGCCTAATGCAGCAAGACTTTGTTTTAGTAGTTTCCTTGTTAATGTCAAAGGTGCAGATTTATTTGGCTTGATATGATTGTCTATGATTCTAAACTGATAATGTTTCATGGTAATAAAACCATGTTTCATGATATAACCGAATTATATGCCCAAGAAAATAATGAGATATTTGGGAACAACTTAGTGATCTGAATTTGATTCGCATTTATGGTCAACCTATCATGTCATGACCTATGAAATAAGGTGGCGAATCTTAATTCACTGAATGTTTTCAAAAGGTTTTTTGTTATAGACTGGCCATGATACACAAGTTTGGTTATCTTACATAATAGGTTTAATGATTTCAAGTTGGCCAATTCCTTTTTCCTTATTGGAGATCAATATAACATGACCAGTATATTCCACAAAGGAAATGGCCAAAGTCCTGTTTATCATGAACCGTTCAACATGATCTGACCTTGTAGAATATTATCAACAAAACATGAAACATTGATAATAGTGAACCAAATGCCCACAATCAAAAGAATACATTCTGGATGACAATCAAAATAATAGTGAACCAAATGCACAAAACTACCTGGGCATGTTATACCAATCGCAAAGTATCCACCCAAAAAGTTAATTCAAAAGCATACTTGGTGCATGAAAAATATGAAAACATCATCCGGAAAACAAACACTAGAAGTCAAATTATCCCAAAAAAAGGAAAAAGGTTCCATAAACAACTAACAGCTTCCTATGTTCAAAAATTTAGCAAAGACGATGTCGGGAATATCATCTACTACCATCCTAACTCCACAAATGGGCTGGACCACTTAGGAATGCTTTAACTATTTCAGACCGAATTTTCTGGCATGCTGCTTTCCTTAGAATTGGCGCGATTTCTTCATTTCAATAGTATTGGCGGATGATATAACACACAATAACACCGCAGTCGAGGCTGAAACCAAAAAATACCAGTAACATGATAAGTTGACCATATTACATTGAGCGTTCTTAGACATCGTGTGTCATGTAGATTAGTGGAGTGAACAGCTCACCTACTATCTTCCTGTTGGGGACAGTCTTGGACTGTCACTATGGGTATGGGTTCGCAATCCTGTGTGGTTAGCAATCCATCTCTAGTGCTTTTCCAATAACCTTCCACTTGATTTTTCTGTCACAAAATCATCGTGAATAGTTGGTGAATATAACATAATAAGTTGACCATATATTTCCATGTTTAGATTTTACTCACGTATTACCCAACACCATATTATGACATACAAATTATGGAAAAACATATTACCAGTTGTTCTGCTCCCTTACAGTGTGCATCCACCCCGGTTCTCTCCATCATTGAATTGTAAAACTTCCAACTCCCTTCTTCATTGTCGAGGACAAGTAATGTCCAATGATAACCAAAGTGGATTGGAAACATTAAGTATCGGTAACAAGCTGTTTGTGGAATCATGCTTTCAAGTATTTTTTTGCGTTCTTTAGGACACTTACACCCTAGCATTGTCTGCATCCGACGTTAACGTAAAATAAACACAAAATTAATGTCATCTAAAAGTTCATAATGTGTCAATGAATACTCTTCCAGGTCAAATCTTACCAAGAAACTGCACGTGAATACATAAACTGTCTTGTTCGTCACTTGTGTGCAATCACCCTGCATCTGATCTGCCACACTACCTTGCTCAGTTGATAGGATCTCAACGTACGCATCAATAACCTATGTGACCATATGGCATTTGAATTGTATCATAATATGTCATGACAAGACAAAAACAAAAGAATCATTTACCGACGAATTTCAATGGAGAATTTTATGATAATAATAAATGGATTGTAAACGAAATGAAATTCATAATAATCTAGACATTCCATTAATCTCTTACATTTCCTGATAACGCAGAATCAACAATGAGTTGCCGGATATCTTCAACAAACACGGAACATCCCACAACGGTACCTGACCATATAATCGTGCTGCATACAAAAAATTTAGAACATATAGAACGAAATATCAAATGATAAGAGCTCAGGTGCTGAATTTTACCCAGTATGGCTTTCTCCCACATTTTCTTAATCTTAGCTTTATCCTCGCTCGAGAGTAGATGATGCACTGCGTTTGTCCTAAGGTTTCTAATCGGTTTAGGCTTAAAAGGTCCCTTTTCCGGCCCTGCAATAAAGTTGTCAATATCAATCACTCCCTTGGGGTCGACTTCTGCATCAACTTTTGACGATTCTGACGTGGGTCTCTTACGTTTACGTCCATACTGATACTCTTCTTTTTGGGTGTCCTTCCTCATCCTCGCTCTCAGACGGGTAATCATAGAACGCTCTTGCTCCTCTAGTTTCATGGGTCTAAATTTCTGCGTCACTTCGTGTACGGTTGTCTCCGTAAGTTGATCCCATAGTTTGATGTTTTCACTGAAGAGGACCAAAACACTTTCATCCAAGCTTTCAATCTTCTTGTCCTTGATTGCAATTTCTCTCGCATGCATCTCTTCAATCTGTTTCATATGGTCCTTCATCTTTGCTATTTGGTCATGGAGCTCACCAATTAGCCTTGATTTCTGATCATGTTCTGTTGGATTACCGATGTATTCAATACTAGGACCACTGTCCCGAATATCACTGATCCGTGATGCAATTTCCGCACCATATTCCGTGTGCACACTGCCTTGTTTCAAGAAATCCTCCAACGTGTGCACACTGTCCTGTGTTCTTATCATCCTCGCTGAATCCCCCTTCTTACAAGTCTCCAATGCATATTTATGCTTACTACGTTCAGTCCCATTACCATGTTTTGCTGATCCATTTCTCCCCTCATTTCCAATATTTTCCCTTGACAATCCGACATCGCTATTGTCTATGTTCCCAGAAACCATATTGGTATCATGAACATTTGGTTGCCGTGGAACCACCTGATGAATTGGAAATCAAACACGTCACTGCAGGTTACCATCATGATCAAAGTAACAAGATTCAATGACTAAAGGATTGCAAACATGATCATTTTCAATAAACTAGGATTTAACAAACGTTGAATCCAACAACCAGGGGGAAAAAAATTACGTTTAACCAACCACATACCTGATCAGATTCAAGCTCATTGAGTGCTTTTTCCCTAAACGCTTTTACCAAATCCATCGTCCTCCACTTAATTATACCGAGGGATTCTTCGGGATGGATGGGCTTCACCAGTTTGGTGTGCTTGCATAGCCAGAACTGCAAATTTCAAATATAGACATGGTAAATACATCATGTTTATTCACAACTTCAAAAAGTAGTTTAAAACACATACTACTTACCAAAAGAACCACGACACACCTTGACACGCTCCTTGGGTCGTCATGATGTTGTGTTATTGATGTCATAAGTTCATCCAGAATCGCCCCACACCAATCATAGTTTCTTAACCGTACCAAGTCCTCAACACGTTCCAAATATACCCATTTCACAGTTGTCCCGGTGGGGAAAAAAAGACTATGTAATAGGTAGGCACACAGTAGCCGTACAAAATCTTGCCTTCCGGCCTTGTTGTTTCTAACCGCATACTCTTTCACAAGTTCCTTTAGCGAAGAACTCGACAAACGTTCTGCTTTGATTGAACCTCTTCTCACCATTTTAACTCCCTCTCTAGATCCATACTTGAAACTGACCTTTTCAGAACCCCCTGTTATGCCAAATATACTAAATATGTCGTCCCCTGTTATCCTAATCATCTTGCCTCCCAATTTAAACCCGCCAGTGTCAGGATCATATGTGTTGATGATCCTGATAATCATTTTGTCGCTTTTTTGACAACACGCGGATGTCAACTTGTTCTCAATAATGGACTTGGAAATCTTCCAGAATGGAGTTTTCTTCATGATTTTCTTGTGATCATCACTCAAATTCATCTCCTCAATCAATGTCTTTATTCCATTTAGGCTTGCACGATACGCTGTCTCACGTATTTCCCCCACATTTACATCTCGATCTTTCCTCGAACAAGGATGTTTGGCCTTAATTCCTTGCGCTAAACTCCCAGATCTTGTGCGTTTCGGCGCGGACTCTTCCACATCCAGTTGAGGATGTTTGGCCTTAATCTCTCTTGCTATACTCCCAAATCTTGTGCGAACCTTCGAGGACCCGTCCACATCATGATTTTCTTGTCGTCTCATACCTTTTAACTTTGACGGTGGCATATCTTCAACTACCGCATCATCTAAATCCACTTCTTTTTGTTTCAACCCAGCTCTCCCTTCCACATTAGTAGGCTTAACTCTTGAAATAATGTATGGACATTCCATTAAGTCATTAAAAGGGAGGCAAATATGGAGATCATTCATGAAGCTTTCATGATCACACAAGATTGGTACATGATAACATAAGACTGGATAATGTATGAAACATGGAATTTTTACACTCAAAATTGGTATTGGCCAAACTTATGCCATGCAACATCAATTATTTCGCAAAAAAAAAATGTTTTGACTATATTTTTTTGGCAATAATTGATTACTTTGACCAACCAGACATGATACGCTGACCATGCTAAAATTGTGCATGATAAAGTGACCATGTTTAAGGGAACACTAACAAATAGTTATTGGCTAGTTTCAAGTGGACTGGTCTTGGCTACTAGTATCACTTGACAATGAATTTAGATTGTCAAATTTACTTCACGGTTGACCATTATAACATGATAACTTGACCCCATATTTGCATGCCTTATTCATTGACCAAGTTGCTCAACCAAACAATAGAAATGCATATATCCCATTGATCTTGCTTCAGGAAATATGGCTTAATTACCATCAAAACAAGAAATAACATATATATAATCAAACCGTTTCATTGTTAAATTACCGTAGTATTTGTCACGTCCTCGACTTTAAACATAGTTATAAATGATTTACATAATAAAAATACTCACAAATATCCGTACGGTATCCAAAATATCGCTATGTTCTCATTCCCAAAGCAAATACTTCCAAGTTCACACGGTTCCAAAATATTACAATATCGGCTCAACGACCCCATATTTAATATAAGTAGTGAAGTTCGAAAGAGAATTAGTGGTTACAATATTCCTAGTCAAAAGAATTACAATTTAAGTTACAAATACATCTTTCAAAATAAGTTTACAAAGATGAATAAGTAACTCCTTCGGTTAGCTTTCAAAAATAATGTCCACACTCCGAGCACGCCAAGCAATGCAAGCTATGGTTCCGGGTTAGCACCTTAAAATAATATAAGGCTTGAGCTACACTAACCCAGTAGAAAAGTCTACGCAAACTCTATATGCAAAGGAGCGAGACTAATGAACGAATGATAAAAGATCACAAGACGACGGAGGAAGCACAATTTTCATGAACAAGTGTCCCAAAATCTCCAATTTTTTTCTTTTATTCAACCCATAAATCATACCCGTTCAATTCATGTCTCAACATGTCGTGTCATTTATGTGTCTGAGCCGAAGCTCCTGCCGGGCTAATTTTGGGACCCCGATATCCCCTGCCAAGCACCCACCTTGAAGGTTAGGCCTTGAGTGATTATTTTGAGCATTAGCTCCTGCCAGGCTAATTATGGGACCCTGATATCCCCTGCCAGGCACCCACCCGTCGATGGGCCCTGAATGTTCGCACGTCATTCACAAGCTCAAGTGTATCGTTCGAACAAATATCGTGCATGAAGCTCATGTGTATCCTTCAATAATTCCATCAATTTAAATAACTCCAACATATAAATTTACCACATGGCAAATGAAGTCAAACTTGGCTGCTTGATTTCCAATTTTATACAATAAAATATATAAACTCCCATAGAATAGTCAAAGACTCATGAAGCAAACGATTTCCAACGACACAAAAAGTTTTGAAAATTGTCAGGCAGCCTACCGGTAGGGAATTGTGGGCTACCGGTACAATTTGGAAGCAGTGAGAACAAATCTTGGTTCAAAGAACTCTACCGGTAGAAAATAAATGGTACCGGTAGGGTCCGAGAAAAATTTATAATCCTACTGGTAGGGAACAAGTCCTACCGGTTCAAACTCGAAACAGTGGGTACACATTATCAAGGCGACAAAATTCTACCGGTAGAGAAGAATATCTTACCGGTAGGAATCCGAAAATCTTGGCGATCTTTCACAGCATGTTAGATTTTGATCCAGACCAAACAACAACCAATACAAGTTCAAACAAAGCATGAAAATACTCAAATAAGACATAGGAGAACCCAAATAACATATAAAGAGAGGTAAAATTTCCTAGCTCGATTATCCGAACCAAAATCAAGAAGATTGTGCAAGCCCTAACTTCCGGAATTCAAATCAAGCGAAAATACTCTGAACCAAGGTTCGTCCAATGCGATACAAGCTCGAATATACTAGTAGACGATGGAGTTAAGCTTGATTGTTGTGGATTTTGAGTGATTGGGTGAGAGAGTGAGAGAGATCGAGAGAGAGCTGAGAAGAAGAAAATGGGAAAAAAAGAAAAAGTTCTCCCGGTATACACGGCACACACACATGCACTAATTACACCAACGCCCCAAGCTTTCCAATCCTTTGCACAATTAACCCTCACATTCATAATTAAACCATTTTTGTCCTTTTCTTTTCTTTTATTTTCTTTTACTACAAATATTAAAATTAAATAGGAAATTTACGGGTCTCTACATCCTACCCTCCTTAAAGGAATTTCGTCCTCGAAATTTTCCATGCCAAAACTAGTTAACACACATATCACCTATGCATGCAAAACCTCAATCACCAATATTATGCAACATGTTAAACATTAACATACTTCAATCTCGAGTACTCACATTGGGTTACTCTGGGAATAAATGTGGATACTTTTCTCTAACCTCATCTTCTCGTTCCCAAGTTTGATCCTCACTACCTTGACTTCTCCATAAGACTCGCACTAACGGTATCGTCTTACCCCTCAACACTTGATCACGCGAATCTAGGATACAGACCGGTTCTTCCCCATAAGACGCATCGGCCTCTAACTCGAGTTCGAACCATTCTAACACATGCGACGGATCAGGTTCATATTTCCTCGACATAGACACGTGAAACATATCATGAACACCCGATAGCCTTGGTGGCAAAACCAAACGATACGCTACCTCCCCAATTTTCTCAATGATGTCGAACGGCCCGATATAACGCGGTGATAACTTTTCCTTTTTACCGAAACAAGACAAATCTCTACGCGGCGATACTTTGAGGAATACATGATCCCCTTCTTCAAACGACAACGGGCGACGACGACGATCGGCATAATTCTTTTGGCTACTTTGCGCGGTCAACAATCTTTGGCGAATCACCGGAACTTGTTCAGTCGTTTTCTCTTGAGCTTTCTTAAGGCGCTGATGAATTACTTTCAAGCTCTCGGAAGTCTCCTTAACCATATCCAGTCCTACAAGCGTAGCCTCTCCCAATTCGGTCCAACACACAGGCGATCGACACGATCTTCCATACAAAGCCTCGTACGGTGCCATTTCGATACTAGATTGATAGCTATTGTTGTACGCAAACTCGACTAATGGCAAATGATCCTCCCAACTACCCCGGAAGTCCATAACGCAAGCCCAAATCATATCTTCCAAAATCTAAATCGTTCTCTCGGATGGCCCATCGGTTTGGGGATGATACGCGGTACTAAATAGAAGATTAGTGCCCAAAGCAGCTTGCAAACTCTGCCAAAAACGCGTGGTAAACCTCGGATCTCGATCGGACACGATGGACACGGGAATCCCATGAAGTCGAATGATCTCTCGAATATACAATCGGCTAAGCGCATCAGCGGAATCGGTAACCTATATAGGCAAGAAGTGAGCGGTTTTGGTCAATCGATCCACAACTACCCAAATAGCGTCATGCCCCCTCAGCGATCTCGGCAAGCCTGTAACAAAATCCATGGTCACATGCTCCCACTTCCACTCGGCCACTGGTAATGGTTGCAACTCCCCCGCGGGTCGTTGATGTTCGGCTTTCACTTGTTGGCACATGAGACACTTGGACACGAAAATCACAACGTCCCTCTTCATTCCGGACCACCAAAATTGTCTACGCAAGTCATGATACATTTTCGTTCCTCCCGGGTGAACGGCTAACGGAGAGTGATGGAACCTTCGCAAGATTTCCTCCCGACACGAAACGGGTACGAACAACTTTCCTTGATAGCGTAAGCCTCGGTCAGCGTGAATCATGCACCCTTTTTGAGCGTTTCCACTAAGGAATCTAGTATGGAGTTCCTCCGCTTCCTCATCGTGTTGTTGAGCCTCAATTACTCTCGTCGATAAAGTCGATTGCACCGTCAGGTTACACAATGTGACCCCTTCCCGAACTTCTTCAAAGTGCATGGCATAGGAGCCCAAATCGTTCATTGCATAAGAGCCCAAATCGTTCATTGCTTTCCACTTATGAATCGCAAGGCTCGCTAGATGTGTCGGTTTTCTACTCAATGCATCAGTCACAACGTTCGCTCTCCCCAGGTGGTATTGTAATTCGAAGTCATAATCCTCCAAATGCTCCATCCAACGGCGTTGACGAAGGTTAAGTTCCTTTTGAGAGAATAAGTATTTCAAACTCTTATGATCGGAAAAGACTTCAAACTTCTCACCGTACAGGTAATGGCGCCAACTTTTCAAAGCAAATACGACGGCTGCAAGTTCTAGATTGTGTGTCGGGTAATTCCGCTTATGTGTTTTCAACTGTCGTGACCCATACGCTACCACTCGCCCCACCTGCATCAACAAGCATTTCAACCCTTCCTTAGACGCATCACAATACGCAGAGTAGCCAACTCCGCGTTCGGGCACAATCAAAACAGGCGCGGTAGTCAATCGCTTCTTTAACTCCTCAAAGGTTGTCTCACACGAGTCACTCCAAACAAAATGGGTCCCCTTACGTGTCAATCTAGTCATCGGTGCCGCTAAATGAGAAAAGTCGAGGACAAAACAATGGTAGTATCTAGCCAAACCCAAGAAACTACGGATTTCAAACACGTTCTTCGGTCGTTGCCAATTCAAAACCGACTCTATCTTTACTGGATCAACAGACACCCCACCTTTTGAAACCACGTGACCCAAGAATTTAACTTCGGATAACCAAAACTCACACTTACTAAGTTTAGCGTATAGCTGGTGCTCTCTCAAGAGTTCAAGAACGATGGTGAGATGGGCTTGGTGTTCCTCCACCGTAGGCGAATAGATCAAAATATCATCCACAAAGACGATGACGAAGCGATCAAGATAAGCACGAAAAATACGATTCATCTAGTCCATGAATGTAGCTGGAGCGTTTGTCAGTCCGAAAGGCATAACAACGAACTCATAATGGCCATAACGAGTGCGGAAAGCGGTTTTAGGAATGTCCTCTCTACGAACCCTCAGCTGATGATAACCAGACCTCAAGTCGATTTTAGAAAAACAAGTGGCACCCTAAAATTGGTCAAACAAATCATCGATTCTAGGCATAGGATACTTGTTCTTAATGGTGACTCGGTTTAGCTTACGATAGTCGATACACAAACGAAGTAAATCATCCTTCTTTTTCGCGAAAAGAGCTGGTGCTCCCCACGGAGACGTACTTGGACAAATGAATCCTAGGTTCTCCAGTTCTTGTAACTGAGTCTTTAGTTCTCTCAATTTGGCGGGTGCGAAACGATACGGAGGTACGGAGATAGGAGCGGTACCGGGAAGTAGATCAATGGTGAACTCAATCTCTTGCTCGGGAGGTAAACCAGGTAACTCTTCCGGGAATACATCCGGGAAGTCGCAAACCACTAAGGGTAACTCCCCACGCATGAAGGCATCCTCATCTAACGTCAAACTTGCCAACAATGAATAAACCGACCTTAGCTCACGAGGCCCACATAGATAAGGTTCCAATGGTTCCCGACGCTCCCCAAAGAATTCAATACAAGGACCTTCGGGAGGACAAATACGAACTCGACGCTTGAAACAATCGATGGAAGCATGAAACGTGGATAGCCAATCCATCCCCAAAATAAGATCAAACCCCAACATTCCCAAAACAATGAAGTCGAACACAAAGCGACGATCACGAATCATCAACTCACAATCTCAACAGATTCGATCAAGAGGCATTCTACCCCCTAGAGGTGTTTCGACAAACAAAGGAGGACTAATAGTTTCCCGATTCCAATTCCAAAGTACACACAAATGATGCAGCAATGAAATAATGCAATGCTCCAGAATCAAAGAGTACTTTAGCAAATGAGTTGAACAAAAGAAAAGTACCCCTCACAACAGAAGTTTTCGGAGCCTGAGAAGTGGTAGGTGGGATAGCAGAAGTGATGTTGAAAACTCGCCCCTAGGTACCCTGACCCTGCATAAAACCCCCTCTCTGACCAGAACCCTGAGCAGGCGCGGAAGAACTCGCTCCCTTATCAACCTCGGAACTCTGAACCGATGTCGTCTGCCAGAAGTAAGGCTGCTACTGCCTCTGAGTACCCCTAAACGGCTGGCCCACATTACGCCCCGTTCCCGGCTGCTGCACAGAACCTGACTCACTACGCGCTCCAGACCCCTGAGGACAACCCCTTGCGAAATGATCTGCTTTACCACAGATATAACAAGTTTCCCCGAGGCATGGACACTGAGCACGAACGTGTCCAGGTTGATTACACTTATAGCACACGGTCGGAGGTCTAGACAAAGCACCCCGAGTCCCCAAAGAAGAAGGTGGCCTAAAGTTCGACGAACTACCCTGCGGTGTCTGAGATGGTTCTCTTGCCCTTTTCCTCCCTTGGCTTCCAAAGCTCCCCGATGAAGAACTCGTGTTCACGGTTGGTTGTCGTGGTTCCCAAACTCCCCTATTACGTTGTGCCTCTTTCGGTATCTCGATGCTCCTCGCACACTCAACTACCTCGGCGTATTTTGTCTTGCGCTGCACCATTACCATTCTCCTCACGGTATTATGTAGCCCTTTCTCAAAGCGCCTACATTTCCTCTCTTCCGTCGCCACCAACTCTGGTGCAAAATGTGATAAGGATTGAAATTTTTGTGCGTACTCCGACACGGTCATGCTTCCTTGCTCTAACTTTTCGAATTGGTCCCTCAATTGCTCACGGCTAGTTTCTGAAAAATACTGCTCCTCAAATAACGCCTCGAATTCAGCCCATGTCAAATTCTCAACATCCGGTTCGTCTACCTGAGTTGCGGTTCTTGCCGCTCTCCTTGCGTCTTTCCTGCTTTCAAGAGCGGATTCCCACCATTCACCGGCCTCCCCAACTAGTTGCATCGCCATGATACCTACCCTAATGTTATCTTCTGTGATATTAAGAGCTCTGAAAAGTTTACGGATTTGGGCTAGCCAATGGTCCGCTACCAAAGGGTCACTACTAGTCTCATCGAACACTGGAGGGTTTCTACGGCTAAACTCCCGCATCGCCACCATAGCTCGATCCTCGACATTCTCTCTAGGTGCTTGGTTCAGAAGATTTGCAGCTGTAAGTGCTACAACAAGATCCCTAGCAAACTAATTCTGAACAAGAGGTATTCCTGCACCTCAACCGGCCCCAGCCCCTGGGTTCCCACCTGGGTTCTCCCTATGTTGACTAACCTCATCCTCAAGAGGTACCCCACGGCCACGACCACGGCCTCGACCACCACGGGTTCCAGCCCCAACTCGTCTGACACGCGTTTTCGGAGGCATCTTACTACATGACATAAGAAAGGGAAACAATTAATCACAACATTAGAACTATAAGGTTGAAGCCTTCAACTT
The DNA here is from genome assembly GCA_019656835.1 of Rhododendron ovatum. NCBI lineage: Eukaryota > Viridiplantae > Streptophyta > Magnoliopsida > Ericales > Ericaceae > Rhododendron > Rhododendron ovatum. Next base: position 7,752,961 of record CM033799.1, on the reverse strand, counting down.
CGCAACACGGGTTAATAGCTATACACCACTCTGTGATAATGAAAATGCAATGCCACGTAATCACGTGAATGTTAGTCACACAAGCACGCATAAGTTATGTTAGGAGGCGCAACATTTTGAACCCATGAGACAAAACGTCTCCCCACGGTCTCTAGGTGTTCTAAACCTATGCTCTGATACCAAGTTGTCGCGTCCTCGACTTTAAACATAGTTATAAATGATTTACATAATAAAAATACTCACAAATATCCGTACGGTATCCAAAAGATCGCTATGCTCTCATTCCCAAAGCAAATACTTCCAAGTTCACACGGTTCCAAAATATTACAATATCGGCTCAACGGCCCAGATTTAACATAAGTAGCGAAGTTCGAAAGAGAATTAGTGGTTACAATATTCCGAGTCAAAAGAATTACAATTTAAGTTACAAATACATCTTTCAAAATAAGTTTACAAAGATGAATAAGTAACTCCTTCGGTTAGCTTTTAAAAATAATGTCCGTACTCCGAGCACGCCAAGCAATGCAAGCTATGGTTCCGGGTTAGCACCTGAAAATAATATAAGGCTTGAGCTACACTAGCCTAGTAGAAAAGTCTACGCAAACTCTATATGTAAAGGAGCGAGACGAATGAACGAATGATAAAAGATCACAAGACAACGGAGGAAGCACAATTTTCATGAACAAGTGTCCCAAAATCTCCAATTTTTTTCTTTTATTCAACCCATAAATCATACCCGTTCAATTCATGTCTCAACATGTCGTGTCGTTTATGTGTCTGAGCCGAAACTCCTACCGGGCTAATTTTTGGACCCCGATATCCCCTGCCAAGCACCCACCTTGAAGGTTGGGCCTTGAGTGATTATTTTGAGCATTAGCTCCTGCCAGGCTAATTATGGGACCCTGATATCCCCTGCCAGGCACCCACCCGTCGATGGGCCCTGAATATTCGCACGTCGTTCACAAGCTCAAGTGTATCGTTCGAACAAATATCGTGCATGAAGCTCATGTGTATCCTTCAATAATTCCATCAATTTAAATAACTCCAACAGATAAATTTACCACATGGCAAATGAAGTCAAACTTGGCTGCATGATTTCTCATTTTATACAATAAAATACTCCCTCCGTCCCAATTTGTTTGTCCAATTGTCGAAATACGTGTCTTTCAAAAGTATACTTATATCTTATAATTTATAATGTTTTTTATGATTTTAAAGATTTTGTATAATAAAACTAATTGAGATCTATCAAACAAGATCCATATTGCATATTAAAAACATTACGAATTGAAAATTATAGCCAATTCTTTGAGAGGTCAAACGCTCTCAAAAAGTCAAAAAGGGAACAAACAAACCAGGACGGAGGGAGTATATAAACTCCCATAGAATAGTCAAAGACTCATGAAGCAAACGATTTCCAACGACACAAAAAGTTTTGAAAATTGTCAGCAGCCTATCGGTAGGGAACTGTGGGCTACCGGTACAATTTGGAAGCAGTGAGAACAAATCTTGGCTCAAAGAATTCTACCGGTAGAAAATAAATGGTACCGGTAGGATCCGAGAAAAATTTATAATCCTACCGGTAGGGAACAAGTCCTATCGGTACAAACTCAAAACAGTGTGTACACATTATCAAGGCGACAAAATTCTACCGGTAGAGAAGAATATCCTACCGGTAGGAATCCGGAAATCTTGGCGATCTTTCACAGCATGTCAGATTTTGATCCAGACTAAACAACAACCAATACAAGCTCAAACAATGCATGGAAATACTCAAATAAGACATAGGAGAACCCAAATAACATATAAAGAGAGGTAGAATTTCCTACCTCGAGTATCCAAACCAAAATCAAGAAGATTGTGCAAGCCCTAGCTTTCGGAATTCAAATCAAGCGAAAATACTCCGAACCAAGTTTTGTCCAATGCGATACAAGCTCGAATATACTAGTAGACGATGGAGTTAAGCTTGATTGTTGTGGGTTTTGAGTGATTGGGTGAGAGAGTGAGAGAGATCGAGAGAGAGCTGGGAAGAAGAAAATGGGAAAAAAAGAAAAAGTTCTCCTGGTGTACACGGCACACACACATGCACTAATTACACCAACGCCTCAAGCTTTCCAATCCTTTGCACAATTAACCCTCACATTCATAATTAAACCATTTTTGTCCTTTTCTTTTCTTTTATTTTCTTTTACTACAAATATTAAAATTAAATAGGAAATTTAAGGGTCTTTACAGTATTACATGGTTAAATTACCATAACGATTACAACGTTACATTACCATGCCTAATATAAATGCGAGACGATTTTAAAAAACATGACATAAACAATTTTAGGAATATAACATGATCAATTGTCCACATTTTTGCATTTTTTTACATTTGTCAGGTTGGCCTACCAGAAATGAACAAATTTATGTCTAAATTACCACAACAAAAAAGGAGTTACTCAAACTGTATCATGGTTAAATGGTTAAATTATACCGACCAGGGTTTTTCAAAAGTTTGAGCTCCTAATTCGAATGGATGGATTCCATTAAAGATGAATATGATAATTTTACCACATATTTGTTTGACTTCTTCAATGATCAAGTTGGCAAACCGGACAACAAATTGTCATATTTCACATTGCTATTGTTTCTCGAAACATGGCTAAATTACCATCAAAACCGAAAATAACATAACATAATCAAACCGTTACATGGTTAAATGGTTAAATTACCACAACGATATATGGTAACATTACCATGCTGATTATAACAATACATTATTGTCAACAATACAAGCACACTAAAGGATAAAGAATATATCATAGTAGGTTATTTTTTGTATATCGGCTTCAATCTTAATTACGAACATGAAATCATGAAATTATGAATATCGGCTTCAATCTTGATTAGGAACACGGAATCATGAATTGACGAATATCAGGTTCAATCTCACTGAACCCAACCAATTACCCAACTGATTGATGCCTTATTGTGACAAACGGCAACAAATTTAGCACAATGAGCCTAAACAAATCAGTTATATAAACGTAATCTCGCTCCAACTTGGAAAACCAAACAAAACAACCAAAGAACAAAAGGGGGTTTAAGGGATATACTTACGTAATCTGACCATCTCGGATCCGTCACCTTCTTTTTCGCCGGATTCTTCAACCACGTACTTGATTGATTTTTTCCGTCGCAGATTTTTCCTGTCAAAACCCCATTCGGAAAGGATGGGGAAGTACATTCGCCATTTGGCGCCGACGGCACTGGTTTGGGTTTATACAAACTAGGGTTTTCCCAAATATTTCAGCCCCAAATTCAATGGATTATTTCCGTTTAGGATGGATATGTCGATTGATATCAATCACGACAATATCGAGATGAGGATGCGAGGATTTTGCAGAACTGATGCCCAGAAGAATCGACACTCTCGCAAAGACGGAAAGGATTTATGATTTTGTCCCAAATTCGAGTCTTTCTATATATAATATATATAATAGGTAAAACAACGAAAAAAGGGCATAAAAACTAATAAGAGGATGGAATCATAAAGACTTAAGAATGGAAGGACAAAATCATAAATCAGCTTCTAGGATGAATAATTAAACCTCCCAAAAAGAAAAAAGGACGGCTGGATACTTGGCCCATTTTCTAACAAAAATGTTAGAGGCACATTAGGTGTGGCACACCTCAGTCACACCCCTCTCACATACAGGTGGGTCCCTAATGTGTGTGTAGCACCTCTCATTTTCTAAATGCGCCAGTGGAGAGAGAGAGGAGAGACAAAAATAGGAGTGAACCCACACTCTATCATACAGGAGTCGAGTCCCTGCAGAGAGGGGTGGGCACTGCAAATTGCAGCCACCCAGAAAAGTTGTCATTTGCTCATCAGCCCTTACACAGTACCCTTGTCAACTTGCAATGCAAAAGAAGGTGGTTTTTTAAATTCCAATGCTTTTTAACTCATTGTATTTATTTAACCTGCTGACTCATGTGTTGACCTCTTTATTCATTATATATTTTTTTATTCTGAAAAGTTCACCTCTGAAAATATATAATGGCAAATATATATGCTTAATTCTGTTGTTCCAAAAAATTTATACCTAGATGTCTTGTTAGGGATAAAATCTGTTCGGTTGGTTTTTTTCTCATTACGTAGTTGACTACATGCGATATAATCAGTTAGAAACACTATAATTATTTTGTAAGTTCATGTCAAAAATTTTGTAAGTTCACATGAAAAAGAAAATATACTAATTTATCAACGAGACAATTATGAGTGAAATTTATTATCATTTTTTCTTATGAGAATTTTTTTACCATTATAAATTAGGCTATAAATCTACCATCCACCCAAAGGGCTGATTATTAGTGGGTCGCTTAGCATTCAAATTGTGTACGTTTTCTCAAAGCATGTGGCAGGTCCATTAACAAAACGATGAAAATAGCCCTCCCCTCCCTGTGAATAACAAAAGGAGAGATGCTACTGGTACAACAACTACGTACAGATCACTTTTGTGCCAATCTCGGGTCCCGCAAAGATGATCGGGGCCGCTCATTTTATTCAAAATACTTCGTTTAAGGTCCCTGTAAAAAATCAACTCAATCCGATATCGGGAAGGGTGTTTACAAATCATCCAACTTTGCTTCAAAGTTTAGGCTAAATTTTGAAGCAAAGTTAGATGATTTGTAAACACCCTTTCCGATATCGGATTGAGTTGATTTTTTATAGGGACCTTAAACGAAGTATTTTGAACAAAGTTAGCGGCCCCGATCATCTTTGCGAGACCCGAGACAGGCGTAAAAATGATCTGTACGCAGCAAGCAACTGCTGTACCAGTAGCATTACACTAACAAAAGTTTAGCATGTTGGTGACTTTTGCCACAAAAGCACGTCGATTGTGGTCCGTTTTGATAACGCTCCGATGATCAGAAACGTTCATTTCATAAAGCTCATCAAGTAGAATAACTATGTCAAAAATCAACTCTAACGGATATCATTAAGTAGTTGATCGGTACACATATAACTTGCCAATAATGGGTTCCAGTGGATTTGATCCAATGTTTCAGATCCCTTCTTTTCAAGATAAAAATATTCCGATCAAACACTTAATGATATCCGATCAAGTTGATTTTTGGCACACTTGTTCTATTCGACAAGCTCTACAAAGTGAACGTTTTCGATTATCGGAGCGGGTCTCACTCGGTCGGGACAGCACGCTATTGCCCCTTAAAAGGGCAGTCCCCCGTCTTCAAATCTTGGTAAGTTTTATTTATTTATTTATATCCGCTACCATGGTAAGTTCTTGATGGCAAAATCAGTTGCCAACAACATATGCCTTGTTTGGATGCCATCTTGAAAAAAAAAATTTCAATTCAAAAAATATTCATTACCGTTACTTTTAATCATTACTCTCATTTCTCTCTCATCTCTCCAATGAATCTGAACTTTTTTTTTCCTTTTTTTTCCTATATACATATTAAAAAATATAGTTAAAAAAATAAGTGTTTCAATTTTCAATCCGTTTGAACCGGTGCAAAGATGTTATTTTTTTGATCATTTCATCCTAAATGGTCGTAATAAATTTTTGGCTTCAAGACCTTTCAATGGACACCCCTAAGAGAGCCCTGAAACTAAATAATGAGTCTTAGGGTATTCATTGAAAGGCCTTAGAACAAAAAATTCATTATGACCATTTAGAATAAAATGATCAAAAAATACGATCTTCGCCCCAGTTCAACTGAATTGAAAATTGAAGCACTTAATTCTTGAATTATATTTTTTAATATAGAAAGGATGTATTTATAGAAATTAAATAAATAAAATAAAAGTAATTAGATAAAGAAAGAAATTAGAAAGTGGAGGTATTAATAGGGGAGTGTGGTGTCAGGGGAGGGAGAAAAGCAATTTACAAGGGTTAAGGGCAAAACAGGCATTTAAAAATTTAAGAGCAACTACTATAGGCTTTTGAAAAGAACTGTGCTACTGGTACAGCAAGAGCTGTACAGACAGCATGTACAGCAGGCTTTTGGGCCCGTCTCAGGTCCAACAAAGATAATCGGAATCGCTTAGTTTGTTTAAAATATTTTTTTTAAGGTCCCTGAAAAAAATCAGCTCCATCTGATACCGTGAAGGGCATTTATGAAATGTCCATATTTGCTAAATTGATAGTCTAAATTTTGAAGCGAAATTGGACGTTTTATAAACGCCCTTAATGATGTCTGATGGAGCTGATGTTTTACTGAGACCCCAAAAAGAATAATTTGAATAAAATGAGTGACTCTGATTATCTTTGTTGGACCCGAGACGGGCCCAAAAGCGCGCTATACGCGCTATCTGTACAGCACTTGCTGTACTAGTAGCATTTCTGTTTTGAAAAAGACGCATAAAATGCTGGGACAAAGGACTTCTCTTTTTCTTTTACAGAAAGACTACGGCCACCGAAGGAAAAAGCGGTGGCCGGCCACCGAACGCCGTGACGGCCCACTTCCGGCCACCGTACGGATGATCCGATCCGTTCAATAATTTAAAAAAAAAAAACCGAGTGGGCTACGCGTGAAATCAGCTCGATCCGATATGTGTAGGTGCTCAGATCAAGCTTCTCATCTTTGAAAAATCGAAAAAACCGTTTTTCGATTTTTCAAAGATGAGAAGCTTGATCCGAGCACCTACACATATCGGATCGAGCTGATTTTACGCGCAGCCCACTCGGTTTTTTTTTTAAAAATTATTGAACGGATCGGATCATCCGTAAGGTGGCCGGAAGTGTGCCGTCAAGGCGTTCGGTGGCCGGCCACCGCTTTTTTCCTTCGGTGGCCGTAGTCTCGCTCTTTCTTTTAAGGGTCCTTCTATACTCCGTCCAGGAGGAGGACGAGCGGCGTGAGATTCTTGTCATAATGGATGGTACTTTTTGCAGTGTGTCAGGATAAAAGCTGAAGACTTCAACTTAAAAAGCAAATGACCAAAATAGCCCTCCAACTTTACCCAGTATGGACCTCCCATGGACGATGGAGAATAGCAATATTTATTTTTTTTTAATATAAATCCACATGTCACATGTTTGTTTCTTCTAATACCATACTTGAGTGTTCTACTTTGTCAGATGTACGAGTACTTTATATTTTGTCTAAAATACCTATTTTGCCCTTAGCAACCCATCTCTACCTTTTGCTCTTACAAATTCACGAGCACGGCTACTTCCTGTTGGAAAAAAAATTCACGGCTATATTTTCTTTTTAATTACTCTGGTGTCCGAACAAATTTACTCGTATTTTAATTAATTTTGGAATCGCGATCCTACCGTTCACTTGTGTGGAGCCCAAATAAAATTGGAGCAACTGTTTTGTATGAATTGGTCCTAAAAGAGTTGATAGCATCTTTAAGATTTCGAATATGAGACTTTACGAGGAAGCAAATCTTAATAACGCGATGTTATTTTGGTATTTTTCATTTTTTGTTTAGTTTTTCGTCGTAATTTTTGGGATTAATCGTTGGTCTCGACGAGACGAATTGAAAAAGTATAAAAATATTGACCGATGTTGAAAAAAATTCATATAAGACGATACTGTAGACAAAAAAAAACATTTGTTTGATACTTTCTTCAATTGCGTTGAAGACCCACCAAAAAAAACCTTCAGAATACGTAGTTTTGCATCAAACTTTTATGACTAATTAGTTCGTCTTAGCGAGAGGAATCGAAAAAGTAAAAAAAATATCAAATCTTATAATTTTTTAGAAAAAGACAAAATAAGTCCAAAGGATAGTTTGTCTTTTTTTAAAAAACTATGAGTTTTGATCAATATTTTTTTATTTTTTCGATTCCTCTCGTTGACACGAATTAATAAATCACAAAAAATTGATGCAAAATCAAAAATGCAAAAAAAAAAAAAAGAATAAAGACAAAAAAAATATGTTGCTGATTTTGTCACTCCCTTTTTGTTAACGGCACTACTCTGCAAGTATATTTTTGCACCAAAAATATACTTGCAATAGAGTGGCATTAACAAAAAAGGAAATGACAAAATCATTTTCCAAAAAATAAGTCGAAAAGATAATTTTTGACTTTTTTTAAAAAAATTACGAGTTTCAATGAAAAAGATATGAAATTTTGTATTTGAATTGTTGTATATATAAATTAGTACTTACTCCCTCCGTCCCATATTGTTCGAACTTTTTTGATATTCGTGTCAGTTTTCAATCGCTTGTATCTTCCAACATGAATCTTCAACAATATATAATATGGATCTTGTTTGATAGTTTTCGATTAGATTTATAATACAAAGTTTTTAAAATTATGAAAAATATCATAAATTGATAGATATAAGAGTTTAAAGAATAAAACGAATATCAAAAAAGACCAAAGATTTTGGCACGGAGGGAGTATTTGGAAACAATCGACGTGCTTTTGTGGCAGAAGTCACCAACATGCTAAACTTTTGTTATTCACAGGGAGGTGAAGGCTATTTTCATCATTTTGTTAATAGACCTGCCACATGCTCTGAGAAAACGTACACAATTTGAAAGTTAAGGAACCCACTAGTAATCAGTCCTTTGGGTGGATGGTAGATTAAAAGCCTTCTTTTAAAAATGGTATTCCTGTTCCCAAAGCAACAAAGGAGGAAGAGACTTGCTTTTGAAGGAGGAGGAGACCTGCCTTTGACCCACCGCCGGCACCGCCCGCCCCCCCCCCCAGACCCCACAACCGATTTCCACATTTACCCCCCCCAGACCCCACAACCGATTTCCACATTTACCCCCGCCCCCCTAATTCTTTCTTTTTTTCTTTTGCTCTTTATTTCCTTTTTTTCCTTCAATTTGAATTATTTTTTCCTTCTTAATTTTTAATTATTTTCTTTATTTATTTCTTTTCCCATTTACCTTCTTTTTTCCTAGTTAACTAAAATTTTATTTTCAATTAAAATTGACTTTATATTTAATAAATTTATATTTATTTTAATTAGTTAATTAATTTGTCTTAACAATGAATTCTGGTTGGTGGTAAATTTTAGTGTATAATCGCAACTATTGTGGGAGATGCTCTTCCTACTAGAACATCATTCTCAAATGACCAACTATCTGAAATTGAAAAGTTGTAGTCATCTATTGTTCCACCTCGAATTTTTTGCTGCGGCGTTCCTAAATTTTTTTGAATACACAATCTATGAGGAAAGCCTAAGTAACCATGCTATTAATCAAACTATTATTTCTTACATTTAAAAAATTTGTTCTTTCTTTCTTACACAATAGCTTCAAGTCTAATTCTAGGTTTTGTAAAGTAATTGAGAGAAAAAAAAAGTGTTTTAATTGATCATGTTTATCCGACTGTTTTTTCCCCATTTTTTTTGTCCTTTATATTAAAAAATATAGTTACAAAAATAAGTGTTCCAATTTTCAATTCATTTGAACCGGTGCAAAATTGTTATTTTTCTGATCATTTTCATCCTAAATGGTCGTAGTAAATTTTTGGCTCCAATGCTTTTTAATGGATACCCTAAAAGAGTCTTGAAACTAAATAATGAGTCTTAGGGTGTTTGTTGAAAAGCCTTAGACCAAAAAATTCATTATGACCATTTAAAATAAAATGATCAAAAAAATACGATATTTGCTCTGATTCAATTGAATTGAAAATTAAAGCACTTAATTCTTGAATTATATTTTTAAATGTACAAAGGGTGTATTTATAGAAATTAAATAAATAAAATATAAATAATTAAATAAATAAATTAATTAAAAATTAGGAGGACCCGGGGCTCTGCTGCCACATGGTCACACAAAAAAAAATCGAAACCAACAATTTGCAATCCTATGGAGTAGAAGCATGATTATGAGAGTCCTAGAGACAAAATTTGATTATGTCTCTTTAGAATAATATGATCAAAATAATAAGATCTTCACACATGTTCAAACGGATTAAAAATTGAAGCACTTATTGCACCGATTCAAACGGAGTGAAAATTTGAGCACTTAATTTTTTAAGACCGCTTATATATTAAAAAATATGGTTAAAAAATTAAGTGCTTCAATTTTCAATCCGTTTGAACGGGTGTGAAGAACTTTTTATTCTGATCATATTATTATAAAGAGACATAATCAAATTTTGTCTCCAGGGCTCTCATAATTATATTTCTGCTCTATAAATTTGCAAACAGATGGTTTCGGGTTTTTTTTTTGGTTGGAGTGGGGCGTCGGAAGCGGGGGCTCTGCTGTGCCTCATGGCACAGCACCCCCTACCCACACCTCCAAACACCCCCAAACGGTACCGTTTGGGATTTAAAAAAAATCTTAAGTTTTCAATTTGTAATCCTAAAGAGCAGAAACGTGATTATGAGAGCCTTAGAGATAAAATTTAATTATGCATCTTTAGAATAATATGATCAGAATAATAAGATCTTCATACTGGTTCAAACTAATTAAAAATTGGAGCAGTAAATTTTTTAACCATATTTTTAAATATATAAACGGTCTAAAACATTAAATGCTTTAATTTTTAATTTATTGAACAAGTGCGAAAATCTTATTATTCTGATTATATTATTCTAAAAAGACATAATTAACTTTTGTCTTTAAGGCTCTAATAATCACGTTATAGCTCCACAAGATCCTAAATAAAGAGCAAATGCTTAATTATGAGAGTTCTAGAGACAAAAGTTAATTATGATCCTTTGGAATTATATGTTCAGAATAATAAGATCTTCGCACTTGTTCAAACAGATTAAAAATTGGAGCAATTAATTTTTTAATTTTTTAGAGCGTATATATAATAAAAAATATGGTTAAAAAATTTACTACTCCAATTTTCAATCAGTTTGAACCAGTGTGAAAATCTTATTATTCTGATCATATTATTCTAAAGAGGCATAATTAAATTTTATCTTTAATGCTCTCATAATTACGTTTTTGCTCTTTAAAATTGCAAATTGAAAACTCAAGATTTTTTTTAATTCCAAACGATACCGCTTGGGGTGTTTGCGGTTGCGCGTAGGGGGTGATGTGTCATGAGGCACAGCAGAGCCCCCGCTTCCGGGGGCGTCTGGGGGAATAGCAATTTACTTTGCGTAGTGCACACCTTTGAAAAGAACTGTCCCGTTCTATTTTAGTAACTCTCTGAGCAACCTTCGAGAGAGAGAGAGAGAGAGAGAGAGAGAAGTAGCTGTCAGGAGGAACTTGAGCAACCAACGTAAAGGGTCTGGGTAAATGTAACAGAGAAAAGCCAAAAACATCACGGAAAGTCTGTGGACACAGTAAAACTGTGCATAGATCGTGCACAGATTGCATTGTGAGGCACAACATGAGTCCCATACAAATGATCTGAACCATTCATTATGTTTAAAACGTTTTTCCAAGGGGCTTCGCAAAAAATCAGTCTGATCCGATACCTATAAGTACTTGATTTAATCGTCTAGCTTTTCATGATCCAAAAACCTGAAAGAAAAGTTAGATGATTAGATCAAGTACGTTATGAATATTGGATTGAACTAATTTTTTATGAAGGACCTTTGAAAAAATATTTTAAACATAATGAATGGCTCAAATTATTTGTGTGAGACACTTAGTGAACTCTACAATACAATCTATGTACAATCTGTGCACAATTTTACTGTGTCAATAGCAAGGTTCCTCTGTGAATTCCGCAGGTAAAAGGTTTGTAGTGGGAAAGTTGTGGGTCGTGCGTGTTGTAAAGGGTAAACTAGTGAACATGAACCCCAATTTCTCTTTTTGTTCACTTTCTTCTTCACTTTTGGGTTCAGCTTTTTTTCCCCTTTCCTCTCTCTCTCTCTCTCTCTCTCTCTCTCTTTTGTTGAAGTTTTTATGAGAGAATTTTGAGAGCTTAATTTACGTGATTCTGAACAATACAAAACCGTTCACTTCGTAGGGTGGACCAGGAAGAACATGTCTATATTTTTTTTAGAAAAGAAGGAACATCCTCATCGGATGTCATAGCTCAGTCTCTGCATTATTTTAATTTTTTTCTCCACTCATTATTCATATTTTTTATTATTATTCATATTTTTCTTTTTATCTCTTTCTATTCATTACTTATATTTTTAATTATTATCCTAATTTCTCTTTTCACTCATTAACCTAAAAATCAAGCCCAAAAAATTTCAAATCTCTATTTGAGCAAGGGCAACGGAAATCATCCCACGCCAGTTTTTATCTCTTTCTATTCATTACTTATATTTTTAATTATTATCCTAATTTCTCTTTTCACTCATTAACCTAAAAATCAAGCCCAAAAAATTTCAAATCTCTATTTGAGCAAGGGCAACGGAAATCATCCCACGCCAGTGTTCACAGGTCAGTGTAAACATAAGTACACAAATATACATACAGTATACACAGCATATAAAATGGAAGTGAACAAAAGTGCACACCTTTCAAGTTTGAATATGTACACATATATACAGTACTCCCTCCGTCCCATTTTAGTTGTTCATTTTCATTTTTTATGCCGTTCTTTCAACGATTATATCTTCTAATATGAATTTTCAAAAATATGCAATATGAATCTTGATTGATAGTTCTCGATTAGATTTATAATCGAAAGTTTTCAAAATTATGAAAAACATTATAGATTATGAGATATAAGCGTTGAAAGAATAACATGAAAAACGAAAATGGATAACCAAAATGAGACGGGGCAGTATAAAATGGAAGTGAACAATAAGTTCTTTTTGGCCCACTAAGTTTTGGCCCATTCTGAGCTTGTCCGAATTTTATCAAATCGGGTAATCTGAAATTAAACATCGTTTAGGTTTCCGATACTTCATCCGGTCCAATTGAACATGAAATTGGGCCTCCATATGTTCTATATCAAGAGACGTGTTGGATGGATGATCTGTTCGGGAGACGAAATCAAGAGAAGTTTGTTTTCTTTTCTTTTTTCTGAAATAAGCTTGAACCAAACAGTTCCTTGAAATATGATTTATTGGAGCATTAATTTTTTCGAAGACGGGGTTGTGATAAAGTGAGCTGAGGGGGGTATATTTTGGTTGAACCGCGTAGTCTTGTTTTCGTGGAGTAGTCACCAACAAACCTTTTGCAATTATGGGCTTTGGCTTTTTCCATTCAATTCATATTAAATTCATTTTCAATCCACCTAAACCCACCTAAATATGGGTTGAATTAGGTTATAAGTGAACGGATTTGAAAAGGTTAAAAATTATGGATTGAAACTGACCGGAAAAAGTGCAAAATAGGGCCAAAAGTGAAAAATACTTTAGTAACAAACTTCAAAAAAGTGAACATACCAGAAGTTGCTCCCTTTATGTATTAGGATAGATAAATACTCCATCATTTCATCAAACAGCCCATTGGACTTACTTAGAAGGATCGTTAATTCAAAGTTTCACATCAGAAGTCGGTGGGAACATGAACCCCAATTTCTCTTTTTCCTCACTTTCTTCTTCACTTTTGGGTTCAGCTTTTTTTCCCCTTTCCCCTCTCTCTCTCTCTCTCTCTCTCTCTCTGAAGTTTTTTGAGAGAATTGTGAGAGCTTAATTTACGTGATTCTGAACGATACAAAATCGTTCACTTCGCAAGGTCGATCAGGAAGAACAGGTCTATTTAAAAAAAGAAGAAGAAGAGGAACATCCTGATCAGAAGTCATAGCCCAATCTCTGCATTCTTGGATGGCTTCCTCTTCGAATTCTGAATTCAAATGTAGTTACGACATTTTCTTGAGCTTTAGGGGCTTAGACACCCGTAAAAAATTCACTGATCATCTCTACGAGGCTTTGAAGCGCGAGGGGTTTCAAACATTCAGAGATGATGACGAGATCGAGAGGGGTGAGAACATCAAATCCGAGTTGTGGAAAGCAATTTGGAACTCCAGGATGTCGGTGATCGTGTTATCGAAAAATTATGCCACTTCAACATCGTGCCTGTTTGAAATCCACACGATTATCGAACACCGGAGGAAGATGTCGGATCATTTTATTTTGCCTGTGTTCTACGAGGTGGATCCGAGGGAAATCAAGGAGCAAGCCAAAAGTCTCGATTTCGGGAAAAAGAAAGTGACGGTTGAGCAAGTGAAGGGATGGAGTGCAGCTCTTAAAGAGGTTGCGAGTATGGCTGGGATGGTTTCCCAAAATCAATCTAACGGGTACGTAATTTATACATTCAACTCATTTTATTACTCCATTAGCAATCTTAGGTACACATATTTGCATACACCCATCCGGATACGGAGGTACAGAGATACACTCGTTCAAGGCAGGTGAATCTCTTTTATTTTGTGGGGTTCATAACACATCGATCGTTTGCCCCATAAAAGTTAGATATAACACACCCGTACTTGTATATGCTACGAGGGACGGCACAAACTAATCGCATGTGCACTTCAATTCTTACGTGATCACTAACTGAATCATTCGTTTCTAATTTATCTCCTGTTGGAGCTGAAATTATAACAAAATTATGAGCAAATTGCCGAGATTAATCAAGGATAAACGATGAAACAACTAATAGCAACACAACACGTGGGATCGATCAGCAATAAGACATTGGCAAGATTGTGCCGAGAAAGGATCTTGTCTGTGTGCCCACCATGCAACAACAAGCTTTGAACCCGGCTCAGGTTCGGGTGCTGGGTTTGGGACACGGAGTGTAGTGCAAGAACCAAAGGGTATCTGAGTGGGCTCATGGTCAACACAAAAGGGTGCGTGACCATCGGGGTGAACGACGGAGCCGCCAGCCTAGATGGAGTTTACCTTGTCAAGCAAGTAAATGAAGCACAAGCAATACTCTGACAGCCACCAATGGGTGAAGCTATTGGCAGAGAAGCCCCTCTAGTATGACTCACATACAATTTTCCTAAAAGAACAATGATCGAGCGATGACTATCTAGAACCAAAGCGGCCTTTGGTCAAGACCCATCTTTGATCCATGTAAATAGTAGCAACATACCAAAGGGAAAAGCATTTGATCCTAGCACACTCAATATCCCGTGAGAGCTAAGAAAACATTAATGGTGTGGACAGCTCTGTAGTACTGTACTTTCAAGGACTGTCCTAGTAAATTGTATAGTTGGGAGTAGAGACAAAATTAGGATTCCATATACGCATGCAGGGGCCATAACGCACCAACAAAAATTTAAAACTTTAAGGTTGATGAGTATAGAAAAAGAAAAAGTTTTATGTTAAATTAATGATTTGTGAGAAAGTGGTCCAAGTCTGTAACTCCTATTAAATTTTTTTTCTATATGACAATTTTTTTTTTATCAACTTTTCTATATGACAAGTTACAAGGCCCAATATGTTAAATGCTATATGCAATTTAGGCTTTCCTAAATTGGGGGTGGCAATAGCCCACCTTTGGATATCCATCCCTGGTGGGGATTTGCGGGAAAGTAATGCTACTCTTGATCAAATCCTTGAGTTCATAGATCTGGGGTAGCCATAGCCCACCTTTGGATTTGTCTCTGATGGGGAGTTGAGGGAAAGTAATGCTACTCTTTACCAAATCCTTGAGTTCATAGATCTACTTAACACACGTTGTTGTTTGTGAGGACTTTTTATTTGTGTTCTAGTTTTGGTATGTTCATGGAAATTTGGTTTTTCTCTTGCAAATCTTTTTTGATATACTGAACTTCATTTGCATATTAAATTGAAATTTTAGGTATGAAGCCAAGTTCATTGAGGAAATCGTTGGTGTACTCAAAAGCGAGCAAGCTGGCAATCACCGAATGGTTGGGGACTATCTAGTGAGTATGGATTATCAAACCAAGGGTAATTGTTTGTGGCTAAAAGATAAGGGTGTCGGATGTTGAATTCTTTTTCTACGTGGAATGGTTGCATCATAAAAAAGTTTCAAGAATGTGACAAACATCTTACAATTCTTCCAATCAAGCTTGGTTGAGAGTCTTGGGACCCTATGGCCCCCACTTTGGCTATCCCAACCAACCTTCGTAATTACTACATTTTCTTTTGACCGCATTTTTCGTAACTTCGGGGGTGTTTGGGAGGTGCATTTTTGCATTTTCCCATTTCCATTATTGCATTTTCGGTGTTTGGCAACTCCATTCTGAAAACTCATTTTACAAAACCCATTCTTTGATTTTGACAAAAGAAGCAAAAACCGAGAATGAGCTCCAGAGCTCCTTTTCACGGTTTTGCATTTTCCTCTTTTTTGTTGAATTACCAAAGTACCCACTTCTCAATTTTTATATCTTTTATCACAATAAAAGGCTAAGGGCAATTTGGTAAAAAAACTATTCCGTAATTCATTTCCATCATTCATCTACCAAACACTACTATTGTTCCAAAATATATTCTGCACATATCTCTCAAACACTCTTTCATATTCTAAAACACATTCTAACCATTATTCAAAAAGTCAAAAGCTAAAAAATAAACTCCCAAACACCCCCGAAATCTACTTGACGTATGCCATATCATCTTCAACATTGTCAACATCGAGATTGATAACACTAAGATTAGACTTAGGATTACCTTCAACATCATTCTCAATAAGGCCAGACCACATCAAGCGAGAAATCCATCATGTCTGAATCCATCACCTATAAATGTTCAGAGAAAATCAAACACTGCGACCCCGTTCGTTTTAGGGTTTTGGATTTTGAATTCTAATCATTATCCTATTTTTATTTAATCATTACTCTTATTTTTTTCTCTATCTCTCTCCAATCATTATCCTTATTTTTAATCATTACTCTATTTCTCTCTACACTCATTACCTATAAATCCAAATCCCGAAAAGAACAGAGTCGCATGATTGACATATACAGTCACATGACGAAACTGAAGCAGGGGCACGTGCCCCCACTTGAAATTAAAAATTAACATAATTATAAAAGTGTGCTAACATATAAACATACACACCTGCACATATCTCAAAAATACACATATATAATTAGTTTTATACTTGAGTTTCATCATATATGGTGTAATTATACTTGTTGCTTTACGAGCTGTTTCTCTATTTGGAAATATTTTTTCTTAATTCTTTTAATTTTTAACCGTCTGAGAGAAATATTTTAAAATAAAGTCATTAATAAAACTAATTCGATCATTCTAAAACTTGTTGATGTTCATTTAAAATATACTTTAAAATTTTTGTGTGAAATTTTGTGCTCATTTTTACCTAATTTAACTTAAAGTACGTAGTGTAAACTTTTAGAGTTAGTAATATATGGCTTAATTTTGCACAATCTTTGACTAAAAAAATGAACTTTCATCATTATAATTAACAAGTGCTCTAATTAGACTGTATTCCTAGATCCTTTCCTGGGCCCAACTCACATACATGGAAAAATGAAAGAAACATGGAAAAATCAGGCATGACTGGCATGTAATCACAGATACGCATAGCCACTACTGGGTAAATCAAACCACATCAAAACCGTCGATGTATTTCTTAGGTCACGGTTGAATCTGAAACACAGACCAAATTGAATTACTCATCACATCTCTTAGTTCAAAATCGGATTGGAAAAATTCAACATAAACCCTAATGCCTCAATGCTTGTTTAAAAATCGCAACAAATCGCACTTTTAAATCAACCTATTTCTGGAGAGAGAGAGAGAGAAGGTTCTTGGGTTGGAAGATCAATTGAGCTAGAGAGGCTGGAGTGAGATTGACGATGGCGATCGTCTAAGAGAGAGGAGGTGTGGGAGTCATGGGTATGTGAGATTGGAGTGACAAATTAGGGCTTTTTTTCCACCCGACACCCAAACAATCATTGGTCGGGCTTGAACTTACGGACCCGACCCCGACCGACAAGGGTGATCAGATCCGCTCGTTAAGCATTTTTGGTTCGGGTCAGTTCGGGTTGGTGGACAGGCCTGCCACTAGGTTCAAGAGTTTTCTTTTTGTCAAGAAAATAGAATTCCACTCATGTTTTAGGATGTCACGACCCTTACCCGCCCCTTTGAGATCTTAATCATGACAAATTCCAGTGATTTCTCACTAAGGCCAAATCACAATCAAATATCACCTAAACAAGTGATAATCAAGAGGGACTAAAACATAACAGTGGAAGCAAAAGTCAGCCTTTTATTAATAACAAACCAAAGTCTTATATAGGTTTTACAAACAAAAAAGGTAAACTTCTCAGAGCTGTGCTTACTTACAAACTCAAAAGCTAAACAAACCATATACAAAGCTAAGTGACCACAAAGCATAGCTATCTTTCTACAAGTTTTCAAATATACAACACATCCCAAAAGTAAACACCCCGCCACACTACGCGTCGCTTCCTTAAAGGTGGAAAAATAACATAAGCCGAAGCTCATATGAATGACCAATACATAAGTTACATGTTTTCCATGGACAATGATAAAAACATTTCATAGAGATTCAATCATAGAAAAATAGCCTTGATATAAAGCACATTCCACTAGTCTTGTGTGGCTACTAGGCGTCCCCGGTAGTGGATAAGTTTCGACGTCTTGGCAATATCCTTAGCGTTTTATGTGTCACATTGTAGGAATGTCTTTACTAGGTAGGAAAACGTATCCACCTTTCATTGATATTCCATGGAGTTCATATCAAAATACAAAACATGTACGATAAAGCTTTGCAATAAAAAACTTGTATAAAACCATGTAATTTAGATATTAGGTCACTCACCTCCGTTCTACGAACCACCCGAACTTCCTAGACAATTAGGCAACAAAAACATGATTAGAAGATGCTAAATAAGCCTATCTTTAATGAATATAAGGTCCTAGAGTGAAAGATATGAAGTTAAACAACCAATCTCAAGAAATAATTTCAAGAATCTGCAATTTCATCAACTTCAACTTAAAATCTGACTTTGCACAGAAATAATTAAGGTACAAACTCCACATACTCTTTAAGGTCTATGAATCTAGTTTTAAAATCAGAAAACGGTTCATAATTTCATCGCTCGAGCTAAAAATTATGGCCGTTTCCCCAACATGCGTCGGTGCAGACTGCACAATTCCGAAAATGAGTGATGCTAGGTTAAGAATTTCTATAGAACTCAATACTTTGAACTTGATCATGAAATTTTTACCGTAGATAGAAGACTCATAGAGGAACTCTCAGTAAAATTCTTAGAAATTTAAGAACTTTCGAACTATCTCAATAAAATTCCCCAAAATCAGACAAACATAAATTTTCCAATTCTGCAGAATTCTAAACCAAGTAATTTCTGTTCTAAACTACTTAAACCACACAAAATCCAAACATTCAGTAGGGCTTTCATGAATTCTTCAACTCCCTAACAAAAACCCCACTCCCAATTCCAATTAAACTTGAAATCAGTCAACTAGGGCATGGAATTTAGCATACAAACATAGATTCAAGTAAGAGATGCAAGAATTATCAAGCTATGAACTTCAATCCAAGGCAAATAAGGTTTTCCCTAATTTTCCTCTCTCTCTCTCTCTCTCTCTCTCTCTCTCTCAATCTCAAAATGGTGGTCGATAGGAACAAGAATATAAGTACGTAGAAACTCTGTCTTGTTTTGCTAGGCTTAGAAAAAATTATAGAGTATGTGTGTCATATGCCAACTTATGTTCCAAATTTAATAAGCATGTAAGACAAATATTTAACTCACCTAATTAGCCCAAGTATAACACATAATTAACTTTAAGCACTATTAAAGACTAGGGCTTAGAAAAAATTATAGAGTATGTGTGTCATATGCCAACTTATGTTCCAAATTTAATAAGCATGTAAGACAAATATTTAACTCACCTAATTAGCCCAAGTATAACACATAATTAACTTTAAGCACTATTAAAGACTAGGGGTATTACATGGGAGTATGCACGTCTGTAGTTTTATAACTTTTATTTTTTTTGTATAAGCAATCAATTGAAAGGAAAATAAATTTACATAAATTTTCGAGCAAATAAATTGCTGCAGGGTCCTTGTAACGTTTTCCTTCTCTTGGTTGTGTCTTGCAAAATAGAATTAAACCATCAGAACAATGGTGAAATACTCTTTCATGATTTTCTCGTGACCACAATCCGTTGCTATTTCTTTGTTTGCAGGAACTTGTTGAAAACATGCAAAATCTCAAGAGAAAGGTAGAATACTTGAGCGGTCAAGAGGATGACATAAATTCAGAAATTAGTGAGCGCCGGCCATGGAAAAGGCCAAAGAAAGAAGTCGAAGTTTGGCTCATAGATGTGCAACGGTTTAAAGACGATGTACGAAGACTTGAGCAAGAAGTAGTCGCAGAAACAAATGTCTTCTCGCGTAAGCGGTTGGGAAGCGATATTGTCAAGAGGATTCTAGAGGCGTCAGAACTCCAGGAAAAGGGCAGAGATTTTAATGGTTTGAACAAGAAATGGTGTGGCGGGTGGTGTCCTGATTTGTTGACGCGTTCTGATTTGTTGACGCTTAGAATTGATGAGATCCAAGTAGGGGGGAGATTATGCCGATCAAAAAAAAAAAAGAAAAAAAAAGTAGGGGGGAGATTTGATAATGTCGCATCCCCAATGAGACGGCCCGTAGACATCGAATCAACAATGTCTAGCGAAGGGTTTGTGGCCTTCGAATCGATGAGAAAGGCTATGGATGAGGCCATGGAAGCACTAAAGGATGACAGGATCAAGATTGTTGGGGTCTACGGCATGGGAGGCGTAGGCAAAACCACCATGGTGAAACAAGTGGGTGTTAAAGCCCATAAGGAGGGGCTATTTGATTATGTGATAATGGCAGTGGTTTCCCAAAATGCAAACTTAAGAAGAATTCAAGGCCAACTCGCTGATATGTTAGCCTTGGAATTGCATGAAGAGAGTGAATTTGGAAGGGCAGGGAGATTGAAAGAGAAGATAATGAGAACAAAGAAGATCCTCATAGTCTTGGATGACATTTGGACGAGGGTAGAACTGTCTGAAATAGGAATTCCTAGCGGCAGTGACCTTGAGGCTTGCAAATCGAAAATCATACTCACTACAAGGACGGACCATGCCTGCTTCACAATGGGAAGTCAAGCCAAAATCCATCTCGATGTTGCCTCTGAGGAGGATTCTTGGACCTTGTTTAGGAGTTATGCCGGGGAGCTGGTTGAGTCCCACGATTTCCGTGATGTCGCGAGGAAGGTTGCTAAACAATGTGGCGGTCTCCCAATTGCACTTGTTGTGGCGGCAAGGGCTCTAGGGGACAAAGAACTTTTCGAATGGGAAGAAGCTGCACGGGAACTTGAAATGTCTACATTTAGAAACCTTGATGAGGATGAAAAGGTATTTAAATGTGTAAAGTTGAGCTATGACTATCTAAAAGGCAATGATGCCAAATTATGTTTCGTGATTTGTTGCCTATTTCCCGAAGACGCAGATATTAGAATATTTGAGGACTTGGTGAAGTATGGGATTGGGCATGGATTGTTTCAAGATGCCAACACAATGAATGTAGCAAGAGCGCGAGCGCTATCGGTGACCAGGCACCTCCAAGCTTCCTGTTTGTTGTTGGAAAGTGAACAGGAAGGATGTGTGAAAATGCATGATGTTGTGCGCGATATGGGCATATTAATTGCATCATCTGATGGAGAGCAAGCTGTTATGGTAAAAGCTGGTATTGGATTGAAGGAGTGGCCAAGGGAAGAAAATTACAGAGGATGCACTGCAATCTCACTAATGTCCAATGAAATTACAAAGCTCCCTGATCGGTTCGTATGCTCTAGACTCCAGACGCTGTTGTTGCAAAATAACAGTGATGTACAAGAGATCCCAGATGCCTTTTTTGAGGAGGCCAAATCATTGAGAGTGTTGGATTTGAGCAGTGCTGACATTCAACTTCTACCCTCGTCCCTTGGACTCCTAACCAACCTTGGGACACTTTGTCTGAATTGTTGCCAGTCAATAACAGACATATCCATTCTTGGCAAACTGAAGAAGCTCGAGATTCTTAGTCTGAGAGAATCTTGTATTGAGGAGTTGCCACAAGAAGTAGGAGAATTGGTCAATCTAAGAATGTTGGATCTCACTTTGAGCAACGATATCAAACAAATTCCACCCAATGTTATATCGAGATTGTCAAATTTGGAGGAACTATATATGCAAGGTAGCTTCGCAGAGTGGGGCCAAGCTGTAGAAGGAACAGAGAATGGTACTAATGCTGGCTTAGATGAGCTAACAAGCTTGCCTCGCCTCAACATTTTGAAAGTTGACATCTGCGGTGTCCAATGCATGCCCAACAATGTTGCCCTTGATCCAAACTGGATAAAGTTCAATGTATGTATCCAACAGAACAAGTTCACAAGGTCCTTAAATGTCCAATTGTCGAAACCCACAACAGTGCGCCCAATGGCATCGTTGGTCCTTGACACAACCATCAACACCTTGCCTGATTGGTTTAACAAAGTTGTGACAGAGAAAGCAGAGAAGATACTCTACATGGAGTGCGGAGGTTTGAATAACATCCTCACAGCATACGATCGAGCAAGGTTAAGTGGCCTAAAGTCTATCTTTATCCAGCAATGCTATCAAATAGTCCATCTCATGGATTCGGTGAATTGGGTCCCAAGCATGCCCGTGTTCGAGAACCTGGTGGAGTTGAGCATCACCAATATGGATTTCTTGAAACAGATATGTGTTGGCCAACTACCGCATGGTTCATTGTCCAAGCTGAAATTTTTGGATGTGCAACAGTGTAATGAGTTGGCGGATGTACTGCTGCAATCTAATTTGTTGCAAAGGCTGCAGAATTTGGAAGTACTTAATGTAAGTGCAAATTCTTTGGAAGAGATTTTCAGAACTGAACAGCTGGAGGAAGGACAAATTGTTCTCCAAAAACTGAGAGAAATGAAGCTGGACAATCTACCTAAACTGGCAAGGATATGGAACGGCCCTTCTCGACTAGCCATCTTTCACAACCTCAAAGTTTTAACCTTGATCAATTGCAAGAAATTGGGAAGCCTATTCACGCAGTCTGTGTCCCGATGCCTCTTGCAACTAGAAGACCTCTGGATAGCAGATTGTGTTGCATTGGAAGGGATCATTGGTAAAGATGACCAGGGTGAAGCAACGTCTATTCAAAGCCCATCTTCTCAGTTCAAGATGAAGGAGAATGGTGAAAAGCACGAGGAAGAAGTTATGGACAAGATCATTTTCCCACAACTAAAGAATCTATTGCTGCAAAATCTTCCTTGTCTTAGAAGTTTCTACTCCGGAGATGCTGCCATTGAATGCCCTTCCTTGGAGCAAGTGCATGTGCAAGATTGCCCGTATTTTGGGACTTCCACCTCTGATTTCAATAGCAACAAGACGATCCAATTCAACAACGAGCAGCATTTTATCCTCCTACAGAAAAGGTATGTAGTATATTTTAGTAAACTGGCCTTTTGTGAGTAGGTATACAACAAGCAGCATTCCCACTTCTTCAATTTCCATGTTTTCATTTCTGTCAAAAGTTCTACGCAATTCTCTGAGAATAACTTTTATTTTTCGCTGATGTACAAATCAAATGATTTCTTCTAGGCTCTGGGAGCTGAGACAAATTTCCTAGAAGAACAACGAGCACCATTTTCACCTCCTACGGATAATGTATGTATATTTGAGTGAAATGTTCAGACTTTGCAAGCATATACGCTCAATGAGCAGCATTCCCACTTCTTCAATTGCTATATTTCCAATTCTGTCAAAATTTCTACGCCATTCTGACTTGCTAAGCAAATTTCCTAGCTAGAAGAAAGTTGGCTCATCAAGGAGGAAAGAAAAAGGAGATCGATAGCTTTACGTGCTAGTTTCTTTCTTGGAGCTGCATTCAACAGCCAGTCTTATGGATGCTGCATGCTACTTGTTTGGCAGAGTTACATTGCTTTTTCACAAATAAAGACTGTCGTTTTTGTGCTTTGGGGATACACAAGGCAATGTTTTGTGGGTTTGCTTTCTTTTTCTTTCTCTAGCTCTCTTTTCTAGTACTTCTACTGTGTGTGCGCGCGCGCTCACTTTTACTCTCTCCATTCAGATTCACATGTTCCAGTGTTTGCCAACTTTTTTTGTCAAGTAAAAATCTAATATTTATGTCTACTCTTACATTTTCAAGTAATTGTGTTAGAGGGATGCTTAAGGGTTGGAGTTGGCTTCAGACCAAGGAAGCATCATGACTTCTTTTTTCGTTTTTCCACTCGGCAACCCTACACTACACTACACTGGCGGGACTCAATCCCGGGTGAAACGTGGGGCGTGCAAGTCCCTTTCCAACTGGGATGGCCACCACTTTCGAAGTGTCGTGACTTGAGCTTGCTACTCCCTCTGTCCTAATTCTTTTGTCCATTTTGAGAGTTCGTTCCATTTTTTAATTGATTATATCTCATAATCTACAAGGTTTTAGATGATTTTGAAAACTTTGACTTATAGTACTAATCGAGAGCTATCAAACAAAATCTATATTACACATAAAAAGTATTACCAATTGAGAAATATAACCAATTTATTATCCGGTTATGATATAACGAGTGACTACAAATTGGGTTCAGACGGAGTATTTTTTACATGCTTTCTTTATCCTCTTTACATATGCAAATGACGTTGGAAAATTGGGAGCATGCTCACTTGCTTTACATGTATGGGTAATGATAATCATAGTTGTCAACCTGCTAACTTACCCTCTAATCCATCACTGATGTATATAATTAATATGAAAAAAAAAAAAAAGTAGGTTACATTTTTAGCTCCGTCTAATTGCATTGTGTTTTGGTCTATCTTCAGGGGCTTGTGAGTAGTTCTTATTCCTATTTTTTAGCAGCTTAATTTCATACCTACCCTATGTTCCTTTATTTTTTTCCCTTTTTTTGTGCATTTAGAAAGATAAAAGATTTCAGAGCATAACCGAGTTCAACAACAAAAGAAAAAATACAAAGAAAATGAAGAAAAAAAAATAGGGTGGGGGCTCTCATATGTAAAGGACAAAGAAAATGAGAAGAGACGCCAATGTTTATGTTCGTGATTCCTAGATTCACTAGATTGTAATGTGTTTTATTCTGGTCTTCAATAAAATGTAACCGAATTGGTGGATCGCGTTGTGCAGTGGTAAACCATTAAAATCCTCAGCAAATTACCACTAAGGATAGAAAAGCGCATAATAATTCTCATTAAGGATGAGCTCAATTTTTAATTACCTTTAACGACAACCTCATGATGAAGATTACCATTTTACCCTTCATTAAATACAACCACCCCCTCCCACCTCCACCCCTTCACTTGAGGGTGGATAAAATTCTGACATTTTTACTTGAGTCTTTATAGAGTCTAGACCCGATGGATTTATTTTTTTAATTTTTTTCCTCTATGAAATTGTAATGGGCCGAATCCGACAAGGCAGCGGGCCATGCCCCATGGGCAGCCCATCATATTGGAGCTCGTATGGGCCGGACGCACATGTACCGAACGCTCGACCCAGTCGTCCCTTGGAGCCCATCTAGCGAACCCAACACTGGCTACGGCCAGATGACACTAATTGGTTCCCTGTTTTGTAAGCTTGCTTAGGGAAGGAGGGAGCTACTTGAAGGAGGAGATCCGACCCGTTGAGAACCGAATGAATCACCCCAACACAGAAATCAAAGAAAAAGGGTAAGAAGACAAAACAAACCAAGCACAAGGAAGAAAAAGCCACAGACAAGAACAGAAAAAAGATAGAGGAAAGAGAACAAGAAGAAAAAGGCTCTGTCTTGAAATTATGCAGAAGCATTCAATCTACTTCTAGGAGGGGTGAATAGAAGTTCTGATAAAAAATACCAATTCGAATGAAGATTAACTAATTAAAATTTAATATAGATGAATGAGTTGATTATCTCCATTAATCCAAATCAAAATTCAAATAGTGCAGTAGAATAAAATTGAGACAATAGACGCACGATTTGCGTGGAAAATCTTAGGGTCCTAAATAACCCAAAGCCAAAACCATGGCTTAACACTACTGCTATATTCTATTAATCAAAAAGAAGTACAAATTGCGAAATAGTAAAATCTTACCCACGTCTTTACCTATTTTCGCCAATCTCCGATGCTCCCAGAGCTTCTTCAAGATTCAACAGATGCACCATAAACTTCACGCTCAGTCTCCGGATTCAACCGGGCTCCGAATCGATCTCTAAAAGATTCGGCCACAGCAATAAACGGCACCAAAAAATCACAGGATGGAATAATATATGATGTGTAGCATGATCTCAATATACCCCAAAATGGGTCAAAGAAATGCAAGATGCAAGAACAACAAAAAAATATGGGCTGTAATGAAAACTGTCACTCTCGCCTACGGCCATCGTGCACCACTTTCTTTCTTTCACATAATATTAGCAAAAATCTCTCCACGCACAAAAGTACCTCCCCTTTTTTTTTATCAAAAATGCTAGAGGCATATCAGATGTGGCACACCTCAGTTACACCCCTCTCACATACAGGTGGGGACCTGTATGTGAGAGGGGTGTGACTGAGGTGTGCCACATCTGATGTACCCCTAGCACCTCTTTTTTTATATACTACAGTATAAAAAAAATAAAAATAAACTAGACAATCTGTTCTCCTGATATATATATTTCCTTTTTCAAAACATATTTTCTGGAGAGTCTATGATATAGATATACTTCCGGGTGGGTTTGAACTAAAAAGTTGAGTGGCTTATTTTTTTGTCCTTATTCAAAAAAAATTTGCTTTTGTTTGTTTGCGTCAAACTTTTGTGACTTATTGATTCATTTCGACGAAAAGAATTGGAAAAGTAAAAAATTTTGATCGAAACTCATAATTTTTTGAATAAAAACAAAAATAAGTCAATAAGTCAACTTTTTTTACTTATTCTTGTCTTTTTGAAAAAATTTACTCCCTCTGTCCCAAAATATTTGTCCGGTCTGCAAAACGGAGTGTTAAAAATAATACAATTTTTGCAAGAAAAATCAAAAGTTTTTTAACAACTTACTAGATATCAATGAGTATTTTTAATTTGTGAAAAATGAATTTTTTCTTGAAAAAATTGCATTATTTTTAACACTCCGTTTTGAGGACCGGACAAGCATTTTGGGATGGAGGGAGTATGAGTTTCAATAAAAAAAATTTACTTTTTCGATTCCTCTAGCCGAGACAAATTAATAAGTTACAAAAATTTGACGTAAAATTAATAAATGCAAATTTTTTTTGAATAAAGACAAAAAAAAAAAGTTGTTCCACTTTTAAAGCCAAATAAACATGTTTTGTCCGCAGAAAGTAAATCACCTTGTAGACATGTAAATTTTACAGCCAATCGCAAGTTGCCACGTGTTGCAAGACCTGATAAATAGGGCACAATAAATGGTCAATCCAATGTTGCCAAGTGTCTTTAGGTCAAAAGTTAAAATGATGTGAATGAACCAATCAGATGGTGCCACGTGTCTAAGTGATGCAGTTATTATTTTTATTTAGTTCGGCCAATAAAGTTAAGCCACTTGATAAAATAGTAAATTGTGTTTCTCTTCACAAAAAATTGTCTTTCTTACAGTAAAAGAAAGAAGGATAATTATTGAATTTTAATTATTTCTTTTATATTAAATAAAGAAATGATTAAATGGAGATAAATATGAAGGAAGTAGAGATTGGTCATAACTCTCCATCCTACATCTCTATAAATAGAGGTGCTCCTTCTCATATTTTTCCATCTAGACATTCAAGCATACAAGTTCCAGAGCTTTGAAGTTCAAAGCCCTCAAGCCCTTCAGAATTCTTCAAGTCTGCATCCAACAAGAAGGTTCTTCGAATCAAAACCTCGAAGAACATTCAACCCTAAGTCATCATCTTCTTCACAAATCTTGGAGAAGATTCCGCCGTTTGATTCGGGATCAAGTATCAAGCCCTCGTTTCAACATTCGAAGAGAAGAATCAGAAGACTTTATTTTCTTTGATAGAAAATATATCAGAGATTGTAAACCCTAATTTTCTCAATTAATACAATTGACTTTTGTTCAACATTTTTCCGTCTTTTTCGTAGACTCGAAATTTGTGTTCAACAGATTTTGGCACGCCCGGTGGGACACTCTTTGCCTCTCATCTCATCTCTTCAACAAATCAACAAACTCTCAATGGCTCCTAGGACTGCCCATTCAAAGGCTCCTCAAGCTACGGTTGCACGCTCCAAGTCTTCAACCGTTGCAAAATCTGGCTCTGGATCTCACGCAAAAGGTGTTGGTGCAACAATTCGAAGCAAGGTGAAGGTTGCCGCTTCCAAATCTGGCTCTGGATCTCACACTAAAAGTGCTGGTCCAACAACTCGAAGCAAGGTGAAAGTTGCCATTGCGGATATTGCCCAAGCCTCGCTTCTGTTTAAATCAAATCCCACGTTTGAGGTTGATCTACCGAAGGCACCGCCAAGCTCACCAAAATTAAATCCCGTGTTTGAGGTTGATCTACTGAAGGCACCACCAAGCTCACCAAAATTAAATCCCGTGTTTGAGGTTGATCTACCAAAGGCACTGCCAAGCTCACCAGAAGGGAAGGATGTCTTCTCTACCATAGACACAATGAAGGGTGTGGCAACCAACATTGAAGTTCCCTTTATGCCTCAGGGGTCTGGTTCAGAAATTCAGAAGAACCTGGAAGATGGCTATTTGAGCAGCTGCAGTTCTGACTCTGCCTCTTCTAAAAGCACTCCTCAGTCAAAACTCAATGTTTTCGCCAAGCCGACCAGTTCTTTAGTCATGGATGTTTTGACAACCAATGCAGTCAGTCTAGAAGAACAAGTCGCTAACTTGGCCAAAATAGTTGAGGGAATGTCAAAGACCCTAGAAGAACGTGAAGTTGAAATCGCCTTCCTCAAGAGCAAAGTAGAAAGTAAAGGGGATTCAAGTCGAGTTGAGTCCTCAGGAAAACAAAAGGAGGTACCTGAAGTGTTCGCGCTTTCTAGTGAAGGTTCGATTTCCATGGACCAACTGAAGGATTTCATTTTGGGCACCATCAAGCAAAAGTACGAAAAGGCGCCAAAATCTTCTTCTACTTATGCTAAGCCTTATACTAGAACGATTGACCTTTTGAAGATGCCTACTGGTTATCAACCACCAAAGTTTCAGCAATTTGATGGCAAGGGCAATCCAAAACAGCACATTGCTCATTTTGTTGAAACGTGTAGCAATGCTGGAACTGATGGTGATCTTCTCGTCAAGCAGTTTGTTCGAACGCTCAAAGGCAATGCTTTCGACTGGTATTGCGACCTTGAGCCAGGCACGATTGAAAGTTGGGGGTAGCTAGAACAAGAATTTCTTAATTATTTTTACAGCACTCGTCGTATTGTCAGTATGTTCAAGCTTACGAATGCTCGCCAATGGAAGGATGAACCTGTCATTGATTACATCAATAGATGGCGGCACGTGAGTCTAAACTGCAAGGATAAACTGTCTGAAACTTCCGGAATCGATATCAAAGGCATGCAATGGGATCTACATTACATTCTTCAAGGAATCTTGCCTAAAACCTTTGAAGAGTTGGCTTCTCAAGCTCATGACATGGAACTCACCATTGAAGCAAATGGAAGGCAAGGCCAACCAATACAAGACTCTCGTAAAATGCAAGATTCTCGCATCGTAGGAAATAAGCCAGACGTTCACAAAGGGGATAAACCCATAGTCAAAGGAGGAAAGAAAGATTCCATGACAGTGAATGTTGCACCCTTCAAAATCTCTACTAGACCTAAGACAAAACAAGTAGAAAAGTTTACTGGTCCAGAGGTGAAGGAGAAAAAGAGGCTCACGTTGAAGGAGATGCGAGAAAAGGTGTATCCATTTTCAGATACAGAGGTTTCTTCAATGTTTGATCAATTGCTGGATTTAAAACTCATTGAGCTCTCGGAGATGAAACGACCCGAGGAGGCTAACAAGGTGAATGATCAGAACTATTGCAAGTACCACCGCTTGGTTAGCCATCCCATTCAACGGTGCTTCGTCTTTAAAGAGAAGATAGTAGAGCTCGCTAGCCAAGGGAAGATTGTCTTAGAGGAAGAAAATGAGACTGTAGCTACAAATCAGACCGTAGTTACTCTACAAAATGACACTTTACAGTCTAAAGTGTCACCAAGTGTGAAGATTCAATTTGGGTCATTCGATCCAATTAAAGTAGTACGATGCCCTTCTATTCAACAGTCTGGGACAACATCTCTACTAACACAAAAGTAGATGACGCAGATGATGAAGGATGGACCCTTGTTACTCGCAGAAAGAAGAAGCACGCATCAAGTGTGAAGCATTCCCAAACTACAACACCAAATCCTAGTCCCAAAAGGATGCGTGTGAGAAAGCAACAAAAAAGGAGGAAACCGAAGAAAATGTCTTCAAATTTACAAGAAGAGACGCCTGTCCAAAAACTACATGCTCCATTCACCTTATGGGATTTCCTCCCTGAGAAAATTCGCAACTTCGGTCTTTTTGAGGTTTCATGTAGCACTATTAGTGTTGAAGTTACTGAAGATCCAGAATCTGAGTCATCTAAACATACTCCAATCAAGGCTAACTCTACAACTTGTGTCAGCGATTGTCTTACTTGCATTCAAAACATTACACTCTCTGATGAGGATTTGTTGCTTGGTGACACACCACATAATCGCCCACTCTTTGTCACCGGATACATATGTGAAAGGAGGGTTAATAGGATGCTATTGGATAGTGGATCTGCAGTTAACATCTTGCCGCTTCGTACCATGAAGGAACTTGGCATCCCTATAGATGAACTAGCACCTAGTCGTCTCTTGATCCAAGGATTTAATCAAGGGGGGCAAAGAGCTATTGGCGTGATTCATCTAGACTTGCTCATCGGTGATATGACTTCAAGTGCATCGCTTCATGTCATTGACGCCAGAACTTCTTACAACGTGCTTTTAGGGCGGCCGTGGCTCCACGAGAATGGTGTTGTCCCATCAACACTCCATCAATGCTTCAAATACTGCAAAGATGGCGTGATAAAGAAAGTGGTAGCTAATGGCAAACCCTTTAGTGAAGCCGAGTCCCATTTTGCTGATGCTAAATTCTACTTAGCAAATGTGGTGTTAACAGAGTTAGAGCCAATTGCTTCTTCATCAAGCTACAAGCAATCCAAAGCCAATAACCTGTAACTTAGTAAGACCAATATTCTAACTAAGGAGAAGGAGAAAATTGTTCAAGGTGTCAGTCATCATGTCGAGGAGGCATCAAAGAAGAAAGGGTCACCCGTATTTCATTTTGTGCCAAAAGTGAAGAAAGGTGGAGAGTCGGCCTTGGATGGATTGACACTCCCAATCGCTAACCTCAACGAAGTAAAGGTTGCTTCACCCCTAAAAGGATTTGTTCGAGCTACGCATAGCCCCGTAGTGGAAAATGACTCCTTGCCATCACAACGGACAAATGGCTTTGATCCAAATGCCTACAAGTTTCTCGCAAAGGCTAGACATAATCCTAAAGATTCAACTTTTCTAGGGAAACTCCTCCCTGAGGTGTCCAGTTACAAGATACATGGCTTGAACTCAACTCAGAAGATGCTAAAGCAAAAGGGATATGCTATGAAAGAGTCTCAAACAGACCTTGGATATACCGCACCTGCTCCTGCTCGCATCTTCATAAAAAAATCCTCCAACAATTATATCACGGCAGAAGAAGGAACCTCATTAGTTCCATCCAAGACATCTGTCTTCGACCGTTTGAGTGCTCCGAAATCCCAAGTGTCAATCTTTGACAGATTGGCGCTTCGAAGTAAAGTAGTCTCATCGTCTCACACGAGAAAATCCATTCAAAGTCGATTAGGGCCGCCAAGTGAAAGCCCTACGCACTCTAGCTTGTACGGGTCTGTCCATAGCAAATTGAGTCTACCAAAGGAGGCGTCCTCATCAAATGCTCCTCGAAAGTCTGTGCATTGCCGATTGGGTGTCTTAAATACTACTATCGAGAAGGCTTCAAAATGGAGGATTGCTCTCTTGTCAGAAGACGATAAGAAGTTGAAGAGCAAAATACCCTCTCACATGGAGCGTTGTACTACTCTCATTGTGGCAGTTGACGATGAATTGTTGAAAGTAAAGCGACAAACTGTGGTGTTAACCAATGTGCCCTCCAGAGGATTGAAAGATGGCCCCAATGAGGAATGCTTTACTTCCTCATTCCATATCACGGCTGCTTGTAATGAAGTTCAAGAAGAGGAGGATGCTGAAGATACTCCACCAGAGTTGGAAGAAGGCGTGAAGTCTACCGTTGACGATTTAAAAGAGATCAACCTAGGGACTGAAGATGACCCACGGCCAACCTACATAAGTGCCTCACTTACTCCTGAAGAAGAAATTGCTTACATTGAACTTCTCAGTGAGTATAAAGACATCTTTGCTTGGAATTACACGGAAATGCCAGGATTAGACCCAAAAGTTACTGTTCACCATCTCGCAGTAAAGCACGGCGTTCGACCTGTCAAGCAATCTCAAAGATGCTTCCGACCAGACTTAGTTCCCAAGATTGAAGCGGAGGTCAATAAACTTATCGAAGCTAGTTTCATTCGAGAAGTCAAATGCCCCACTTGGATTTCAAGCATCGTCCCAGTAAAGAAGAAAAATGGGCAAATACGAGTTTGTGTAGACTTTCGCGATCTAAACAACGCTTGTCCAAAAGATGACTTTCCGCTCCCTATACCCGAGCTCATGGTTGATGCCACTACTGGACATGGGGTTTTGTCATTCATGGATGGTTCGTATGGTTACAATCAAATCCGCATGGCTCCGCGAGATGAAGAGTTCACAGCTTTCGGCACACCTAAAGGCATTTACTGTTACAAAGTTATACCATTCGGCTTGAAGAATGCAGGAGCCACATACCAAAGAGCGATGCAAAAGATCTTCGACGATGTGCTCCACAAATATGTGGAGTGTTATGTCGATGACTTAGTCGTAAAGACAGCGAAACGAGCCGACCATCTTCATGATTTGAGGCAAGTGTTTGAACGGCTACGAAGATACCAACTTAGAATGAATCCCTTAAAGTGTGCTTTTAGGGTTACATCTGGAAAATTTCTTGGGTTCATTGTGCGCTACCGCGGCATAGAAATTGAACAAGCTAAAATCGACGCTATCCGGAAAATGCCTGAACCTCGAAATATTCATGAGCTAAAGAGTCTTCAAGGACGATTGGCTTACCTCCGCCTTTTTATATCAAATTTGGCTAGTCGATGTCAACCATTCAGCCGTCTCATGAAGAAAGGGGCTCCATTTGAATGGGATGAAGCATGCAATAATGCTTTCAAAAGTATCAAATCCTATCTAACGAGCCCTCCAGTTCTCACCGCCCCTATACCTGGACGACCACTAATCTTGTACATTGCTGCGCAAGAGCGTTCGGTTGGAGCTCTTCTCGCTCAAGAGAATGATAAAGGGAAAGAAAGTGCCTTATATTATTTGAGCAGAATGATGTTGCCACATGAGTTAAACTATTCCGTGATTGAGAAGATGTGTCTCGCCCTCGTCTTCGCAATCCAAAAGATGCAGCACTATTTTCAAGCTCATACAGTGCATCTCATCTCCAAGGCTAATCCAATCAAATATGTCATGTCAAAGCCAGTCCTCTCTAATCGATTGGCAAGATGGTCACTCATTTTCCAATAATACGAGATCATCTATGTGCCGCAAAAAGCCGTTAAAGGGCAAGCTCTGGCCCACTTCTTGGCAGACCATCCTATACCAGCCGAATGGGAGTTGTCCGAAGATTTGCCAGATGAGGACGTTATGGTAGTAGAAGTTCGTCCCCCTTGGACAATGTACTTTGATGGCGCGTCTCATCGAAGTGGAGCAGGTGCTGATGTAGTATTTGTTTTCCCAGAAGGAGATGTATTGCCTTATGCTTTTACTCTCACACAAAATTGTTCAAACAATGAAATCGAGTACCAAGCTCTCATTCTTGGACTGGAGATGGCAGTTGAAGCAAAGCATCTGCAACTCAAGGTATATGGAGACTCAATGTTGATCATCAACAAACTCCTCGACATCTATGAAGTGAAGAAGCCTGAGCTCATGCCTTTCAATAACTACGCACGTCGCTTGATTGCATGGCTTGGTGGTGTCACTCTGGAACATGTACCGCGAGGCGAAAATAGGCAAGCAGACGCACTTGCAAAGCTTGCTTCTACACTTACTTTCCCTGACCAAGAGATGCACGTTCCAATATGCCGAAGTTGGGTCATACCTCCAATCTTTGGCGATGAAGACAATGGTGAAAGGGAAGTGAATGTCGTCTCAGTTTTGGAAATTGAAACTGAAGATTGGCGTCAACCACTCATTGATTATCTGCAACAAGGAAAATTGCCTGATGATCCACATAAAAGAACGGATGTGAAGCGTCGCGCCCCTCGATTCATTTACTACAAGGATACACTTTACCGCCGATCTTTTGAAGGGTTGTTTCTTCGTTGCCTTGGAGAAAGTGAAGCAAAGCAAGCTCTGGAAGAAGCTCATTCTGGAATATGCGGCGCTCATCAATCTGGCCCCAAACTTCATTTTCGAATCAAAAGGATGGGCTACTACTGGCTGACTATGGTCAAGGATTGCATGGAGTACGCCAAAAGATGTCATGCTTGCCAAATCCACGCCAATTTTATACATCAACCGCCAGAACTGCTTCATCCAACTGTCGCTTCGTGGCCTTTTGATGCATGGGGGCTAGATGTCGTGGGGCCTTTGCCAAAGTCTTCTGGTGGCCACTTATACATTTTGGCTGCGACTGACTATTTCTCCAAATGGGCGGAGGCCATTCCATTGAAAGAAGTGAAGAAGGAAAATGTTGTCAACTTTATCCGTACCAATCTCATCTGTAGATATGGTGTACCGCGTTACATCATCACAGACAATGGGAAGTCCTTCTACAACAGTGCAATGACCAGACTTTGTCAGAAATTTGGCTTGAAGCAACACACTTCTACTATGTATAACCCACCTGCAAATGGTCTTGCAAAAGCATTCAACAAAACTCTTGGGAACATATTGAAGAAGGTGGTTGCTAAAGCAAGGAGGGATTGGCCTGAGAGAATGGAAGAAGCTCTTTGGGCGTATCGAACAACGTATCGAACGCCTACACAAGCCACTCCATACTCATTAGTGTATGGTGTGGAAGCTGTTTTGCCACTCGAACGTCAAATCCCATCTTTAAGGGTTGCCAAATCAGAAACCGTCACTTTCTCTTTAGGCCGCGAATCAAAATCTATTGCTTTCTTTTTCAAACGCTTCCAATGGCACTCACCTTGGTCAGAACTACTACCCTCCGAAAGAACTACGATAGCCCTCTTCCTTCCATCCGTTGGTTCTGAAGTCTTGGTAACAGCAGGCTTTGGCTTAGAAGATGGAATACTCAAAGGAGTTTTTGGCCTGACTGCCATAACAACTGCTGCTTCCTTGGTCACTGCTTTGGTCACTTCCTTCTCTTTAGGTTTTAAAAGAGGCTGAGCAACTTCTGAAGCCAGTTTTGACTTCGTAGTGGATATTTTGATAAGGTTCTTCCCTTTTGGAGTAGCAGGAGATGGATCTGGCTTCGCACATGCAAGCTTATATTTGCAGAAGCCGCTCGATGATTTTTCCCACCATTCAGCATCCTCTTTAATGGCAAGGCCTTCAGATGAATGCGACGGAATCATAAAATCAGCCCTCGTGTTTAATCTTGTGCAAAACTCCCAAAGTTGGTATATTGCCTCCAAAGTTCCAGTTGAGAGCTCTTCTCTTAACTTTCCAGGAATATCTTGACAAAATCAAAATTGTCTAGCAAATCGGTTAGAGCTATATGGCTCAACAATATGCTCATTACCACGACGAAGAGTTAAGTAGCTTGATCTGAGACTGATGACGTAATCATTCTAAGAGTCCGAATGCTTTCCATGGTCAGTGACAATTCCTTGTTGTGGTTTACCCAAGGCTAAGAGTGATAGAGTCGATGGCATGATGCTCTTCAAAAGATCACAAGCTTCTTGAAAACTAAAATGTTTAGCCTACTTTTCCCCCGCAAGTCTCACCATCCGGGCACCAGAATCAAATTTTGTGGAAGCAGACAAGAAGTAACTATCATAATAACGATCGAGCCACCCATAAACGTAATGGATGGGAAACGCTGCGCCACATTTGCTTGGATTAGGTGAAGCTGTGATCTCTCTCAAACCATGGTATATGCTTGCAAGGGCAGGTACTGCCAAAGAAAACCTCTTTCCTTGAGTCATCATACTTGCTACTTTGAAGACGCCTGGATGAATTTGATCAACTTCCTTGTTAGGTAGCACAAAAACACATAGCCAACAAGATAGAAGAGCAGCCAAATTGGTTTCTTCTCTCACGTCCTTCTCAACACCCAAGTCGTCAAAGACCTTTTGTGTATCTTGGGAGCGCGGCTTTTTTGCTCCAATAAAGCCACTTGAATTGTTGGATGTCCTGGGCTCGCCCAACCTTTTCTTTTGAAATGTAGCGGGCTGCTGTTTGTAACGGGATTCCTCTTTAAACCAGAACTGTACCCAATCATGGATAGTAACATTTGAAGTCTCGCTCGTACAATAAATTTTGCGGTATGCCAACAATAAGTACTTGCAACTTGGAGGAAGAAGTGGCACACCCTTTTTGTCAACACCAATGAGTTCTCTAGCAGAAGGCACGACCTCGTCATAGAAGATTCCATCAATTGAAAGTCCCCCAGTCAGGCGTAGGTCCCATAGGGAAATAGACACATCTCCGATTGGTAGGTGTAAACTATTTGTTGAGGGACACCAAAGCTCACAAAATGAGCGAATAAGGTTTGTGTTGCGAACATAAGTAAATAAGGATGCAAAGACAGCATCATATATCTTCGCACTATTTAGCATATCTTTATTCCGTGCGAGTACATTTTCTAACCACTCCCAATATCCGTCGATGAAAGAAATTTCTCCAAACTGAGGAGTCAAGTTACCCCATTTAGCAGCTCCGTTGATGATTCGATTGCCTAACAAGAGGAAGCGCTCAGAATCATTGTACTTCTTGTGTAGAGATGATCACAGTAATAGTGTATTGCCGGAGACAAAAGTAGACTTCCCATGATCATATAGTTCTCAAGATGATTCAATATACCATCTTGAGAGGTGGTGTGAATCAGGAGAAAGATCCCAGTCTTGTGCAAGAGCTCCAATGGCTGGATCATGAACCCAGAGGTCAACTTGAGTGGCTAGAGCAGCACCTTCGTAACTAATGGACAGAATTTGATGATCATCTACCGAACGATCGTTGAACAAGCCCATCACTTTGCGGAGCAAAGCTCGAAGAGGCAATAGCTGCAGAACAGAGCTCGAAGAAGCTGCGGAGCAAAGCTCGAAGAAATAAATAGCAGCTGAGCCTTAAAGCTTGAAGAAGTGGCGGAGCCTTAAAGCTCTTGAAGAAGTGGCGGAGCCTTAAAGCTCTTGAAGAAGTGGTGGAGCCTTAAAGCTCGAAGAGACTGCGGAGCCTTAAAGCTCGAAGACATGGCGGAGCAGAGCTCGAAGAAGCTGCGGAGCAAAGCTCAAAGAAATAACAGCAGCAGAGCCTTAAAGCCCGAAGAGGTAGTAGTTGCGGAGCAGAGCTCGAAGAGGCTGTAGAGCAGAGCTCGAAGAAATAACAACAACAGAGCCTTAAAGCTCGAAGAGGTAGTAGCTGCGGAGCAGAGCTCGAAGAAGCTGCGGAGCAGAGCTCAAAGAAATAAACAGCAGTGGAGCCTTATAGCTCGAAGAAACTGCGGAGCAGAGCTCGAAAAAAATAACAACAGCGAAGCCTTAAAGCTCGAAGAGGCAGTGGCTACGGAGCTCAAAGCTCGAAGAAACAACAAATCCTAAGTCTGCAACAAAAAGAGAGAAAAAAAAAAAAGCAATAGTCAGAAACATTAAGGAATTCCATGCATGACTATTAAAATTAAGATAGGTCAGAATACTGTTCATAAAAGTGGGACCCTAAAGTTCTCTGATTAAGCAAGCTGCAAACTCTTTGTATCTGAAAAATAAAAGAGAGAGAAAAGAAAATTTGACTAATGAGTTGTGCCAATCGAAACAGAAAAGGGCATTGGTTGGATGAGTAATTAAAACACATTGTTCTCGCTGCATTGGGGGGTCTACAGTCAGAAGCCATAAAAGTAACTACAGAAGTTTCAGAGGAGCAAAAGAGTTGTAAACTGCCCTTTTGGCTCTCGTAAAATTATTGGCTACATAGCGTCACAGGATATATTGGTCAAGCAGTCCTTAGAATTTCGGCTACAAAGGTGATCAAAAAAAAAAAGAGTAAAAAGGGAAAAAACAGTTGTGAGTTGTTTCGGTTTTTGATAATTTCAGCCGTGAAGTCATGTTTGCAAAATTATGGACGGTGCAACAAAAAAGAAAAGGGCCTGTGCCACCGAAAAAAAAAGAGAGCTTCTTTTTCAATTGGTTCTTTCTTCTCCTATGTGGTCTAAATTCATGCATGCCATAATAAGGACGATCAGGAAGAGACAAAAAGGAGTTGATTATTGAATTGAAAGCAACAAGGTTGACTTCCATTCTTTCTGGTGGTGAAAACTTATGAATTAAGAAGTAAACGAAGGCCTACTCTATACAGGTATTTCAAAAGCTAGAAGACAAGAAGGAAATTACTTGATTAAAGTTTGATGCTGACCCAAGCACACGGTTTCGAGAGATTCCGTTTTTATTATTGTTTTCAATATATATAGGGAATTAATTTTTGCGCTCTAAGATTTACTGCAGGCGCTCCACCTTTTTATTTTTATACTGTGATGTTGCTGGCAATATCAGTGTATATTTTATTTTTACACTGTGATGTTGTTGGCAACATTACAGTGTAAAAACAAAAAGATGGAGCGCCTGTAGTAAATCTTGGAGCACGAATATCAATTCCCTAAAGGGTGGTCTCTAGAAGCACCTGTAGAAGCGGGAGAGGGATCGGCAAACACAAGCCGAGTGGGCCCAATAATTCTGATGTGTTAAAAATCAACCTTCAAGAATTGTTCAAGTCTGCTATGATGTTAGGCGTTGGTGTAATTTCTATTGGTATTAATTCGTCCGAAATTTTTCTGGTGGACTTGTTATTCCATGAGTTATCTTATTGGGCTATCAGATTTTAGTCAGCAAATAAATTGGGCTCTCACATGTTGCCTCGGAAAAAAAAAATTTTTTTTACAAGACTACGGATTTTTAGCTCCATTCGTGAGTTAAAATCTTGGAGAATAGAATTCACTCCAAACTTCAAGCAAAAGAAGTAATTGCTGAATACACAAATTTTTGGCATCAAATCAAACCAAGTCAACATTTTCGAGACCCACTCACTTTCAGACATGAGTAAGTCTCGAGGGGGCATCTGTAGACATGTAAATTTTACAGCCAATCACAAGTTGCCACGTGTTGCGAGACCTGATAAATAGGGCACAATAAATGGCCAATCAAATGTTGCCAAGTGTCTTTAGGTCAAAAGTTAAAATGATGCGAATGAACCAATCAGATGGTGCCACGTGTCTAAGTGATACAGTTATTATTTTTATTTAGTTCGGCCAATAAAGTTAAGCCACTTGATAAAATAGTAAATTGTGTTTCTCTTCACAAATAATTGTCTTTCTTAAAATAAAAGAAAGAAGGATAATTATTGAATTTTAATTATTTCTTTTATATTAAATAAAGAAATGATTAAATGGAGATAAATATGAAGGAAGTAGAGATTGGTCATAACTCTCCATCCTACATCTCTATAAATAGATGTGCTCCTTCTCATATTTTTCCATCTAGACATTCAAGCATACAAGCTCCAGAGCTCTGAAGTTCAAAGCCCTCAAGCCCTTCAGAATTCTTCAAGTCTGCATCCAACAAGAAGGTTCTTCGAATTAAAGTCTCGAAGAACATTT
Organism: Rhododendron ovatum; assembly: GCA_019656835.1. Lineage (NCBI taxonomy): Eukaryota > Viridiplantae > Streptophyta > Magnoliopsida > Ericales > Ericaceae > Rhododendron > Rhododendron ovatum. Next base: position 7,713,225 of record CM033799.1, on the reverse strand, counting down.
AACCCAAGTCATCATCTTCTTCACAAATCTTGGAGAAGATTCCGCCGTTTGATTTGGGATCAAGCATCAAGCCCTCATTTCAACATTCGAAGAGAAGAATCAGAAGACTTTATTTTCTTTGATTAGAAAATATATCAGAGATTGTAAACCCTAATTTTCTCAATTAATACAATTGACTTTTGTTCAACATTTTTTCGTCTTTTCGTAGACTCGAAATTTGTGTTCAACACACCTAATTAATAAAGAAAAATGATTTTGTCACTCTCTTTTTTGTTAATGTCACTCTCCTGCAAGTGTATTTTTGCATTAAAAATATACTTGCACGGGAGTGACGTTAACAAAAAAGAGAGTGGCAAAATCAGCAGCCGTAATAAAGGAAACTAATGCTTTGTTTGGAACACTTTTTGAAATTTTTTTTGAAAAAATAGTAGGGGTAATAAATAAAAAGAAAGATAGAAAAAAAAATTGAAAATATGAATAATCTTTTGAAAAATATTTTTCAAAAAGACAAGCAAACAATTTTGAGTAAGGAAAGTTCCCTCATCAGTAAAGGACACTTTAAAATGATTTTGAACTAATAATACTGCTATGCATGAGATGCCGTGTAATGATCTTACCTTTGAGAAATTGGAACGACTTCGCAGCGGTCAACTTGGCGCAGATAATGGGAGGAGTATCGAGAGAAAAATTACCTTCTAAGAATCTACCCATTATAATTAAACAGAGTCGATATAACAAAGACATTAATAATTATTTTGGACAACTCAGAAAAGTGTTAAAGTATCTAACATGTCTCAACTAAAATAGCTTGGGAGAGTGGATCTGGCAACTCTGACATCACAAGGCATGCAAGGACAACAAGGACAATGGAAGCAAGAAAAAAGAGGAACTTAGATGCTGTTACACATTCTCAGAATAAGAACTTTTAGAAAAGACAGATAATTTCAAGTTCAAAAATTATGTATTTACGTAAATAATTTTTCTATCAATATAGATCTTGTTTGATAGTTCTCATTGAGATCTTTTAAACGGTGCAAAAAAAAAAAGCAATTATTTTCGTTATATTTGAATTAAAAAGTACATTTTTTTTTAAAAATGTTTAAAAAGAAAGTAGAACAGGTAGTCAACCTCAATGGTCAGTCACAAGCTCCTCCCAGCCTTTTTTTGGTTGGTTTGGACTTTGGATTGAAAAATGATAGGCACGTAAATGTTCACATTTGCGCCTTCTAGTTTATTCTTGCTAGATCTTTTTATATTGTTATTCGAAACTTAATGCTTGATTTTTGTGTTGTAGGTGTTGTGAGGTTCTAAGTGCCTGTTTGGGCACCTCATTTTTAACTTTTTCACTTCTCATTTTAAACTTTTGAGTGTTTGGCTGGTTGTGGGGAAAATGGATGTTGCCAAAATGAGTTCTCCATTTTTTATCTTCCCGTGCAAAAGCCAAAAAGAGGGAGGGAGGTCCTTTTCAACTTCTCTTTTTTGGACCATTTTTCCTAAGGACAATTTTGCCCTCCACTTATTCTGATAATACCCAAAATTACCACTGAGAGTAACATATCTTTCTGATAGATTCTTATAATACCCAAAAAATTAAGTATTCTAAATTTTAATCCGTTTGAACTGGTGGAAAGATTTTAATTTTCTTATCATTTTATTCTAAATGATCATAATTAAATTTTGACTCTAGAGCTCTTGTTGGTTAGCCCTAAGAGACAACTTTTTTAGGGCTAATCAACGAGAGCTCTAGAGTCAAAATTTAATTATGATCATTTAGAATAAAATGATTAGAAAACTAAAATTTTTCCACTGGTTCAAACAGATTGAAATTTAGAACAATTTAATTTTTGAACTATATTTTTTAATATATAAACTGTCTAAAGAGGTTGAAAAATTAAGTGTTCCAAATTTCAATCCGTTTAAACCGGTGCAAAGATTTTAATTTTCTGAATTTTATCCTAAATGATCATAATTAAATTTTGAATCAATGGCTCTCGAAATTAGCGATAAGAGATATTTGATTCTACGACTTTCTTAGTGCTAATCAAAGAGAGCCCTAGAGTCAAAATTTAATTATGACCGCAGAAAACTAAATCTTTTCACTGGTTCAAACAGATTAAAATTTGGAACACTTAATTTTTTTAGCTCAACTTTCCGTAAGAAGACTCTAACAAATGGATTTATCTTATCCTTATTTCTTCTTAATTATCAAAAATTAAAAAAAAATTAGTAGGAGACATTCAATTAACGAAGAATAATACAAATTCAAGAGTATAAATTTTATAAATTTGATTAAACCTTTATCTATACACTTTATATCACATAATATAAATAATCAAAGGCAACATAGTAAAAAATCAACTCATAATTCATTTTCATTACATGTCTCCCAAATACTATTCTTGTTGCAAAATGCATTCTGCACATATCATCCAAACACTCTACCAGATTTAAAAATACATTCTAACCATAATTCAAAAAATCAAAAAGCTAAAAAGTGAAAAATAAAAAGCCAAAAAATAGACTCCCAAACATTAATTAACATTTTAATAGGCCTTAAAAATGCTCCTATTGTGCGCGTGGTCTTGTGACAGTAAAACAATACAAGTGATTCATGTTTTTGGTGGGCCCAAAGACTTTCATATTTTTGGTGGGCCCAAAGACTTTCAATTTGGGAAAATGACGGCTCAGGACGTGTTTTGATAATTAATATCCGTCAAGGACATGCTAAGAACATTTGAGAACATTTGTTAATGCTGAAAATGTCCTTTGAGGGTATTAATTATCAAACACGTCCTTGGCCGTCATTTTCCCTTTCAATTTTGTCTGATAGTTGGACCAAGTGAAAGGAGGCCCAAGTCATTCTCGGCAATGGCATGGCCCACAGCTTTACACGTACGAGACCGCAGATTTTTCTTAAGTCGGCATAGTAACATGAATATATAAAAGGAGAGCCACGCATAGCAGAGGGGAGACTGGGCACTACGGCTGGGAAAAAAAGAACAGAGAGCTGCGCATAAGTTCCAACGCGTCAGAACCAACAATTAGCGTTCACGGCTGGGCAAAGGAGCAATAAAGGGTTAAGGATTGGTTCATACTTATCGAAACCTTTATTCTCCTGCATGGAGTTTTATTATTTCGTGATTGTTTATATTTTCTCCCTGTCCAGCTAAATTTCTTCTCTAGGGCGTAGATGAAGCTCGAACTCGGGGTAACGATGTTTATGTTTTGATTTAGTATTTTTATTATTCGAATCGTTGTTGTATGACTTGAGGATTTATTTGTGGCATTAATTTTCTCTATCAAATCTTGTGTATGATTTTCTAGATTTTTATTCAGGTTCATGCAACGATTCTTAATTGTTTGTAATAACTGAGTAAGATGAGTTGATAGGCGCGTGATATCATAGATATAAACGCCTACGTAGTGCGAATTAGCGCATTAGAGGCGCGGTTTATCTCATTTTTCCATTTGATGCCGTTATTTCCTTGGATTTTGTGTTCTTGTTTAATTTTAGGAAATAAGGCGGTTTTGTCGCCAAGTTTAGTTGGCGAGGTGTGGCAATCATTGGACATGCGTGCATGGCAAGGGGATTCAGTCAAGACAAAGATGAAAGAGCTTGGATTCCCATGAAAAGAACGCGATTGATACTAGGAATGTTAATATTGATACAGATGAGTTAAAATTGCTCCAGGGAAATTCGTATCAATACTGAGCTTGTTAGTATCGATACTTCTATTAGCATATGCGTATTGATACAGCTTTTGTTAGTATCAATATGCGTTCGTTAACTCTGGAATTTCTTTTATCCGTTGTTATTTTGGAATTACTTTGTTTTAGGAAAGATTAGTATAAATACTTTTAAGTTTTAGTTTAGTAGGGTTCGAACATTACGTAGCAGCTTTCTTTTTACGTTCTTTTTCTTCCAGTGCTCTTTTCCTTTGAAGTTTTCAAGTTTTATTCAAGAACACATCTTCCGGTAACTCGTATTTCGTTTTGTTCTTAATTAAAGTTATTCGTTTGTGCTTATTTAGTTTAAATCTTTTGTTTATTTTTTCCATCTCAAGAAAAAAAGCATGATTAATTCTAGGGTTTTATTCCTTTTATTTTTAATAATGAGTGAGTAGTTTTTCTGAGGTTTGGTCGCTGGGTAAAGGCGCGCCGCAACCCAATTAGGATTTGTCTCGCAATTTTTCGCACATTAATTTAATTAAATAATTTAGTTGGTGAAAACTACGCCCGTTGGACGAATCCAAGGCATTGCCAGGGTTCATGTGAGCAGGAACGGGGGACCAAAACCTGTTTGCTGTTGTGTACGGAACCGGCAACCTTAGGATTTGCATCTTTCGGAGTTTCCAATTCTCCCTAAATTTAATCGTTTTTAGAACTTTGAAAAGTGAGCGGATTCTGATTGGGCAACAAGCGCCGGATTCCCTATGACCGCGCCTCTCTTTTTAATCATTTGAGCAAGTTATCTGTTAGTATTAGTTAATAAATCAACGAAAAGACAAGGGGTGGCTATCTAAGAGCTATATTTAATACTACAATCCGAGGTTTTACAACACACACATCACCGTCCCTAGTGGATTCGACTCCGGTTTTACCGGGTATTGTGCTACATCGGTCTCAGCCCTACGCTTGGGGCAACCCATTATTTTAGGTCTAGGAATCGGTCAAGCATGAGTTATGCTCCGTAAGACGCGCCGTGCTATTAGACGATCTGTGCCATAGAGACGATTCGTGCTAGGCGGCAATACCGGCAATACCCCTTTCATAAATATCTGTAGGCGATACAGTAAGGGCCCGCGAACCCTAACGATATCCGGATTGATTCGAATAATTAACCTTTATCATCGCATAAATATTGTTACAACGGGTCTAGTGGATTCGAAACCTTAGATCTTTTCTCTCATAAACTCTCATTATTTCTTAATTGCTTTAATTTAATTTAGCTTTTAATATTTTTGAAATCCAACAATCAAATCTCTTTCTGAATTATTTTAGAAATTAATTGAAGTAATCTCAATTTAGCCTTCGTAATCCCTGAGGACGTTACTTGGAGTACTTACCGCTATCTTTAGGTAGTAGTAATTATTTCGTTTTATTAATTATTTTTTATACGGAAACAACATAATCAAATTTTGGCGCCGTTGCTGGGGATTACAAGTACAGTTGCGTTGTTTCGATTAATTTTTATTTTAGTTCGTAGCTTAGATTTTTTTTTCTATCATTATTTCTCTTATTTTTGTATGGCTTTTTTTGTAGTGCAAGTCTCTTGATTTTACTCGAGATAAATTTGAAGCTAACAGTTACTTAGCGTTAGAGGAAGTTCGGTGCAGTAGCTAAATTTATGCCAGTGACACTATGAGTTTCTATTTTATTCTTGTTTTTATATTTATTTGTATTTTTGTTCACTTGATTTTGTAGTGTAGATTGCAGTAAGTTTTATTTTGAAAAAAAAAAAACACAAAATGGCTTACTTTGAAGACTGCTCTTGGAACGTTGAGTTGAGTCCTGAGGTAATAAAATTGCTTCCCAGTTTTTATGGTTATCCCTCTGATAATCCATACTCACATATCCAGAAATTTGAGGAGATTTGTGCTACTTTATCCAACCTACATAGTGAAACAGTCAAACTAAAATATTTTGAGCAATCATTGTGATACAAGGCCATGAGTTGGTTTTTCCTTCTAATTCTTACTCAACATGGCAAGAGGTGCAAAATTTATTTTTGGAAGAGTTTTCCCCCACATATCAGATTGTTCTTCGGAAACACGAAATCGTAAACATTGCTCAAATCGAAGAGGGGTCTTTATTTTTATTATTGGGAACGGTATAAAGATTTGCTACTCTCTTTTTCAGATCATGGTTTTGCACTTTGGCGCATTATAGATTTCTTGTATGATGAGTTAAATGGTAAAACGTGTCAGTTGGTAGACATGATATGCCGTGGTGAATTTTTGGATAAAATTGATGAAAAGGGTTGGGATTTTTATGATCGATTTGCTGAAAATTCTAAATTTTTGGCTTGCAATATGAACTATGAAGATGCGAATTCTCAAGCTCAAGTAGAAGAGCAAATAGAGCCACTTGTTGTTAGCGAAGGGGCTAGTGATTTGGAATTGGAAAAAATCACGGAGTTTGACTTGAGTGATGAGCTTAATGTCCAACGTTTTCCTCATGAGAATTTTACTTGTTCACCTGAGATGACTATATATATGAAAACTCTTGAGGAGCCATTGTCGAAAATTAGCCAAATTCCACTTGAACATGCTAATCCAATGCCTTCAGTTTTAGATGATACCAACACTCCTTTTGGACAGCCACCATTAGAAGGGATTATCGAGTTAGAACCAATTGATTTTCATGGTGTTGATAATTTTATTGTGGTTTACCATTCATTTTTTTTAAATTCATCAACAACTCGAAAGTTAATTTGGTACGGAATGTAGACTTTGTGGAATTTAAAATTCTAAAGCGGCTAAGGCAATTGAGATATTCTAAGTATTTAATTTTGTGGCATAGTCGCATACAATTTTTACCGGGGAGCTTGAAGTGGGGTGGGATGTTCATTTTGGTTGCTCTTCGTAGTGTGATGAATGATTGGATTTCACGTGTTGGGAGTGCATGTCATTACTTTTTTGTATAGTTCTTGTTTTTTTTTTTCCTCTTTCTTTCTTAAGTTAGTTACTTTTGTTATTTATTTATTTATGTATTTATTTTGCGTTATGAGTACTAACATCGCAGATTGCTTCCATTCAAGTTGGGGGGTCTCCTCCCCTCTCATATCACATCCTACGTAGTTCTTCATTCTAGGTGATATTTTTCCTCTCTTTTACATTGATGTCCTCTCTTTTTATTTTTATGCTTTCAATGCAGATATTGAATAGTTCAAGTTGAGAGTAGGGATCACTTTGTTCTTTTTCATTGTTAGATTCAAAAACAAAAATTGAAAATTTGGAAAATAAAAAATAGTTGGATTCTTTTTGCATGAGATTGAAAGTGGTTTAGATTCAATCTTGATTGATTAAGTTTGAGATGTGATAGCCATTGTTTTAATATTGTGGTGGCATTGTAGTTCTTTTTGCTAGCTTGTCGCGAAAAATTTGTCATGGCATTTATTATTAGCACATTTGCACTTCACGTCTATTTGGGATTTGGTTGCTTGTGAACTGTAACTTGATCTCGATGGCTAGTTTAATGGAGACTTATGCCCATGTGAGTTTAGAGCTTTACATTTTCTTGGAGTGGTGTCAAATAAACTCTTGTTGTAAAAAAACAGAAAATTCGTTGTTGATTACATTATTTTTGTTGTCAAGTGTTGGGAATGTTTTAAATTGCCTAATTATTTCTTGGGTTTGGAAAGTTGCATGATTGTATTGCCCCTTGGAGAAGATTATAGGCTATCTTTGATATCGTGAGCCGGTTCATTTCTTTTTTTTCATACATTTATTTCTTGTGTATCTGTTTGAGCCTCTAGCATGATAACCATTTTCTTGTTGAGTTCCACCACCTATATTGTGACTTAAGAATGGCTAGTTAATCATGTGAGGGTGAATTATTAAGAAAAGAAGGTGATGGTAGGAAAGAAAGATGTGGCGAAGTTGAAAAAGAAAAGAAAAAGAAGCAAGAGGGCACGCATTATTATATTTGCCCTACGTGAATTGTTGTTAGCCATTCTCGGACACTTGAATTTTTACCTAGCCTTGAAACATTTTCTCTTACCTGACGTTATAACCAGAATTGAAATCCTATTTGATCCTAGGGGCAATGGGTTGTGCATTGGTGGATAGAGAGAGTTTCCAATACTTGGCATTCCGTTCATGAGATCGTGTGTCAACTTTATAGATAGCTTTCTTTTCGTGTCCACTTGTGCAGGATACCTTGCTTTCATTTACATAACTTTTGCCCGCACTTATTGAGAGTACGTAACATGCACCTTGTTTCGAGTGATTTCATTTGTTGAGTGCATGACATGGTGAGATTGAAGTCAAAACTCGGTCTGGAGAGAACTTGTAGTTATTTTTCACAAGTGATCGACGTCTTTGTTCACACACGCTAAGTTTACGTGCCATGACTCATTTTTATGACTTGATAGTATCTAGAACTACTTATGCCGTTATTTCTTTGCGATGACTTCATATTCTTTGCTTGAGATATCATTGAATTGTCTTACAGTTTTTCTGGTTTCATGTGGAAAGTATTCACAATGTTTGTGGGTGTTCATTGTTGTAAACCCTCACGAGACTCCACTCGTCCTCTAGGGATCGCCTAGGGCTTAAAAGGCTTGTTGCATGGGCTAAGTGCAATCATGAGTCCTACGAAAGTGGTGTAGTTAGAATTTGTTTTATTTGTTGTCTTTGCCCAAGACTAGCAAAGTGTAAGTTGAGGAGTGTGATAGGTGCGTGAATGTTCACATATGCGCCTCCTAGTTTATCCTTGCTAGATCTTTTTATATTGTTATTCGGAACTTAATGCTCGATTTTTGTGTTATAGGTGTTGTGAGGTTCTAACATTTTAATAGGCCTTAAAAATGCTCCTATTATGCGCGTGGTATTGTGACAGTAAAACAATACAAGTGATTCATGTTTTTGGTGGGCCCATAGACTTTCATATTTTTGGTGGGCCCAAAGACTTTCCATTTTGTCTGATAGTTGGACCAAGTGAAAGGAGGCCGAAGTCATTCTCGGCAATGGGCATGGCCCACAGCGTTACACGTAGTAACATGACTATAAAAAAGGAGAGCCACGCATAGCAGAGGGGAGACCAGGCACTACAGCTGGGAAAAAAAGAACAGAGAGCTACGCATAAGTTCCAGCGCGTCAAAATCAACAATTGGCGTTCACGGCTGGGCAAAGGAGCAATAAAGGATTAAGGAGTGGTTCATACGTACCGAAACCTTTATTTTTTTGCATGGAGTTTTATTATTTCGTGATCATTTATATTTTCTCCATGTCTGGCTAAATTTCTTTTCTAGGGCGTTGATGAAGCTCGAACTTGGAATAACAACGTTTATGTTTTGAATTTAGTATTTTTATTATTCGAATCGTGGTTGTATGACTTGAGGATTTATTTGCGGCATTAATTTTTGTGGAGGCTTTGGTTATGGCTTCGGTAACCTGGCCAGACCATCGTCAACCAAGGCCTCATATTGATACGATCTGCGGGACTGTACGGGCGGGCCATAGCGTATATCCTTCTATCTCCTCCTTCGGTGTTAAGTCTCCTGTTAATGCTTCGGGGTATCACCGAAGCAAGCATTCTGTTAAGGTCTCTCGAGAGAATATAACATGCCAAGAGGGGACTAGGAGCGATACGTGGCAGATAGGACCACCTGGGCCAGGTCTGGCCATGTGCTTCGTAACCGCCTTATCCGGTGCGACATCTATGATGTCATCCGAGGCGGTTACCCGAGCGTATCCTTTACGCGCTAGCTTGGAGCCCAAGTAAACCTAGGTCTATAAATACGAAGGGACTCTAACCTAAAGAGGTACGCCATCTTTCCCTAACCCTAGATCTATTTCCACCTCTGAGATCTAACTTGATCGTCGGAGGGTCACTGGGCTATCCTAGCCCTAGTGACTTGTTGCAGGTTCAGAGGCAAGTGGACGGAGCAATGGAAGAGGAATACTAACTTAGGCCAAGGTCCCTCTAAATTGAACCCCTACAATTGGCAACTCTGCCGGGGACCTAGCCACCCTTTCAACTTTCACCTCGTCCCCTTTCTCTGCTCCATTGAGCATTCCTGAATCAAACATGGTCGAGATCGACGATGCGCATCACGGTAGTACCGCCCACGGGCTCGGTTCCCTCGTGGATCACAGCCTGGCCTCCAGCGGAGCAGTCGCCCTGGGAAAGACCCATGTATCCGTCGGAATTGGCGCCGGAGCGTCAGTTCCAGAAGCAGGCCCATCTTCCGAGCTCCACTCCTACATCCGCCATCTTGAGCGAAAAATCGACGATCTCACGACGGTGATGGAGCGCGACAGACACGTCCGAGATGAGTTGGCGGAGATTAAACACCTCCTCCAAATCTCCCCGTCTCATTCCTCTGGGAGTCGTGGCGGAAGGAAGGACCGTCGTACCTCCCCTCGCAGTCACGAAGTCGGTCACCTACTAGAGCATAGACCCCACCGTTCCGTCAAGGATCGTCTCGAGTCACTTAGAGTAGTGGACACTCGAGCCCCGAGGGACACATCACACAGGGACCGTTCCCGCTCCCCCGTGCAACTTCGAAGGAGACCATCGGCCTTCGAAAGGCTCGGTGCTAGGAGCGTCTCTGCCTCCTCCACTCACTCGGTCCAGGTGGGCAAGGTAGGCCGGGAATATACCCCTAGCCTCATAAGGGCAGCCAGGGGAGATGACGGCCTTGTGGAGATCCAGACCAGGGGATACCGCGAGCGCCTAAAAGGCCCCGGACCCAGAAGCCCCATCGTCACAAACCCCGCCGGAGCACACAGCAGGAGCCCGATCACCGAGCGCCTCGAGCCTTCTGCTCGGGACAGCTACCGCCACCACCACCAGGAGCGCTTTCCTAGGAAATCGGTTAGTACTACCCCAAATAAAAAGGAATATGAACGATTAGACAAACTTGTTCCCAAGAAGCGTACAACGACTGAGCGTCCAGACGGCCCCAACCGTTCAATCCGACCTCATCGCGACGCATGACTTACACGACTCACGACCTCTCCCTTTACGAGAGAGATCAACTTGATTACCCACCCCCCCCCCCCCCCCCCAAAGGATTCACCCAACCCAAGTTTGCCAAATACGACGGCAAAATCAAGGAGTACACTTATTTGGTTCAGTATAAACACGTCATGTCCTTGTTTCTTCGGAACGAACCCTCGGACGACGCCTTCTTGTGCAAAGTGTTTCCTGCAAGCCTTGGCAACCTGGGCCTCACCTGGTTCAATCAACTCCCGGCTCGGTCAATTTCTTCATTTGATTCCCTCTGCGATGCCTTCATGGCCCGATTCGTAACTAGCAACAAGCACGAGAAGGAGATCGACTCCCTCTTAGCCCTCCGCAAGAGGAAGGACAAAACGCTTCGGCAGTATGCCGGCCGTTACTGGGAACTGTTCAATGAGATAGAGGGTTGCGACGGCGTCATCTCTGCCCGAGGATTCAAGCTCGGTTTCACCTCCCAGGATGAGCAAGTCTATGACGACCTCGCTCGCCATAAGCCAAACTCTATGAAGGACCTTATGACTCGTATTGAGGGCTGGTGCCAGCTCATCGAATCTAAGGCAAAGAGAGGCATCGGGAAGCCGACGAGTTTCAAGACATTAAACACCTCAGTATCCACGCCGGCCCCCGCACCTGTCTTAACGCCAAAGAAACAGGTCAATACCATCAAGCAGTCGCAGAGAAGAGGACCGAAGCCAAATGACTTCAACGCTGAGAAAACCGTTTTCACCATTCCTATCTACAGAATCATTGATCAGGTGAAGGATCGGCACTTTTTCTCCTTCCCATATCAAAAGCTAGGAACCGAAAATGGGAAAATCAAGAACCCCATCGTCCGATGCAGTTACCACAACGAGCAGGGTCTCTTCACCACAGCATGCAAGCCCTTTAAGGCATACTTGGAACAGCTTGTTGCTAATGGCCACCTCGGCAACTTCATCGATCACGAGAAGACGACGGCTGGGGCACAACGGACTGAAACAAACACCGAGGAAGAAGTCCAGACAATTCATGTCATACACGGTCCCCTAAACCCCGAAGCCGCTCGCATCATTCGAGCCGATCTGAACGAAGCCTCTTCTTCCAAACAGGTCATGTTGGTCGGTCCCGAACCGAAGCGCCCCAAAACCGATGACGGTTCCAAATGGACGATAACATTCACCGAGAAGGATCTCGACCGCATCCAGCTTCCCCACAATGATGCCCTCGTGGTCACACTACGCATCGAAACTTTCAACGTCCGTCGCGTCCTCGTAGACCAGGGCAGCTCAGCCGAAGTCATGTACTACTCTCTGTTCAAGGAACTGAAGATTCCCAACACTGACCTCCGTCCCTCCGAAGTTCCTTTTATCGGCTTCAACGGAGCTCCTATCTGGCCCATCGGCATGATTACTCTCCCTGTTCGTACCGGCTTGGTGACTCTTGAAATGGAATTTGTGGTAGTTGACGTTCCTAGCCCTTACAACGCAATTGTCGGACGCACCTGGCTGCATAGGCTTAAAGCGATTGCCTCCACCTATCACAAAGTGGTCCATTTCATTGGCACTCACGGGCATCAGGAAGACTTGTACGGAGATCAAACTGTGGCCAAAAAGTGCTACATCAACGTCGTTCGAAGTAACAAACAGACCTCCTAGATTAATCTCATTGAAGTCCCCGAGGCCCCAGTTTTGGAAGACGTCGGTAGATCCCCCGACGACAAAACCATAGAGGACGTGGCCACCATCCGAATAACCGAAGACGGTTTCCGTTTCTTCCTTATCAGTTCCTCACTTAGTGATACTGAACGGAATGACACGGTAGCTTTTCTCAACCGGAACATCGAAGTGTTCGCTTGAACCCCATATGAGATGCCTGGGGTCGACCCCTCATTCATTTGCCACGAACTTAACATCGACCGAGCCAAACGCCCAGTCTTGCAAAAGGCGCGATGGTCCTCTCCTCTTCATTCCGAGGCCGTTATTGAAGAAGTCAACCGACTCTTGAACGCAGGAGCAATCAGAGAAGTCCAGTATCCCAAGTGGTTGGTCAACACCGTCGTAGTCAAGAAAAAGAGTGGCAAATGGCAGATCTGCGTGGATTACTCAAACCTTAACGACGCCTGCCCAAAGGACTTCTTTCCACTCTCTCGTATTGACCAGCTCGTCGACGCCACCTCCGGACACAAGCGACTTAGCTTCTTGGATGCCTATCGGGGCAACCACCAGATTGCCATGAGTGAAGGCGATGTCGAGAACACGGCCTTCATCACCCCCCATGGCATCTTCGGGTACCTCGTTATGCCCTTCGGTTTAAAAAATGCTGGGGCCACTTTTCAGCGGATGATTACCAAGATGTTCAAAAGGTTACTAGGCGACACTATGCTGGCCTACATCGATGACATGGTGGTCAAAAGTTTGCGCGCCGGTGATCATCTAACCCACCTCGCCGAAGTCTTTGAGATACTCAAGAATCACAAGCTCCACCTCAATGCCGAGAAATGCGTCTTCGGTGTCAGTTCCGGCAAATTTCTTGGCCACCTCGTCTCCCAACGCAGTATTGAGGCCGACTCTTCCCAGATTCTCGCCATTACTCAACTCTCGGCTCCCCACAGCAAGCGTGATGTTCAGCGTTTGACCGGCATGGCTGCAGCCCTGAATCAGTTTATAAGCCGCTCTTCGGATAAAGGCCAGCCATTTTCGCACTTTTAAAAGGCAGCCGACGGAGCTTCAACTGGACAGAAGACTGCGACCGAGCCCTCCAACAGTTAAAGACGTATATTTCTAAAGCTCCACTCCTTGTCACCCCTCGGGACCAGGAAGACCTTTTCCTCTACCTAGCAGTCTCTCCACACGCTATGAGCTCGGTTCTCGTTCGCCAGGAGGATCGGGAACATCAGCCAATCTACTACTCCAGCAAAACAATGACTCCCACCGAGACGCGTTATCTACCGTTAGAAAAACTCGTCCCTTCCCTCGTCTCAGCTTCCAGAAAGCTCACTCCCTATTTCCAGTCACACCGTATCATTGTCCTTACTGAGTACCCTCTTAAGTCTCTCCTCCGGAAGGCCGACCTCTCCAACCGAATCTCACAGTGGGCCGTTGAGCTTACCAATTTTGAAATCCATTTTCAGCCTCGGACAGCAATAAAAGCGCAGGTGCTCGCCGACTTCATCGCCGAGCTTACCCCGCCCACTACACCTGCTTCGGCTCCCACCCCGAGCACCGAGGCATTACCAGGCCAACCCTAGCACAGCATGGCAGCTTTTTCACGAGGATGTTTGGAAAATGTACGTCGATGGCGCCTCCAACAGCCGAGGTGCTGGTGCAGGCATCGCTCTCCTCTCACCCTCCGGTGTCTTGCACGAAAGCTCAATCTCCATTAACTTCCCAGCCTCTAACAACGAGGCCGAATATGAAGCATTAATCTCCGGACTCAAGACTGCCGAAGCCATTGGCATCGAAGAACTTGTGGTTTACAGCGACTCCCAATTAGTGGTTAACCAACTCTTCGAGGAATATGAAGCTCGGGACGACCGCATGCATACCTACCTCAGCGCCGCAGCCCAGCTCATTAAACACTTCAAAGCAATCAGAGTCAAGCACATCTCCCGGGAACAAACCGCCGACGCCGACGCCCTTGCAGGACTCGCTTCGGCATGCTCGTCTACAGGACACCGTTCCATCTCTTTTAATTCCATTGACAAGCCCAGTTTCGAGCTTGAAGTGCTAAATAAGGAGATACTCAACATAGAGCTTGGCCCAAGCTGGATGGACGAAATTGTCCTTTACCGAAGAGATGACTCCCTTCCCGCTGACAAAAAGGAGGCTCACCGACTCCGAAACAAAGTCGCTCTTTTCTGGCTCAATCCCAACGGCAAGCTTTACCGAAGATCATTTACCGGACCATACTTATTGGTTGCGCACCCACATCAAGTCCCGAGCATCATCGAAGAGCTTCATGCCGGTGACAGCGGTTGTCACTCCGGTGGACAGTCCCTCGCCCACCGAGCCATTACTCAGGGGTATTGGTGGCCGACAATGAAGAAGGATTTTGAAGAATTCGTCAAGCGCTGCAAGAGGTGTCAGATGTTCGCTCCCATTATCCATCAGCCGGCCTGGGACCTTAGCCCTCTCACCATCCCCTGGCCCTTCTCCCAATGGGGCAAGGATATCGTTGGTAAGCTCCCAGTCACTCTAGGGGGATTCAAGTTCCTCTTAACCGCAACCGATTATTTCTCAAAATGGGTCGAGGCCGAGCCCCTGGTCACCATCGAAGAAACAGACGTCATCTGATTTGTGTGGCGCAACATCATCTCTCGCTTCAGTGTGCCGTTCGCCATAATTACAGACAATGGAAGGCAGTTTACGGGGCAGAAGAATCGGGCCCTGCTTGACAAATCAGTATCAAATGGGACACATCCACTCCGGCTTGCCCCAAGGGTAACGGACAGGCCGAGGCTGCAAACAAGGCAATTTCATCTGGACTCAAGCGACGACTCGAGTCACGACCGGGGAAGTGGGCCGAAGAGCTACCCAGGGTACTCTGGGGCTACCATACTACTCCTCGGCGATCCACCAGTCGCACTCCCTTTTCCTTAGCATTTGGAATGGAGGCGGTCATCCCTCTCCAAGTCGGACTCCCAACAATGCGTACAGAAAACTTTGATGAGTCGGTCAACAACAGCAGCATTACTTTGGACCTCGACTTAGCCGAAGAGGAACGGGACAACGCAAGGATCAACCTCGCTTCACACCAACAGGAGGTTGCAAAGGGTTACAACCGAAGCATCCGCCTTAGGTCGTTCAAGCCTGACAATCTCGTCTGGAAAAAGGTGGTGGAGAAATCCAAAAGCGAAAACTAATGCCCAATTGGGAGGGCCCCTACCGAGTTCTCAAGCACCTCGGATCAGAAAACTACAAATTGGAGAAGTTGGATGGTTCTCCCATTGCTAAAACATGGAATGCAAACAACTTAAAGAAGTTCTACGGATAGTGCTCGGTTACCGAAGCCCACTTAGTCTTTATTATGTTGCATTTTCTTTTAAAAGTTTTGAAGCAATTTGCTTATGTATTGGTAGCACTCCAACGAGTTTGAATGAGAATTCTCTTTTTGGCACTATTCGTACACTTTCACTATTTAAATTACTTATACTCGGTCCGTTCTTGCCCGGACCGTTTTATACCGACTTCTGGGATATTGTTCTCCCATAGGTGATGCCCTCGAACAAAATTCCCACCAAGTCACCCAGGCCCCCTCGGTCGTCTGGATTTCTGGTCACTCGCTTTAAGGATACTCGGTCTCCTCCCGAGCCCCTTATATCGACCCACCAGAAGTTTCCCACTGCTCGGACTCGCTGCGTCTCAAACCTATGGCAGAAGCCATACCCCTTCGTGGCTCCGGCCTACATCCCTATGCAGTAGTACCATCTCGCGTTTACTCGCTTGACTTATTTCCATTAAACAAACGGGTGTACAGACCCAAAATTCATTAATGGCTTCTGATTCGGTCCCTATCGACCCTCCTCGACGCAGGTGCTTCAGATCAAATCACTTTTTTCTTGATTAAACATCTTTTTTATAATTGGCAAAACTCTTCGGTTAACGCTTCGGCTAAACTTGTTTCTACAAACTTTTAAAGTCTCACCGAAGCAGGGGCATTATAACCCAAGGAGCAAACCAATCATATAAGCATTTCAAAGATGGCATTTAAGAAAAGAAAGCATTCATTCACAAAGCACTATGGGTTTCGGCAACAATCCATAAATAAAAAGTTACTGCTTCGATATCAAACATTTACAAACTCTGGAACAGCAAACTCCTAATGTTCGGAGCCGTCCAGTCAAAAGTTGCAGAATCTAAAGACATGAAATCTCAAAAATAAAAGAAAAAGAACACACTATCCTAAGAGCGAGCTAGGTGGTCGAGCTGGTCCTCGGGCGCAGGGGCATTTGGATCGGCTTGGTTCCCGAGGCCCTGATCCTTGGACGCAGGCTCCACCACCTCCTCCTCTTCCTCTGGAAGGACAAGCTCCTCGGGAGGCGCCTCGGGAAGTGTCCGAAGATCAGAGTCTTCAGGGAGGTTGAGCCTCCTCACCAAGGCTTCATGGCCATACCGAAGGCCGTCCAAGAAACGGTCCCGATGCAGCTCAGCCTCAATCTCCCGAACCTGCTTTTTATACTCCACTCCGGTTGCGTCCCAACCTTCATCGTAGCCTCTCTTCCTCGCGCAGTCAACCTCCGTGGCCCGGGTGACTCGCAGTGTGTTGGCATCCTCCTCGGCCTTGACGGCTCTGGTCTCTGCCTCCACCCTCTCCCTGTCGCACCGTTGGAAGTCCGCCAGGTAGAGCTCGCAAGTCTCCCGAGCCAGTTTCAGGTCTTCCTCCTTCCGAGCCAGCTCCCGAGCAAGCTTCTCGATCTTTTCTTCCTGCACCTTGCACCGGTCATTGATAGCCAATGCCCGAGCTCCCGCCTGCAAACAAAAAAAAGAGACAAGAAATTCAACAAGTGCAAACTTTCAGATTGAAGAGAACGGGACTTAAACCATTAACTTACATTGAAAAGGGCCTGAACTATCTCGGCCGTGACGTCTTCAGTCAAGCCAGAGATAGCCCGGGCATCCCTCCGAAGAATGCTTCCTTGGAGCATCCCGAAGGCCACGCCGAGGTTTTTGACATTGTCGGAGTGGTGAATCTGGCGGCCGACAAAGTGACGAAACTCTGGAGCCCAGGGGAGTTCCCTCGGATTGACCCAGGAGCCCTCCTTCGCTCCACCGGTCCCCCCTTCGAGCTCTCCCTGCTCCTCCTCGATCAGGATCGTCTCCTGATCCCTCCCTTATCCGTCTCCCCCCTCGCGCCGAGTCCTCTTCTCCGGGGGCTCCTGTGGTGAAACAGGAGTCGCCCTCGAAGTCCCGGCACCAGGAGTACTGGGGACTGTTCCCCTGCCCCGACTAGCCGGCCTCCGGTGCCTGAGGTTCAGCACCTTCCGAGTTCCAGGACCCGCCATTTCCTCGCTTAAACCGGTCCTCTCCGGCGTCTCTCGATCAACCTCCTCTCGAATGACTCCCCGAGGAGCGGATGTGCTTCCTTCAGCTTCGTTCTCTTCACCTGCCCTCCTTTCCCCTCTTCCTACACCTCTTCCAGTTCTCCCTCCTCGGCCTCGCCCTCAGCCTGCCCTTGGAACCCCCTGCTACCTCGGTTTCTTCTTTAAAAAGCTCATGTAAGTTGGGACGTACCTGAGCAGTTCTGGAGCGTACCGACTGGTGATGGGAATGGCGTAGGCTAATGTAATTTGGGCTCGGTTAGCTCTCTCCCGAAACTGTTGAACGATTCCCTCAGCTGTAAGACAACCAAAACAAGGAATCAATATAAGTACGCAAGGCATAACAAAAACAAAGTATCTACCGAAGAGTTATTTCTACCAACCAGGAGCCCCGATCCCAAATTGCACCCTGGTAGTGGTATCAGCATTCTCCTCGGGCCCGAACATAAAATTGCCGGTCACTGAGATGTAAATGTTTGCCCACTCCTCGGAGTCGGGGAGACGATCGACAAGGAACGTGTCATACCCCGTCCTGCACGAGAGGTAGTATCGGTTGCTCTCTCGGTTGACTCCTAAGAGGTATACTCCGAAGAGTTCCTCTACCCCAAAAGTCAAGTTGAACTGCCTCCTCAGCTCAATAATGCTTGTGATGATTCGGTAGGAATTTACTGTAAGCTGGGAGGAGGTAAGAGAAAGGGTCCGGAGAACTCGTCGGACAAATTGATGAAGGGGGAATTTAATCCCTCCCTCAGTGATTGCCAGACCATCGGTTATGGCTTCGGTAACCTAGCCAGACCATCGTCAACCAAGACCTCATATTGATACGGTCTGTGGGACTGTATGGGGGGGCCATAGCGTATATCCTTCTATCTCCTCCTTCGGTGTTGAGTCTCCTGTTAATGCTTCGGGGTATCACCGAAGCAAGCATTCCGTTAAGGTCTCTCGAGAGAATATAGCATGCCAATAGGGGACCAGGAGTGATACGTGGCAGATAGGACCACCTGGGCCAAGTCTGGCCATGTGCTTCGTAACCGCCTTATCCGGTGCGTCATATGTGCTGTCATCCGAGGCGGTTACCCGAGCGTATCCTTCACATGCTAGCTTGGAGCCCAAGTAAACCTAGGTCTTTAAATACGAAGGGACTCTAACCTAAAGAGGTACGCCATCTTTCCCTAACCCTAGATCTATTTCCTCCTCTGAGATCTAACTTGATCGTCGGAGGGTCACTGGGCTATCCTAGCCCTAATGACTTGTTGCAGGTTCTGAGGCAGGTGGACGGAGCAACGGAAGAGGAATACTAACTCAAGCCAAGGTCCCTCCAAATTGAACCCCTACAGTTTTTTCACTCAAATCTTGTGTATGATTTTCAAGATTTTATGCACGTTCATACAACGGTTCTTAATTATTTGTGATAACTGAGTAAGACGAGTTATACTCTGTAAGACGCGCCATGCTATTAGACGATCCGTGCCACAAAGCCGGTTCATACTAGTAAGACGGTTAGTGCTAGGTGGCAATACCCCATGCTATTTGGTGATTCATAAATATCTTTAGGCGATACCGTGAGGGTCCGCGAACCCTAACAATATCCGGATTGATTCGAATAATTAACCTTTATCATTGCATAAATATTGTTACAACGGGTCAAGTAGATTCGAAACCCTAGATCTTTTCTCTCATAAACTCTCATTATTTCTTAATTGCTTTAATTTAATTTAGCTTTTAATATTTTTGAAATCCAACAATCAAATCTCTTTCTGAATTATTTTAGAAATTAATTGAAGCAATCGCAACTTAGCCTTCGTAATCCATGAGGACGATACTCGGAGTACTTACCGCTATCTTTAGGTAGTAGTAATTATTTCGTTTTATTAATTATTTTTTATACGGAAACGACATGAGACGCGCCGTGCTATTAGACGATCCGTGCCATAGAGACGGTTTGTACTAGTAAGACGGTTCATGCTAGGTGGCAATATCCCATGCTATTTGGTGATTCATAAATATCTTTAGGCGATACCGTGAGGGCCCACGAACCCTAATGATATCCGGATTGATTCGAATAATTAACCTTCATCATCGCATAAATACTGTAACAACAGGTTGAGTGGATTTGAAACCCTAGATCTTTTCTCTCATAAACTCTCGTTATTTCTTAATTACTTTAATTTAATTTAGCTTTTGATATTTTTGAAATCCAACAATCAAATCTCTTTCTGAATTATTTTAGAAATTAATTGACGCAATCGCAACTTAGCCTTCGTAATCTCTGAGGACGATACTCGGAGTATTTACCGCTATCTTTAGGTAGTAGTAAGTTCTCTTTATTAATTATTTTTTATACGAAAACAACATGATCAAAAAGTTAAGAAATTTATTTTTTGTTTTTATTTAAAAAAAATTGTATTTTTTTGTTTTGCGTCAAATTTTTGTTACTTATTGATTCGTGTGAATGAGAAAAATCAAAAAAGTAAAAAAAAAATTTTATCAAAACTCATAGAATTTTTGAATAAAAACAAAATTAAGTCAAAAAGACAAAACAACTTTTTCAAAAGATGGGAATCGAACAAAGGCAACTTTTTTTTACTTTTTTTTTTCTTTTTGAAAAAATTACTAAGTTTTCATCATAATTTTATACTTTTTCGATTTCTCTTGCCGAGACAAATCAATAACTCATAAAAATTTGACACAGAACTAACAAATGTGAATTTTTTTAATAAAGACAAAAAAAAAAGTTACTATTTGACTTTTAAAGCCAAATCCAATTAATAGACCACCATTTCAAGACTCATTCATTCTTCAAATTAACACACTCTTAACAAATAAAATTGGGCCCCACTTTTTCCCCTTTCTGTCTGATAACCCACACTAAAACACACCAGGGCCGGCTCTAAGCCGAGGTGAACAAGGTGGCGGACTTTAGTCCCAAATTTTGGATTGAAACTAGGGCCCCAAATAGGTATAGTCAGATATGTAATATATATTTAATCTAGCATTTATATAACAAATAAGCTATCTAACTTAGTGGAAGAAGTTTCTCTATCCAAGAGGTACATAGTTCAAGTCTTATTGGCCAGCCTCCTCTGGTGGTTCAAGGCGATCTTTTGCCAAGGGACGAGGTCGGTACTCCTCCCGGGGTTCCTTTCCACGGCTACAAGGAGGGTTGCGCTGGATCCTAATTCGCCCGTCATGGCTTCCGGTGGAGTGGGATGGGGAGATCTGAAGGAGGTGCTTAATCTCTGCCAGCTCGTCCCTGACGTGCCGGTCCCGTTCCACGACCGTCATGAGGTCGTCGATCTTCCGCTCCAGGTGACGGATGTAGGTATAGAGCTCGAAGGACATCCCGGCGTCTGGCGTCGAGGTGCTGGCTTCGACGCCGATGGACATGTGGGCTTTGCCCAGGGCGTTGGCTCCGCCGGAGCCCAGGTTAAGGTTTCCAAGGGGGCCGAGCCCAAAGGTCATGTCGCTGGGATGTGGATCCTCAACTTCCACCATCTTGGTTCAGGAACTTTGAACGGAGTTTTTGGGAAAAAATATGAATGGGACGCTGAGAAGGCGGCTAGGTCCCCAACAGAGTCGCCAATTGCAGGGGTTCGACTTAACAGGACCTTGACCGTGGGTCGGGTTTGGTTCCTTCTGTCGTCGCTCAGTGCGCCCACCGCCAAATCTACAACAAGTTACTAGGGCTGTGGTTGCCCAGTGACCCTCTGACTTTCAAGTTAGATATAGGGAGAAGTATATAGGTCTAGGGTTAGGGTAGAATAGTGTACCGCTCTGGATTAGAGTCCCTTTGTATTTATTGACCTTGATATGCTTGGCCTCCAAGCTAGCGTGTGGAGGGTATGCTCGGGTAATCGCCTCGGGCGATGTCATATGTGACGTAGGGGATAAGGCGGTTACGGAGCACATAACCAGGTTAGACCCCAATGATTACCCTCGTAGCGTAACCTCATGTGACCCTCCTGGAGTAACCGCTTCCTTTTGGCGGCTTTGGGAAGTTGGGGTCGGGTAGACTCCACGCCCTTAGGCAGCGACAAAGCCTCGACCGGACCCGCTTACCGAGCGACAATCCGAGGGAGACGCTGTATTCCTTCAAGCTCTTGCATTGAATAACGAACCAGCACCCTTATGATCGCTCGATGCAGTGTGGCTCGATGAGATGACCGAGCCCCTGTTCCGGAGCTACTACAGTCCTAATCTCAACCCCCTCTCCATTACCATTTACCAACCTATAAAACGTATCAAAAGAGACTTGAGAATATGAATCTCATATGCGTATAGTTAACATGTCCTTAGTTTTTTAGGGTGGTCATAAGCTAGCTCTCCACCTCTTGTATCAATGAAGATTTTATTTTCTCCCATGAAAGACTCTCTTTTGTTAAGGGGTGAGTGCATGAAGAAGCTTGTAGAGAAAATTGAAGATCACAAACATGCTAGAGGGCAAACTAAGATCTTCATCGAGCTTAAGAGCTCTTGTCAGAAACCTTATAATCGCATCTTCCCGGATTTGTTTTCTTTGTTCTGTTTTGCCTTAGCTTCTCGGGTTTTGTGGGAGTTTGTTCCATCTTTTATGATATGATTTTAAGGTGGTTCCTTGTTTGGAAAAATTTCTCCAACATCTTATGTTTGGCCTTTTGGGAGTTTATTGAGCCTCATTTGATATCTGTAGTTAATGTTCCAAACGATGTACTCTTGGATTACTGAAAGGTAGAAACATATCTACACACACACACTACAAAATCAAGAAAAGACTAAAATATACACAGAATTTTTACAAGAACTTAAAACCCTAGGGAGCTGGGGGGATTACAAACACATAGTCAATATTCAAGCATTCAAACAAGCTTTGTAATTCCACAAGGATGATGATATACTAATGTAATGTAAGTTGAAAGCCTGCCATGAAAGTGAAACAAATGACTATTTCAGATTGGGAGTTGCTTGAGTAGACCTCACCAATTCTAAATTAGTTGTCAAATGTGTCACTCCAACTTTGGGGTTATGCAACATTGCTCAAAATTAATTAGTCAAGGAGACTATACTTGTACACCTCCATCTCCTAAAGCAACATGCTCACGTTCCAAATCTACTCCATTATCTTCCAAGTCTGCCCCATCAACTTCAACTGAACTTAGAGATATATTTAAATCTGGAACGGTGACAAGAATTGCTCGTGCCCAATGCAAAAAGCTCTTGAACGTTTTGAAAACCCACGAAGAGCACATAGAAAGCAGCACGATAGTGGGATACGTATACCAAAAGAGTAACTGTGGAAGAAGAAGAGAGGTCACCATCAATACAACAAGAGCGGGGGAAAACTCTCCTACTCTTACTCTTACGTGCCATATATCAATGGGACAAGTAAGAGGGACCTTGAAGGAGGTGAAGGAGAAGATGAGGAAAAGTGTGAAGAGAAGCCCAAATTTGGACCAGGTGAGATTACCCATCAATTCATATGGATCCCAATCCCGCGGGATGCTTGCTTGTGATTTCATGATATTTATTGCAAGTATGGTAGCATACCTAATATCAAAGGAGGACATGCTTGTTTGTTTTTCTCTTGAGATAGTGTGTGTTTCTGATTTTGTGCCTTTGTGGTTTTGATTGTCAGTTTTCATTTATAGAGAGAATTAAAGGGTGATCCCCCTCAGCTCAGGAGGAAAAAAAAAACCATTGTTGAGAGGCCCCACAATTGTTTGTTTCTTTTGTACAAGATCCTGGAATCACCAAATATTCTTTCTAGTCATCACTAATTGAAAACTAATAGAGATGGTCCATCCATATTTTTTATTTTAAAATTAAATAATAGAAACCTACCCGTTAGCAAAGCTGGAAAAATCACAAAAGTCCATTGAGTGATCCCATCTATTTGTTTATTTCTTACAGAAAAGACAATCTTTACAACGAATTCCTACCATGAACTGACATTTTCAGAATTTTCTTGGTAATTATTTATTCTTTGGGTATATTAAATGACATCACTCATAAGTTTTTTTTTTTTTTTTTTTTGCCACACATTATGCATTAGCGGAGGTTAAAGGAAAGTTAGTAAGTTAGTCTACGAGAGGTCTAGAGACTATTCATAGCCGTGAACACACAAAACACGCACGATAGAGCTCAAGCCCCGGCCTTTCTCTATGGAAGAACCAAAAAATATCATTGTGCTACAAACTCTTTGGCCGTAGCTTATAAGTTAGGACATCCAAAATCCTTAACCCACGACTTACCAATTTGTCATTCCAATAAATTAAGTTCATTCTCTCTCTCTCTCTTTTATCCCCTTGGAACACGCGTTAACAAAGTATGATGTTGACCCAATATTTTCGGAACATCGCTCGTATGACATGGCATATGAGGTTAAACACATCAGTGATGAGTCTTACAACCTAAATAGATGGAAAAAAAGACAACTTTTCTTCTTTTTAATGTTTATAAGCTTGACCGTTCGTTTACTTGTATGGCATGGCATATGAAGCCCTTTTCTTTTTTTTTACTTTAAGCTCCGACTTTAAAGATACCTTTTAACTCCGTCAAGATGGTAGAGTCGCTGATCATGAACTGAAATTTTTGTAAGCAACTTGTGGGAGACTGGAGGCATGTGCAAGGTAGGGGTGTTAGGGGTATCCCAACTTTGCTAAAAACACCCGAGACGTAGTATGTAACGCCCCAAAAATTGGATACGTTAATAAATAAATTTGCTATTTTGTTAGGAGAAAAACAATAATTTTATTTATAACTAGAAATCTCAAGTCTCCAAATGTTAACGGTAAGAAAATTTAACTAACTTATTACAACCGAAATTTATCCAAATAAGAAAATGTTTGAAATCTCAAAATGCTATGCATGAGATGCCGTTCAACGATCTTACCTTTGAGAAATTGGAACGACTTCGCAACGGTCAACTTGGCGCAGATAATGGAAGGAGTATCGAGCGAGAAACTATCTCCTAAGAGCCTACCCATTATAATTAAACGGAGTTGATATAACAAAGACACCAATAAATATTTTGGACAACCCCTAAAACTGTCAAAATATCTTACATGTCTCAACTAAAATAGCTTGGGAGAGTGGATCTAGCAACTCTGACATCTCAAGGCATGCAAGGACAACAAGGACAATAGAAGCAAGAAAAAAGAGGAGCTTAAGGGCCTAGTCAACCTCAATGGTCAGTCACAAGCTCCTCCCGGCCCTTTTTTGGTTGGTTTGGACTTTGGATTGAAAAGTTAAGAAATTTATTGTTTGCTTTTATTTAAAAAATAATTGCATTTTTTGTTTTACGTTAAATTTTTGTTACTTATTTATTCGTCTCGATAAGATAAATCAAAAAAATAAAAAAAAATTATCAAAACTCATAGAATTTTTTAAATAAAAACAAAAATAAGTCAAAAAGACAAAACAACTTTTTCAAAAGATGAGAACTGAACAAAGGCAAATTTTTTTTACTATTTTTTGTCTTTTTTAAAAAAATTACTGAGTTTCCATCAAAATTTTATACTTTTCTGATTTCTCTCGCCGAGACAAATCAATAAATCACAAAAATTTAACACAAAATTAAAAAATGGGAATTTTTTAATAAAAACAAAAAATAAGTTACTCTTTAACTTTTAAAGCCAAATCCAATTAATAGACCACCATTACAACAGTCATTCATTCTTCAAATTAACACACTCTTAACAAATAAAATTGGACCCCACATTTTACCCTTTCTGTCAGATAACCCACACTAAAACACACCAGGGTCAGCTCTGAACCGAGATGAACAAGGCGACGGACTTAACCTCCAAATTTTGGATCAAAACTAGGGCCTCAAATAGGTATAGTCAAATATGCAATATATATTTAATCTAGTACTTATATAACAAATAAGTTAGCTAACCTAGTGGAAGAACTTTCTCTATCCAAGAGGTACAAAGTTCAAGTCTTAGGGGCTTCTTTTTTCCTTTCCCATATGAATATTTTTTTCCCTCATAAGTTTGTCTTAGACCCCGAGAATCTCAAAGCCGGTCCTGAAACACACACACACACCTCTAGAGATGTCATTCCGCATAAATGACTCAAAGGGAGTGGATCCTCTCCAGCAATCCTTTCCCATATGAATATTTTTTTTCCCTCATAAGTTCGTCTTAGACTTCGAGAATCTCAAAGTCAGCCCTGAAACACACACGCCTCTAGAGATGTCATTCCGCAGAAATGACTCAAAGGAAGTGGATCCTCTCCAGGAACTATATATTCCAGACAGTTGCTGAAGTTGTCTCACAAGTGCGGGTCCTACAAATATATCTTCACGTGAAGATATCCTTACATTGTGAGAAAATACTTCTATTGGACTGTGCGAGACAGTTACGGAAAAGAATCTCGTCCCTAACTCAAAATAGTGGAGGTTGGACGGCTAGACGCCTTCTCTCCAGCTAGTACCATCCGACAAGAGTTGGAATTACAGCACCTATGGGGAAAATATATAGGAATAACTGTATGTCAATTCTATCCATTTTCGTTAATTTCAGGCACCCTTTGACTAATAATTCTTGGTCTAGTGAAAGACACAAGACATCCAGTCATCTACATCGAAAAGGAGAATTCATGAGAAGGTCTCGCGGTCTAGCCTAGCTAAGAGGCTATTTTATTTTGGTTTGCCATCTTATTAGCTTATTTGCTTCACATCTCTGAATGCATCTCTGAGACATAAGTTTAATTCTTCAGATTCGAGAAAATAAGACAATAAAATGCATAACGAACTTGGCTATGTCTTGGTTAGAGTTTAAGTCATATGGGTAAAAATTGTAATGGTATGTTACTTCATATTTTTCGTCACTTGAGCTAACTCTTGCGTTGTTTGACTTATCCACCCAAGATGTATGAGCGGACATTATCAACATGTGTGACCACCCATTGCAAAATTTCTTCGACAGTTGGAGCCTTACATTTTTTAGGGTTTGATTTTTGAACAAATTGTGCAACAAACTAGTTCAGTTAGATGTTGATAGTAGTATTTGTTCAAATCATTTAATTCTTGATTCAAATTTGTAGACCAAAATTTTGAACTTAAAGAAGTACTATTGGATCGAAATGCTTTATCAATATAAAATTGAGCTTACTTTTTGCCTGAACTATCTATAAATCAAACTGTACAAATAAATAACTGAACATAAATGCTATGAACATATATATCCAAGTTTACATCATTTCTTACATCCTTTCTCACAAGGGTTGGTGGGACCCACAGGGTTGGTGGGAGAGGATAATGTTGTGGGTCCCACCAACCCTTGTGAGAGATGATGTAAAATTGGATGTGTTCTCAGCATTGTCCATAACTAAATTGTCAAAGTGAGACATGGTATGAGCAATTACAATGCTAGTAAAATTCTCCTAATTTTTCTTGAAAATGTAATCCACTCACATTCTCCATTCTCGTTTTATACTCCTACTATTAATCCTCGCTCTCATAAATTTTAGTAGTTTGAAATATTTTTCAATGCAATTGGGGTGCCAGTGTAGTTGGCATGTTGTTTACACCCCATGCATGAGGCTTGGGGTTCAAGTCCCACCCTCTCCCCTTAACCCCCTTCCTAACTCCCCTCCAACCCCCACTGATCAATATCTATCATCTGGGGAAAAAAAAGACACTTTCACATTCGCACTCTCGCATTCCTACTCACGCATGCTCACATGAATTATGTGACTTGGAGCATTCACATCACATATCATTTCATTAGAATTTGTTGCCATTTCCATAAAAATGACACCAAAAAAATGAAAAAATGGGTGCTACACTCACAATGCCAAAATGCTGGCAATTGCTTCTGCCATATATGGCAAAATTGTCATTTTGTAGATTTTAAAGAGAGATTTTTTTTTAAAAATAGCAAAACATAGGTGCATCGCCTTTGTCATTTTTTGACAAGATGATACTAGTTATTGACCAAAACTAAGAAAGGGAATGACAAAATGACATTCATTGATGTGGATGCTCTTAGGGTAGCACTAACTAGGGCACATTGATTTGAGGGATTAAGGGTGAGTTTCTGTTAAAAAGTTTGTCTTCAGACTAATGACAATATTATTCGTTAAATGAACTTTTATTTAATGTATGCGAGAAAAATGACCTATCTCGAACCAACTGGCTAGTTCAGTTAGCCAGGAATCTTACATCCCAATAGGAGTTCAGGAGTTTAAATCTCCTCACCTGCATGTGGGTGTTCTTCTCTTATAGTTTAACCTTCCCCACAAAATATGCATCTTGCGGTATGAGCTGCAGGCTAGGGCTAGGAGTGTTGGTGAGTATAACTGAAAGGAGTGATGTCAAAAACTTTGATATCAATCCTGCAACTGATTCATTAACAGTTTAGATGTGCTAAGAATAGATGATTTTAATCCCAAGGGCTTCTTGTTTTCTTGGTCTAGCAAAAGTGGGGGTATGGGGGGTCAAGAAGTGTAGAATTGACGGAGCAACGTTGAATTATTGTTGGCTAAGATACTTTCACAGAATGTAGTATTTCTGATCATTTTTTTTTTCTAGGCAAAAGAAAGTTTCATTAACTAATAACACAAAGTACAGAGCTAATAGGATCATAAATACAACGGTCTGACTATCCATGACCCTCTTCTTCAAACCACATGGAGGATACTGATTTAGGCTCAACAGGCTGAACCCAAACCAGGAGGAAAAACCCTAAAAAAAAATCACAAGCGGTTGGTAAGAACCCAACACCTATTGGGATAAAGCTCAAAAAACCTATTGGGCCAAACCCAGCACTTAAAACAACAAAAAACTACCGGGACAAAGCCCAAGCACACCTAAACGGGCCAGGCCCCAAAAAATAAAACCTCAAACAGCACATGGGTCTAGCCCACACCTCACAGGCCCAGCCCACAAAAGAACCAAAACCTAACTCTACCCTAGCGCATCAACAGCCACTACCGCAAACAAGTCGAGCACGGCCGCAACCAGCCAAAACCCACCCCCACAATCGAGCCCCCACCTCCACCACAAACCGCAACCGCCCACCACCCACTCCCATTGTCCTCTAACTGTGACTATTACCCCATGCAACAAGGATAAAACTTGCCGATCAAAAAAAATAAACAAGGAAAAAACCTATTAAGTTATTAAATTACTCGATGGATCATAAGTCATTCAGGTCTCTGTTAAATATGTCTTGGAGGCAATACAGTGCGGCCATCCTATGGAAAGACTAGTAATAACCATGAAGTACTTGAAAGTCTTTTGAGGGACATGAATAAGAGCTGTTACAAAAACATAACAGGACTCCTGAAGCCAAGGAAAATCTAATATGAATCCAAGTTGCAGCATCGAATGGCCTTGCGGATGAGAAAGTTTGAAACCTTGAGAAGGAGGCTATTATATGAATACAGAAGGTTAACTAATGCAGAAGAGTCTTTCCAAAAGTAGAAATCCGGAGTTAGATTGTACAGCCTAGGGCATAGAAAAGTGCCTTATGATAGAATGAGGAATCAGATCCTTTCTACTTGTGACACTCAAGGAAGTAGGATTGAAGATGCTAAAGAAGTTAAAATGGTTTGTGAAGTTCTATGAAGACCTACTTGGCTCCAATTTTGATCAATGAAGGGGATGCTAAAGCTTTTTCTGAGAAAGGTGATAAAGAGGAAGCTGTCTGCTGAGCTGGGAACTGGACTTATTCAACCTTTGTCTGCTATTGCGATTAAAGAATGCAAAGTTTTCTATTAGGGGAGACAGAGCACCAGGGCCAGATGGTTCCAATAGGAAAGCAATAGATCCTAATCCAGTGTTTGCATCTATTGGAACGGATCAAAGGATATTAGAGATAAAGTGAGTACGGGGAACAAAGTTGAAGCCAAACAAGCAAGCTTGGGCTAGTAACTCTTGGAATATCTCTAAAAGATTGCTTAGGAATCTACATGTTAGACTCAATAGAGTAGTGATCTTTTGCATGGCTAGCTGTTTTGCTGTTGTGTGTTGGTTTTTTTCCTGTTTATCATTGCCAGGGGATTCCCTGAATTGATTGTAACAATATGTTTTTTCTTTGTATATTTTCAATTTACCACCCCAAAAAAATGTGCCCAATGTAGAATACCCCAATAGAGTAGAATACCTAAACAACCCACACCTCAACACATTGAAGAAGAAATTGGAAGACAAAACTTGAAAGGGCAAATTCGTAATTTCATACTATGTCTTGGCTTACCATGCTAGGTTCTTTTATTACAAGTGTATTGATATATATATATATATATATATATATATATATATATATATATATATACAGAGCCCTTCTATTGCGGGCGTCCACATTTTCCTTATGTGCGGACTTCTTTTTTGAGCCGTTGGATCTCATCCAACGGCTGAGATTTTAAAGAGAAATCGCGGGTTATATAGAGCCGTGGGTCGGGTAAAATCTTGTCCGCGGGTCATCCGGACTGAGCAGCCGGATCCAACAAAACCCCCAAATCCCTCATTTCACGCGTTCTCAACGCGGACGAAGAGAGAGAAGAAGAACAGAGGCGACGAGGAACAACGACGGACGACCCGCGGCTGAGAAGACGACGAACTTCTTCGATTGATCGAAGAAGCGGACGACTCACAACCACAAGGTCTCTCTCTCTCTCTCTCGATTTGACCCACAACCACAAGGTCTCTCTCTCTCTCTCGATTTGACCCACAACCACAAGGTCTCTCTCTCTCTCTCTCTCTCTCTCTCTCTCTCTCTCTCTCTCTCTCTCTCTCTCTCTCTCTCTCTCTCTCTCGATTTTCCCCGGAAACCCTAACTCGATTTTCTTCTCTCTCCAGTCAAAGACACGAAGCTCTCTCTCGATCTGGTGAAGTAGAACACGAAAGACCACCAGATTAGGGCTCCATTTGAAGGTATCTTACTCTCTCGGTTTGGATCTTTTTATCATTTTTTTTCCAGAAAATGTAACGCAAAAAAAAAGAGGTTTACAAGGAAAATCTGCATTTTATTTTTATTTGGAGTTAGGGCTTCTTCTTCTTTTTTAAGAAAGTTGGTTTACAAGGAAAATCCCAGTTTCGAGTTTGGGTTCTTCGATTATGGCTGCTCAATTAAATAGGAGTAGTAGTATACTAGTCCTACTACTTTTGAATATTTCCTTCCTTCCAACGGATCGTGACTAACGTTTCAAAGGGGCTGGGTTTTAGTTTGGTTGAATTGATTTTATGGTGCTTTGATTTGAATTCTCAGGTTATTTTAATTTCTTAAACAAAGAGAGTAGTACGCGCGTATTAGATGTAATGCCTAGTAGATTCAGATCGTCAAATGGGTTGAGCTGAAAAAGTTAGTGCTAGTCTTTTAATGAAGCAAGTGACACCATATATTGTTGCATATAATATGCCCCTTCTAGTTAAAATGGGATTAGAGTATTCACTATACCAACGTTGAATAAGGTTGAGTTGGCATTTTTTGGCCAAATTTGAAGGCTATATTTGCTGATTCAATATCAATGGTTTCCCGCATCGATGTATGTGCGGCGCAACCATCCTCTATTGAAGTATTTTTTCTAATGTATACATCAAGGTGGGGTACCGTTCTCTTGGCTAATGTTAGTTTCATTAGAATATATATTTATAAGAAGAGTTGCTTACTTATATATGAAAAAGTCTTACAAAACATTTGGGTCACTCACTTTTCGATTGTGGTCATTTGTAGAGAATAGCTTCCACAAAAAATCCAACAAACAACATCCACAATTGGTGGTGGGGGTCCAGGAGTAGTGTTTGTTGTTTGTTAGGCAGTAGTAGCACACACAGAGCGATCGTTGGTATCTTGTACTATTTGTTTGAATTATTGGAATTGTGTTAATAATAATAAAGTTGGAGATAGTGGAGGTGGCTTTGCCCCCATTACCATACCATTATGGATTGTGTCTATCAGAGCACCACACTTGAAAAATAGACTGTTGCTATCAATCATGAACTTTTTGCTGCACTTTTTATAACCCATATAATCAAGTATTTTATGCAAATAGGAGTATGTTTACTAATGTGGAACCATTTTTTGCAATATTAGGGAGACATTTTAAGCCAAAATGTCTTCAAGCACAACGGGAAGTTCTAAAAATCAAAAGTATATCAAGTATAAGAACAGGACATGCCACTGCGGGAAAAGGGCTGCGGTGAAAATTTCAGAATCCGAAAAAAATCCAGGAAGGCAATATTATCGTTGTAAACTTGAGATTAATCAAGGTGGCTGCCATGCTTGGGATTGGTGCAACCCCATCAATATGCATAACCAAATACAAGTTCCAACATCTACATATGCACCCAATGACAATGTGGATGCAATATCTGCAGTGGAGTTGGTACCACCGGTGCAAGAGTTCAAAAGGAAGGCAACAAACACAAACTTCATAACTGTTGTAAGCTTGATATTTTCTAGAATAGCTCTTGTAATGGCCATGACAGCTATAATGAAGTCTTAAGCTTGTTGGATTGGATCTTTGTTGTATGTTATGTACATTATGTTAAGAATTGATCTTTTTGTATGCACACTAAGACCTTGATTAACAGTTTGATTATCAGCTTCCTGTATCATCTTTTTGTCACAATTTGGATGGTTAATTTGTCAAATGCCTACCCAAGCTGCCGTGAGTCTCCGGTGAGAGATTTAATACTCCTTTTTTTGTCAAGCAGCCGTAAGTTTTTGATGGGATATTTGACTTGCCTTTATTTGGTAAGCGGTCGTAAGCCCCCAAACTCTGTGAATCCCTAGTCTAATGAACCTGGGACACCTCTGGTATGTCATAAAGCAGAGTCCACCTTCCCTGGTATTGATTCTTGTAAGTCCCCAAACTCTGGGGATGTTGTGTATTTATTATTCAACTTGTTTGTCTTGCAGTTTATATGTTGATTACATAGCAATAATTTGGGATCTTTTTGTATACAAATTTGTATTGAATAGACAAATTTGTATCGAATAGACAAAAAAGTTCAAGTTGATTAGAGCCCTTTTTTGCTTCTGCATATTGGTGGTAAGAGACTTTAAAGCTGACTCATTTCTGGAGGGACATTGCTGGCAATAAGTTACTCACTCTGTATGTGCACTTTGGATATGGATTTCTAAGTATGTATCTCAATACAAGCTTGATCTGGCTGAGCGTCACTCACTGAAAATAGCAAAACGGAACTATATCGTAACTTATTGAACTACCATGTGCTGCTGTGATGGGAGATTACATTTGGTTTTTTAGATATCTTCACACATGAGATTAGCAGCTTTAGACGTTCAAGTGTGGATTTCAAACTGCTAGTAATTGTTTTCACAGAAGTAATGGTTTGCTTCTTGGGAGCTTGATCTCTTGTTTGCATTTTATATTTCTAGCCCTTCTTCTTTTTGTCTCATGTTTCCTTCTAGTCTTTTCTCTCATCTAAGGGAGGGAAATATGCAAAACCCAAATCCAGCCACTACGAATAAACGAAATACAGAAAACACCAAGACTTGTGGCTGGCTGACGCCACAACAATCAATCAATTGACAGATTACATACACATTAGTAAGAAAAAGGAGGAAATCCTTGTACCTTTTATACTTACATTTGAGAGAGAGGGAAATACAATAACTGGGTGTAAGAGTAAAAACAAAAGAAAAGCTCAGCGATTATACACCATCACCCTCCTTATTGACCATACATAGAAAAAATACGTCGTCGTTGCTAATACTTTTACCCAAAAGAAATACATACAATGTTCTTGATACTTTTTGGGAAGAGTCAATGGGGCATAGTTCGAAACTCAATATCAACCGGTGTTTTTTTTATCCATAATATCAACTCGGGTTTGAACATACAAAATGGTCAAGTGACGCAAACTCTAAGTTTTGCAGAAGTCTCCTCTAGTTACATTCTGGTCTAGATAGAATGTATATCACCTATGGAAGACCCAACATCTTTCAACATAGAGCAAGGAACAACAGCATGAGTATACACAGCAAGGAACAACAGCATGAGTATACACAGAAGTGTACTAGATAGTCAGACTACTAAGCAGCCACACAGCAAAACAGATCACTAAACAGCCACACAGCAAAACAGATCACTATCCAAAAACTTCCAAATTCATCTACATTTTGAAGCATCAATCCATGTGCAAGCACCAATCTATCCTGCAACCCGAATAAGTAACAATATCAGTAGAAGAAAAAATTGGCAAGAACAACCATTGAAATAAACTTAGATGTACCACAAACACTTACACTCATCGTCAACGTCGTCATCGTCCTCGTCCCCATCGTCATCGTCCTCGTCCTCACTCATCCTAACATCTTGTGGAGAACTAGGAAACAAATACAACTATTAACATTTTAACAACTAAACAATCAAATATAGGACAATGTAGAATTAATAAACAAATACACGTACATGTTGCGAAGTTTTGGACAATTTCTTTTGTCATGTGACTGTCCCGTTAACCCACAACCATTGCAACGCCAACTCTTCTTGACCGCCTTTTCTTTTCCTCCCTTTAATCGTTTACCACAACCCTTTGCCCTAACTTGAGGCGGTTCTTTAAAAATATGTTCACGAGGAATAGACACTTGGCTAACACTAGCACCCAATTTCCCACCTTCACTTCCAAGAGACATGGCATGTACCTTATTTTGAACCGAACACAAAGTTTCTTCCAAAAGCTCACTTCCGTATTCAGTTAATACGGCGTCATCAATTACACTGTAAGCAAGTTTGAAGAGTTTATTTCGCCTTTCCAACACAGAAGTGCCACATATTTCTTCGACAGACCCACCCAAATCATTTACAACTGTTTTAATTTTTGCCGATTTCGTCCACCTCACCAAAATTAACTCATCAGGAAGATCAAGAATCTGCATTCTATGGAAGTAAGCCAATGAATGCCGACATAGAATTCCGTCAAATTCAAACATCTTACAACTACAACTTACATGTTCTGATGACTTATTTACCAAAAGATTACGAACCCTCGAACCACTCACCTTTGCCCTCTCAACAGTGTAGAAATGATAGTGTTCATCCTCATGTGTCATCTTAACCATGTACGCCCCACTTTGGAAGAGTTCATCTTGAAACTTGTGAAATATGGCCAATGTATACAACTCACTCATTGTGGACTCTATGGGAAACGATGTAATCAGTTGTGGCTTCTCATTGAGATCTTTATGATCCAAATCCAATTCATTATGCCGTATGTGAGCAAGCCCCCTAGCAAACCGCATGACAAAGTCGTACAATGAATTATTTAAAGAAACATACTTCTTGAAAAAGGAATGCGAAATCTCAGCCCTTTGACTACTAGTCATGTGGGCGGAAAACATGTATTTCATATATGCCGGAATCCATCTCTCACGGATTTCGTACATAGCTTTCAACCATTCATTGGAGGATAAATTGGATTTGTGTACAACATCTGCCCATCTAGCCTCAAACTCTTCAGGGCTATCAGAATTCCATATGCATTGTTTGAACTCGTCATAATGATCTTTATAAGATAATGCACTTATCTTTTCAGAAAATTTACTCACAATATGCCAAATGCAATATCTATGGTGTGTAGTTGGAAGAACATTAGCAAATGCCTTTGTCATCACCGGATCCTGATCAGTTATGATCATTTTGGGCGGGCCTCCTGGCATTGCTTTCAACCATTCTTTGAATAGCCACTCAAAAGATTCACTCGATTCATCACTTAAAAGCCCACACCCAAATAGCGTAGTCTGCCTGTGGTGATTAACCCCCAGTATAGGTGCAAATATCATACGGTATCGGTTTGTGTTGTACGCTGTATCAAAAACCACAACGTCCCCAAAATATTGATATGACTTCCTAGCCGTGGCATCTGCCCAAAAACAATGAGTCAACCTCATTTCATCGTCTTTCTCCATTGTAAACATAAACCCCGAGTTCTTTTGTTGCTGAATTTGGAAATACTCATACAACATATCGGCGTCCTGCCCTAGTAACGCAGTTCTTATATCCCTTTGAATGTTATAGAGATCTTGCAGTCCGAACCCAACATTTTCCAAACCACCGGATTGCACCTCGAAAATACTCATTTGTTGGGAAGTTGGCACATTTGCTTGTGATAGTTGTTCTACCAAAGCTCTTTTGGCAGCTGTCACTTTGCGATGAGATCGCAACAAATGCGTCCACCTTGGAGACGTAAGAGGGTGGTTATGTGCCTCAACAAATTGGGAGACAACATACTTGTCACCGGACTTTGATCTCACAACTGCCAATTTCGCACGACAACCCTCTCTAATTATCCCCCGACGCCGTTTGGAGGATCCATTAATTTGTACAAGTTTTTTGGGCATCGAGTAACCTTGTTTACAGCACACATACTCTTTTCTAATGACTTCTTTATCCCCATTCTTCCTGCTAGAATGTTCTCGTGTACCAAATCCTGATTCTTTACCATAATTGTTGTAAAACTTATGAACGGCGTCTAAATTGACAAACTCTTGATTAATTTTCGGTATCACGTCATTCTTAACTTGAGGAATGTAACATTTTTGGGAAGAATTGGCAGATGATTGACACATTTCAGATGGTAATGGTGAGACTACGTCCATTTCTTCCAAATTGAAGACTGCATTATAAAATGAGGGGGAAATCACATAATTGAAGACTATAAACAAACAAAAGTGTAAAAATGAACTACCAAGGGCTGACAGAATATCAATTTACTCATCTACTGTTTCATATCAAAAACCAACTTTTCGACAAGCTAGAAAACAACAATTGGGCAGTTAATAACAGTTGTATGAATATTGTTTGCCTTCGAAACAATATCAAAAAATGATCCAACTTTTGGAAAAGCTAGGAAACAACAATTGGGCAGTTAATAACAGTTGTATGAATATTGTGCATACAACTGTTATTAACAGTGTAAGCAGCTTAATGTGAGAAACAGTTCAAACAAAACAGTAGCAGTTTTACATCCTTAAATGCCACGAGATAAAAGTTCAAACAAAACATTCAATCTATTAAAACATGCCCACATCTTATTCGAAAAGAACTATGTGGCAGTCTTAACAACAACGATTGTACGTACTGTAATAATAATTCTACTAAAGGCTAGCACTAACTTTTTCAGCTCAACCCATTTGACGATCTGAATCTACTAGGCATTACATCTAATACGCGCGTATTACTCTCTCTGTTTAAGAAATTAAAATAACCTGAGAATTCAAATCAAAGCACCATAAAATCAATTCAACCAAACTAAAACCCAGCCCCTTTGAAACGTTAGTTACGATCCGTTGGAAGGAAGGAAATATTCAAAAGTAGTAGGACTAGTATACTACTACTCCTATTTAATTGAGCAGCCATAATCGAAGAACCCAAACTTGAAACTGGGATTTTCCTTGTAAACCAACTTTCTTAAAAAAAAAAAAGAAGCCCTAACTCCAAATAAAAATAAAATGCAGATTTTCCTTGTAAACCTCTTTTTTTCGCGTTACATTTTCTGGAAAAAAAATGATAAAAAGATCCAAACCAGAGAGT
This sequence comes from Rhododendron ovatum, assembly GCA_019656835.1. Taxonomy (NCBI): domain Eukaryota; kingdom Viridiplantae; phylum Streptophyta; class Magnoliopsida; order Ericales; family Ericaceae; genus Rhododendron; species Rhododendron ovatum. The sequence goes on along the minus strand of CM033799.1, from coordinate 7,676,033 downwards.
AAGATACCTTCAAATGGAGCCCTAATCTGGTGGTCTTTCGTGTTCTACTTCACCAGATCGAGAGAGAACTTCGTGTCTTTGACTGGAGAGAGAAGAAAATCGAGTTAGGGTTTCTGGGGAAAATCGAGAGAGAGAGAGAGAGAGAGAGAGAGACCTTGTGGTTGTGGGTCGTCGTCTTCTTCGATCGATCGAAGAAGTTCGTCGTCTTCTCAGCCGCGGGTCGTCCGTCGTTGTTCCTCGTCGCCTCTGTTCTTCTTCTCTCTCTTCGTCCGCGTTGAGAACGCGTGAAATGAGGGATTTGGGGGTTTTGTTGGATCCGGCTGCTCAGTCCGGATGACCCGCGGACAAGATTTTACCCGACCCACGGCTCTATATAACCCGCGACTTCTCTTTAAAATCTCAGCTGTTGGATGAGATCCAACGGCTCAAAAAAGAAGTCCGCACATAAGGAAAATGTGGACGCCCGCAATAGAAGGGCTCTGTATGTATATATATATATATATATATATATATATATATACATATATATATATATATAATAAAAATAAAAAACTAGACAATCTGTTCTCTTGATAATTGATATAAAAATAAAAAACTAGACAATCTATTCTCTTGATAATTGATATATATATATATATATATATATATATATACACGTGGCGGTTCCGGAGACACCCAAAAAAATACCTAAAAAAATACCTCATAGTTTCCGATCAAATTTTAATGATCTGAGCCGCTCAATGTGATCAGAATGTGATTTTAAGGGTACCCGCGAGAAATCAGCAAAAAAAAATGACCGGAAAGAGCTTGATCCGAACAGTTTTTATTGAACGATTCAAATAAAAACTGCTCAAAGCAAACCTTTCCCGGTAATGTTTTTTGCTAATTTCTCGCAGACACCCTTAAAATCACATTCTGCACACATTGAACGGTTCAGATCATAAAAATTTGATAGAAAACTATGAAATTGAGATTTGGGATGTTTTTTTGGATGTCCCTTGAACCGTCTCCATATATATATATATATATATATATATATATATATATATATATATATATATATATATATATATATATAACCCTTTTCAAAACATATTTTTTGGAGAGTCTATGATATAGATATACTTCCAGGTGAGTTTGGATTAAAAAGTTGAGTGACTTATTTTTTTGTCCTTATTCAAAAAAATTTTGCCTTTGTTTGCTTTGCTTCAAACTTTTGTGACTTATTGATTCGTCTCCACGAGAAAAATAGGAAAAGTAAAAAATTTTGATCGAAAGTCATAATTTTTTGAATAAAGACAAAAATAAGTCAATAAATCAGCTTTTTTTTACTTGTTCTTGTCTTTTTGAAAAAAATTATGAGTTTTGATCAAAAAATTTTACTTTTTCGATTTCTCTCGCTGAGACGAATCAATAAGTCACAAAAGTTTGACGCAAAAATAACAAATGCAAATTTTTTTTGAATAAAGACAAAAAAAAAAGTTATTATTCCACTTTTAAAGCCAAATAAACGTATTTTGTCCGGAGAAAGTAAATCACCTAATTAATAAAGGAAACTAAAAGATTAAGGTAGTGTATATAAAAGAATTTTGAGCAATGAAAGTCCCCTAATTAGTAACGGAGACTTAAAATGATTGATGGGAGAAAACATTTGGCATTTTCAGCACCGTTTAACGTACTCTTCTGGAATCATGCTTCATTGTTGGCCACCAATAACCCTGAGTGATGGCTCAGTGAGCGAAGGAACGTCCTCCTGAGTGGCAACCACTATCGCTAGTGTGAAGTTCTTCAATGATACTAGGCACCTGGTGTGAGTGTGCCACCAACAAGTATGGGCCGGTAAAGGACCGTCGGAAGAGCTTGCCATTGGGGTTCAACTAGAAAAGAGTAGTCTTGTTCCGGAGTCGGTGAGCTTCTTTTTTGTCAGAGGGGAGGATATCATCCCGCAGGTAGCTGACAATTTCGTCCATCCAGCTCAGTTCAAACTCGATACTGAGGACCTCAAGATCAAGAACGTCAAGCTCAAAACTGGGTTTGTTGATAGTGTCGAAGGAAATAGAGCAGGGTCCCGAGGCTGAACATGCCGAGGCAGTTCAGCGAGGGAGTCGGCGTGTGCGTTTTGTTCTCTAGAAATGTGCACGATCCGGATGGCCTTGAAGCTTTTAATGAGTCGGATAGCAGAACTAAGGTATGTGCGCATGTGCTCGTCCCGAGCTTCGTATTCTTCGGTGAGCTAATTGACAACCAATTGGGAGTCACTGTAGACGACGAGCTCTTCAATGCCAAGTGTTTCGGCGGTCTTGAGTCCTGAGATTAGCTTCATATTCGGCTTCACTGTTTGAGGCTGGGAAGCTGATGGAAATGGAGCTTTCATGCATTATGCCGGTGGGAGAAAGGAGTACAATCAGCGCCTCGGCTGTTGAAGGCTCCATCGATGTACATTTTTCAGATGTCGCTGTGGAACAACTTCTAGGCGGTGCTGGGGTTGGCTTGGAGCGCTGCTTCAGGGTTGGGGGTCGGACTCGAGGCGGGGGAATCGCTCGAAGTAAGCTGAGCGATGAAATCTGCCAGGGCTTGAGCTTTGATAGCCATTCGAGGCTGGTAGTGAATTTCGAAGTTTGCAAGTTCTGCTGCCCATTAGGAGATTCGGTTTGAGAGATCCACTTTCCAAAGGAGAGATTTGAGAGAGAACTCAGTGAGAATGATGAGTCGGTTAGCCTGAAAGTAAGGAGCTAGCTTCCGAGAGGCCGAGACAAAAGCGATGACAAGCTTCTCCAAGGGCAAATGACGCATCTCGGTAGGGGTCATCGTCTTGCTTGAATAGCAGATGGGCTGGTGGTCTCGACCCTCTTGACGAACGAGCACCAAGCTTATGGCATGTGGGGAGATGGCTAGGTACAAGAATAAGTCTTTCTGGTCTTGAGGCATAACGAGGAGTGGAGGCTCGGAGAGGTATGCCTTTAGCTGTTGCAATGCGCAGTCACATTCCTCAGTCCAGTTGAAACTACGTTGGCTGCCCTTCAAGAGAGCGAAGAATGGTTGGCACCTGTCGGAGGACCAACTGATAAACCAGTTAAGGGATCCCTTTTGTTGTGCGGAGCAGAGAGTTTTTCAATTGCGAGGAGTTGCGCCCTCCCCATTACCATTTACCAACTTATAAAACTTATCAAAAGAGGCCTGAGAATATGAATCTTATATGCATATACTTCATATGTCCTTATTTTTTAGGGTGGTCATATGCTAGCTCTCCACCTCTTGTATCAATGAAGATTTTATTTTCTCCCATGAAAGACTCTCTTTTGTTAAGGGGTGAGTGCATGAAGAAGCTTGTAGAGAAAATTGAAGATCACAAACATGCTAGAGGGCAAACTAAGATCTTCATCAAGCTTAAGAGCTCTCGTCAGAAGCCTTATAATCGCATCTTCCCGGATTTGTTTTCTTTGTTCTCTTTTGCCCAGCCTCTCGGGTTTTGTGGGAGTTTGTTCTATATTTTATGATATGATTTTAAGGTGGTTCCTTGTTTGGAAAAATTTCTCCAACATCTTATGTTTGGCCTTCTGGGAGTATATTGAGCCTCATTTGATAGCTGTAGTTAATGTTCCAAACGATGTACTCTTGGATTACTGAAAGGTAGAAACATATATACACACACACACTACAAAATCAAGAAAAGACTAAAATATACACAGAATTTTTACAAGAACTTAAAACCCTAGGGAGCTGGGGGGATTACAAACACATAGTCAATATTCAAGCATTCAAACAAGCTTTGTAATTCCACAAGGATGATGATATACTAATGTAATGTAGGTTGAAAGCCTGCCATGAAAGTGAAACAAATGACAATTTCAGATTGGGAGTTGCTTGAGTAGACCTCACCAATTCTAAATTAGTTGTCATATGTGTCACTCCAACTTTGGGGTTATGCAACATTGCTCAAAATTAATTAGTCGAGGAGACTATACTTGTACACCCTCATCTCCTAAAGCAACATGCTCACGTTCCAAATCTACTCCATTATCTTCCTAGTCTGCCCCATCAACTGCAACTGAACTTAGAGATATATTTAAATCTGGAACGGTGACAAGGATTGCTCGTGCCCAAAGCAAAAAGCTCTTGAACGTTTTGAAAACCCACGAAGAGCACATAGAAAGCAGCACGATAGTGGGATACGTATACCAAAAGAGTAACTGTGGAAGAAGAAGAGAGGTCACCATCAATACAACAAGAGCGGGGGAAAACTCTCCTACTCTTACTCTTACGTGCCATATATCAATGGGACAAGTAAGAGGGATCTTGAAGGAGGTGAAGGAGAAGATGAGGAAAAGTGTGAAGAGAAGCCAAAATTTAAATCAGGTGAGATTACCCATCGATTCATATGGATCCCAATCCCACGGGATGCTTGCTTGTGATTTCATGATATTTATTGCAACTATGATAGCATACCTAATATCAAAGGAGGACATGCTTGTTTGTTTTCTCTTGATGATAGTACGTGTGTGTTCTGATTTTGTGCCTTTGTGGTTTTGATTGCCAGTTTTCATTTATAGAGAGAATTAAAGGGTGATCCCCCTCAGCTCAGGAGAGAGAGAGAGAGAGAGAGAGAGAGAGAGAGAGAGAGCCATTGTTGAGAGGCCCCACAATTGTTTGTTTCTTTTGTACAAGATCCTGGAAGCACCAAATATACTTTCCAGTCATCACCAATTGAAAACTAATAGAGATGGTCCATCCATATCCTTTATGTTAAACAATGGAAACCGACCCGTCAGCAAAGCTGGAAAAATCACAAAAGTCCGTTGAGAGGTCCCCATCTATTTGTTTATTTCTTACAAAGAGACAATCTGTACAACGAATTCGAACAATGAAATAACTTTTTCAGAATTTTCTTGGTAATTACTGTATTTATTCTTTGGGTTATATTAAATGACATCGCTCATAAGTTTTTCTTTTTTTGCCACATATTATACATCAGCGGGAATTAAAGGAAAGTTAGTAAGTTAGTCTACGGAAGGTCTAGAGACTATCTATAATCATGAACACACAAAACGTGCACGATAGAGCTCAAACCCTGGCCTCTCTTGTGGAATGATCAAAAAATACCATTATGCTACAAGCCTTTTGGCCGTAGCTCATAAGTTAGGACATCCAAAATCCTTAACCCACAACTTACCAATTTGTCATTCCAATTCCAATAAATTAAGTTCATTCTCTCTTATTTTTTTTTATTCCCTTAGAACACGCGTTAATAAAGTATGATGTTGACCCAATATTTTCAGAACATCGCTCGAAAGTAAGTCAGGTGCAAAAATAATTGATCCCCACCACAGTTTCTTTTGAGGTTAAACACATCAGTGATGAGTCCTACAACCTAAATAGATGGAAAAAACGACAAAACTTTTCTTCCTTTTAATGTTTATAAGTGTGACCGTTCGTTTACTTGTATGACATGGCATATGAAGCCCTTTTTTTTTTTTTTCTTTTAAGCTCCAACTTTAAAGATACCATTAAACTCCGTCAAGATGGTAGGGTCGCTGATCATGGACCGAAATTTTTGTAAGCAACTTGGGGAAGACTGGAGGCATGTGTAAGGTAGGGGTGTTAGGGCTACCCTAACTTTGCTAAAAACATCCGAGACGTAATATGTAACGCTCCAAAAATAGGGTACGTTAATAGATAAATTTGCTATTTTGTTAGGAGAAAAACAATAATTTTATTTATAATTAAAAATCTCAAGTCCTCCAAATGTTAACGGTAAGAAAATTTAACTAGCTTATTACAACCGAAATTTATCCAAATAAGAAAATGTTTGAAATCTCAAAATGCTATGCGTGAGATGCCGTGCAACTATCTTACATTTGAGAAATTGGAACAACTTCGCAGCGGTCAACTTAGCGCAGATAATGGGAGAAGTATTGAGTGAGAAACTACCTTCTAAGAATCTACCCATTATAATTAAACGGAATCGATATAACAAAAATACCAATGAATATTTTGGACGACCAAAAAATGTCAAAATATCTAACATGTCTCAACCAATATAGCTTGGGAGAGTGGATCTGGCAACTCTGACATCACAAGGCATGCAAGGACAACAAGGACAATAGAAGCAAGAAAAAAGAGGAGCTTAACGGCCTAGTCAACCTCAATGGGCAGTCACAAGCTCCTCCCAGCCTTTTTTTGACTGAGGGACCGGGCTGTGCAACGTGCTGTGTGGGGCAAATCGACGTCGCTCTGGTCTCGATTTGACGATCGGAAACATTCACTTCGTAGAGCTCATCAAGTAGAACAAGTGTACCAAAAATCAGCTCATTCGGATATCATTAAGTGCCTTATCCGAACATTATTATCTTGAAATTATTAAGTGTACCAAAAAACAGTGGATTTTAATCTAGTGTTTCGGATCTATTCATGTCAAGATAATAATGTTCGGATGAGGCACTTAATGATATCTGATCAAGCTGATTTTTGGTGCACTTGTTCTACTCGATGAGCTCTACGAAGTGAACATTTCCGATCATCAAACCGAGACCGGAGCGGCGGCGATTCGCCCTGCATAGCACGCACGGGCTGCGCAGCACGGTCTCTCTGTCCCTTGTTTTCGTTGGTTTGGACTTTGAATTGAAAAGTTAAGAAGTTTATTGTTTGCTTTTATTCAAAAAAAAATTGCATTTTTTTTGTTTTGCGTCAAATTTTTGGTACTTATTTATTTGTCTCGATAAGAGAAATGAGAAAAGTAAAAAAATTTGATCAAAACTCATAGAATTTTTTGAATAAAAATAAAAATAAGTCAAAAAGACAAAAGCACCTTTTTCAAAAGATAGGAACCGAACAAAGGCAACTTTTTTTTACTATTTTTTGTCTTTTTTAAAAAAAATTATTGAGTTTCCATCAAAATTTTATACTTTTCCGATTTCTCTCGGTGAGACGAATCAATAAGTCACAAAAATTTGACACAAAACTAACAAATGCAAATTTTTTAATAAAAACAAAAATAAAGTTACTATTTGACTTTTAAAGCCAAATCCAATTAATAGACCACCATTACAACACTCATTCATTCTTCAAATTAACACACTCTTAACAAATAAAATTGGGCCCCACTTTTTACCCTTTCTGTCAGATAACCCACACTAAAACACACTAGGGCCGGCTCTGAGCCGATGTGAACAAGGCAATGGACTTTAAGCTCCAAATTTTGGATCAAAACTAGGGCCCCATATAGGTATAGTCTGCAGATATGCAATATATATTTAATCTAACACTTATATAACAAATAAGGTAACTAACCTAGTGGAAGAACTCTCTCTATCCAAGAGGTACATAGTTCAAGTTTTAGGGGCTTCTTTTTTCCTTTCCCATATGAATATTTTTTCTCCTCATAAGTTCGTCTTAGACCCCGAGAATCACAAAGCCGGCCCTGAAACACACACACCTCTAGAGATGTCATTCCACAGAAATGACTCTAAGGGAGTGGATCCTCTTTAGGAACTATTCCAGACAGTTGCTGAAATTGTCTCACAAGTGCGAGTCCTACAAATATATCTTCACGTGAAGATATCCTTGCATTGTGAGAAAATACTTCTATTGGACTGTGCGAAACAGTTACGGAAAAGAATCTCGTCCCTAACTCAAAATTAAGGGTCATCATCGGGCCGGCCCAGCCCGCCAAGGCACTACCCAAGCCCGCCCACGGGCCGGGCCGTTTGGGCTTTTTCTTTTTTGCGGGCCGGGCTACCTACTATAAATTGAAGCCCAAGCCCGACCCACGGGCTAGCCCAATTGACTGGCTAGCGGGCCAAAAACCGGGCGGGCTTAAATTTCCATGGGCAAGGGAAAAAAGAAAGGATTTTGTAGGATTTAGGGCTAGTGGGCGAGGTTTTGGACGGGTACCCTGGCCGGGCTCATGAGCCGGGTCTAAGGGCGGGCCGAGTAAAAATTTATAGACCCGAACCTACCCATTACAAACTATGGGCCGGGTAAAAACCCGATGGGCCGGGCGAGCTTAGAGCGGGCCGCGGGCCTTCGGGCCAAATGATGACCCTTGCTCAAAATAGTGGAGGGTGGACGGCTAGACGCCTTCTCTCCAGCTAGTACCACCCAACAAAAGTTGGAATTACACCTATGGGAGAAAAGTATATAGGAATAACTGTATGTCAATTCATTTTCGCTAATTTCAGGCACCCTTTGAGTAATAATTCTTGGTTTAGTGAAAGACACAAGACATATCCAGTCATCTACACCGAAAAGGAGAATCCATTAGAAGGTCTCGCGGTCTAGCCTAGCTAAGAGGCTATTTTCTTTTGGTTTGCCATCTTATTATTAGCTTATTTGCTTCAAATCTCTGAATGCATCTCTGAGAGATTTTTAGCTTAATTCAGATTCAAGAAAATAAGACAATAAAATGCATAGCAAGGTTCGATTCTCCCTGGAGACAAACCATGATTTAAGTGGGGGAGCCATGGCGGTGAGTTACTATGCTAGTCTCCCCTGAGGTTTGGATTGAGCAGTCGGGTCCAATAGTGGCTCGGCTGCAGGGTTGTTCCTCGGTTAAAAAAAAAAAAAAACAACAAATTTGGCTATGTCTTGGTTAGAGTTGAAGTCATAAGGGTAAAAACTGTAATGGTATGTTACTTCATATTTTTCATCACTTGAGCTAACTCTTGCGTTATTTGACTTATCCACCCAAGATGTATGAGAGTGAACATTATCAACATGTGTGACCTCCCACTGCAAAATTTCTTCGACAGTCGGAGCCTTACATTTTTTAGGGTTTGATTTTTGAACAAACTGTGCAACAAACTAGTTCAATTAGATGTTAATAGTAGTATTTGTTCAAATCATTCTTGATTCAAATTTGTAGACGAAAATTTTGAACTTAAAGAAGTGCTATTGGATCAAAATGCTTTATCAATATAAAATTGAGCTTACTTTTTGCATGAACTATTTATAAATCAAACTTTACAAATACATAACTGAACAGAAATACTAGGAACATATCCAAGTTTACATCATTTCTTACATTCTTTCTCACAAGGGTTGGTGGGACCCACAGGATTGGTCGGAGAGGATAATGTTGTGGGTCCCACCAACCCTTGTGAGAAATGATGTAAAATTGGATGTGTCCCTAGCATTGTTCATAACTGAATTGTCAAAGTGAGACATGGTATATGAGCAATTACAATGCTAGTAAAATTCTCCTAATATTTCTTGAAAATGTAATCCGCTCGCGTTCTCGATTCTCGTTTTATACTCCCGCTATTAATTCTCGCTTTCATGAATTTTAGTAATTTGAGATGTTTTTCAAAGACACTTTTCAATGCAATTGGGGTGCCAGCGTAGTTGGCATGTTGTTTATACCCCATGCATGAGGTGTGGGGTTCAAGTCCCACCCCCTCCCTTTAACCCCCTTCCTAACTCCCCTCCAACCCCCACTGATCAATATCTATCATCTAGGAAAAAAAAAGACGCTTTCACATTCGCACTCGCATTGAACCAGGCTACTTGCACAGATTGTGCACAGATTTCTATGTGGGGCCCACTACGGGTCCCACACAAGTGATCCGAGCCATTCATTATGTGTAAAACATTTTTTCAAGGTCCTCCACGAAAAATAAGCTCAATTTGATACGTATAAGTGCTTGATTTAATCATCTAACTTTTCGTTCAAGTTTTTAGAGAATGAAAAGTTAGACAATTAGATCAAGTACTTATAGGTATCGGATTGAGCTAATTTTTTGCGGGCGCCCTTGAAAAAATGTTTTAAACATAATGAACGGCTCGGATCACTTGTGTGGGATCCTTAGTGGGCCCCACATAAAAATCGGTGCACAGATTTGCTGTGCAAGTAGACTTTCTGCTCGCATTCCTACTCACGCATGCTCACATGAATTATGTGACTTAGAGCATTCACACCGCATGTCATTTCATTAGAATTTGTTGCCATTTCCATAAAAATGACACAAAAAAATGACAAAATGGTTGCTACACTCACAATGCCAAATGCTCTCAAATTTGGCAATTGCTTCCGCCATGTATGGCAAAATTGTCATTTTGTAGATTGTAAAGAGAGATTTTTTTAAAAATAGCAAAACATAGGTCCATCGCCTTTGTCATTTTTTGACAAGATGATACTAATTATTGACCAAAACAAAGAAAGGGAATGACAAAATGACATTCATTGATGTGGATGACCTTAGGGTAGCACTAACTAGGGCACATTGATTTGAGGGATTAAGGGTGAGTTTCTGCTAAAAAGTTTGTCTTCAGACTAATGACAATATTTTTTGTTAAATGAACTTTTATTTAATGTATGCGAGAAAAATGACCTATCTCGAACCAACTGGCTAGTTCAGTTAACCATGAATCCTTTTTTTTTTTTGCTCTGCCAGTTAACCAGGAATCTTACATCCCAATAGGAGTTCAAAAGTTCAAATCTCTCCATCTGCATGTGGTTGTTCTTCTCTTATAGTTTAACCTTCCCCACGGAATATGCATCTTGCGGTATGAGCTGCAGGCTAGGGCTAGGAGTGTTGGTGAGCATAATTGAAAGGAGTGATGTCAAAAACTTTGATATCAATCCTGCAACTGAGTTCATTAACAGTTTAGATGTGCTAAGAATAGATTATTTTAATCCTAAGGGCTTCTAGTTTTCTTGGTCTAGCAAAAGTGGGGGTATGAGGGGTCAAGAAGCGTAGAATTGACGGAGCAACGTTGAATTATTGTTGGCTAAGATACTTTCACAGAATGTAGTATTTCTGATTTTTTTTTTTCTTGGCAAAAGAAAGTTTTATTAACTAATAACACAAAGTATAGAGCTAATAAGATCATGAATACGCCGGCCTGACCATCCATAACCCTCTTCTCCTAACCACGTGGAGGATACTGATTTAGGCTCAACAGGCTGAACCCAAATCAGCAGAAAAAACCCTAAAAAAAACCACAAGCAGTTGGTAAGAAACCAACCCAACACCCATTGGGATAAAGCTCAAAACACGAGTGCAATTTTGTTCACTCTTCTTAAAAGAGGGTGAGCATTACCCTCTCTCTCATTGATTGAAATAATGTGGACCCCACCATAAAATGTTGTCATGCTTACCATGCAATTCACTTTTTGGTAATCATGACATCACTTTGTAGTGGGGTTCACATCATTTCAACCAATAGAAAGGAGGATAATGCTCACTTTCTTAAGTGGAGGGTGAACAAAACTCAACTCTCAAAACACCTATTGGGCCAAACCCAGCACCTAAAACAACAACAAAAACTGCCGGGACAAAGCCCAAGCACGCCCAAACGGGCCAGGCCCCAAAAAATAAAACCTCAAACAGCACATGGGTCTGGCCCACACCTCAAAGGCCCAGCCCAAACAAAATGGGCCAAGCCCACAAAAGAACCGAAACCTAACTCTACCCTAGAGCATCAACAGCCACCGCCGCAAACAAACCAGTCGAGCACTGCCGCAACCAGCCAAAACCCACCCCCACAATCGAGCCCCCACCTCCACCACAAACCGCAACCACCCACCACCCACTCCCATTGTCCTCTTAACTGTGACTATTACCCCATTCAACAAGGATAAAACCTGCCGATCAAAATAAACAAGGATAAAACCTGCCGATCAAAATAAACAAGGATAAAACCTATTAAGTTTTTAAATTACTGGCTGGATCATAAGTCATTCAGATCTCTGTTAAATATGTCTTGGAGGCAATACAGTGCGGCCATCCTATGGAAAGACTAGTAATAACCATGAAGTACTTGAAAGTCTTTTGAGGGACATGAATAAGAGCTGTTACAGAAACATAACAGGACTCCTGAAGCCAAGGAAAATCTAATATGAATCCAAGTTGCAGCATCGAATGGCCTTGCGGATGAGAAAGTTTGAAACCTTGAGAAGGAGGCTATTATATGAATACAGAAGGTTAACTAATGCAGAAGAGTCTTTCCAAAAGCAGAAATCCGGAGTTAGATTGTACAGCCTAGGGGTTGTACATAGAAAAGTGCCTTCTGATAGAATGAGGAATCAGATCCTTTCTAGTTGTGACACTCAAGGAAGTAGGATTGAAGACGCTAAAGAAGTTAAAATGGTTTATGAAGTTCTATGAAGACCTACTTGGCTCCAATTTTGATCAATGAAGGGATGCTAAAGCTTTTTCTGAGAGAGGTGATAAAGAGGAAGCTGTCTGCTGAGCTGGGAACTAGACTTATTCAACCTGTGTCTATTGCGATTAAAGAATGCAAAGTTTTCTATTAGGGGAGACAGAGCGCCAAGGCCAGATGGTTTCAACAGGAAAGCAATAGATCCTAATCTAGTGTTTGCATCTATTGGAACGGATCAAAGGATATTAGAGATAAAGTGAGTACGGGGAACAAAGTTGAAGCCAAACAAGCAAGCTTGGGCTAGTAACTCTTGGAATATCTCTAAAAGATTGCTTAGGAATCTACATGTTAGACTCAATAGAGTAGTGATCTTTTGCATGGCTAGCTGTTTTGCTGTTGTGTGTTGGTTTTTTTCCTGTTTATCATTGTCAGGGGATTCCCTGAACTGATTGTAACAGTATGTTTTTTCTTTGTATATATTCAATTTACCACCCCAAAAAAAATGTGCCCAATGTTTGGACATTACACTTGACCCGAATTGTCCCTATTGATTCACCAGCACCTGTAAAATGAAAGCCAGCAGTTTTCTCCAATCTCGAAATTGAACCCTTATCCTCACATCAGATATGTCTCCAACTTTTAATAGTACCATGCTAGCAAATGTTTGGTTTATCCCATTTGAACTAATGTACGGGTCTCTGCAAACACAACGTAAGGAAATGAAACCCTATCAATTAGGATGGGCAGTGGGCACAATCAAAGGACAAGAAGAAGGAATTAGCTCTATTCGACAAAACAAAATGCACCTGCATAATTTCCGGAAGCCATAGTCATACAAGCATTCCAGCCCAATTTTCTCGAGGTTCAATGCAGACTTTAATGGGAAATCAAATCGCTGTTCATGAACCTTTCTTTCTCGAGGTTCAAGCATAAGCTCATTTTACTTGTGTTTTCTCATATGAACCTTTATTCAGGATCCCATTTCCGCACGAACTCCAGATACACATAGGTGACTCTATGTATGAACAGCTGGGAATCGTTGAGGTACTTGTGAAGCGGGCATTCTCTGCCATTGATTCCAGCAAAACCAATTCGATGTCAAAGGACAAAGGAAAGGCGACAAAAGCTCAATTTGTGATTCAATCGATGCTAATTAGGCTATTAAGGTTGGCCTGGAGCCGGGTATAGTTTATGGCCTTTTTGTTTCAAGACGTCGATCACTCCTTATATGTAGGATAGATCTCGGCCCTGTGTCTAACCACTCTGCCCCGTGTGCCCTGCACTAGGTGAGACCCATTTACAGCCAACAGCCCGTTTCCCTTCCCTCTTTGCCAGCCACCCATTGGATTGAATAGAACAAAGGGCCCCGCTCTCATGTACCTACCACGAAGAAAACTACTTGAAAGGTTTGAGGTTCACCCAACAAATTCCATTTCTCAAACTGGCCTGCTGAAATGAACCCGCGAAAAGAGGTAGCCATGTCTGAGTGTTCGGAGTAGGAAGAATTGGGGAACGACGACCTGAGACGTTGAGCGAAGCAATCTCCATTGACCGGGCAGTAAAGATCTGCTGGAAGAGTTTCCGGACGCCTTCCTCGCCTTGCCAACTCGATTAATAGGGCTTTTGGGTGAGTTTTCTCCTTTCCGTCCCCTGCTGAACAAGTAAAGGAGGATGGTTACTCACTTCGTGACTTTTGAATAAAGGAGGATGGTTACTCGCTTCGTGACTTTTGAATGAATCCCCGCTTTCCTTTCTTACGGGCCGTGCTGTGAAGTTCAATTGTATCGTATGTTAGTTGGGACAAAGGCAAGAATTCCTGGCCCGGTCGGGAAGAGATTCACTGCCTCTTCCTGGCGCAGATGCCGATAAAGACAGGCACCGAAGACCAGGGCCCTAAAGCTAGCTAGAACAAGAGCGCAAAGGGCCTCTAAGCTATACTTTCTTTATTCTTTGGAAAGAATGAATAACTACCCCCCAAAAGCTATAGCAATAGAGCAGATGGACCAAATGAGCTAGAGAAAAAGGCATGTTGAAAGAGTGCCAGAAGAAAAACGTACAACCCAGACAATCCTAAAACTATAAACACGAAAGAATTGTCGATAATTTCGTTTTCCAGCATTTCCTAATTAACCAACTCAACCCAGCTATAGCAGGAAGTGGAGGGGTAGTCACCATGTACTACAGTGCATTTGACATGTTCAATCCTCGCTAATTAAATCTAAAAATGCTAACTTTGGCCGAGTGAAAAAACCCGCAGCTAGAGCAAAATTTAAAAATTCAAATTAGCGATAGGCTTCTTTTGTGTGTACCTTAAGAATCCAGGACGTGTCCAAGGCCCCTTCCAAGCCCCCAAACCCTCCTTTATCATCGTCGTCGTCGTCATCCATGTCCTCATCGGACCACCAGACCCTCTTCTTCGCACCTTCTCGAAAACCAAACCCACCTCCGACTTCGTTTTCGCGGCCTACGTCGTCTTCATAATTGAACCTAAATCGCTTGGCTCGGTGGGTTTTCTCGGCGTTGGAGTCCCAGTAGGGCCTACCACTGTGGTCGCCGTGGCCGGTGGAACTACACCGGGTGCCACCAGGGAGGAGAGGGTTGCGGCGGTTTGGAAGTAAAATTGGCGGCGGCGGCGACGGCGCAGTGGATGAGGATGGGAACTGAAGCAGCAGAGCAGTCCCATAATTCCATTTTTATTTTATTTTTTCTGCTAATGATTTTACACTTTCTTTTTAATTTTTTTCCCTTTTCCGTTTTATCTGTGAAATTATAAAATTATCCTATACTTATTAATTCAGTTTCATTTAAAAAGAAAAAAAGAGAGTGCAAATGCATAATAAAAGAGTGCAAAAATTATTGCGCTTTGAAATCATTGATGGCACAATTTTTGTGTTGTTGGGAAAAAAAATTATGTCGTCTCAAGGTAAGTACTGAAATTTTCTCAACAAATTTTTGTCTTTAGAAAATAAAAAAAGAGAAGAATTAAATTCTTGTCTTTAGAAAAGAGTACATTTCAAATCTTTGATGGCACAGTTTTTGCTTTGTTGAGAAGAAAAGGTTTCTGTTGTCCCAAGACAAGTATTGAAATTTTCGGAACAAATGCTTGTCTTTAGAAAGGAGTACGTTTCAAATGATTGATGGCACAATTTTTGCGTTATTGTGGAAAAAGGTTTTTGTCGTCCCAAGACAAGTACTGAAAATTTTGCCACAAATTCTTGTCTTTAGAAAAGGAAAAAATGACAAAATTAAATTCTTGTCTTTAGAAAGGAGTACGTTTCAAATTATTGATGGCATAGTTTTTTGCGTTGTTGAAAAAGAAAGGCTTCTGTCATCCCACGACACGTACTAAAATTTGCAAAACAAATTCTTGTCTTTAGAAGAAAGGAAAAAAAAAAAAGAAGACATAATCAAATGAAGAACCAATACTTTACTCAAAGTAGTACGTTTCACAAACAAAAACGCAGATTTTTAAAAATCTAAGCATTTTTTCCTCATGCACATATATCTCTAACGAAGATTTTCCAAAACTCTTTAAAATCTACACTTAAATTTCTTGACCAAAAGCAGTTTACTCTGCACATGTCATTCCCAAGCCTCTAGGAAATTTGGGTAGCAAAGAATCCTGACGAAATGAATCAAACAAATGCCCCCAAGCATAATTGCAATCCCAATAACGAAACTACAAAGAATCCCATTGTACAAAAACAATTCAAAAATTGTCTTTGACAAATTTGACCTCACATCGTGAGAGGGCCCAATCCACTTTTTATTGTGGTATGTAATAGTTTGCAACGCAAAGAGTAGGAGTCCTGAGAAATAATAGTATTAATTTATAGTCTTTCAACTTTGAACAATTAGATGTGGTTGTCAACCCATCTAAGTGTACTCCTTGTCTTATAAAGGGGAGGTGTGAGGTTTGAGTCTACGGAGAGATATTGAACTCTTAACACACTAATTTTTCGCTAACCCCCTACTGATATATACTATACTAAAAAAGGAGAAAAAAAAACTTCAAACTATTAGATCTTGACATCTAAGTTACTAAAAAAGAGGTAGCTAGTGGGGTTGGGGACCATGGGGTAGGTGCAAACCCCACACCCAAAAATAAGCCAATTTTTTCTTATAGCTAAGTAATTCGGTTAGGGACCTACAGGTATTCAAACAAATTCATATTTTATATAGATATTACAGAATATTACCTTTTCCTCTTCACATTTTTTGCGCTCGACACGCACAAATAAAAGTGGAGTCTCGTTAAACAGTGTCTGTATGACGCTCCCTGGCGTGATATTACAAGGTTTCTCTTTTGTATCATTTTGCTTAATGATATGAAAACCTCTTTTTTGCTGATTAAGAAAAACAAAACAGTGTCACTATCTTATTGAAATCCTAGCTCCCCGCTAGAACGCGGAGTACCGTAAGCAAATTAGTAGTACAAACTTGATAAGGGGTTCCATGAAAGCTCAGTTGGATTAGCACTTAAAATCATACTCCTGATCAATATACAAAAAGGAGAAATCTTCAATACACACCCCTTTAAGGTGCATATCATATGCACCTATCGTGTGGTCTATATTGTGCCACCTCATAAAAAATTACCTGCTGAACCGATCATTCATAACATTTTATGTCTATCGTAACTTTTGATTCATAACATTTTTCTTACAAATCATAACATTTTAGTGCATATCGTAACTTTTACGAATGAATCGTAAATTTTTAGCAATAGATTCATAACGTTTTTAGAATCATAGCATTTTGGTGTATTTCATAACTTTATAAAAAAAAAAATCGTAACATTTTTAGTTCGTAACATTTTTACTATGGAATCGTAACATTTTAGTTCATTTCATAACTTTTCTATAATCAATTGTGCAATCGATTACTTAATCAAATAAATTTTTTTTAAACGGTAGTTAATCAAATATGTAATCTATTATGTGAATGTTCAATTTCATAATCAATTAGACTTTATAATTGATTTTTCAATTGATTAGACATTATAATCAAATATATAGTAATTGATTTTGCAATTGATTACATATTCGATTAAACATCATAATTGAATATGTAATCAATTCTATTATGTAATTGATTAGACAATATAATCGATTTTGTAATTGAATTGAGTACGATTGGGTAACAATGTGAAGTCGATTACTCAATCGATTTGCTAATTGATGGGCCTCAGTAAGTCCTCTAATCAATTGCGAAATAAGTTTAAAAAAACATTGCAATAGATTTAAAAATCAATTGTTCTGAATAACACAACTAATTGATTACATGATAGATTATATTTTTTTGCTGTTTCAATTACGTAATTGATTGGTATTGATAACACTTGTAATCGATTACATTATCAAATACGAGTATTAGTTATTTGTAATTCGGATGCTTGCACTAATTCACAAAACACTAGTAGTAAGTCTATTGACCAAAAAATAAATAGCACGTCCTAAATATTATTATCTTTTACACATAACCTAAAATGTATTGGTAAATTTATCTAATCACCACCACTCTCTTGATCACCCATTAACTTTTTTTGTTAGTGTTTCCTACTTATTAATACAGATGATTGACTTCGTTATTCCTTTTAGTTGGACCATTTATGTGAAAGTTCACTATGCAATTAAAGATATTGTGAAAATTATTAAACATCATAATATTTCAAAAAAATTAAAAAAAAATTTGGCTACAAATATGAAACACTTTAAAAATTCTATAAAAAAATGCCTTAACTTGACTTTTTATTACATTATGATAATGATAGTATCTTTTTCCTTTGTATAATGCTAACGACACAGACAAAACCTACACATATCACACACAGATTTTTTGTAGGGCCCACTAAGGGTCCCACAAAAATGATCCAAGCCGTTTGTTAAATGTAAAATATTTTTTCAAGGGCCTCCACAAAAAATCAGCTCAATCCGATACCTATAAGTGCTCGATCCAATCATCTATTTTTTCATTATCCTAAAATTCGAATGAAAAGTTAGATGATTGGATCGAGTTTCTATAGATATTGGATTGATCTGATTTTTTGCAAAGACCCTTGAAAAAATGTTATACATTTAATGAATGACTTAGATTGTTTGTGTGGGACCCATAATGGGCCCCACAAAAAATCTATGCGTGATCTGTGTGGGTTTTCTATGTGTGAATAGCACCGTTCTTTTCCTTTAGTAATTATTGAGAACCTATTTTAAAGAAGTGAATTATTTTCACTTGAAATAATTTTAGCTTCAAAGTTTATAAAAAATAAAATTATTATTTTTAACATAAATTAATTATCAAAAATAAAATTGGGCCTAATTTTTCTTTCAGCCCGAACTTATGGCCCAACTATTAATTCACAGGGTTTACCTGTTGCACTGGTAATAGGTTTTTTTGTTAGTAACCTATCGTAACATTTTAAAGGGTCCAGATCATTTTTCAAGCATCTAATGGTAATCAAAGAGAGTGCATATGATACACACCCAAATAAGATGTGTGTATTATAGCACTTCTCATACAAAAATGTATAAATGTGCATTGTAATATCCCAATCAATAAGCACTTAAACCATGTACTATCATATAACCCAAACGGGTTAACCCAATGGTCTTGACCTGAAACTTAGTTTGCTTCCTCGTAAAATCTTTGGTTCGATTCGATTCTCTATATCAATAACTCTTAGGACGACTTTACCCTCACGCTTGAGCGAGTGAAATAATTATGAAATGTACTATAGAAATTAGTCCGAGTTGCGCTAAATTTGACCGGGACACTATGCTTAAAAAATAAAAAAATAAAAAAATAAAAAAACCCCATGTATATGCTAGGGATCCACTAGACCAATCCCACTGTCTCTGTAAACCCTAAAATATAGCAGAATTTTTTTCGTCAACAAAGCCCAAGTGGCTGAGCCAACGTTAAATTTTGTTCCTCTGACTCGTCCCTCCAATGGTTTAAGAGTTAGGTTGCTAAAGTTTTCTTCCTTTTTTCTTTATTTTCCTTTCCCCATATACGTAATTCACGTGGTGGGTTTCTTAACAAATTGGACCCACTTAAGACTCATTGTAGGCCGAGTTGGTTGAGTAGGAGATCAACAAACTTCCAAGGTTTTTTTTTTGGCACCGGATTTGTTGGAAATTGACTAGAATCCCTAAATTGACTAGAATTCCTATTCATCTTCGGTTTAGGTTTATTTAGTGTTTTCTTACAAATAGGGACTTTGGGGGTTTCTAGGGTTATGGTCTTTTGTTCAAGGACTTAGATATTAGGATTTTGTTTATACTCTTAGGGTTCCACCAAGGGTTTGTGTCTCCCTTTTGGATTCCACCAGAGATTTGTCCCTAGATATCTGTTTGGTGCTTCAATTAGAGTTACGGGTATAGCCGGCTCTTTATTTCTCTCCCCGTTTATAGTGAATCCTCTTGCTCTTTTCCCCGTGGAGTACGTTCTTGCTTTGTGCTTGAACGGAACCACGTATATTCTTGTGTTTTTGTTTATCGCTTGTTGATTTATTATATTCTCAATTTCGTGTTCGGCACAACAAATTGGTATCAGAGCTCCGGGTTTCAATCCGAGGCTTTTGTTTTCCGCTGCATATTGTGCAATTGGTGATCGTTTCAATGGTGACTCGTTTCGAAATTGCGAAGTTCGATGGGCAGAGCACTAGCTTCAGTTTATGGCGTATTAAGATGAAGGCTTTGCTTGTTCAACAAGGATTACACAAGACTTTGTTGGGAAAATCGAAGAAGCCTTCTGATATGCAGGATAGTGTGTTTGAGGATCTCGATGCGAAGGCGCTCAATTCGATTCAGTTGTGTTTAGCCGATGATGTGCTTCGCAAGGTCGGGGAGGAGGATACTACTGCCGGTATTTGGTTGAAGTTGGAAAGCATCTATATGACGAAGTCTCTTACCAACCGGTTGTATTTGAAGCAGCGCCTTTATACGTTTCGTATGAGGGAAGGTACGCCCGTAAAAGACCATCTAGATGAGTTAAATCGAATTATTATGGATTTAAAAAATATTGATGTTGTGATTGATGATGAAGATCAAGCCCTTATTGTGTTATGTTCTTTGCCTGCATCTTATGAGCATTTTGTTACTATCCTACTTTACGGGAGGGATACGATTTCCATGGAGGACGTTAAGTCTAGTTTGTATTCGAAAGAATTGAGGAAAAAAGTATCCGGTGAGGGTGGTGATTTTGATGCTCAGGGTTTGATGGTGCAAGGAAGAACTTCTGAGAGGGATTATGGCAGTAGAGGGGTTTCTACTTAGCTTCGAACCTTGCCTTCAAATAAGGTTAAAACACCCCAAGCGTAGGGCTAGGTCGTCGACAGCATAATAACCGGAAAGTTCGGGATCGTACCCACAGAGAATCGAAAATAGCTTAATCGGATTGTAGAAGTAAGGGTTTCCGGCGTTTAGACAGCCAACTTTTGATTTTCCTTTGAAACGTGGAGAAACACTCTTATGAAAAAGACTAGAAAATGAGTTTTAACTAAGAATTAAACGCGGCAAGGCGTTGGAGTTCATAACACCCGTAACTTAGGCCAATCAACTTTTCTCAAATGAAAACACGGTTGAATCACACGGCATAGATTATAAACCGGAAGATTTAACTATGAAAATAGTTAGACTTGATATAGAGTTTGAACAACAAGCTTAACACAAAGCGTGACATAGCTCACGGAACCATATGTGCAAGCATATGATCACCGGAGGTTAACAACGCCAAGACTTGCATTCGAACTAAATATCAAGGTCAAGAACTAGAAGCATGGTTTGGAAAGCGAGCAAGCTCTTTGGTTCTTTTGGCAAACACGAGGCGAGACATAGCTCACGGAACCATATGTGCAAGCATATAATCACCGGAGGTTAACATCGACAAGTTTTGTTACATAAAAGGCGAACCACGCACATTTACAAACCAAACCTCAAGTCTTAAGTTGAGAAGAGCAAAGTTAACCCTAAGTCACGAGGCGTTAATCACCCCGATGCCAAGCCTAATCAACTACTCACACATAGCAAAAAGACTAGAAAATATGCTTGGAAAGGTAAACATGATTAACCGATAAAAACGAAAATAAACTTGATTTTATAGAAGATCCAAACCATAGTTACAACATTAATACTTGAGAAAACATCAAAACACTTAAACTTACTTGAGTTCTTGAAGATTGAAAGCTTGAAAAGTTAAGAACACAAAATGGAAATCCTAGAAAGCAAGAGAAAGACTTTGGCCTAAACTAACTATGGCCATCCCTTCCATAAATGGCATACAAGCCTATTTATAGTGCTTATAAGATCAGCCTTACAATGGACAAAAAGGCCCTCAAAATATCCCAAAAACATACTAGAAGTAGAAACTTTCCATATATGGAAGGTTGAAATATTCAGCAAAAAGGTGCTGGTCGAAGGGCATTGGTACCGGTACCTCAAAAATGAGGTATTGGTACCAATCCAACTGTCTTCAATTTCAGCGACATGGTACCGATACCTCAAAAATGAGGTATTGGTACCTCTGTGTGCAAACTGCAGAAAAGGGTCAGCTTGGGCCATCATGCCTTATCGTGTCCTGACGGCCTTCCAATGCTTCATTACATGATCAACGGGACTTGGCGAAGGTATGCCATGTGGCCTTGGTCTCTTGGATACCCTCAAGGGCCATCCTCGATGCATATGTCTCGCTTGAAACACTTTGGCACGTTCCTTGCAAACCTTGACCTTCGGCCAATCTCCGAGGCTTCTTGTGGCACCGTTAGGCTTTGGTGACAATAAAATGAGTACCGGCGGGCATTTGGACACTTGGTTTATCCCAGAACATTGATTGGCATTCAAAACCGCCTTATTAGCACGTTTTACCTGAAATACACAAAAACGTACCTTACGTGCAATATCGCATAAAAACGACAATACATATGTACAAACACAACATACTAGAGGACTTAAGCACCAAGAATATGCATTATTGGGTGCTTATCAGTTTTTGGCTCTCATTCCACAAATCAGGAAGTAAAGTATTTTTACTGTAGGAAATACGGGCACATGGTGAGAAATTGTCCTAGGTTGAAAAATAAGGATAATTTTGAAGAAAAGGTTGTTGCTGGTATTGTTGAAGAAGATTCCGACGATTCATTTATGGTTCTTTCTGTGAGTGTCGGTGATGTCTGTTCGAATATCGAATGAATTCTGGACTCCGGATGTTCTTACCACATGTGTCCGAATAAAGATTGGTTCGATACTTATGAATCGGTCAGCTGTGGTACAGTTCTTATGGGGAATAACATGCCCTGTAGAATTGTTAGGATTCGAACAGTTAAAGTCAGAATGCATGATGGGTTTGTGAGGACATTGTTTGGTGTTCGACATATACCAGATTTGACGAGGAACCTTATCTCTTTGGGTACTCTTGACTCTTTTGGTTGGAAGCATACTGCTGAAGGTGGAGTCTTGAGGGTTTTGAAGGGTGCTCGTGTTTTGATGAAGGGTCGAAAATCGAATAACCTCTATGTGCTTGATGGTAGTACGATTGTGGGTGCTACATCTTTGGGTTCTTCATCGGTGAATTCAAGGTCGACTCAGTGTTGGGTTTTTAATTCTATGGTAGAGTCGGTAATTAACTCCGTGTGGAGTTTGAGCAGATCTTCGAGTGCATCCGGGAGGGATGCATTGGGTGGGAAGTGCCTGTTGGAAGATAGAGGCTCAATTTGGAGGCATGTGCAGCTGGGTTTCCTGAGTCGCGTTTACAAGGTCAAGCAGGTGTGCTTGAGCCTTGCTCGTTTGTGCCATTGGTGATGGCCCCATTGGGGGGCTTTTGGGAGAGATGAGCGATTAAAGGAGAAGATTGTCTATAGTGTTGAATTCGATGGAATTCAAGTCAAGGTGGAGATTTGTTGGAAATTGACTAGAATCCCTAAATTGACTAGGATTCCTATTCCTATTCGGTTTAGGTTTATTTAGTGTTTTCTTATAAATAGGGACCTTGGGGGTTCCTAGGGTTATGGTTTTTTGTTCAAAGGCTTAGATATTAGGGTTTTGTTTATGCTCTTAGGGTTCCACCAAGGGTTTGTGTCTCCCTTTTGGGTTCCACCAGAGATTTATCCCTAGATATCTGTTTGGTGCTTCAATTAGAGTTACGGGTATAGCCGGCTCTTTGTTTATCTCCCTGTTTATAGTGAATCATCTTGCTCTTTTCCTCGTGGAGTACGTTCTTGCTTTGTGCTTGAACGGAACTACGTATATCCTTGTGTTCTTGTTTATCGCTTGTTGATTTATTATATTCTCAATTTCGTATTCGGCACAACAGATGCTATGTACGCTCGTTAATTTCAGAGTCGTAAAATTAAGGTCCTCCCCTTCTGTCACTGCATGATGAATACCTTAGGAGGGGAAAGAAGAGAGATGACTAGGTTTTTTTCTGAGTGAGAGAGGCGTATAGTTTCCTATGGTTACTTCATAGAAGCTTCATTGTCTTGAAACATGGTTCCTCTCCTTTTGCCGAAGCAAAAATATTGTAAATTTACACTTTGCGGCAAGTGGTCGCCTCGTCTTTCTTTCTTTATCGGAATGGTGCTGCTGGTGGTGGCCTCATCTCACTTGAGAAAAATGGTGGCGCACGGCCAATGGGGTTTCCACAAAATATTTAGGCATTATTATTGCAGTAATTGGGAAAAATATTTATATGAGAGTGTCTTCAATAGGAGTAGCAAAATGAGACTCTACAGCATCAGCATCGGGCTCAAAGAATTTTACTCGAATTTATGACTAAAAAAGTCACCTTTTTTGGTTTAGCTATCCTCTTTTTTCTACTCCCTTCATCAGGGCATCGCTGTTATATCTCTACTTTGTGGGGGAAATATTATGGGGAATGATTTTGACGCTCTCATTTTATTCATTGGCACTCTCCTTTATCTTTATTCCCGTGAAAGTATCAAATCGGAATCCTTCATGTAGAAAAAGTGACTCAAGAGGTAAGGGTAATTTAGTAATTTTACGTGAATAAAGGATAAAAAAAACCACCAATGTTTTTTTGAATGGAAAGAAAAAACCCACCAATGTTACTAATTCTTAATTTATTCCAAAAACTTTTCCTAAGAGTTCATGATGTGGACAAAAAAAGAGAACGTAACCCAAACTTGAGGCTCACCCAAAAGAAAAAACCCCACCCCTTTCTCATCCATCGCCACTTACATGATAGTTTTGGCCTAAATAAGTCGAGTGGCTTTTTTTATGTCGATATTCGAATTTTTACTTCGCATCTATTAGTTTGGCGTCAAATTTTTGTGAATTAATGACCTATCTCGACGTCAGGAATCAAAAAAATAAAAAATTATGTTTGAAACTCATAGCTTTTTGAGTTTGGATCATAGGTTGTGTTTGGTTGAGAGTTTAGTTTAGTTTAGTTTAGTTTTGGTAGTGGGTGGAGAGAGAAATAGAATAATGATTGAAAATAGGGATAATGATTTGAGAGAGATAAAGAGAGATGTGAAAGTAATAATTGGAAAAATAGGATAATGATTAGAGAAAGAAGTAGGGTAATGATTGAAAAACAAAACTAAAATGGCAAACGAACAAAGTCTGTAACTTTTGACCTTTTCGATTTCCGACATCGGGACGCGGAATCAGAAAGTTTCAGACGTGGAATGGAAGTGGAATCAGAAAGTTTGAGGATTCTCAAGTGGAATGAATCAATGGGGATCAAAGGCGAGGCTGATGCAAGCGATTTTGGGTTGTTTTTACTCGGGAACCTGGCGGGTAAAGGAGCCAGGTGCAGTGCTGATGCGCTCATTCTTTAAAAAGCACTCCAAAATTCTTTATAGTATGCAGTTTGGCTTTACCTCTCTTCAAATTTTAAAGGTCAAATTTGATGTTTTTAAATTTAAAGAGATAGGAGCAAATGACTTTTGAAATTGCGTCGACAGTCATGTTCAAATATAATCATGCATAATTACAATTTAGCCA
This sequence comes from Rhododendron ovatum, assembly GCA_019656835.1. Taxonomy (NCBI): domain Eukaryota; kingdom Viridiplantae; phylum Streptophyta; class Magnoliopsida; order Ericales; family Ericaceae; genus Rhododendron; species Rhododendron ovatum. Next base: position 7,650,972 of record CM033799.1, on the reverse strand, counting down.
AGTATATATGTAAGTTCCTAAAATTAAAGAATAGGTAAAAATGGTGAATTTGTAGCACAAATAAACAAAATACGGAATTGGCTGAAATTTTTGCTTCCACGCCTTTTAGAGATACTCTAATATGATTATGTAAATCCTGAGAGATTTTTCGGGTCGGAGGATGGCAGCAAGTAAGAGCTTAAACTTCCATTATGTAAGTCCTGACATGTTTGTCGGGTGGGAGGATGACAGCAAGTAAGAGCTTAAACTTCTGCTTTCGTAGATACTCTGATACAATTATTTTAATCTTAAGAGATTTGTTCGATGGGAGGATAAGAACAGGTAACGCTTTCGTAGGTACTCTAATACAAATAGATTTGTCGAGTGGAAAGATGACAGCAACTAAGAGGTTAAACTTTCGTTTTTACAAATATTCTGATAGAATTGTAAATCCTAAGAGATTTGTTTGGTGGGGGCATGACAACAAGTAAGAGCTTAATCAAACCTCTGACCTCACACTTTGACTCTCAACGTCGGCAAAAAAATCCTTGGAGCTGCTCTAAGTTTGCATGGTCGTTATGTTCAGAGCTCTAAAATTAGTCGAGGTACTCGTAAAACAATCAGAAATACACCAAACTACTTTTGAAAAAACTCAAGAAAGTAGGCCCTCTTTTTTTTTTCACGAAAAAAGCATACTCATTCAATTCATTCAAGCAACCTATATAACATCTATAAATAATCACCCAAATACAAATCAAGCCATACAATAGCTACTCATAACGACCCGAAAATAAAGAAAAGTAGGCCCTCATTTACCATTATTTTTAGCCCCCAATCGTTGTTCCTTCCGCCAGCTATACTAAGAAATTCAGAACCCCATTATAAATATACCCAACAACTACCAAAATTCCCACGCTTCTTTCTTCTTCTTCTTCTTCATCTACTATCTCTATTTTGAGGATATTCTTGCATACGTACCCTCATCAATCCGATGAGGAATAAGTTGATGTTCCTAATGGAGATTACTGAAGGAATCCCTATGAAATCATGAAGAAACCAAAGCCGAAGGGATGAGTTGAAGAAATGCAAATCTCAAGGCAAGTCTGATGCTTGGCTTTCAGTTTTACTACTAGTTTTTTTCTTTTTCGGCGTCTTCCTTGTTTGGTAGCTGCAAAAAAAAAAAAATGAAGGAAAGAAAGAATAAATTTCTGGAATCGTTACGACAAGAATTTGAAGATTCCAAAGTGTCCCTTCTGATGTCTTGTCTTCCCTGAAGACATCCCAAATCCTTTTCGAACTCTTTTAGGTTTTTTCTTGTTTGGGATCGCTCTTGAGTTTTCACAAACTACAAGAGTCACCCTCTTTGTAACACTTGAAATAGTTGTGATTTGAACTTTTCTGATTTAGATTCCAAATTACATCGATCGAGATCTATGATCAAGGTCAACACTGTTGTTTCTCTTTTTCTCAACGAAAGTCAGTATCGTTAGTTGTATATCGTGATAGAGTTGATGGTGTTGTTGCATAACCTTAGATGAACATTAGAATTTATTATTTTGACTCTTTCAGTTTTTGTGGTGGCAAAACCAATAATGGGGTAATAACAAGAAGGTGGATTGTTCTCTGTTCTGGTGGCAAGGGACAGAACAAGAATATAAATTTAAACTCAATAAGATGTACTCTATAATTGCATAGCTTCTTTTTTTTATTTTCTCTTCGAGTGACTAAAATACTTGTGTACTTAATTCTTGTATATGAAAGAAATTAGGGAAAATGTGTATGGAGATGTAAAATTAGATACGCTTTGAGTAAATCAAAGCCATATTTTTTCGGAGGGTAAGAGACTAACATACTAGTTATGAAAAAATTAGTCAAAATTAGACCTAATATTTGTAGAAAAACATAAAAATGGGTGGAACCGAAGCATTCGTTGACCCCGCTATAGTTTCTCCTTTCCCATTATATTTCCACTTTTTGCTCCATCCAATACGATGCGTTATTATCATGGTGTCATAGTGTAAACAGCTGTTAGAACGTGTAAATGCAGCTGTCAGTAGTTAGTTTTCCATTTGTACTATGTGAAGTGTAGTGCTTATTCACTTAGCATCTGACCTAACTCTATTAACTCAATTAGTTGGTTGAGCAAGGTCAAAACGTGCAAATACAGCTGTCAGTAGTTAGTGTTCCGTTTGTACTCTGTGAAGTGTAGTGCTTTTTCACTTAGCATCTGAGCTAACTCTGTTAACTTAATTAAGTTAGTTGAGCAAGGTCTTAGCTTAGACGCTAAGTGATAACTACTACACTTCACAGAGTACAAACGAAAAAAATTAGATACTGACAGTTGTATTTGCACGTTCTTGACAGCTGTCCCAGTTGAGCAACGTCTCTCCTTTACACATAAATGGAGATTACATGTTGTTTGCCCACTTATCATGGAAATAAATATGAAATATAACGGTGGTATCATCTCCACCTAGTAGGTAATCTCACATAGAGCTAAGTAGATCAGTACTATTGTGGGTTGGTAAGAGATATAGGTATGTGTCTCATTTTGGTCTAATTAGCATATTTTTATTTGCTATTGAGATTACGTATAATCTTAAGATGAGTGAACGATTTCTTCGTATGTTTTGTTTGAACGGTCGAGTCTACCGCGTTAAATGAGATAGACAACATTCAAAAGGGAGGATAATTCTTTTCCTTGAGACGAGAGATGTTACATACACTACCATCCATTCACTACATCATCCACTATATTTTTTATGCGGCTCATCCCGGCTCCCAAAAAAATACAGAAAAATATCCATAAATTTTAGAATAATTTTTTATGGGGTCCTGTAAAAAATTAGCTCCAACAAATATCGATAAGTATTATTTCTTGATTTGTAGGGACGAAACTGTTTAACTGCACAATTTCGCCCCTACAAATCAAGAAATAATACTTACTGATATTTGTTGGAGCTGATTTTTTACAGGGCTCTATAATATATTATTTTAAAATTTATAATATATTTCCACTATTTGGCACTAATGTTGAATAATTGGAATGGCCACTCTAAACATGGCTAGCTGTAGTTCTGGCGTCAATCATTATTGACATGATTTATAAAACCTCCCACTTGCTAAGTTATAATACGAATCTTCACAAAATCTTCCTATTGGAAAGCAACTATAACCACTTGCACTATAAAAAGGTTGGTTGTAAGGATAAAATGAGCAGTTTCAAAGCCCGATAAAGTGATGGCTGCAACTTCCTTAAGTTCTACTGATATACTCATTCAATCAAAAGGGGAATAAGGCTTAGTGGTTGTGACACTTTCTTATCAGGTAAAATGTTTGGGGTTCAAGTCTTATCGCTGCGAATTGCAGCACCCCTTCCCCTATCCCCTCCTATTGATTGACAAAAATCAAAAGGGGTTCCCAATGACAAATAAATACTAGAATGATTATTCCAGATTAAAAAAAAAGAGAAAAAGGATAATTTGTTAATCCATAAGCATTGGCGCAATCAGGGGCTGGAGTGGAGAGATTTGAAAGAGCGTTTGAGAAGTTGAAGAGAAAGTAGGATCTGGCCTCAACCTTCAAAGGTCTAAGGGAAAGCACTTGGCAACGAGGGGTTTTAGAAACACTTTGGTCTGAAGTTTAACTCACCTCAGCGTGCTATCAATTTTCGTGTTAGTCCATTCTATGTGGAACTCTGTTCTAACTTTAATTCAGGGGAAATGATATTGACATTCCAAAAATTGATGCATGCACTCCAAACAAAAGAAAATGGCTTTAGAATTACACTGATTTTGGAGTGCATATATCAATTTTTGGAGTGCTAATATCATTTTCCTAATTCAGCCCTCGATAAATGGATGAAGGAATTAATTCTTGAATTAATTGATTCAATGAGCTCGATACCAAATTACATATGAAAAAAAGATAGTTTGTTGTTGCTATAAAGAGCTGCACACTCTAATGTTGCTTAGCTGCCTTCCCTCTCCTTTGTAATCTTACTCTGTCAGTGAAAAAATCCACATTAAGAAGTAGTAACTCATGAATTTATTTATTTATTTTTTATAATCGAACATTCGGGTCAGTTTGGGAACGCAGGGGGTCTGTTGTGCAATAATCTGTTGTGCACAATCTCAGCTATCTGTTTGTGTTTTGGACAGTCTGGATTTAAATAAGACTTTTCCGGGGAAGAGTTTAGCCGTCCGTCTGTGTTTTGGACAGCCTGAATTTAAATAAAACACAGATGGACGACTGAGATGGTGCATGACATGAATGTTGTGCACCCGGGTTTTCAATTTGGGCACACCTCGAGTAACAGGACCTTGAAGATAACGACCTTGCCCGTTACTCATCAGTTCTTGTAAAAAATTCATTCTTTTCACTTTTGTCTTCCTCTAATTATGTTTAAAAGGTAAACTCAAAAACCATAAGATCCACCTTGTGCAGCCACATCAAGGAATCTCCCCCTTCTTTCTTAGTGGAGGAAAAAGATGCAGCACATAATTTGTAGTTTTTTGTATTCTTTAGGCAAATTATTAGTTGTCATTGGCCGCTACCTGGATAAGATTAATGGTGATTGATCACTAATTAATCTTTCACTAATTAATCAAAGATTAATTAAACACTTTTGTAAAACCTTTTTCTCTTTCTCGTGCGCACGAGTCCCTCTCATTGGAAACGTGTCTTGAGGGATGTGAACCCGGATTTTCTTTGCAAATAAACAAACAAAAGTGGGTGTAATTGTGTGGCAGTTAGGAACTTTTAGGCTCGTTTCCACTGATAAAAAATTACTAAAAATCTAACGCATTTTACTATCTCGTTTTCACTAACAAATAACTCTAAAAACTTAAATTATTTTACCAACTGGTTTTCACTAACAAAAAAAATTTTACCAATTTTTTCACTCACATATTCATCAAAAACTTTTTCACTACTGGAAATAACTTGACATTTCTCAACAACTTATTTACTACCGAAAATACCTAACAATTTTTAACCACAAATAAAAATTTACAAATTTTTACACTAGAAATAAAACATATTTACAGTATCTTTCATTATCAGAGTTTAGTTAGTCATAGACGTGCCACGATTAACAAAACTTTTGCAATAATTATATTGGCCTGATAATATTGTAACATTAGTAATTATATGTGCCTAAAGGCACAGCGCAACGCTTTCTAAACATAATCTAAATGGAGTATTTTTTTATTTTTATTTTTTGAAAATGTCAATTTCATCAGGTAGTAGAGAATCTCAAGAGACCACAGCTCAAACTCGAGAAAGTGCAAATAAAATCTGGACATCGAAAACTCCCAGCTACAGTACCCCAAACGCGGCTGAAGCTGTCTAAATGGAGTATCAAACTTCATTTTTTTGAATTTTTTTTTTGTGTGTGGATATAAGGGTTGTTTTTAACGTCATCTTATATGAGGTGTGTAACGTCCCTGATTTTCGGTAAATAAAAATTTTGTTAAATATTTAAATTTTATTTTAATTACTTGGTATTACTTTTAAAATTTCTTTTTAATTTCTAATAAACCGTCATAATTATATAAGCCCTTTAAATTATATTTCTTGGCTAGAAATCCTACATGGCAAGTGTAGTTAGATTCTAACCAATTAGTTGAAGAAACTTAACTACCAATTCACCTAGTTACAATTTCTTAAATCTAGATGGACCTTTTTGACCATTTTTGAGCCTTGTGAATCCCTCCCAACCTTAATTGAACTATTAGGCTATTAGAGGTAATCATTATACCCCATGACTAGTCATTTAAAGCCCATACCTATCACCTTTATTTTTCTACCCATTGGTTAATAATTGCTAGGGAAATTTGTAACTCTTGGATAATAGAAATTTGGTTTGCCAATGAAACATTGATTTGACAAGTCATGTAAGAATCTTGGACCATTCCATTACTTTATTTCCAAAAGAAGTAAGCCTAGTCTTGTCACCCTTACTTACCATTATTACATCTTTGACCATTGGACAATAATTGTTTGGGAGAATTTTACCCCATGGATAATGGAGACTAGGCTTATCAATGTGTATATATACTTGATAAGACAAGTAATACTAAAAGAAATCATTATTTTATTTCCAAAAGAAACAACTTTAGCCTTGTCATGCATGTCAACCTTAGACTTATAGCCCTAAATCTAATAATTACCCTCCAAGACTTACTTTCCTAGATTTTATATATATATATATATATATATATATGTACTAGGGAGAGAGAGAGAGAGAGAGAGAGAGAGAGAGAGAAGTATGTGTGTGCATGTGTTTTGTACATTCCATTAAGCTACCTCTTTTAGCCAACTTCACACTCAGACTTGACAACTCATTTCTAGGACTCTTTAATCATAAACCTAGCCCATGATTTTGATTTTTCTTGCAAACAACCCCTCCTATGACAAGACAAAACCATACCTTTCATAATTACCATTTTCACAATTGGACAATAATTGCTAGGAAAAATTTTATTCATTGGGTAATAGAAGTTAGTTTTGCTATAAATAGTACCTCATCTTTACCATTCAACTCACACCTTCACCCATTCAACTTCTCTCTCTAAATTCCTTGCAATTGTTCTTTGTTCTTCTTGTTCTTGAGTTCTTCATGTGTTCTTTAAGAAACTCCTCCTAGGCCGCCATTAAACCACCACTCGACCACCCTTTCGATCTAAAAAATTTAAGTAGTTTAGTCAAGAACTAAATTTCGAGAGAAACTTTATCTTTCAATGCTACCAGAAGCTCACCGTAGGAAGTTATTCCGTCCGACGTACTTATTTTTTCCGTAGTCGTACCTACCGCCAAAAAGAACAGTAGAATACCACTACTTACTTACTCTATGTATATTGTATGTTATTTTTATATCGAAATGCATGGAAGTATTCGTATTTTGATCTTAGGATGGTTATGAGCATATATGCGTGATTATTTGTTTGTTACATGATAAAGCATAAGTGGTCTCCACTCTAAAAGCGTCCATATATGTGGCACTATGCTTTATGTTGTGAATTATGTATTTGAACATGACTACATGGAATTAGGAAGAATGACATGGTATCAATAACATAGAGTTGGACGATTTTACTAGTTTAGTTTCAAGATTTCAATGAATAATTTATGATCACTTACGTGAAAAGTCATACCGCGGAGTCTATGCATGAAAACGAGACACAGAAATTGAGAAAGTTAGAGACATGACACCTAGAGTGTGTTAACGACAAAACATGTTTGAAACTCGATGTGGCCGGACTTAGTAGCCCATCGTGTGGATTGTGAAAATCGCAATGTAGCCGGACTTGGTAGCCTATTGTATGTATAGAAACTGCGATGTGGCCAGACTTAGTAGCCCATTGTGTGGATTGCGAAAATCGCAATGTGGCCGGATTTGGTAGCCCATTGTGAAGATTGTCAATGGGGCTGGACATGGTAGCCTCATTGGTAATATGGCTCGGTTATCCACGGAGAGGAGTCAATGCAAAGTTTTGTGTGCCAATGGAAACCTGGTGCGGCGGAACCATTATGAGGATACCCGGGAGACCGAAATGGCGGAACCGAGGTTGGGTGTATTAAAACTATTTTGAGAATGTTGATTTGGTAAATGAAAGGTGAAATCAGTAGTACGGTCTATAAAATGACGCATAGGAGAACTCAGAAATCATGCACACCAATGATAGTTGAATAATGAATGTGGATGTTTCATTGTTAATTGTTTCAGTTAGATATGCATGTACTTGTGGAAATCGTTAATTTTGTGATCTACTGCTTGTAAGTTAATGGTTAGTGGGTATAGATTATTCTATTGAGCTCTCGTAACTCATGATGCTACCTTCGGTGACCCTAACATATTATACTGGTGGTGAAGCTGATATAATGTGTCAGACTTTGTAGATGATCAAGGTGAGCTGTACACCTTGGAGGCCTTTGAAACTGAAGAGCTGGTTAGGATGGAGGAGCAGGCAGAGCTGTAGTTAAGAACCCTAGTTTTCCCTCCATTTTGTAATGAAAGTACTCTTACGGAGGTTATGATGTAATAATGAGTCAGACTCTATTTAGATATTCAATAAAATTGTTTATTTAACGTTCTCAAAATTCGGAGCGTTACAAGGTGAGTCCCGGATATGCGCATGATCTCATCTCATGTGAGAGGAGCATTATAAATAACCATTAATTAGAAAAAAAAATCTTCTCCCCAAAAAATCTACTTCTCGAAATTTTTTATTTTAAGAATAAGCTTTATATATGGTCCATCTAACTAAGTTCATAAAATAGTCTAACACAACAAATGTTATCAAATCTGTGTAATTCCATTAGTTGCATTCAAGGATAACATCAAAGATACTCTCTTCGTACCACAATATTTGTCCGGTCCACAAAATGAAGACTCAAAAATAATGAATTTCTTTCAAGAAAGAAATTCAAACTTTTTTCATAAGTTTAAAGAACTCATTGAGATCTAGTAAATTGTTGAATTTTCTCCCAACTTTTGTTAGAAAATTTATATTTTTTTAACGTTTCCATTTTGCGGATCAGACAAACATTATGAGACGAAGGAAGTATTAAGAATGTATAATCATACGGGATTCCATCTCAAATTCAATTTTTTGAACGTCAATTCACTCAAAAGTGACACCCAAGTGACACCCCTATCACACTTATTTCTTTAATTGACCTAGAAAAATAGAAAATCAAAATAGTTTCAAGGAGTAGAGTTTGAAACTCTATCTACCCAAAAGGCTCCAACAAAAAACCTTCAATCCCAGATAGATCATGAAATTCTAAATCATCTAAACCAACAGCTCAAGTTGTTTTGAACAACAATTTTGTTCTCTTACCTAGTAGTTAAAAAGAAAATAAATCTGACATGAAGAATTACTCCTGGCCGCGAAGAATTACTCATGGCCGCATAGAATTATTCATGGCAATAAAGAATGACTTATGGTTTCGCAATTCTGGCCAAGAGTATTCTATGCGATCGAGAGTACGTAATTTTTTTGCAGCCAGGAGTAATTCTTCGCAACCAATAGTAATTCTTCGCTAGCAAAAAAGTTTTTATTAACTCAACAACTTTTTCACTCACATATCCATCAAAAGCTTTTTCACTGCCGGAAATAACTTGATATTTCTTAACAACTTATTTACTACTAAAAACACCTAACAATTTTCAATCACAAATAAAAATCTACAAATTTTTACACTAGAAATTAATAAAACATATTTATCTTTCATTATCAGAGTTTAGTTACTCATAGACGTGCCACGATTAACAAAACTTGGCGTGATAATATTGTAACATTGTCTAATAAGTCAGGTTATAGACCCAAATAGTGACATAATTTATATGCTAAACAAAACCTATCAATAGATTTGGTAAGTACAGTAGTAAAAATTTTGAAACCCAAGGGTTCGCCCAGTGATTGAGGCCTCAACTTAAGGGTTTGTTTTCTCTTAAGTTTTCAAGTTTTATCAACTCTTTTGGAGTCAATTTATACATAACATTGGAACCCTGTAATTAGTGGGTGTTGGGATTGATCTCTCAGAATTAGTCTTGCCGCATGTAAAGCGTAAGCTGATCCGAACACCTGAAATTACGAGAATAAGAAAATTTGTATCTTGCAATAATTTGATCCCAAAATTTGATTACGCCGAAGGTGATGAAAATTCTCCCATTGACAAGCAACTAGAAGTAAACTAAAAGAATAATTAACTCAATTCGTATCTTTCTAGTATTGACTTATGACTCATCAACCAGCTATAGTCGATGACAAGCTTTCTTCCGTAGCCATTAAAGTGATGAGTTTTTCTTTATTTTCTTTGCTTTTATGTACGCCTTCCACAAATTTATGGTCAATTTTTCTTGTATTTTTCACTGCGCTATTTTTTTTTTAATCATTTCGGATTGCTAGCTCTCTAATTTTTTTACTTTGTGTCGGTGGATTATTTGCAACTTACATAACTTTATCATGGCTTTAGTTGGACTTGCTAGTGAAAATTGGGACTAGATTCTCAAGAATTAGTGGAGGTACGCGTAAGTTGGTCTGGACAACGTGAACTATTAAAAAAATATGTGCAGCATCAAATATGGACCCGTTGGTCATTGATATATGACTATTGGAATGCACCAAAGGACAACACTACTTATATTATTACACACTCAAATTTTGAGGGGTCCAATTTGCAATTTAAAAATTTAGCCATAAGTATTCGTGAGTGACTACGAAATTCGTAATTAAAATTGAAGCCCCATTAATTTGACTAAATTCATACCCCACATTGATTCCTCAAAATAAATTCCAACACTAACATTCATCACTTGCTACCATATTGATTCAAAAAGTTGAACCATTAGCATTCATAACTACCACCACGATGATCTAAAACTTGGGCCATTAACATTCATAGTTTATTTCTGAATAACTCGGGTATCAGAGTCAAGTAGCTTTGTTAACTTGAGACCAAAAAACAATCATATCGATTCATAAATTGGATTAGTGGGATTCGTAAATGGCCATATGATTTGAAGTACTACTCCCTTCTATACAAAATATATAATCAATGTTGTAAATCTCGAAAATTGTTTTCAAAAGATTCTCTTGAAATCGAATGTCCGGCAAAATTTTCAAAGAAGAAACAACCATGCTTTCGAATACAAATAACAATATTCACATAGAAGTTTCGTCTTTTGTAATAATTAAAATTTAAAAAAATATCCCACGATTAAAAAATAATAATTCTCCGAAAAGTTCATCAGTTTCAAATAAAATGTAGACGTGATCAAGGCGTGCGATCTAATTCGTAATGTCTAAATTGCCAGAGTGAATACAAACCAACTAGACCCATGAAAAAAGGAAGAAAGTGTATGACTTTTGGTTGTGCCCAGGTGAACTTGCCCCTACTTAGAGGTGATACCGGTCCAGTTTCGACCGGTTTGGGTGTATTTTTCGGTCGAAACCGGATATCTGGTTTGAGATTTTTAGAAATCGGAACCGGTTGAGATAAAATCGGTCCGGTTTCGACCGGCTCAACCGGTTTCGGTTCGGTTTATCCGGTTTTCATTCATGGGCCATATTTTTTGCTTAACATATCAAAAAATTCACAATTTAACCCATAAAATATCAACCAAAAATCTATAATTCAACCATTTTTTTTGGGCCCAACAAAAAAGGATCAATTTTGAGCCCATTACATAAAAAAAAAAAACCCATAAAAACATAATTAAGCCCATAAAAATAGTTTTTATATAATAAATATATTTATTAGACCAATATACACCACAAAATATCAACCAAAAACCAATAATTCAACCCCTCCCCTATGTTTATATATATATATATATATATAACCGGTCCGGTTTCAACCGGTTTTTAAAACATATAAACGGGATTGAAATTATTTTTCCGGTTTATAAAATTTTATAAACCGCAACCGGATCGAAATTATTCAACCGGTTTAAAAAATCCGGTCTGGTCTGATTTTTCCGGTTTCGAGTAACAGCCCTACCCCTACTGATAAGCAAATGATGCAACGTAGAAGCAACTGAATTTACAACGATATGTTTATATTCGATCTATTGATCGATCGCTTAGGGAAATTTAGTTATTCAATCACCTCACAATAATGATGAAAGTCGAATTCTATACTCGTTGTGCCATACCGTAGTTGAAATCTAATGGTAAATTTAACTACGTTACTCTTGAACTTTGTTGAATATGAAAGAAAATAGTAGTGAAGTTTGTCGACGAAGAAGTTCATTTTTGGTAGCCAACATCCGATTCAATTTCTATATCACAATCTAATTTGTTAGCAAATCTGATGGCCCAACTTTATTTATTTTTACATAAATTGGCCTATGGTTGGTATAAGTCTTGAAATTCATCTACATCTAGTTGAGTCGCATTGTTTGGTTGGTTTTTACCATTCAACTTCTGTCCACAAGTGCCTATCCTACGGTGAATAAGGGAAGGTAAATGTTGTCGAAATTTCACTTGAGGGTGGATAACATTCTTGACGGTTTTACTTAAGTCTTTATAGTGTCTGGACCCGCGATGAATTTAGTATTTTATCTATGAAATTGTAATGGGCTGAATCCGGCCAGGCAGCGGGCCATGTGCCATGGGCAACCCATTATATTGGAGCTTGTATGGGCCGGACGCACATGGGCCGGATGCTCGACCTAGTCATCCATTGGAACCCATTTAGCGAGCCCAACACTGGCTTCGGCCGGATGGCACTAATTGGTTCCCTGTTTTATAAGCTTGCTTAGGATAGGAGGGAGCTACTCAAAGGAGGAGATCCGACCCATTGAGAACCGAATGAATCTCACCCCCACCACATAATCTAAGGGAAAAGGGGAAGAAGAAGAAGAAGAAACAAACCAAACACAAGGACGAAAAAGCCACGGACAAAAGCAAAAAATAGATAGAGGAAAGAAAACTAAAGTACAAGAAGAAAAAGGCTCTGTCTCAACTAAAATAGCTTTGGCAGAGAGGATCTGGCAACTCCGACATCACAACTCACAAGGCATGCAAGGAGCCAAGGACAATAGAAGCATGAATGGTCAGTCACAATCAAGCTCCTCCCACCCTTTTTGTTGGGCACCACCATTTTACAACGCTCATTCATTCTTCAAATTAGTAACACATTCTTAACAAACAAAATAGGGCCCAACTTTTTATACTTTTTGCCATATTAACCCACACTAAAACACACACACACACTATTAGAGATGTCATTCCGCAAAACTGACTCAAAGGGAGTGGATTCTCTCCGGTAACTGTTCCAGAGACGGAGAGAGGTGTGGGCATACGGGGGCCAAGGCCCCCGCGCGGTCTTGGTTTTTTTTTTTTTTAAATATTAATATTATTATTTTTGTTTGTTGAGAATATCTAAGTATTATATTTTGTATAGAGTGTTATTTAGACATAAAATGTGTTCGTTTTTTGTCCCAAAACCTAATTCCTCTCTCTGCACGGTCTTTCTTAAGTTTTTCCGTCAATTATTGATCTCATTTTTTTTTTCTATCACTCTCTACTTACTATCCAAAAAAATCCCCCTCAAAATATAAACCAAACAAACTATTAGATTCTCGAACCTTCCAATTTCAAAATCTTGTTCATAGGTCGGCCCACGTGTTTACAAAATTCTGGTTCCGTCACTGTTCCAGACAGTTACTGAAATTGTCTCACAAATGCGGGTCCTATAAACATATCTTCGCGTGAAGATATCACTGCATTGTGAGAAAATATTGAACTGTGCGGGACGAATTGCTGAAGAGAATCTCGTCCCCTGACTCAAAATAGTGGAGGGTGGACGGCTAGACGCCTTCTCTCCTAGCTAGTACCATCCACAAAAGTTGGAATTACAGCCATGTGGGAAAAATATATAGGCTCTTTTGGTTTGCTATCTTATCAGCTTATTTGCTTCAAATCTGAATGCATCTGGAGACATTTATAGCTTAATTCAGATTGATCAAATACGATAAATCAAACTTTACAAATAAATAACTGAACAGAAATGTTAGAAACACAACCAATCTTACTACATCATTTCTTGCATCCTCACTCACAAGTGGTCGTGAGACCCTCCAAATAATCTTGTGGGTCCCACCAACCCGTGTGAGAAAGGATGTAATTTGAATGCGTCCCCTAGCATTGCTCATAACCGAATTGTCGAAGTGAGACATGGTATGAGCAAAAACAATGCTAGTTAAATTCTCCTACTTTTTCTTGAAAATGTAATCCGCTCAGCGTTCTCAATTCTCGTTTTGTACTCATGTTATTAATTCTCGCTCTCACGAATTTTAGTAATTTGAGATATTTTTCAAAGATACTTTTCATTGCAATTGGGGTGCCAGTGCAATTGGCATGTCGTTTATACCCCATGCATGATGCGTGGTGTTCAATTCCCACCCTCTCCTCTTAACTCCCTTCCTAACTTCCCTCTAACCCCCACTGATGTCTATCGCCTGGAAAAGAAAAAAAGAGGAAGATACTTTCACGTTTGTGCTCCTATTTCTCCTCATACACGTACACATGAATTATGTGACTTAGAGCATTCACACCCCACATTTTGGCATTTGTTGCCATTTCCATAGAAATTGGCAAATTGGGTGCCACACCCACAATGCCAAAATTCTCTCAGATTTGGCAATTGCAATTTCTTCTGCGACATATGGCAAAATATAGGTGCATCACATTTGCTGCCCCTTTTTTTTTTTACGAGATGATACTAGTTATTGACTAAAACTAAGAATGGAAATGTCAAGATGACAATCATCGGTGTAGATGCTCTCAGGGTAGCACTAACTGCGCACGTTGATTCGAGGGACTACGGGTGAGTTTCCGCTAAAAAAATTGTCTTTAGAGTAATGACAATATTTTTCGTTAAATGAACTTATATTTTATATTTAATGTATACGAGAAAAAGAACCTATCTTGAATCAACTGAGACTATTTCAGTTGGCCAGGACTCTTACATCTCGCTAAGAGCTCTGCATTTGGGTGTTCTCTTAAAAAGGCTGTTCATTTTTTCCTTTATTTTCACCTTATAATGTGCTTATTTCTTGTACAATACTATTATGTTATTGTGCTTGGATGTCTTGTGAACTTTAACAATTGATGCAGTGTTCCGAATTTGTAATTTAATTTTCTTAACTACAATAATCCCATGTTTAGGTGGAGGATGCTTATGTTGTGGAGCCGCTGCAATACCATGAATAATAATTTTACAATCACAAACATTTACAAATTTATTTACATTTACATTAGAGTCCCCATATATTATACATTCAGCGTGTGCGAGACTCACACAGTAAATATGTGTAATGTGTTTGTGTGAGTGTGTGCAATTATATAATTATTTTACCACGAAAACTCAGAGCGACGTTTCACGAAAGTCCAGTGGATCACAACGCAACGAAATCAAAATAGGGCTAGATTTGGGGGGCACACTCTTTCCCCAGTTGAATTTGTGTTTAATTACTTGCCATTTTATTTGCTGATTTGTTTCCATTCTTCTGTCCTGACACATGCCGCCGTGTCCTTGAACAAAATCCAAATTCAAAAAGGAGGCAAACGAAAGATCAAAGGACATTGCCCTAATAACAAGACCGAAGAGTCGTAGATAGATTACGATGGATCACCATTCCAGCGTGCTTCCATCGACTCACTGGTGAATGGTAAGCCCTCACCCCGCTAAAGCTTTCTGCTCCTTCAGTCGACTAGGAGAGTTGTTTTTGTGTTATTGGAACTGGGTATTTTACTTGGTGGTGTATTTTTAAATGGGTTTGTGCAACTGGGTATTTACTGATTGGTGTATTCTTAAATGGGTTTGTGGCTAAATGCGTAATCGAACATGGTATTTTCTTCTTTATGGAATTTCAAGGTTTTAGCAGTTTTCAAGAAATTTGGTTTACTATTCTGGTTTGCGTTTTATTTATAGATGATTCTCGTAATCTGCAAAGAGGTATTGTGGCGGTTGTTGCCCTGTTAGAGTTTCTTACAAGTGTTGAAATAATCTGTGGAGTTTCATATATGACTGGAGTCTATGTTTCTGCAATAGTATGGTACATGTTGGGTTTTGTTGAACTTATCACACATTGCAAAACTGGATTTTTAGCTATTGTGTTCAATCGTTGAGTGTTGTCCTTATAAAAGTGAAACAAATTCATTAAGGTAACTCACAAAGGTTAGAAAATTTCCCTGTCGCCTTGTTTCTAAATGCTCTTGCCGCATTGTTGTCGGGGGTGTGATTGATGGGACTACACAAAGCAGATGCTCATTGAGCACTTATAGTTGGCTTTAGGTTGCTCTAAGAAACATTGGGTCCAAGTTTGAGCCTAACTACTAGAGTTCTGAACAAAGCGATCACAATAAAAAAGAAACCTTTTGCGAAGAAAATACACCAATTTTGTTCCCTCACAAGTTGATTTAGAGTGGATGGGTGCCACTTAGGTTAAGAAGTTCATAGGGACGATGGATAACAAGAAACTCGATACTGAAACCTCTTTACTCCATCAGCAGGGTTTTATGTGTGAAGGGGGCAAGCAAGGTATAGATTCCTGCGTTGTTCTGCAGCTTGTTCTTATGGTGGTTGGTTATTTATTTGGTGCAGGTGGAGCGGGTGGTAACTTCTTCCTGGCTTCATATGAGATGTATTGATTTTAGGCTTTGGTTAAACAGACAAAAGTCAGACATTTTAAATGGGTAGTGTATGAGGTTTTTTTGACTTATTTGGTTTGGAGAGGAGTATTAGAGTCTTTGAATAGATATTTGAAGATTTAGGGAGTTCACGGCCAAACTTTCATTTTGTTTCATTTTGGGCATCGTTGTTACCTTTGGTAAGGGAATTCCCCTAATTTTTTTATATCGGGAGTCTTTGAGGAGACAATTTCATTGTTGCCGGGAAAGAAACACTAAAATGGATAAAAATAGAGTTGTCTCAACTTTCATTATCCAATATCCAGTTATCATTAAATGGTAACATTTACTTCATGATACCATTTGCAGTTTTATTTGAAGTTAAAAAAGGACAAAAAATATGTTTGGTTGAAGTTTGAACATCTGATTTCTCTGTGTTTTGGACATTTTAGCTAAATGCGTTCACTTTTAGGTGTTGTTTAGTTTACTAACGTTCTCTGTTTTCTGTAGTCGAAAAATTGGAATTTCATATTAATTTGCTCTGTGTAGCTCTGCTGCACGTACTGGTACCTTTCACAGTCACTGCATAGTTTATGGAGTATTTATATGCTTTTGTTTTGAGCGATTATTTTTATCTGTTCTGGCAGATGAATTTGCTTTGGTTTTTAACTGTTACATGTCGTACTGAAATCATCACTTCTATTTTGTTGTCAACAATATACTTTTACCGCCCGTGTTTTCGTTAAACTATTTGTTGTGCATTTGCCAAGGACATTGGGCGACTGATATTTTTGTTATTGAGTTGTTGCTTAAAATGCTGGGCGGTTAATATGTTTTATGCTTTGGCTGATTGCAGATATTATTTCTGAAGTCCTAACATTTGGAGGGCTATTTGGTACTATTATTGCTTAAATACGAGATGGAGGAAAAGGATGGGGAAGTGGATGACATTGAGAGTGCAAGTAGCGATTCTTTTATTGATGATTCAGATGATGATGGACCTTCAATATCTGCAGAAGATGATGGATTGCATTTTGAGGCATGTCGATATAGATCTTTTGTTTATTTATCATGTATTTTCTAACTTGGTCAACAAAAAGGATGAGATTTGTGGTTTTGGCATTTTCCTTTTTAATGCCATGTCTTAATTGCTTTTGTTGAAATATGTGAAGCTATCATCCATTTTCTGCATGGTGTAGGTTAATTTGACTGAGGAAGAAATAGAAGAGCTAATTTCTGAACTTTTAGAAGTTGAGAGCAAGGTATGTTGTCTTTGCTTGGTCTTCTCACTTCTTATCGGTCAGTTTTGCCAATTTTTTTCCCCCTATCACCTGGCGCTGTCATTCTCAACGTTAGGCTGCTGAGGCCCAAGAATCACTCGAAGATGAGTCACTAGAAAAAGTGGAGGATGAAGTTCGGCAAGAATTGGCGCAATCTCTGCATGGAGAAGACGTTAGTTTACTTTTATTGTCCCTTTTAAATCTTTTTGTTGATTGCTTTCCTTTTGCTCATTACCGATCCTTATTCTTTTGTGGATAGCTCGAGAAAGCTGTTTCTGATGAAATGGAAACTTTTAGGGAAGACTGGGAAGCTGTACTTGATGGGCTTGAGAAAGAGAGTGCTCACTTGTTGGTCTGCTACTCTGCTTATTTCTTGATTTTTATTATGACTCATTGGTTGCTGTTTATAGATGACACGGTTTGAAACTTTGAATGTTATAAAATGAAGAATTTTTGGCTGTATAAATGTTGGAAAAGAGGCTTTAATGTTCCAAAAATTAGTTATTACATGATTAAATGGAGACATATTGTATGTTTCCATTTTTCTTGCTTGTAGACAGTAACATTCATTATTTTCAAATCTCTGTTACTGTCTTCAGGCAAGAAAAGAGCTTGGATTCCTGGCTTTCTGCTGAATATGGTCCCAAACCATTACAGCTTTTGCACATCATTTCTGATTCTTATAACTGCACCATCGTCTTGGCCTTTCAGCCCTATAAACTGGATCTAAAAGCCCTAATAAAGTCCTCTACTGTAGTTCCTTGCTAAGTAATCCTTGGTAAGTATCACATCAGATCCTCTAGAAGGGTTTCTTTCCACTTGTCCTACCTTAGTTCACTTAACTAGATAACTCAGTTGTATGTTGTTAGCACTTTGTTGATTCTCATTTGAAAATCATCCAATCTTGTCTTTTCTTATTTTGGAGTAATATGCTAAATTTTGTGGATTAGGATATTATAGGACCTCTCCTGCCCCCCATCCTCTTTGCGTTGTCACCAAGGTCTTCTCCATGTGTGATGTACTTGTTGCAAGGGAACCAGTTTACTTGTTTTCCCTGATGGCTCTCCCTTCTTTCCTCTTCCCCTTTACTTGCATTGTTTTTTAAACCAGGAGCAACTCGATGGTGCTGGTGTTGAACTCCCGAGTCTGTTTAAGTGGATTGAAAGCCAGGCTCCTAATGGTTGCTCCACTGAAGCTTGGAGAAAAAGGACTCACTGGGTTGGATCTCAGGTCACCAATGATGTGACTGAATTTGTATCGGATGCTGAAAAGTTTCTTCAGAGCAACAGGCCTATAAGAAGGTATATTATACTTCCTTTTTAGGATTGGGGATTCCTGAATGTGTTGGTTGATTCATACGATGGATCTATACATGGGACAGGAAACATGGCAAAATACTGGAGGAGGGTGCCAGTGGTTACTTGGGGAAGAAACTTTGTATCGATGATAGCAAGGAAGCTACAACTGAAAAATCTGATGTGGATTGGAGCTCTTTCAACCAAATAATTTCTGCTCGTTCATCTGAGGAGCTTACATCATTTGGCAGCAAGAATTGGGCTTCTGTTTACTTTGCTAGTACTCCACAACAAGCTGCAGAATTAGGGCTCAAATTTCCTGGAGTTGACGAGGTGAGATATATGGATTATTGTTCTTTTAATGATTATAACCTAACTGCTTGGACTGTTTAATATGAGTTTTTAACGATCTTGTTTTCCTCTTCTTGTTACAGACTTGTTTGGCACATTTGTTTTTACCCTAGAGGTTGATGTTAGTTTTGCCAAATTTTGTCTACCAAGTTTTGTTAGTTCTGATGATCGTAAATGATATTTTTTTGTCAGTTCTTAAGTTTAAGAAACCTATTCCAGTATGCTAAGGATAAACCAATTTGTTTCTTAGTCTATCCGCCTCTCAGAATTCTAACTGTTAGATGACTCCATTTTATATGTGGTGAATTAGTGATTTTCAGGGGCGTACACTTTAAGATCACAATGACAGACCAGTTGTTCACTTGTTCTACAAATACTTTTCTTATCAGTTTCTTCACCTCCCTTTCAAAGTGTTTCTTTTTCTTTCTTTTTTTCCCTTTTTAATTGGCGCGAATGACACTTTTATCGTTATGTTGGAAGTTTACATTCTCTCTCTCTTTGGAGGGGATTGTTTTGGTTGACAAAAGGTTGTATTTTGATCAATTCATATCAATCTGATCGGGAAAGAGGAATCAATAATAGGACGAAATGACAGCAGAGGCTTATCGGGTGAAAAGTGATATAGAGTGAGAAAATAATTGGGAATTGGGGAATGTTTTTGTGGCAGCTGCTTTGAAACACACCATCTCAGAAGAAGCACACTTACATGAAAGGATTTCGTAAAGGAATAGTCTCTATTGAATTAGAAGCAGGACATTGCTTTATATAGACTTCAGAAACCTTCTATGCTAACTACTACTAGGACTAGGAATTCTAAAACGCATACACTTTTCAGTTATCACCTCTAAAGGTCAAATAAAACACATTTAAAAAAACTCAAATGCCGATCTTGTTCCATATGATGGCCCTTACAGCTTATGTAGGGAAATCATTCTAATCATGACAATTCCAGTCAATCATAAAAGGCCACAAACATCTAAGAAACAACCAGACTATTATATTACATTTGAAACGGTTAAATAAGACTGTCAGAGGAAACTGTATTATTACACAATCCAATTGGTCCCAAGTGCAGTTGGCATGAAACATGCAATTTCCAAACTTAAAATGCTTTCTTAGTTTGGATTTTTTCCCCCTTGCTCTTCTTGCGGACTGCATCTGCTTTCCTTTGTTGCCACTTTTTTTGTTCTTTTTTGTCAATCTAATCATACGCTTCCTATATTTATCTAACTAGGTCAGTAGAATTCTGTTTATGGAAGGCATTACCATTAGTCTTTAAGTTGGTCAAAGTTTGCATGTGCTTCTACGTGTACACTCTTGATGGTTCTAGTTTATCTGGCGTTGCAATTGCTAATGTCTCCTGGCTTGTTTACCATGGTTGTTTAAATTACCTCTCTGTGCGTGTGTGGTAGTAGTTGAGTGCCTATGTAGATGTACTTTTGGTTCACTTCTTAACTGCAATCCTATCAATTTACCAAATGGTATAAAAGTGGTTAATTATAGTAAAAACGGCAGGTAGCAACGAGTGAAAGCTCTTGTGGAATGAGAAACTCCAAAGGACTTACAGTAATTACTAACAAAATCTGGGGAAAGGAAACAGCCTCGAAGTCTGGGGAATGTTCTTTTGACAATTAGGTTTAAGTAGATTTCTTCTGGATTGGCAATCATTTTTCTTAAGACTATGCTGTATGTTTTCACTGTCCTTAATTGTTGGCTTTAAACTTAGTGTACTCCTTTTTATAATTGCGAATTGTTTATTATTCTGAATTTTTTTCGTAAATTCTGTAGGACACTTGCCCTTTTTAAGGGTTGTGATCTAATTGTTATTTCTTGGAAGTCTTATTTTTCTTTCCTGATCAGGTGGAGGAAATCGATGACATAGATGGCAGCAACTGTGATCCAATGGTTGCAGATGCCCTAGCTAATGAAAGAGAAGCAGGTCTTTCGGAGGCACAAAAGAAAAACTTTAAGAAGGTTTGTTAGTTGTATGATTCAGTTATGTCGTTCTTTGCATAGATCAAAACATTTGTTTTTTTTTCCCTGTATTTCTTAGTGTTATGTCGTTCTTTGTCAAAACATTTGCGTTGTGTTTGGATGAGTTTTTGAGAAATTTTGTAGGGTTATGAGTGGAGAGAGAAATGAGAGTAATGATTGGAGAGAGAGAGAGAAATGAGAATAATGATTGGAGATAGGGGTGAGTAATGATTGGAAGTAGGGGTAATGAGTGTTTTTTGAGTTGAGAATTTTTTTTCAAAAAGCAATCCAAAAATAGCATTGTTCACTTTCCCTGTATTTCTTAGTAGTTGATGTCATGCATTACTCCTTTAAATTGCTTACGTCGCACTGATTATTTCCTGTATGTGCAAGTTATGTTTTCTTTTCAATTCTGACGAAGAAAAGAAGGTGATAGAAGATCTTTCCCTTAGGTGGACCAAACGATTTTTCGGGCGGAAAGTGCTTTGGCTTTTTAGAGTTTGTGTCAGGGGGAGAGACTCCATTAGCTAGATTATTTCTATCTTTTATGTGCTTCTGTTTCCTCTATAGTTAGTGTGCCAGCAGGCACTGGGTTTTAAATGTTAACGCAAAGGTTTTATTTGAAGGCATTTATCAATTGCAAAGGTCTTCCTCCTTTTATCTCCGTCTGATTGCCCTTTCCCTATTATCTATTCCCTTATTTACTCTCGAATAGTAATGGGAGCTTTCTTCATTTCCTTGCTTTTCCTTCCGTCTCATTTTTCTTTGTCTTACTCTTTAGTCCTACCGTCCTAGCCAATGGAGCGCAAACCATGTGATGAATACCTCACGCATTGAGTCTTTTCTTTTAATGGGAACCGAGGTAAATTACGTGTGGGACATTCTTTGTTTGATTGTAATCAGGTTTCTGTGGAGAGCGGTTTGATTGTAATCAGGTTTCTGTGGCTATTTACAGTTTAATGATAATTCTGCTGCTAAATCTATGTGCTGACTGCAGTATCGTATTTTTCATGATTGGTAACTATGTTCACTGATAGGTCAAAGAGGAAGATGATGCAAATTTTGACCTGAAGCTTCAGCGTAATTTGAATCGAAGGAGACAGAGAAACAGATGCAAACAGGTGTGGCGTCTGTGCTTTCTGCTCTTGATTCTCTACAACATCCGTATAGCTTGGCCCAAAATTGGCAATATCGGTTGCTCTGATTTCCGGATATATTCTGCTTCTTGATGACTCTTGTTATTTTTTAATCTGATTGCTGATTTTTTGAAGAAACTTCTCTGTTTTTCATTGGGATTTACCCATCCCGGAGATGCACATAAGGACAAAGCAGTTTTTGGAAAATTGCTTGTTCTCTCTCATGTTTCTTCAGTATTGTGTCAATCATTTTAGTAGTTCTAGTTTTCTTAGTTCACCCTTCTATTGTGTTTTCAATCCTCTTTTTCTGAGGGGCAGTTACAAGAGGCTCAAGATCACACATAGACAAAAGGCTACAATATGTCAACCAAAACTTTAGCTCTCCTAAAAAACTGGCAAAACCAGCACTGATTGGAGTCTAAAGCCTCTTTTTGCGAATAGTCTAGGGTGAAGGAATTGAAGCCAACTGGCCTTTTGGAAGCTCCGCATTAATGGCAGTTTGGATGTCCCAAAAATTCTTTGACAGAAATTAATTCTGGCCCCTTATTTCATTAAACGACAAACGGACTTTGTTTAGTAAACATTATTGCCATGATCACAACCTATCATGTTCATCCCATTTTAACTGCCTCAATCCCATGGGGAACCTCAAAACATATTAATATCTCCAAGTTGTACTCTTGTAGAGGTCTAATGAAGTAGGATTCCTACATGTTCCTTGTGTGGTGGGTCTCAGATAATCTGTAACCAAAGCATCTTTGTTGGCAATAGTAAAAAGGAATATCCCTCCATCATGTCGTGCCAACATTGGGTTCTTCGGAGATAGATATCATGCATTCATATGCTTGTTAGAGATAAGCCAATCTTCTAATTTCTTTCCACCACTCATCTCTCCATGTGATTTTCACACCTCCATGGACGTCCATGGCCTCTAATCACCACCGAACTTGCAACTTATAACCCTTATCCATAATGGTCTTGTTTTGCATGTACCCGCAGCCACTAACTGAATAAGGTTTGGTTAAGCATATCGAATGCTGAATCCCCAAACCCTCCACCCTTGACTAGCTGAACATAATTTGATCTGCAACTAAAGAACTTGTTAAAATGATGGTTCTCAATCTTGAAGTGACAGAATTGAAGACTTATAACCAAGAGGAACCAAAAAGAATGCTTCGTTTTCAATTTTTACAAGGGATGGTGAAGTTGGAGGTGATGTCACTATGCCTAAATTGCTTCGATGACCTTGTCAGTTACTCCTTCAATTGTGTCACACCGGAGACCGGACTATGTTTAGTGTTGGGATTGGTCCCACATCGGTTAATTATCTCCTCCAAAACTAGTATATGAGCCTGGGCGGCCTCTCCACTCTTTGCCAATTGGTTTGGAGTTGGATGCTTTAACATGGTATCAAAGCTAGGCTTTCGGAGGCTTTTCCCCTTTGTTTGTGCCATAGTTGCACTTTGTTTCATTGTGATCCGTGTGTTCCGGATCCTTTGTTGACCTCTCCACGTGCGAATCGGGGGTCGCACGTGCGGGGGAGTGTTGGGATTGGTCCCACATCGGTTAATTATCTCCTCCAAAACTAGTATATGAGCCTGGGTGGCCTCTCCACTCTTTGCCAATTGGTTTGGAGTTGGATGCTTTAACATTTAGCATTGCATTCTTTCTTTTATTTGGCTTGAAGATAGAAAAAACAAGTAACCTGTAACTGCAACATGGTCAGGTCACTCTTGAATAGACATAGATATGTTTCTCAGTATTGGTTTGTCTGTAACTTTGTTATTAAATCAGGAGGCCATAGAGAGAGAATTTTTGCCAGCAGATAAGCAGATGGAAATTAGTTCAGATGCGGATCTGGATGTTGATAGTGAGAGTAATAAGATTGAAATGAGGGGTCAGAATTTGAGGACTGGCGTGCATGAAAATATTGAAGTTTCTGATGATCACGAGAAGGGAAAATCAAAGACTAATGGTAGCTCTTCAGTGTGTTCTGATTCCTGTTTGCCTGACGAAAGTGAAACCAGAGGGACCAAGCGTTCACATGACAGTGAGGAACTAGAGGTTGATAATAAGAAGACTCGCCCCGTTGTTATTGACATTGACGATACAGCTCATACTCCCTTAAAGAGTTTGAATGGGATCTTCCGCTGCACTGTTTGTGATAAACTAGCAGCTGAAGTACTACCACATCCACATCCACTTCTAAAAGTAATTGTCTGCAGGGATTGCAAATGTTTTATTGAAGAAAAGATGCATCTACAGGTATGATTATTGTCACCGTAGTACTCAATGAACTGATTGTAGCAGTTATATGTCTAGTCATTGATAGAGCACTAAATGGGTGATAATTGATCATTGTTACTGGGGTAATCTCATCACCAACTCTAAGCAACTACAGTTATTCCCATTCCAGTTCTTTGGGTGTACGAAATGGAGTTAACTTTCATAAACGAGTGACTGTTCTTTCAGTGGTGATTGTTTTGGTTCTGAAGGAAATAGTTTTTCTTGCATTTCTATATGTGCTAGTGCTACTATTAAGATCACTAACTAGCTATTTGGATTTGCTATAATCCTACAGCTTGTGTTAGTTTTTCTGATTTGCAACCGTGCATAACAATGTAAATTTTTGTTCTAGGCTTCACAACTATGTAAATTTTTGTTCTAGTTCATGAAGATGTAAATTGCTGTACTACTAGCAAAATCATCTCATTTTGTTTTGGAAATTTTTGTTCTAGTGCTTCACATTTGACCTTGAACGTATAAATAATCTACATCGGCAGGATCCTGATTGTTCGGAGTGTTATTGTGGATGGTGTGGAGGGAACAAGGACTTTGTGAGTTGCAGGTCATGTAAAATGTTATTTTGTAACTCCTGTTTGAAGAGGAATTTAGGCGAAGAATGCTTGTTAAAAGTCCAGTTGTCTGGTTGGCAATGTTGTTGCTGCTCTCCAAGTGTTCTCCAGCAGTTGACTCTACAGTTGGAGAAAGCTATTGGATCTATAGCTCCCATGATTTCTAGCTCTGACAGTGATTCGGATTCTTCTGATGCAGATATCACTGTTTCTATCAGGTGCATCTTCTTTTGGCCCCTTTTTAGATAATGTTAGCCAATAGTCAAAATTCATATCATCTATAGCAATGTGACTTTCGTCCTTTTTGTATAGTTTTGTGACTTTCAGTCTTAGTTTGATTTGATTATAAAGAAAGGAAAACAGGCACATGAGGATAAATGAGAACAAGCCTGTCCTAAGAACAGAGAAAATGAGTGATGACAAGTCACATACAACATGCCAATCTATAGATAGCAAATGCAGAGGAATGCCCATGAGGGAGAAGTGACCGAAGCCCAAAATGAAGGCTTAACAAATCTTGTCCCATAACCATTCATTTTCTTCGCACATATCCTCACAAACCTTGAGTTCCTTTCCTACCAAAGGACCTAGAGCATGATACAAAAACTGAGATCTCAAAAGCAGTTGGTCCTTCTTATTGGATCCAAAGCCCCTACAGCCAATTGTAAAGTGTGTTAGTTAATTGGTTTCATAGTGGGTTTCAGAGTCAGAAACCTCATTGGGTGCTGAAACAGTTGTTGGGAAACCCCTGTTGTGAACATGGCACAAGTTGGATGCAGGTAGTTGGGTGTGTTGGTGTTCAGCTTTTGTTAGGAATGTGGGAATTCGCTTTTTTATTTTTGGCTTGCCTTTTGTTTTAGTATATGGTTGTCCCGTCTCAACGCGGCCTCAATTTGGATTTACCTTGGATGTTTATAAGAAAAATTCTGGACGCAAGAAGCCAAGGTCTCCCAATCCATCTCCACCAAGAGAAACATTTGTGCCATAAGTCCACATATATCTGGAAGTGCAGGATTAAGTGCTCCATTGATTTCTCTCGCCCTACTCATGAAGCAATTAGGCCTCTTCAGACTGATAGCATAGGTATAGCGCTTCTTGTGAAACCAGGACTTTGCAAATTGACTTTAAGAAGCAAAATAGTATCCAAAATCATCTTCAGGGGAGCCAAAAAAATGTATACTTGGAAAATAAAAAAAAGATTCCAGAAAGGAATCCATATGTATTAGCAGACCATACTATTTTGGCAATGGATCCATGACTCAAGGAGACGACACTGAGAATATACAATAAAACAACCAACTCATTCGCTTGCATCATTAAGATTCCCGAAGAAATTAATCTTCCACGAAATTGGGACCACATGGTGGAAGAAGCCATGGATGATGGATGCAATGGAGGCTTTACAACCATGAGGGAAAAAAAGAAGTTACAATCAAGGCGACAACACTTAAGGAAATGAATGAATCAAGAGAAAAGATGCAGATCCTTCCATTTCCGTGGAGACTGAGAAATGAGAATTCCCCAGTCAAGCATTTAAGAATTTAACCATACAATGAACAGGACTATTTACTCTTAACATCAATTTTTTTGTTCAATTGCAAATCTCTGTCACCACTTACCAAGCAAAGCTTTATTCTTAGATAAGAAGTTGCCATCCAAGACGCCTTTGTTCGTTGGAAGACAAACTCAACCTTATCAATATTTTAACCTTATTTTCCACTCAGACCACCCCTGAAGGAGTCTTAAACCAAAATTAATTCTCGTCCAAAATAAAGTGAACCAAAGTAAATCTTTCCTTGTTATCAAAGCCCTTTCCACCCCTCTTCTCTAATTTTTTGGTATGCTCTTCCACGCTAGTTAATGTTACATCGTAAGGCCTAAAGGAGAAATATCTAGGACCTTATGACAGTTGTGTCCTCTAAGCATAGGATACATACCAGCTCCACACCTCAAGCTTTGAGGTGTCCTCTGTCAATTTTTAATGTGTCCATGTTCTATTTCCATGACACAGAATGCATTGCTTAACCATGAATTCGGTCTACTCGCTCAAAAATCGCCGGTGGTTGGGTAAAACTTTTTCTCTCCTTTTGGGTTCAGTTTATGGTGATGGTTGAAAATTGTGTCGAAGAAAAAAGAAAAACAATACTAAAATTACCAAGGAAAACCGAAAGCCTACTGGATAACCAATCAAAAAGGCTTCAAGGGAAAAATTTGTTCCCAAGCTTCTCTTTGGGTATTGCATCTACTCTCCATTCAAAGAGGTGTCTTTGTTATTTATTTCTAGTAATTGAGCTCCATTTGAAGAGTGTGGGCTTTTTCTTTTGGGTGGTCGAATTCTTGTCCTCAGTTATTGTACCTTGAATTTTAAATGTGATTCACAGGAGACGATTTTTTCCTCTTCTGTCAATGACTTCCACTTCTCCCCTCCAGCCTTTCCATTAATCATGGAAGAAGTAATCTGTGCATGCTTGAACCTAAACTTTCTTGTAAACTCTTCCATCAGAACCCACATTTCACTAACAGACTTCGTATTCCGTGACTTCCGTCTCAGTTCATTGTAAGGCTTGCCCCTTTTCTGTGCATCATAGTTGATTGAATATTGAAGCCTCTTTAGTTCCTTACCTTTCCAAGACGTCGTGACCCTCCCCTATCCAACCCAAATCCCCTATCCACCTCATCTTCCTCCCCCTTATCATGTACTCTCAACACCTTCACCATCATCACTAGTAGTTCAATACTTAGTAGCACGAAGCGGGGGCGGGGGAACGGAGGCACCTAGAAGCTCCTAAGGTTGGGAGCGTGTAAGGAGCATTTATAGATTATATAAAAATATGTATATAAAATATCTTTAAATACTTGACCATTAAAGGAAAAGTATACTTAATGAAAATTTTTCTGATCTTAAAGTGTAATTATTGGAAGTTATATATTCTCAATTTGGCAAAACTTCTTGACTAATATGATTCTTGTATTAGCATAACTCCCTTAAAACTTCTTGACTAATATTTCCACTTTAGCATAACTCCCTTAAAAGTAAGAGAATAACTGCCTTAACGCCCTGATAAGCTCCCATCTTAGTTAGGAGCGAGCTCCCGTCTTGAGGGGAGCGATCTCCCATCAAGCTTCCATCTTGTGAGCGCCGATTCGAGCTCCCTTCTAGGGAGCACACCTATTTTAGAAGGATCTTGCTACTAACTTCAATATTTTCTCCTTTATGCAAGTACACATTGTTTTAATGTCTCAAGAAAACTCATCATATTTTTCATGTTTCAATAGACTTCCGTTTTAGAAGCTTATTTATATGGCCTCACTACCACATCTTGAGATTCATGTCCATTGTGTTTGATGCTATTCGCTTCATACCTTGTCTTTTTCCATTAAGCATTTTCTGCAATTTTCACGTGTGCCATCATGTATCTATTAATGTCCGATGAATATGATTTAATTACTAAGATATCATTATCTATAATTACAACTGCATCGCTATCTGTTTTTAAAACTCGAATAGTATTACAAAAAAAAAAAAAAAGCACCAAAAAATGTTACTATTCAGTCCACTTTTATCTGTTTATAACTGTCGTTTTTCCCTGTATCAGCACCAAAAGAAAACGAAAAAAGAAAATCCGGAGAATCCTTGACGATGCTGAACTAGGGGAAGAGACGAAAAAGAAAATTGCAATTGAAAAGGTAATTTCTGTCTAGTGGTGTCGTTTACTTTAGACAATATTTTTGTTGTCACCTAACATGTATCTGTATTACCAATTTTCTAGGAGCGCCAAGACCGCCTGAAGTCTATGGAAGCACAGGTTAAAAGCAAATCGGTGCTTATGAGTTCTATGAACTTTAGTGGCAACTTATCTGAAGGTTGTAGTGTTGAAGTCCTGGGTGATGCTCTCACGGGTTATATAGTGAATGTTGTGAGGGAAAAGGGTGAAGAGCCTGTGCGAATTCCTCCGAGCATGTCGGGAAAACTAAAAGGCCATCAGGTTTTTATTCTACGCTGCACATGTTTTAGTCTTGAAGATTTCAAGTTCGTATCATTCTACTGGGAACCTGTTACATCTGATAATTGTTGTGTTCACTGGTCAATGTGGAGTTTATACTTGGATACTTGATGGTTAGGAAAGACTTAGAAATATCCCTCTCTTTCTTTCCTACGCTTTTCTCTTTGCTAGCTTCTTTCTTCCATATAAGCTCTTGGACACCCTCCTTTCCTAGCCAGTTTTGAAGGCTGGGTTTTACCCAAGGGCTTATATCTTTGTATGTTTCTTTTGGCCATAAAACCCCGGCCTTGGTACTTGTCCGTGTCAGTTGACTTGGCCCTCCGTCAACTTGATGCATGAAGGGCTTGTACAAACATGTGACAAATCGTCGCTGCATATTTTGGCCGCAAATATGCGGTTTAGCTTAATTGGCGGCTCCAGCGTTCTGTTCATGTCCATGTTCCAGTCGATTTTCTAGGTAATTGTGGAAGGTTTTTGTTCTTCAATAATCTTTTGAGTGCGTATTATCCACTTGGTTTGGAAGATTGTAGGTTAACAGTATTTGTTACTCCAAGACTAGGAAGCAGAAACTCCTGGCTAGAGGTCACATACCTGTGTCGTTCTTTTGACACACTTGGACACATGTCCGAGACACAAATCATAAGTTTCTTACTCCCTTGTCAGTTTGTTTCATTTGGACAATCCGAGAATACTCTAGAATACACCCGGCATGCTAGGGCACTCTATACACAATTTGTGGTTGTGAATTGTACAGTAGACTCTAGTAAATGCTGGAATTGCTTCTTTCTTTCTTTTTTTGTGTGTGCGTGTGTGTTTTTTATGATGACCGATGGATTATCTTGACCTTGTGTTGTTATCCGTTGAGTTGTATCTGTATTCTTACCATGCAAGTTATTGCAGGTTGCAGGGATACGATTTATGTGGGAGAATATTATCCAGTCAATTACAAAAGTGAAGTCCGGTGATAAGGGTCTCGGATGTATTCTAGCTCATACCATGGGCCTTGGTAAAACTTTTCAGGTATCTTTGTTTTCCCTCACAACTGACTGTTTTCAGTGCAATTTTTGTTGCCTTTTCGTCATATAAATTTTCAGGTCTCAATGGTATTTTCCTTTTTATAATAAGGTGTGGTCTTATTTGTGTTTGAAAAAGGAAAAGGAGTACAAGGAACAAAAATTTGGGTAATTATGAATTGCCATTTTTTAAGTTATTCCTGAGCACCATATGGATTCTTGCTTGACTTTCTGCTTCTGTGGCATTCAGGCTAGTACCAATCCATGGAACAATTAAGTATTTACGTTCATGATTTTCACAGAGGTTGTTAAGTGTTAACCTGTAGTTCTCCAGTTTTCTCATGTGGTACTTCTATTATCTTATCATTCTTGTGCTGGACAAGCAATATAGGACAGAGGGAGTATTTAGTTGCATTTTTGAATAGCTTGTAATAGCTTTAGTATACTGATGAATGATCTTGCCTGAGCTGAATCAATTGTCTTGGCAGGTCATAGCTTTCTTGTATAGTGCTATGAGAAGTGTGGATTTAGGATTGAAAACTGCACTAATTGTGACACCAGTTACTGTTTTGCACAACTGGCGAAACGAATTTTCGAAGTGGAGCCCTTTAGAGTTGAAACCGCTTCGCATCTTCATGCTGGGAGATGTTTCAAGGTTTGGTTTTATTATCTTTTTCAGTGATGTGTTTGTATTGTTTCACTCTGCCATTTCAGGGGTAAAACTTTCTAAGAGCAACCACTCTTTATGGTCTGTCTCAAATCCTCCTGCCCATACCCCATTCATTGGGGATTACACGGTTACTATTATTGTTTGTCAATGTGACCTTTTCGGAAGCACAATTAAATTTAAGGTCGTGTGACCTTTTTGGAACCAAGACTCTGTGGGCACTCCCCAACATGTTTGGAACCCTAGTCCATTCGTGTCTTATTGCTTCTTTTCTCCAAGACGGAGACATGCTTCTGACCTTGGGGGGACATCGTTCCATCCTTAGACCAATAACACATTAGAAATATAAAAATGAGTTTGAGATACAATGATAACAGGAGAAAAATGTAGATTTGTAGCTATTGATCCCTAGTCCTTGAAGGTGGTGTTCGATAACTTAACAATTTTTGTTACTTTTTTCATAAAGAAGGTTTGTTTTTTTTCAGACAAGAAATATAAATTTTAAACATGCTACACCCGTGTTTTGCAAAACTAACAAAACATAAACAAGAAAACATGTTTTGTAACGCCCTTATTTATTTATTTATTTATTTTTTTAATGTTGTTTTAGAGAGAAGGAATTTGATTTGAACTGCATGTGCTTTCATAACGAAGGGCTTTGGCAGCGAGAGTTGGCAGTTGCAGGCTTGCAGCTTATAAACAACTAGTGATCAACCCCAAAAAGTTGGTCTGGTGGTCAAGGTTGGACTTAGGGTTTTGCTCCCTTTAAGGTTTCTTGTCCAAAACCTATCAATTTTGTGGGGCCAGTCCATACAGGGCTTTACTCCAGCTTTGAATGGGTCCCCTAGTGGACAGCTGGATTGGTACCCCAGGGTGTGCGCAAGCTGGCCCGAACACCCTGAGATATTGAAAAGATAAATTAGTGATTGCGAATTCCTTTTTTTGTGTAATTTGAATATTATCGTGAGTGGTTGAATTTGCAATGTCAGTGCTCAAGTTGAGGGGGAGTGTTGTGTTGGTAAGTGTATGCTATTTTGAAGCTAGTTTTTGATGAACCAGTGTAGTTTTTGATGTATGACTGTCAATAGTAATTACATTGAGATGAGTATTTTAAACCAGCTAAAATTATACATTATCTTCGATTTGTTAGCTTCTCTTAAATGGTTTATGTGGTATTTCAAGTGCCAAATTGGGTTGAGTTTTACTAATATCAAGGGGTAAATGAGAAACAATTCACAAGTCAGTCAAATGCTAATAAAAACTTTTTTGCAACTCTTTCTATTTGAAACTTAACTGCAGTATGGGAATCGTCAACCACACCTCTTCTTGAGACTGGCTTCCCTTTCTGGCTTCCAATGGCGCTTCTTACTCCCGTAATCCATATTTTAGTTCGGTTTTTGCATTTTTTGCTGTGCCTATACGGACAGGCTTGGTGCGAGGACCTTTTTGCTCATGCTTATGACCAATTGGTAATTATGAAGTTTCCACTGCACTGGCTTGGTAACAAAAGATTGCATCTTAATGGACCCAGCTTGAGAAACTTGTCATCTTTATGGAGTAGATTTGAATAGTTTTCTTTTAGTTGTCTTAGCTAGAATAATCTGACTTTGTTTTTCTTTCTTGGTCTTTCCAATCTGAAAATCTTTGTAACTTAAGGCTGCTCATCTGATTTTGCTAGGGAGAGAAGGGCTGAGTATTTTGCGAAATGGAGGGCCAAGGGTGGTGTCTTTTTGATTGGATATTCTGCATTTAGGAATCTCTCCCTCGGAAAGCATTTGAAGGATAGTCACGTGGCCAGAGAAATTTGTTACGCGCTTCAGGTGATTGCCATTGGAATGTTTCCAATGGAAATTGGAATTTGTACTTTTCTAGAGTTTATGTTGATTAATGCACCAATTAATGCGAAGATTGAATGATTTCAAAGCTGAAGTATAGGATCTAAGTTGTATAAAGTAGGGATGGGGGAGTGGAGGATCATAGAATCTTCTCGTTTGGGAGCGCTGGGTAGTGTTTATATGATTAATGCGAATATAAATATGTAATACAAGAAAGTTTTATAGTTGGTAATTTGTGTCATGGTTTGAAATAGTGGTGATATGTAACGGCTGATACCGTTACTTAACGGTATCGGTAGGTACTGAGTTCCTTTATGGTTGATATTGCGGTGTGAATGAAAATCACTTTGCATCAGTGTTATGTAACTGTATGCGCTGATACATATAAAGTGGTAATGGACCGTTACGGTCGACAAAATATGCACAGTCACTATTGGCAATGCAAAATCAAGAGGTAAAGATTCAAATGGACCATTAAATTTCACCTTGGAATCTACTTTATTCACTGGAATTTAAACACATCTTCTCAAATAATGTTTGACTTCATTTGCTCTACAAAAGCCTCCCTGTTAATGTTTCCAGCTTACCAATTTCACTTGGTGAGCTTGGTGGGTTTGCAGTTGCATTGCAGGTTTCAGCCCCTCTCTCCCAGTCTGATATTTGTTTTCTCATTCTGCTCTTCACCTCCCCATTGTTCTGTTTATACTTTTTTTTTGTCCTGCCTCTCTATTTCTCTCACTCACACACACGCAAGGTCACACATACACAGGCAGCTTTATATCCCAAACACAAATTTAGTACCTCTTTTTCTCTCTCTCAATTCTCATTCTGCACTTGCAATAAAAAAAGTCCTTTTAAGTTAGATAAAGTTCAGTTCTTAAATTTTGTAATTTATGATGTGAGTAGTACAATTATCATTACATGTAGGGCTAGCAGAAGTATTTAAAAAAAAAAAAACGCCTTCATATTTTTATGGTGTTACTTGTTACTATTTACTAATTTAAGATTTGTAACTTATTAATTTAGTGCATTTCAACAAAAGCCTTTTGAAAATTGGTATTTATGACTTTGGAATTTCCAATTTTTTTTCCTTACCAAGTTACAACCACTAGAGTACAGTATCAAAGAACAATAATAATGTCCTATGAAATTGCAAAAGCAATATTTTTTTTTTATCATAATAGCATGTGCCTGTATCATTCTTTTTAACATGCAAATTTGTGCTAAATAGCATTAAACTGAGGAATTACAAATTTATGATGCATAACTTCATACAGAACTATTTCCAGAACTGCTTAAAGTCAACACAAAGATACAAAATATCTAGAACTAGGTATGTAAATTAAAGAAAAATAGCCAAACATCGTTTTATGCCTCAACAAGTGTGATTCTGGGAAAAAAAAAAAAAACACAAGCATTGGTCATTATGGCAACCGCTAAGTTTAAAAAAAGTAACTGCTCTTGCTACCGCTACCTTTACACCCCGAAACCGCGTCATTATGGCGACCGAGACCAATATTTTGAACTATGGTGTTACAGCAAATATTGTTTCAGCAAATATGAGTGACTTTATTGTTTAGACTAAGTATTTGAGCAAATATGAGTTAATATTTTTCTAGTGTCTTATCATTACTTCATATTTTCTCTAGCTTATCTTGGTATCTTGTACTTTTGCTTCTTTTGGGATTTATATACCTAAGAAGTAATATCGTTGTTAGGAGCAGGTTCCTTTCTCAATAAGAGCAAGGATCCTAGGGGAGTTTTACTTGGGACCGTGGGGCGAAGGTTCTGAGGTGGATTTGCCATCCCAATAGGAGGTTCCTGCATCTAAAGACTCTGTTCTTATTTGTTCTTCCAACTATATATGCAGTATTTGTTACCATAATTGGGTAATAGTCATTTAAGTTCATTTCTCTCACTTCATTGGAGTATGGAGGGGTGTATAGATCCTTTTTTCTTCGCCCTTCTCTGTTTTCCTCGCTTTCTTTTGTCCATGGGTGGCATCCCCTCGTTGCCTTTGCAATAAAATGTTGTTAATCAAAAAAATTTTATCTCACTTCATTGGCAGACTTACCAGGGCGGGATTTCTTTTTTAAAAAGTCATCATTCTATAGGTCATTCTGTTCTCTCTTTTTTTCTGCTGCTTCTAAATTTAAGGGTTCCTAACCATTCGTTTCAATGCTAATCAGGAAGTTACTAGTTGGCATCATCTTTTTATTTCTATTTTCTTTTTCTTGGTGAGTTGCATTTCGTAGTTTCTTCATTTGATGAATTCTGCATTTGTTTTTGGTAGGATGGACCTGATATACTAGTTTGTGATGAGGCCCATACGATCAAGAACACCAAGGCCGATGTAACCCAGGCCTTGAAACAAGTTAAATGTCAAAGGAGGATTGCATTAACTGGTTCACCTCTTCAGAACAACCTAATGGAATATTATTGTGTAAGACTATGAGCAAGCTATATCTTTTTGGGAAATAGTATAACATGCCTATTCACTGTCGTGATTTTCCATGAATTTTTATTTAAACAGATGGTTGATTTTGTCAGAGAAGGATTTCTTGGAAGCAGCCATGAGTTTAGAAACCGGCAAGACTTCTTTAACATCCCTGTGCTGATGATGTTTTTATGATTGGTTTTTCTCTTCTGTTTTTCTTAATGATAGTGAATTGATGTGCAGCTTTCAAAATCCCATTGAGAATGGACAACATACCAATTCAACATCTGAAGATGTGAAAATTATGAACCAAAGATCTCATATCCTCTATGAACAGTTGAAAGGTTTTGTCCAGAGAATGGACATGAATGTGGTTAAGAAGGACTTGCCACCGAAAACTGTTTTCGTAATAGCTGTAAAGCTTTCTCCCTTACAAAGGAAGTTATACAGAAGATGCCTTGATGTGCATGGGAATGTTTCTGGTGAAAAGTTACCGAAGAGAAGTTTTTTTGCAGGTTACCAGGCCTTAGCACAGGTACCTTACTTACTAACATGCTGATGTTAATTCTAATAAATCTACTCCAGAAAATGCCTTGATGGCATAGCCATGGAGTGGTTAGACAAGTCTCATAGGCTTTTGAAGCCTATACCAAAGACTAAGGGTAGAACGAGCATCGAAAAGTTTTTTTGGTCCAAAAACAAGTTTCCTCGGTAGTTGGTAGTTAAAGGGTCATCCATGGTAGTTTGGTAGTTCAAGGGTCATCATAGATTTAGTACTTGCATTAATTTTCAACTAGATGCATTAAACACATGTTAGTAGGTTCAATGTATACATCTATATCTAGGTTCATTCGGTATCTTATTAAATGGGTTCATTGATTAGGTTCATTTCATTTAGATTTCCAGGAATTGGAAGAGTCTTTTCCATGAATTATAAATTGGGATGTAATCTTTCATTTGTTATAGAGTTGAATTGTTGATTAATGAATTGAGTTTTACTAGGCTGAGGCCATTGTGATTGGGGTTTGGGCTGCTGTCCTTCCTTGCAGAAACTGCCTAACCCTTGCAAGGGTTAAGCACCTCTATCTCTCATCTTTCTCTTATTCTTCTCATTCGTTGCACTTATCCAAGTAATATTCTTATTTCCCCACCCAAAACCACCACAATTCCTATTGTAGGCAGCAATTCTCCAAGTGTCCTAAAACCATCCTACATCATGCCTGTGCCCATGTGAAGTTGAAATTTTTTGGTCGATGTAGATATTTGTTTATGGTTTTCCCCCCTTTCAAATTTAAAACAGAGTTTGGAAGAGGTAGTTATCCATAAGTAATGAAAGTGATTAAGCATATGTTTTAAGGGAGTGAGATTGGGAAAATAGTTTTGAATACCACTTTAATATCTTGCTATTCAAACTCAAAAGGACTAGTTGATATCTGAAGATTCTGAACGCATTTCGTACTCCAACATCAATTCAACTCATTGCATGACTAATCTTGTAGTCCTACCAACTTATAATTTTGTAGGGCTCACTTGAACTCATTTCATTGCTCCAAGCACCAATTTCTCTTCAACAAACCTTATTATACAACTAATTTTATAGTCCTTCCAACCTATAAATACCTTAGAGCCCATTTCATTCCTCTCCCATCATGTAACATATTTGACCAATCCGTCCCACTTGATTGCCTATTACCATCACTCCATCAGTAATGGTTAGGAATGCAACGACATTTTTTCCTTGTCTGTGACATACGAAGGCACTAATATGGTTTTCTTTTGTCATAAAACGTACTCTAATAATGCTATTTAAGTGGTAATTGAATCTTATTCTTAAGTCTATCCTCATATTATTTTGGTGCTCGATCGATTTGTATGGTGCTTTCTTGCGATTTTATTTTGCCTCGTATTTAATCATCTTGCCTCGGATTTTATCATTTGTAAAGTTTGCATGATTAGATCATTTATAGACAGGAAATTATAAATGCTTTGATTTGTTTTCCTTTTTGGTGGTACCCTTTGTTGAACTAAAAAAGGAATAAGACTCCTTCAAACATTTCTTGGGGGTATGAGTTACGAGCTATCCTAAGTCTTACATTCATTATTCACCTGCCACATTTCTTGAAGCCTTAGGAATAATCTTGTAAAAAAGAAGACACTAACTATGATGCAGGTGAAGTTGAATTTGCGTAATGGCCTGCCCCAGGATTCAAACGCCTACTCACGTCTATGATGTTTGTTCCGAACTAGACTATTCCTATATGTTTTTGTGGTATTGTCAAGAGATTGCAATCCTTCTCTTGACGAATTCTTAGATTGGTTTGAGCTTTTCCTTTCGCATGGAAGTGTATAGGGCCTTTTTTGTCTTGTGGCCTCTTAATGCCTTCTTTCTAATATATTTATTTACTTATAAAAAAAAATACTTTGTCAAAAGCTATTGATATTTTGGCAATCGTACAAATTTCGTCTTCATATCTACTCCGCCCGTCCCATGTTGTTGATCTTCTCCAAAAAGACATGCAATTTTTGGATTGGAAAATAAATTACCTCAGTGCATAATTTATTTTTAATTTCTTGACACCAAATTAAAGAAGTAATTTAGTTCTATAATTTGGTGTCAAGAAATTAAGAAAATTTTGCACCGAAGTACTTTATTTTTTGCTCCGAAAATGGCACATCTTTTTGTAGAGGACCAACAATATAGGACGGAGGGAGTAGTTATTATGACAACAAACACATACACATCCACACCTCAAGTCATTGTTTCCTCTTTTTATTCTTTTTTCTGGGAGATTACTTTCATTTAATTGTGTACTGATGAGTACAATAACTACATACATCATGCATATGATCATATGCTTATATAGTGGTTTCGTAACTGATATGAGATTGGCACATTTAATTGGTTTTATTTCTTCAATTGGTGTTGCTATATTCCCATATGGTTCATAGACAATATAGATGTGATTTATAACTCTGATTTATTCCATAAAGTACAATAACTACATACATCATGCATATGATCATATGCTTATATAGTGGTTTCGTAACTGATATGAGATTGGCACATTTAATTGGTTTTATTTCTTCAATTGGTGTTGCTATATTCCTATATGGTTCATAGACAATATAGATGTGATTTATAACTCTGATTTATTCCATAACAGATATGGAACCATCCTGGGGTTTTGCTCCTAATGAAAGGTTGCAAAGACTACAGAAAACGTGAAGATGCTGTTGAGAATTTGCTTCCAGATGATAGTTCTAGTGATGAGAACATAGATTGTAACATGGTTACAGGAGGTACCCTTAGTTTATGTAGTTTCTTTGCTTCCTATTTAATTTCTTTGTTTAACGGATCTAATTATTTATGGATACTCATATCCTACCATATGTTGAAATCCAGTGAGTCTTCCTTAACTATTCTCGTCTATACATTGCGATCTTGATTTTGATGGACTTAGGATAAATCAAAATTGTCTAATAATTAAAGTCTCTATTTGGTCGTAATAAAGTGTTAATGAGCAAAATTGCCTGTTTGTTCTTAGAAGGAAAGACTTTATTACATAGTTCTATATATGTATTGTGGTAAATATTTAACAGTTTTTATGGAATTATTTGAAATTCTAATTTCAATCAAGGTAGATATCAATTGATCCAGTTAAAGGCACAATCTTTTAGAATGGACAACAAATTGGGATGGTGGGAGTTTTCTTTGTTTAATACTCTTATGGGAGTGGCTAGTAATATCGGGAAACTCAGAGATTTTTATGGGAAGGCAGTGAGAAACAGTAGAAATGTCATTTGGTTAGCGGGGAGATCTTTTCTCTTCTAAAAAATAGGTAATTCTTCCTTTGGTCAAATCTTGTAGATAAGACATTATGGCGTTGCAAATGTGATTTTTGGAGGTTTGGCATTCAAGATGGACTAAGAGAATTCTGTAAGTAAAGTATGTAGGGAAAGCTACGGGCTAGGATGAGACTATCATGTGGTTAACAGGGGAGTTCTCAATAGCAATGAATATCTATTTAGAACCAAATGCTCAGGGAAATTGTAATTAGTTGATAGATTTCGTTGTTGCTTTCAGCAACCTGTTCTTCTCGTGTTGCTCTTTTTTTTATTATATTTTATATTTCATTTTTCCATTCTGTAAAACTAGAGTTTCAGGTTTATAGTTATTGTTGTATCTGATAGCAGAAGGTTATTTGTTGTTTTGCTATCTATGCCTCCTGTCACGTTGGGCTTTGTGAACAATAAGAAAATAGTTTATTGATTGTATTTAAGAATTTTTGTGTGTTCCTTTGAATGCTATAGCTTCCATTGGGTCCTGTGGTTTTTGGGATTAAGGTTTCAACTTTTTCCAGGGTGTGATAGCCTTTGTCTTGATTACTCATCAACTTATAGAATACCGGCTATAATTATCTTTCTTTTGTTGTCTGATCCCTGATGCTGTATTTTAACAGTCCTGATACAGAGTAAATCTCTTGACTGTCTGTAGCTCCATGAATGAATGGTTTTTGCTATTTTTACCAATTGTTTTGTTGATCAGCACCAAGGTAATGCATAATAAAATGAAGACATGAAAAGAGAGGCAAAAAAAGGACAATAAATCCTCCATCCAAGGAAGGAAAACAATGAATGAAAGTTGCAATTCACAAACCACTGTCCCATGACTCCCATCACTGTTGAGCCAAAGCAAGTTATCTCCTTAAAAGGTTGCAGCACTGAAGACGACAAAGATGAATGTTTGCCCAAATAAAAGCATCTTTTTACATACACTACCATGGCATTAACTCTGAAGTCTTTAATCTGGAAACTTCTTATTGTCCTCATTCTTCGCTTTCACTTTTTCTTTCATCTGGTTTGAGCTTTCCTCTTTGCACATCAGTCGTTTGAGGTTGAATTAGACTGTTTATCTCAAGACTTTTATTTCTGCTCTGGTAACGCTTTTTGTAATGAGTTCGTGTTTGTGTGTTTTACAGAGAAACTGAGGAAGAATGAGTTTCAGCAGAGAAAAACCAATACTGGCTCTTTTGATGAGGTTTGGAAAAATTTGCTCATGGACTCTTATTCCCCTTCCTTGCCACATGGAACTCATGTTTTTCAATGTTGAAAATCACACCGCTTATGTTTTGGTTTGTGCTTGTATAAGTTCATCCAAATGTGGAATTTCTTACCGTCTGTGTATGTATAAAAGTTTCTAACTGCATTGGCTGGTGCTGTAGTTTGCTGCATAAACTTTATCTGTTTGTCAGGACATCACATTGCTTTCTTTTCAGGATTGGTGGAGTGATCTTCTTCAGGAAAAGAACCACAAGGAGGTTGAACACGGTGGTAAAATGGTTTTGCTGCTTGATATCCTTACGATGAGCTCCAATGTGGGCGATAAAACACTGGTTTTTAGCCAGAGTTTATCAACTCTAGATATGATAGAGCATTTTCTCTCAAAATTGCCTCGGCAAGGGAAAATAGGGAAATGCTGGCGACGAGAAAAAGACTGGTATAGGTATGTCTTCTACTCCAAAGATTCGAGAAACTGGTCTTCAAATATATCATTATCTGGTCATTCTGCATGATAATTGAAGTGGGAAGTCCTCTTGTTTGAGGTTCTATTTGCAGCTTGCTTGTAGTCTTAGCAATTAGCTTTCATATGTTCCCTTTTATTACATAGCAAATGGATGGCGTGTAACTGCATTACGATGAAATTTCAACTTTTTCCTACTCAAAAGTTATTTTAATTTCGTGTTTCGGTTGAACTTTATCTACGACGATGAGAGAAGTTTGGGTATTTTTCCATTAGTACAAAGTAGATACGTTTGGTGTTTTATCCAGTATTTGGATTCCATCTACATTAGAACCGGGGTGATATTCATGCCACCTGTATGAGAGAGGGTAAAGCATTAAACTCAAACAAATAAGAGTCCACTTTATCTGGAGGAATTTAACCAATGCAATTTAGTAAGGAGTACGTGACAATCAAAGAAGGAAATGCTCAACAAGAACAATCACAAATAAGTATGAACTAGAGGTACTCCCTCTTCGAACACACAATATGAAACTCTCAATTTTTCATTAATCAAATCATAAACAACTAATTAGCCCTAAGGCTTACATCCTCATTTATAATGATAGCCTTGAAATATTATAAAGGAAATAAAATAAAGAAAAGCTAAAATCTAAATCTTGAAGAACAAGAAAATAATAATAAGGAAATAGAATCAACCTAAATAAGAATACCTAATATTTTAAACAATTTACGCTAAAACGGAATGATTCCTACTAAAATACTAAATTAAAAGTAATAAATGAAAATTCCTATATTTCTAGAATAAGAATAACTAAAATATTGGCCTGCATCAAATAGCCTGTTAGAAGATTTGAGGATGATGTCTTTCATGTTGAGGAGGTCCTCTAGCACCAATAGCATTTATCAGGAGAGAAACTTGTTTCAATTTTCTTGATGACAATCTTGTTTAGCTGTATGAGTAGGACATGCTTTTCAGTGTTATGTACATTTAAGCTTATCGAGGAAGGTGTGTTGGTCTTTCAGGTACATCATAGAATTCATAGTAATAGCAAATTGACAATCGTTTAACAACATCCAACTTAATATTTTAATCTCCAACCGGTGCCAGGTGTTGTGGCCATATACAGTTAAGAAGCTATAGCACAAGGGTCATCTCTTGCATGGAGAGTAGGCTAGTATTAACCTTGTAAGCATATTTTATGAGATTAGCTGCTTATTTAGAAATCATAGGAAATGCAACACAATGTAGATTTTGAGTCTCTGTAAAAGTAAATTATAACGTAGGTTTTCAATTGTCTTCTGTTTGTTAAGTCTTTAATTTTTTATGGACTTTGATTCGAGTCTTTTTTTTTTTTTTTTTTTGATCGGCAAGTTGAGTTAGGTATTAAGGTAGAACTGATTGTAAGATCTTGATCTGTGGTTGAATATCCGAAAAGAAAAGATGGCACAGCGCATAAGGGAGCCTGGTCAGATGAGTGGTAAACAAATGTTTCAAGTTTGACCACCGAATCTTGGTTGGTTAGCTTTATTTAAACTGGCAAGGAGAAATATTGCTGATTTGTTATTTTAGGAGAAGATGAAGTCTCATGAAACTATGCCTTTGAACCACTGGTGAAGTAAGTTTTTACCTAGTAGTTTATTAATGATTCCGATTTGTGACTAATAAGTCAATTATTGACCAGTTGTGAGTCTTGTGAGTCGTGACTATGTTGGAAGTAAGTAATTGTTATGTTTGTATATGTTGTTGTTAATTGTTTATAAACAGACATGTGGCATATTTTTTTTCCTGAATTATCTGAACAACAGGCTAGATGGAAGAATGGAGGCCTCTGAAAGGCAAAAACTGGTTGAGAGGTTCAATGAGCCCTCAAATAAAAGGGTAAAATGCACTCTGATATCAACTAAAGCTGGGTCTCTAGGGATCAATCTCTATGCGGCCAACCGCGTAATCATCGTTGATGGTGCGTGGAACCCAACATACGATCTTCAGGCTATATTTAGGGCTTGGAGGTGCGTTAGTCATATACATTACAGTACAGGTGCATGCATTTTGGTAATCATGGTTGACAGAAAGTAAAAATCCTTCCTCTATTGCAGGTATGGCCAAACAAAGCCTGTGTTTGCTTACCGACTGATGGCACAGGGAACGATGGAAGAAAAGATATACAAGCGTCAGGTAATGACCAAAGAAAATGCTGGCATGATATCCCCATCTTATATATGAAATGCTTGCTGAAGAGGATGGCTTATACAGGTAACTAAGGAGGGGCTTGCAGCTAGGGTGGTTGACAGGCAGCAAGTTTACAGGACTATGTCTAAAGAGGAGATGTTACATCTCTTTGACTTTAGTGATGATGAATCTGATTCTTTGCCTGAGCTTGTAGAAGAGAATGGACATTCAATTAAACAAAGCACCGGTGGCCAAGTTGGAATCTTTCAAAAGCAGAAGCTGCCTCTTCCTGACGGAACTTGTTCTTCGGACAAGTTCATGGAAGGTTTGCTAAGCAGACATTATCCGAGGTAGATTCTATTTACCATCCTACTTTTGCAAATGATAGATCTCTCTCTCTCTCTCTCCCCTACGCGCACACACACACACGCTATAGACAATAATTTGGTAGATTTTTTAGGTTAATGGATACTGTACAAATCCTCATCTGCTTTTGGCAAATCTTGCCTGCGGACCATAGACATGAGGAATTGGAATAAGGATTGTCTATTCGGTTGATCTTCTTTCTTGGAGTGGGAGGGGGTTGGTGATGGCCATCACAGGTGGTAGTGGTGATGGTGGAGGTGGAAAGTTGAAGGGAGGGAGGAGGCAGTGCTGGTCATGGTAACGGGGGGAGCTGCAGTGATTTGAACATTGAAGAAGATGAGGTAATAGAAATGAGGTAATTGTTCCAGCATGTAAGGGTAATAATGAGAAATTTGCAATTTCTGAAGATGATGATGAGATGCAAACATTGACCGGGAAGGTTAGTGTGATTTCCAGAATGGGATAGGAACTAGTGTTGTTCACAAATCTCAGCAGTGTTGGTGTACTTCACCATAAAAGAATAGCCAATACATACTCAACCATCCACCTTAAGCTATTGCAAAGATATCTTCAATGCTCAGCTTGACATGTACGTACTAAAACAGATTACCCTAGATATGCCCATAGTCTAGATGTGTTCTAGTTGATCTCTAGTCTTTACCAAGATAGTATAAATCATTCCAGCATTTGACTTTTCCGTTATAAGATGTCTATGAACTTTCAACATTTTTGGTCGTGTCGTGTTGGACTAAGTTTTGTATAATGTTGATGGCCGGCTTTATTGTTGCAGCATAACTTTATGGGCCCCTCTTTGATCAAAATCCAATTCCTTCGATTACAATTTGAACGAAGGCAATTCATACTGTATCATGTTAACCATTGCTATCTCTGCTTCTGCCTTTGGCCTTGCAACCAATGACTTTCTTGTTGCGCCAACATGAAGTAGGTCTTGTGTCAGTAACAGATTTTGTACAAATTTGCAACAGTATAAGCTTACTATTAGGTGCTACCTACTGAAATACTGGTTTAGTTATGCTACATTTCAGTGCTTCCGGATTGTCCAAAACATGTAATATTCTCAAGAAAATCCTTAGCGTTTTCCAACTTGCAGGCTGTAGGAAATTGTTCACTAGCAATCCTTTTTTCCATGCAGATGGA
Organism: Rhododendron ovatum; assembly: GCA_019656835.1. Taxonomy (NCBI): domain Eukaryota; kingdom Viridiplantae; phylum Streptophyta; class Magnoliopsida; order Ericales; family Ericaceae; genus Rhododendron; species Rhododendron ovatum. The sequence continues at coordinate 7,606,780 of CM033799.1, read as the reverse complement.
TTGCAAATTACCATGAGCATGAGTCTCTTTTGCAAGAGAATGAAGACGAAAAGCTATCAAAAGAGGAACAAGACATGGCGTGGGACGTGTATCGGAGAACTCTACAATGGGAGGAGGTGCCACGGGTTCCGCTTGATGAATCTGCAGTTGAGCGAAAGCAAGATGTTCCAAATGTACCCACTCCTGTTCCAGATACCATCAACAAAACCATACTACCCAAGGGCAGATTGAGAAATCGGGTGGTGCAACGGAAGTGCACTAACCTAGCACACTTGTTGACTCTACGGAGTCAGGGCACAAAAACCGGTTGCAGTACTGTGTGTGGGGAATGTGCCCAGGAGATAAGCTGGGAGAACTTGAATAGGGATGGAAAATCGGTAAGGTGAGGCAGTCAGTCGAGTAACAAACAAACAGCGACTTGATTTTTTTGGATGCACAGAGGTCGTAGATTCACAGAACAGCCCCTGATTTAATTTCATGCGTAAATGTCGTCATGTTTTTTGTTCGTTTTTGTAAAGGGCTTTTGCAAGTTAAAGTTTCTTGCAAAAATTATAGAATCTTTTTTTTGTAGATACAGTTGTAAAACTCCTGCTTGGAGTGAACTGTTGTACATTCATGAGTTAAAGGCCTTTTGTAACTTCAAATGATATGGCTGGAAAATCATCAAGGATCTTTTTGTATGAACATCGATTTTCCGGGATCCATGGTTGGCAAGTTGGCATTGGATTTATTCTGACTACATATGTGTAAAACATAATATGCTTGCTTACTTGATCTTTTTGCTGCATTTTGAGGCTTATTTCTCAGGAAAGGTTGTTGAGCATTCGCATTCGAGCAATCCTCAAGGTGAAGGCAAGTTTTCCCTAATGTTTGATTTTAGATTGTGTTCGGAAACCACTAATTCTCTGTAAATCCATTACTACTATAAATTCATGTCTGTATTCGAAAATGTAAGCTTGTTTATCCATTGTTCTTCCCCTGACATGGAACCAAAGATTTGAGAATGAGCCAAATCATTTTGCCAAAAATTCCTGTGTAGGAAAAAGATCCTCCTCGTATCTGGGGACCAGACAAACGATTTTTTTCGATCCAGATAAATCCTTCTTGAATACCAACGATGATTGAAACTGCATATTTATATCGAAATTAGATTCGTACAACATTGGTGTAACATACCCTCTCTAACTCATAACCATTTCAAATCGATCAATGATACGAGCATAGGCTAAAATACACAGATATAGACACATATATTCGGAATCATCCAATACGCGCGGGTTTCACACGTCAGATGTAAATTCCTTAAACTTTGGATCCATTTGTACCCAAATTTGTGTACTTTGGATCCATTTGTATCTGAATTTGTGTACTTTGATCTGTGTCCATAAGATTTTGGTTTCAAATATGCCGATAATACAACAGATCTAAGTTTTCCACCGAAACTCTCCTCTTCTTCTTCGTCTTGTTTTTAGGGGCCCCACAAACAATATTGCACTCGTACCCACACAATATCCCAAAGCACGAAAGCAACCCTCCGCCGCCGCCAGATCGGTTCTTCTTCTTTGGCAACGACGGCGTAAACTCGTCGTCGGTCTTCCACCGAACGGCCTTGGGTCTCGCCGCCTCCCCTCCGCCGCAGTCTACCACCGTCCAGTTCTCGAAAACCGAGCTCCCGAGGTCGCCGGAGGACGACGTCGAATACAGCCCCTTGGCCATCGACGCCGCCACCTCCGACGGCAGCGGTCGCATCATGTAGGAAGAGATCGATGCCGCCGTTGTGACCTTTGATTTTGGGAATCTGGAAATCGAGGGGGTGAAAATTGAGCTTGATTTGGATAGGGATGATTCCTCGTCGGTGCGGTCGCTTTGGGAACGACGTAGTTTTCTGATCCTTTTTGCATTCTTTTTCTCCTCCTCTTCGTCTACATGCTCGTGGTTTCTTTTGGAATGTTTATGTGGGGACCTATTCACTAGAAGTGGGGAGGAAAATCAAATCAAGTTGAATAAAAGTATAACAAGAAATGTCATGGACACCTAATGGACATCAAATTAACTGCTACATACAACAATTCTCAAACACACCACACCAAAATTTTGACAATTTTTGTGGTTTATTAAGTGGGTTTATGCCGAAAATCAAGTTTATCGAATATCAACAATGTGACTTGTCTAAAATTGTAAGATATATTTATGATTATCTAAAATTGTATAAGATATACTTGTCTAAAGCTGTTTATGATTATCTAAAACTGTGTAAGATATACTTGTCTAAAGCTAGAGTCATGCTTTGTCTTGATGCTTCTCGAGCATTTCTAACCCATCCTCTACTCCTCCATTTCTTTATCTATTTTTCTATTTTGGAGCAAATCACTATAACACATTCTCTATTTCCTCCTCAATTTTGGAAGATAAGATTTGATACTCCATATATAGAGAATGGAAAAAAGAAATAGAGGATCTTCCAAAACCACTTTTTGAATATAAAATGCAAAAATTATTAGATTTGCATTGTGATTGAATAATGATCGGAGGAAAAATGAGATTTTTTTTTGAAATAGAGATGAATATAGAGATATACAGGTTTGTGATAGAATTTGTATGAATAGTAAACTTCTCTGTATCCACTTTTTTATTGAAAAATATTATTTCTATCCTCTCAAATGGAGCAATGTTGGGTTGAAGATGCTCTATAGTAGTACGAGTTTATTTTTGAAATTTGTTACGATCAATTTGAATTTTTTTCATGAATAATTTGCAATGTCGAAATCTCCAAAATGAATGTCTGAAATCCAGAGATGGTGTATAGCATTCCTGAATGTGAGAGATTACATGGAAAATGTAGGGTGGTAGAAGTCAAAATAATTTTACGAAATTTGCTGCAGGAAACTAATAGTAATTCAAAGCTTGTATTTTAAACATAGATTAAGTTCTTCATTTTCTCACCCGTTAGTTCTGTATCCCTACCGGTGGGTGCGCTAAGTTGGCGATCAAGAGGCACGCTCCGCCTAGAGCTATCGATAACGTTGACACCAAGATTCAACGTCCCCTGGAGAGTACCCGAAGGCCGCCGAATCTGAAGCGAAACCAATCGCTTGTTGGAATCCGTCTGGGACCGCGGAGGAACGATGGAGGCGATGGGGGCGTGGACGGATCCGATGGGAATGTCACGAAGCCACGAGACGTTGTAGATCTCGACGGTGAGGGCGGAGGAGGAGGAGGAGGAGAGGAAGAGGTCGTCGAGCCTGAAGACAAAGCGGTAGTTCCACGTGGGGTTGGTGTTGCCGTGGTGGTCGACCCGGGTGGTCAGTTTCTGGTCAGGGTGGACCCATGCCACGGCGAAGGTTCGGAGGAGTTTGGATACGGGTGCTAGGTCTTGCGCGGATAATATGTTTATTTCTAGGAGCTTGAATGACATTATGGCAATGGCTGCGGTTGTGGTAGCGGTGGCGGTGGGGGAAGGTGGTCTCTCACCGTCCGGGGGTGGACGACGGAGAGGTGGCGAACTCGGCGAACTTTGAGATTAACAGGAAAACGGGGGAGAGAATGTGGTTTTTACTTTGGGGGATGGAGGTGATTTGTGAGCCTGTTGTTTATTGGTTTTGCTAATAAAAGATTGGGTAAGGTAGTTAAAAGAACAGTCATTCTGATTGGGGAGAAATTTTCCGGTGCCGGATATATCTCACGTGGTACCGGCTCGGCACATCCGAGCCGTTCAATATACTTTTGGACGGTTTGGATTGAAACCCACTCTCTCCTCTCATCTCCACACTTTCTTTCTCATTTTTTTCTCTCCAAATCTGAGCCGTCCAAAAAATACAATGGACGATTCGGATGCATCGAGCAGACACCACGTGATATCCACCCAGCACTGAAATTTTTCCCCTGATTGGGACAGTTGGACATCCACGCCCATGAATGTCATTTTCCGGGAAAAAAAGAGAGGCAACGGTGCTGCACTCACATTTTGCTGTTTCTTTCAATATCTCTCTCTCAATACAGAAATAGCAATTTCGCAATAAGTTTTGCCATATATAAGAGAATTGGCGGCTTCTTTTTTTTTCTTCTTTTTTTTCATTTTAAAGGCAAGATAATTGGCTTTTTGCCAAATTTATGAGGGGAAAAAGTTTGCCAATTTTTTTGGCCATTTTAGAGGAATGGCAACGAATTCTACCATTTTTAATATGCGGTGTGGATGTGATCCTGTGATGTAATACTTAAAATCTATTTGTTTCCAAGCTTATACAAAATTGAAGCGTTGAGCTTGTACGAGAAAAAAGATTCATATTAGGAGACCAAAATGTTTTCGTAGCTATGAGATATATGTGTTTCGGAAAACCTTTACAAGAGCTAAATTGTACTAATGTTTTGAAAAACCTTATCACAATGTCCTAAATCGTAATGTTATTAACCGATGTTTGTTTATTCGAAAGGTTTCTTATTTGTAATATCCCTACCAGATCAAGTAAAGACAAAATTATTGGATGCCAACTTCATTAGCCCATCAGTTATATCTTGGTTAAGAATGTCATGGAGATAGCATAACGAGATTTGAATGCAACAATTCACAATCGATGGAGAGATTACATATATGTTGAACATTTAATCCAATAAAAATGTGAAATATGCCGATGAAAATAAAAATAAAAATGTGAAAAACAATAACTTGGTCTTGGCTTGTGATATCCATAAACTTCTCACTATTATTCTCATCAAATTATTCTCCTGCAGATCAAATACCCCACCAAACCTAACACGGCCAAAGTACGTACAATGCCGTGTCCCCACCAAACAGGCTTGTATGCCTCTCACATAATTCCCGTAGCCTTATGACCGAATACAGGCTTGTATGCTTCTCAGAAGCCACGAGTGCAGGAAGGAGAGAAGAACAAAAAGGAAAGAAGAATCTCTCACACATGTTAAACATGGTGAGAAAGAACGAAGCTGAGATTCGATGAGCGAAAATCGGATAATAGAGCGAACCATCATCATCCCATCTTGCCAGCAGCAGCACCACCCTTTTGCATCTTTGCGCAATACTCAAATAAGCTTCCATCAAAGCAGCGCCTCACGGCTTCTTTTGACAGGAAACCTTCTGAATCCTTTGCAAGAACGTAAAGAACTCCCCACTCAAACTTGCTTAAGCACCTGTGTCCGTATAATCATTCTATCACACAAAGCAATCATGGACATAATACATAAATACACGAGAGAGAGAGAGAGAGAGAGAGAGAGAGAGAGAGAGAGAGAGAGAGAGAGAGAGAGCGAGAGAGAGAGAATACCAGCCGACGAAATCAAATGCATTGCGATTGGATTCAGTCATGTGCCATAGCTCCTTCAAGTGAGCTTATCAGCAACTGTACGAGCATATTTGCTGAAGATGTTCTCAAGATTAGCTGGAATATACCTGAGAATATTTGTGATGGGTCAGGTATTGATATCTTTATTGAGCACAGAATCAGATTACCAATGAAAACATGAGCCACCGGGAAAAACCTAGGTAGTGTCAAAAGAAATTGCAGTGGTAAAATAAGGGTTGTAACCAGTGCAATAGTCTCCCACTTAGAGCGCAGTATGAAAGAGTTAAAAGTAAGCAACTTCACTCCCACTTTTTTTGTGGAGAGACCAATTCTTGTGACTCAGACCCCTTTAACAAGCAGAGGTGGATATCACCTGCCCATACCCGGTGTCTGAAAGAAAAGAACGATTGACTGCACTTCTACATGATAATTCCATTTGAAAGACTCAACTATTCTTTAGTTTCTTGACTTTCTTCTATACATCCAAGATTAAGGAGTTGCGGAAAACTTCTCGGATTTCACTTCAGTACTATTTTTCCCAGTTGCCTAGAACATGAAACCCCTCGAGGTTCCAAGGCTGTTCAGCTTGAAAGCGTGTTTAGGTAGCGGGGGAAGTATAAACCACAGAAACATCAGAAGAAAAAATTGTCTCGCGAAGGATAAACTATCTCTTGAAAATGCATGGAAGCTTCAAAGGGGTGGTGAAAATATCTGTTACCTCCCCTCGGTGTCATAAGTCGTTGAATCGCTTCCATGCTTTGCCTTGTGAATGTTTATGACGTAAATAGGAAGGAAAGGTGAAGGTATCCAAGTCTGCAAAGAAGGAAAAAATGAAAAATACTCGGATCGAATACATAGCTGCAATGGAACAGTAAATCATTCCCATTTCAAATCGCAATAGACTGATCACAACATACTGGCAGAGTGACATAACTCATGGCTCCATGAATGAGTATGGCCAAGAAGAAAGAAGCAATCGCATTGAAACCGATGGCCCGTGATCCTGAAGACATATTGCTTCGATTGTAAGCACTAGAAAGTCAAAACACAGCAGCAGTTGAATAAGCATTGAAAATGGACAAATCTTCAATATGCAAAGCTGAAAAAATAGCTTCACTTTCATAATTATAATGGACAGAAACATTTTCACTGACCCAATTTTGGATAAGTAGCAGAACTCTAACTAGTCAATAAGAGTTACAGATAAAATCTTGACACAAAACTGTAAAGATTTTCCAATCGAACGAACATTTGCAGTCCAACCTGTAGTTAATATTTTCCAGCATGAGGTTGCAGAAGCCGTACCTTTATAGGTATCCCATGGATAGATAATGCCATCATTATCCTGGTCAAAGAAGGCTACATGCTGTTGAAGCACAGACATGTTCTCATGCTTGTGGCTCCAAGTGCCATTCACATTGTCCGTATCAGGTGCAGCCAAAGCTCGGGGCAGGTCTGCATTAAGACATTCATGTGAGGAATTAAGCTAATTGCGAAACCTCTTTAGATTCACAAAGCATTTGTGCTACTTTTACTGGTTTAATTGTTACCAACAATTTTGATGTTTTAATGAATAAGAAAACAACTGCTGATTCTTCAGTTCACTATCAACTAGCATAGCAAAACCAATGCTAGCACTTTTCTCACTTGAACAATGAAGGGTTTTCCTAGTGTTCTAAAAGTCGGCCGCCTCAGCCGATTAGTCCTCGCCTAGGCGCTATGTAGTGATCCAACACCTAGACTAGGCAGCCGACTGGTCGGATGCCTAGTCCCCACCTAGGCGCCCCTTTTCCGCCCGACTAGTGCCTAGCGATTTTTAGAACATTGGGTTTTCCCCTCTATTCTTTTCATTTAACAGCTGAACTAAGTAATTTTGTAGTTGACAAGATGTGAATTCCAGGGCGATCCCCTCCTCAAAATTTTGGGCCGAATTATAATTCATACAAGCAAAAAAGAGAGAGAATACTTCATTCATCTATATGTCAGTGCAACAACAAGAAATTTACATTTGGATACCACTGGAAAAAAACTTTCATCATTTTCCTTAAAAGCTCTATAATTTATGGCAACCTACAATTTGTTCCTTACGTATCTCCCAATCCTATCATATGAATCAATGCAAGAGAAGCTTAATGGTTAATACTAGGACAGTAAGTACTGATAATGCTACATGGACCATGCCACAAAACATGAATATACGATGGGAATTTCTTTCTTGTATTTTTCCTTTGTGTTGTATCCATGATTTTCGAAAGAGTTCTTTTGTGGGACAAAATTTCCTCCAGCTTTGGATATAGAATGATTTGAAACCAAAGTAAATTTTATCAAATATATCCTTGTAGATTCCTACAACTAAAAATGCTAAGGGCATCAGGCATCTCCAATTCTTTAGAAAATCTGTCATCACATTTGAATGCAATAAAAAGAAGAGCAAAGAATGAGCTCCAGTTCTTTTACTTGTATCAAATTTAGGGAGAACCAAACTTCTCACTACAATCAAATAGAACCGAATCCTTCAAATCAAATGATCACATCTTTACTCAACCCTGATGAAATTTTAAAAAGATAAGATTATGGTTCTCTTTCATCAAAATGTTACTTGATATTTCTGGGTTTTGTCGAGAATTGTGAAAAAAGATCTCTGTAACTAGAAATTGAGTCAAATCTTTGACGATCAAAAGAGTCCCGGACGGATATTGCCTAAGTAGGTTTTCAACACCGGCCGTTACATATTGTATTAGCCAGTTACGTAAGGTTTTTGAGCTTTTCAATATGGTTACATTCCGATATCCTGGGTCTATTTCGGATTCACGAACCGGTCTACCGCCAATACTCAGACCAATGATTTTGGCACTTAAAAATTTTTTCTATCAAACAAAGGCAATTACTAAAAAATCACCACCGCTAAAACCAATTCTCGTAACGTATGGTTCAATACTCCCCATATGGTTACACTTTAAGGATTACCGTTACGTGTCATACCGTTATTTACCTAACGTACAAATGAGTAAATATCACAGCAATTTACACCGTATGTCAGCTAAGCATTTTCACATATACTTCAACTACAAAGAACTACTGCGTTAGCCAAAACTGAAGAAGAAGAGTGAGGGGTGAATACAGGGCTTGGGGAGCCTAGTCTCCAGGTCCGCTCGGACTTTCCTCTGGGCAGTGACGGGGGCCTTCTCAGCGACTGTCGCCATGGAATCTCTCGATGCGTTCTCGTTGGTTCGAGCTTTCTCGTCCATTTCTGCGTCTCTCTCTGTGGCTAAGATCTCTTTCTCAAAAACTAACTCCCGATAATCTTTAGCTGCCACTATTAATGGAAAGACTGTGCAGTGTGCATCTGTACAAAATCGATCAACAGACTTTTAGAGAGAGATGAATACCGAACTCCCGATGATTCGGACGCCCTGGGGACGTGGAAATTTGGAATACGTCTTTGGCGCCAGTTGGTTGCGTGACGGGACTTGGTCGGAACCTAAGCGAGGAAAACTTCGTTACGAAGCTCCGTAGGTAGCGTTTCCCGGAGATACAACTTCATTCGTCCAAAATACTGGACGGTATTTTAGATGGTTCAGATTTTAAATAAATTATTTGTACGAATAATTTAAATAGATAAACTAATCGCAGGAATAATTTGTTTAAAATCCTGAACTCTCGATTACAGTCGATTACCAAAAGGAATAATGAGATGGACTGCGTGAGGACCTTTTCTGCGGAACCTCCATGAAAAAGACAATTTCAACCTATGCACATGAAATGGAGCTAAAGCGTGGACATAAGTTGATGCCGTCTTTTAGAACAGAAAAACACATTTACGGAGGGTTCCGTAATTAGAGAATCCAATTGCGGACGGTTTGAATTGAAAAACAATTTTGACTGATTAAAAGTAATTGTGATTGGTTAAAATTGAAAATAAATCTCAACTATTAATTATGCGAATGGACGACTGTAATTGCGTCGTTCCGTGAACAACATGTAGTTGTTCACAAATTGTTTACGAAGTCTCTGTAAATAAGTTTCTCTCTAGAAGCATCTTCGAACATTAAAATTTGGAATGTGATTTTCATGCTCCATTTTTTATAATTCACATTTTTTTTTAATCTTTATCCACCTGAATTTACTAGCTTACCTTTTTTACAATATGCTTTTTCATATATCTAAGGGCAATATTATAAATTCAAATAGATAAAGATAAAAAAAAAATGAATGGTAAGAAGTACGGTGTGAAAATCATTTCTCTAAAATTCGTAAAATTAAGAAGGAAGGCATAAAATGAAAATTGATTATAAAAATAGCGAGCCTACCGAAAAAGTCAACACTACGCGGAGTGTCTTTTAACATCTTCCAATATAGATTCCAAGCGACAATTAAGATGAAGATGTAGGCTCCAATTCTCCTAATTTTTTTGATATATTTTTTTAAAAATTTTGTTGAGCTTTTCGTTGTAATTTTTGAGATTAATAATTTGTCTCAACTAGAGAAATCATAAAAAGTATAATAATGTGGACCAATATTGAACAAAGTTCATATAGGACAATACGTTAGACATATAAAAAAATAAAAAAAAAGGACAGCTTTTGCTTTTAGTCATTATTTAATAATTTATACATTTTAGACTCCTCGAGATGTATAATTAATCCAAAAAAATATACCGTGAATGAAATATTAGTTCAAAAAAAACAAACATAACACACTCTTGAGTCCCATGGGAAAGATTCCAAGTTTGGAGATCCTCAATAATGAAGCTGGTGCACAACAACAGAGAAGCATAACAAAGTATATATCTAAAGATTGTAAAGTTTATCGGTAAGATAATTTGGTGATAATTTAGTGTCAAAGTGGAGTATAACACAAGATTGCATATACTCTTTGAGTCTATTTTATTTTTAATAAGTGGGTCTTCAAATCAATTTATGCGCGTACACCTCGACAAGTTTGGTGACCCTACAGGCAGTTCTTCACTTGCGCTAAGAGTTGACCATGCTTATTGTCAAATGCTGTTATGCAAATATGAGGGAAGACTGAGAGGCTGAGAGCCACTTTGCAGATAGATTTTTGTTGCGTAACCCCGTGTCGGGGACTTCAATGTTAACTTTTGTAGGATCTTGAAGGTTGAACACAAAAAACAATCACCAGAATCACTATCTCGCTAGGAGGGCTCAGATGTCTCTCAAGCATGTCCAAGTTTCAGGAGATCAACACTTTTTTGAACAGAGCTATATTTGAGCTCTATTGTTGTGTTGTAGTCCCTTGCAAGGTGGTTTTCTCTAATGAATTTTTTACTCCTAAAAAAAAAAATTGACCAATTTATTAGGTTTGCTCTCAAAATTTTAAAAAGTTATTTGTCTCTTTCTTGATGATTCTCGCAAAGCGATAATTATTTGTGTTATACCAAGATTGAAACAATATTACTAGATGGAAACATCACAGAATCGTAACAATATTGCTATTTTGCTAGATGACATATCGATAATTGAATTGAAGTTACTCTAAAGAGATGTGTATTTGTATAAAATAAATAATTTACAATAAATAGTTCATTCGATGCCAGCTGACAAGTTTACTTTTAATCGAGAGAATAGAAATTCTCGATGTCACTGAATGTTTATAGCTTTTTATAATCGAAATGAATCATCTCAAATCTTATTTTGACCCCGATTGAACAGTTCAAATCTCGAAAAATATTATTCACAAATTTAAATAATTAATTATCTTAATGTCCAATCAAAATTTAGACAGGCCAGTCCAAAAATGAGAACCGGTCCAAACCCTTTTATTGTAATCAGGACCCACTAGCCTTTTCATCTCAGTGGATTACCGTCATACCACACTTTGTCGTTTCCTATACTCTACATAGATATTGACATGATTTTTCCAAAAATAGATATTGACATGATCATAATCTTTTTAGAGAGTGATTTTATCGCTCTTTTTTTTTAATATCACTTCTCTTTGTGTCTACAAAAAATAATTTATTTTGCGAGAGAAGAAAAATGACATTAACAAAAAAGAAAAATGGCAAAATCAATTTCCATCTTTTTTTTTAAATTACCTAAATGAAAGTGCTAATAATTACCACGCTATTGATATTATCCCAACATACCGCATTATACAAAGCCACTATTTGCAGGTGACCCCTTCTCATCTATCTTGGGACCGATACTAAAATCCTACTACATATGAGGGGTTAGTAATATGCTTAGTCTCAATTAGGACTGCAAATGAGCCAGATTGCTCGGAGCAGCTCGTGAAGGCTCGGCTTGATTCGTTTACTAATCGAGCCGAACTCGAGTTTTAGACTCTTTCAATAAACGAGCCTAACTCAATACTAAAAAATTTAGCTCGATTTGCAAAAACTCGATTCGTTTAAAGAAGCTCGATAAGTAAATTATCCGAGCTCGGATTAAGGGCTTGACACGTTTGTAAAATAAGGCGAACTCAAATATTATAAAACTGGACCGGCTCGTTTGCACCTGCAGTGGTCATGGAGACTCTTACCCGAGCCTCAGGCCACCACAATCCGGATTTCCCACCACATAACCAACCCTCTCATTCGTGACATTAATCCTGGTCCCACAGGCCGCCGCCACATCGATTATCACTAAAATCACCTTAAAAGACCAAGGAGGTCATCACAACAATTACAAGTGCCGCAATCATTTTGGTAACCTCACCTCAGGGTACAGAAACACAGATAAAGCCAAACACGGTCTTACATCATCGACTTTAGAAGTCAGCACACGGTTCTCATTTGTTTGTCCCTCTCCTGCTTCTTATCGCTCCAATCTAATCAACGCTTGTGATCCCCCAGCCGCCGAACAAAATCCAACCCATTTCGATTCCAGGTTCGATTTCATTGAATCCTCGCTTCCATTCGATTCTTTTTAGCTCAACCTGTTTAAATAACTACCGAGGTTTTTCATGGGTTCCATGATCATTTGGTTATGTGTTATTTGAATTGGGTTGTCTTTTGTTGTGATCAAGGTCGGCTGAATTGTTCTGCTTTTGTTTTTGCTTTTCCTTTTGTGGCTGTTGCATTGAATTCCCGAGTTGTGGTTTGTCATTAGAGGTTTCATGTTTGCTCTACATGATTTTGATATGGGTATTGAAGCTTATGAATTAAGATTTTGGGAGGTGAAGTCGCGTGGAGTGGTATACAGGGGTTCCCACTTTTTTGGGGATTGTGATTTCATACAGTCAATCAATCTTCTTCTTAACCAACTGGGCTAGCTCAGTTGGTTAGGACTCTTGTATCTCACTAGGAGATAGGAGTTAAATCTCTCCACCTGCTTGTGATTGTTCTTCAAAAGGGCTTTTCCTTTCTTTCTTTCTTTGTTCCCTATGATGGGCTTATTTCTTTTATTGGTTGAGTTATTGGGCTTGGTTATCTTGTGGCTCTCACAATTGATTTAGTGTCTTGGATTTGTACTTTTTTTTTTGATCCGTCTTGGGTTTGTACTTTGTAATTCATACATGATGTAAAGGATCTCTCCTATTGATTGTAAACCAAACCAAATTGAGTCTTATGTTCCAATCACTTGGGGTCGGCTACATGAATCATTTTCTTCCATTGAGCTCTGTCAAGGGCCACTTGTTCAACTCCTATCGATTGTAAAAAAAAAACACTTCTTCTCGATGGGTTTCGCTTGTTTTTTTTCATCGTATGGCGAGCTGTATTATAAAGTTGTGGTTTTTGATTGGACAAAATTTTGGGGGTTGGGTTGTATCATGGATTGGTACTTTCCCTTGCAGCTTTTAGATATTGAAACCAACTTTTGGTAAATATAGGCACTTATCCTCACACCATTTGAATCTTGAATCTTTGGTTTGTCTTCGTACAACTTTCCTTTCATTCAAGGAAACTCATTTGAGCTCTTCTTTTTTTGTAACTAAATGTGTGTGATTATCAGCCTTTTATCAATTTAAAGTTGTGGTGATCGCTTATTCCGTGATCGGTCGTCTATGAATGATTTCGTTCCATCTCCATGTGCTTTGTCTATCTAAAAGCATCTTTCCATTCCAGTCATCCATGTCCATTCACTTATCGTTAATCTCCACATCTCTCAACTCAACCACATCTCATCTGAACTACCAGCCAAGTGCTGTACGTGAGGCTCCGGCCATGCAGGTTATGGGGAGGGGTCAGATACTTGTCTTACTAGCTTCTTTTTACCTTGTCCTTTTCCTCTAGAGTCTTGGGATGGCTGTTGTTCCATGGTTGAATTACTAATGTTGTATGACAATGATACATTAATTTGGTTTCAGCACTTTTTCTAGTCCTAGGTCAAGTCGAAATTCCCTACTTGATTGAAGTTTTTGAACAGCTGTTGTGAATGCATCTTTCGTCATCAAGATTTTGTTTTTACGTTAGGAAGTCATTTTGTTTGGCATATGCAACGAATAATAAGCCCTGAATTATACTGTTCTTTACAGGATCTTGGAAGCAATGATTCGTCTCTAAAAGCTTTTACCCACTGTTTCTTGAATCGCGACAACCAAAAGAGGTACTGTTTGAAGATGCTTAGCTGATGCTATGCAACATTCTCATTTTTAGATTGTACGGACAAAAAAGAATATGTGAACCTGCTTTGTTTATTCAGAGATTAGGTGAAAAGCAGCTGACTGACAGGTGTTTATGTATTCATCTTTACCAGTTTATCCTGCCCCTTTGAAGGAGACATATCCCAAACAGGAACTAGTGATGCATTCCATTTCCTCTCGCCCAACTCCATTGGCTTCTGATGGCGGGACATCTGGACACATGTCCTCATCCGTTTCTGGATACCCCACAGAGGCTAATTTCTCTTCAGCTTCAGCCCAAGCAGGGCGTCCCGATAATTATCCCTTCATTTCTACTTCATCAAGTGTACAAAGTATGCAACCAGTTTGTCACCAAATGGAAAACAGTGATGTATTCTGGCGAGCAGAACCGTTGCAGGATTTCCTTGACTTCCCTGAAAACATATCTGCCCAGAATGGTCAGGTAGAGAGCAGTATCGGTGTAATGGCATCTGTAGAACATGTCAAGAGAACTGATTGGCAGGAATGGGCTGACCAGTTAATCACCACTGATGATGCGTTGGACTCTTGTTGGAGTGACGTCCTTGTTGATGGAGATGTACCAGATCTTAAACCAATGGTTTGTTCCTCAACTTAGACTGAGTTATTTTCCTCAACTTAGACTGAGTTATTTTTATAGGACACGCTAGACAGTCTCAGTCCTAGTATGCAATATTTGTATTCCCGTGTGTAAGAAAGGCAATTAAGACCTGATGGCCTTTGACAACAATCTTGATCGGGCGTTACGGGCTTCTGATTCTTGACAGAGCTGTCAGCGTCCTATCTTCTTCGATATAACTTTTATTACCTTCATCATGTCCTGCTGTTCCTGCATGTGTTGATAGTTTTATCATTCTCTCAGTTGGTTTTATTTTAGTAGTTTCTCCTTGTATAGACGTGGTTAGGGGATCTGCTGTCCCTCTTATATGCATTTATTTTGTGGACTGCCTTGCTACTAATTTTTTGGTTTTTGTTTTTCGTTTTTTGGTATTGCTACTAAGTTTATAGAGTAATTAACTTTCAATAGATGTAAGCCAGTCCAATGGACTGTGGACGTCTTCATATGAAGAACAACAGATATAATTGCTTGCACTTGCCTTGTTTGTGCGCTACTTGCAGACCTATTCTCCATAGAGTAATTGTACCTGCGAGCTTGTGTCATATGATATATAAATCCAGACATCTGCTAACATGTGTTTTTGACATCCTGTGTCTTTGATAGCCGACACATTTCAACATGTGTCCGTATGATGCATTTTTTTTTACCAAAATCAGGTCTTAGTACTACCATCCTTTGTTCTCCAAGAGTCTTATCTTAATCAAACTTTTAATGGCATACCAGGTTATGGAACCGTCTACAGGAGTTTCTGTACCTCAGACGCAAGTCCCTCTTCATCATCCCATATCATCTGGTGGAAGCCCATCACCAACAGCTCCCCAGCACAAGGCGCGAATGCGTTGGACGCCAGAACATCATGAAGCCTTTGTGGAAGCTGTCAATAAGCTTGGTGGTAGTGAACGTGCGTTTTCTTCTCAGTTGTGTTTTTTTTTCTATCTTATTTATGAGATTGAGTCACCTGGAATAGTTCTGATTGTGTTGACTTGTGATTTTAACTCACAGGAGCTACACCGAAGTGTGTCCTAAAGCTCATGGATGTTGAAGGCCTGACAATCTATCACGTAAAAAGCCACCTGCAGGCATGGATACTTCTTTTTGTATTTTCATTGCAAAATTGGTTTCAATGTCTCTCAACTTCATTGGATATCCTTTTCTTAAATTTCAGAAATATAGAACAGCCAGATACAAACCAGAGTCATCAGAAGGTACTGGTGCATTTCCTTTTCTTCTTTGTCATGCGGAAGGAATCCTTTTTTGTTTTTTGGTTTGCTGATCTACATCTTTTTACTGCTAAAGTCATGCCTCATAGCTCATGAGGTACTTTAGGAGTTATCAGGATCAAACATCACATCCACACATATTTATAATGCTTGCTTCTTTTTCGTAATTTGCTCCTAGTATGGGAAGTGCTGAAGGACATGATACGAAGATACAGTGAACCGTAATATTTATCTAACTTTTTTCCCTTTTGGGTCGGGGTGGGTGGAGTTACTTGTGCGACTGCACCTTTGTTTCTTTATTTATGCTTAAACACTTCGAGATTTTCCAGCAAAATGAACTTATGTAGAGTGATAACCCATGTAAACTGATTGCGTTATCTCTTCATATTGCAGGGAGGCCTGAGAAAAAGTCGGCTACTGTCGAAGAGATTACGTCTCTGGATTTGAAAAAGTACGATTATTTTCCTTTACGAGGAATATTTTGTCGGAAACATAGTGTGATAATCTGTTGTGTACTTGTATTGGAGGTGCTTACTATGTGTTTTCCTCGCAAAAGCTAACCAGGTCCATTTCCAGTTTTTATTGCATGATTCTAGTCAACAATTACGATCAACTAACTTGGACCAAAGATGAGAATGAGACTTTCTTCTTCCCATTAGGAATTTTAAGATAGCCATTCTTGCCGTAGTTTCTATTGAATCTGTAAGAACTACAATGGAGGCACTTGGTGGCCTATTGTGGCCTTCACCTTTGTATTGTGATCTTAGTCTGGGGCATTCTTTTCTTTTGGGGATGTCCGATTAATGTTGTTCATTTTGAAAAGTCAAAGCAAAAAGTTTGTAAAGCAACAAATGTATTCAAAGGTGGGAAAAAGTCGCAGCAAATTGGAACAGTGTTATTGAATTTGAATTCAAGCACATGAATTGCAAGTCCCCTTTGGAATTTTTAATTCTCAAACAGGACTTATGATATTTGACGGAGGAGTAATATAATGCTATGGGGATCTAACAACAGGTTTTGTAACCTTGGCATGTTTTGGGTGTAAGCTGTGAGCAATATGACTGATCAATTTACGAGCTTATGGGTGAGGAATGAAAATAGAAGTTCATACTGAGATCTAGGGGTTATGTAGACTGTAGTATCAACAATGTAATATGAGAAAATATATAAATCAATGGAATCATGACCGTGTCAAAGGAAGATCTAGCCATGTTGCAGATAGCTGCGCATATGTACTTGTCATGAGCACAAACACTTTCATTATAGTCTTTGCAGATTTGAACAGCCGTGCTGGTTCATACTAGCTAATTCTCCTAAGTACTGGGTTGACGACATGCCGATTTGCTGATATCATGGTGTGAATTGGTCCATTTTCTGTTGGCTTCACCGTAAGGGCCAGGGTCCACACCATCTTACGTAGTCTGTTGTAACCTAGACTCACTTGGTGGAACAAAGTTATAGTCTTGTTTGACACAAAAAAGTGATAATTGAATTTTTCCTTACAAATGTGTATGGAAAATAAAACTTTTTTAGTATTGTGTGTAATCCACCAAAAGTTTGAATTTCCACACATTTGACGTATATCTATGCCTGTCTATATGCCTTTCACAGATATCGATGCACTTTTTTGCACATTAACCACTGCCCTATGTGCTTTCGTTAGCATTTTCCTTCTTTCTTTTGAGTTTAATTGCTTGAATGAGATGTATAATTTTCTACAGAGATTTCTGCTCTACCCCCTTGTACAAGCACCTTATGTTTCTTTTGATCACAACTTGAACTGAACCATGCCTCCAATTTTTACAGTCGGAGTATGGGGATAACTGAAGCACTGAAGCTGCAGATGGAAGTTCAGAAACAACTTCATGAACAACTTGAGGTATGACTTAGTCATTGCCTAGTTGCGGTATTGTTTTTATTATTTGTATTTACTGCTTAAGTGAAGTGTACATTGGTGGTCAATCAAACAATAGAACCATCATACTTCTATGGGCGCATAATGGAGAATATATTCAGTCTCTAGTGAGATCTCTCCTTTTGAGACACCATTTATGCTACTGCCGATGATATCATCACATTAATAAAATAACTACCTGACTGAGTCGCATTAATATCAAGTTTATATTTGCTCTTATATGTTACGTATGAATGGCTCAACTTTTTCCCTGTATACAGGGTTAGTATGGCTTTTGATCCATGTATTTTTTAGTGATGTACCGTCCATTGATCTTATTCTGGGGTTAAAGCTCTACTTCTTAGTGATTAATGCACTTGTATTTTTAGTAGGGGCATGAATAGTGAATAGCGCAGTGTCCAATGCTCTAGAAACTCCAACACATGAAATAGGTTAAGTGTCCAACACGGAAACTCCCGAAAGACTTGAGAAAAGTTGTGAAAATTTGGTTTCGGGCTTGAGGGTTTGACTGACAACCTCGTGTTACTCGTTTTTTGATATCCCCAAGCTACTGTTCACAGTTGAAAAGCAAAGAATAGGTTTGAACAGATATCCTCTTGCCGTTTTCTTTGGATGTTGAACTTACGTTACCAAATCATGTAGCCAAAGCGATTTTTTTTTTTGGTTAAAAATGCAATTAACTTTCGAAGATGACAAATGTTCAATGACGGGGGGGGGGGGGGTGGCGCGTGTGGGTTGTTAGGGCTATAAATCCCGTATCTTTGTATATGTGTCCCAAAAGTAAAAATGAAAAGGCTTAATATCTGATTTAGAAGTATAAATGTATATGGATTATTGAAAGGATTATATTTTTGATTTAGAAGCACAAATTTTCAACATCCTTTCTTCTGTAGGTTTCTCTATGTATGGGATATTTTAGTTAATGTATAAAATATTTTCCTTTTCTCTATGTATTTTAGAATCTGAATCTTGGTTCTCCATAGATTGAATGCTGGCATAATTCCTTAGTTTTGCATATCTAGATGTTATGCTACAATGTTGCCAATTGAATTGAATCCTTTTGTGTTTTCTTTATTTGGGGGACTAAATAGATAGACTCAAATTCATCGAGAGAGTTATTGTCTGTTAGTTAATCCTAAAGCACGTGTTTTCCTTCAGATCCAGAGAAATTTGCAATTGCGAATTGAAGAACAGGGAAGGTACCTACAAATGATGTTTGAGAAACAGAAGAAGATGGATGATGAAAGATTGAAAGCATCCTCCTCCAATCCCAATGAACCACCTAGTCCATTACCAACTACGGTGGTGCCAGCTTCTCTTCCCAGTGAGGATTCAACGGCCTCAAAACATGATAATGTCAAGACAGGAAGCAGCGGAGCTAGTGCTACCACAGCACTGGAAGTAACTCCTCATGATCCCGATGCTAGGGGGTCCAGCCCTCGACCTACAAAGCGTGCAAGAGGAGATTAAACAGAAATTAGACCGCTAAGCAGGCATCTTCATTTGAATTTGTGAATAGGAAAATTCGTCCTGTTACTACTGTGTTAGGCAATTTTTTCTTTCCCGAATTGCTGCCATTGGGTTGGTAGAATGTACTTTTCTGCAAAACTTCTTTGTACATGCTTGTGAATGTATATACCAGATGGAATTGTTCAAGGAATTCTGTGTCATTTTATGCCTTGCTTTCTATGACAAAGGAGATTTTGAACATATGCTCGAAAAGTACATGGATCGTATAATTTGCTGCTGTGTGAAATCCCATTTGAACATGTAAATGTTTTATGTTTACTCTATGGTTGATCTGGATCTGCTGTTGAATTGCGCCAACTTTTCCGGCCACACAGTTTATGGATTCGACAGTTCACAATCGAAATCTGAAATGTTTATTAGAGGCCGTTGCGAGAAGTGGGAACCAAGTCAGATACAAGAAACAGGTGCTTTTCGTTACATGTTTTACTGGGGTTGTGGTTGGATCATGTATTCATAGAAGCATAGGAAGGCCAAAGGAAAAAAACTCATTTTGGCGGAGATAACATGACCTTGCAATTGACAACTTGGACCACGTATTTACCGTACACTAGCCTATCATACGGGTCTTGTATGTAACCAAATCAACATCGTCAAGAGATGCCATGCTGCGATTCGCATCATAGATCCCAAGCCGAATTCACAATCTTCTGTCGCAAGAAGGGATGCGGCGAGATGGGTGTGGAGGAAGCATCAGAGCGGTGGGGAGGTGGAGGGAGAAAGAAGCCGTGGACGAGTATTAGAAATGCAGAAAGGAAATGACTTCGGTTGAACAAGAGAGGTGTCTACAAAGAGAAAGATAGAAGAGTGTATGTACGTGCCCGGATACACAATTTTAGAATTACATATCCCATTTTTCACTATTAAAAACTACAAAAAAAAACATAACGCATTTTATCATCTTATTTTCATTAACAAAAAAACTAAAAACTCAACACATTTTATCAACTAGTTTCCCCTAATAATTTTTTTTTTACCAACTCAACAACTTTTTCACTCACATATTCAGCAAAAACTTTTTCACTACCGAAAACAACTTAAACATTTCTCAACAACTTATTCACTACCGAAAACATCTAATAATTTTTCAACTACAAATAAAAATATACAAATTTTCACTACCGGAAAGGGAAGTATACCAATTTTGTTATTTAAAGTATAGTATAACTTTATTCTGATTTGGTAGAACTTAAATTTAAGATCTTCCGTTAGCTGTACCGTTCACAGTTTGGACGCAAGTGAGTACTTTATATCCTGTGGGGGAATTTTGTCTATTTGTCTAATCTCAAGGGAGGTCGATTTAACTTACCCAAAAATTGCAAAATTCCTACTGTTTATCAGATCATTGTTGTCTTCCACAGGCTCTCAACTTCACACACACACACACACACACACACACAGAGGAGGAGGAGGAGGAGAGGGAGAGATGTTGTTTCAGGTAGGAGGGCAAGGGGACCGACCCACCTTCTTCGAGATGGCGGCGGCTCAGCAGCTCCCTTCCAGTCTCAGAGCCGCCCTCACCTATTCACTGGGCGTAAGACATTTCGATGACTGAAAGTTCCTTTTGTCTTTGTTCAGTTAGGGTTCGATTAGCCTACGAGCTGAATACTCCATTTCTGGGGTTGGGTTTCTTGTGTATTAATCGGTTTTGCTTGCAGGTGTTGGCTTTACGAAGACCCTTCCTCCATAAGGTTTTAGACTATGAAGACGAGTTCTTTGCCTTCCTCATGCTCATTCTTGAAACTCACAGCTTACGCACTACAGGTATCTCTGTGTGTGTGTGTAGAGAAATCGGCCAAACCAACCGAAACACAATGCGCGAAGAACAGTCAAGAAAAGTAGCAAAGAATGCAAGACAAGTAGTGTGTGGGGGATAGTATTATGTATCGAATGAAGAGAGTACAAGAGTTACATCGACGAATGCGGAGTATTTATAAACTAGGATTTACATTACCATTTACCGTAATATCCATGTCTAGGTTTCTCGAGCGCTGCCCCAGGCAGATCGAACCCCAATGAAACGCAAATTAAACCGAATCAAGCTTCACAACCCGACAATATGTATCGCAAATTAACCCGAATCAAGCTTCACAAACCGACAATATGTATCTGTATTACCTATATAGATATGTTAGCATAAGTGAGATATTCAAAAAAAAAGAAGAAAGAACGATAGAAGAAAGGGTTGTGATGTTGGGCATCGTTATCAGCTTTGTCAGAATAAATGATTCTAAAGTTTGTCAAACTAGGAATAGGTTTGGGCCATTGAATTGAAAATTTACTTGTTCTGATAATTTGATTAATTCTTAGGGTTGTATAATCGCAGATGCTTCATTTGCTGAATCTTTATATGGCTTGCGAAGGAGAGCAGTTAACATAAAAGTGAAAAAGGATAATACTCGTTCAGATTCGGGTGACAGGATTAGTCACTCGGGGTTGGAGAAGCACCAAAAAGTTCTCTCAGTTGCCTTTCTGGTACATAATTTGACTTCTGGTATTCATCTATAATTTCAATGAGAAATCTAAATTTGCTTCATGGCTTGGTCTAGGAACCGTGCTCTTGTTTCTTTGAAATAGTTAGAAGGATAAAAGTTGTCATGTTAATGGCTCAGACAGCATAACTAAGAGTATCAGCAGCTCAGATATCTTTCAGTACCTCCAGAGACTAATGATTAAAAAAGTCATATGCCATAATAAGATGTCGTAAATGTCCTCCAAGGAGTTTCTTCTATTAAAAATGCAACATGTGGATGGAGGTGATTGACTTGTATATTGTGTAGGTTGTTTTGCCATATTTTAAGTCGAAAATGCATTCTATATATAACAAAGAGAGGGAGGCTAGACTTCGAGCTAGTTTATGGGGAGATGGCGATGAAAGATATGATGATGCTGACTATCTTGATGGAGGTAGTAGTTCTGTAGTTTCAACGAGCGGTTCAGATGTCGGGGAATCAGTGGGCGCAATTTTGAAGAAAAAGATTCAAAAGGTTATTTGTGCTTGCTACCCATGGCTACATGCTGGAAATGAAGGTGCATGCAACTTAAATTTTTTTATTTTTATTTTTAAATCTTTTGGCTTTTCTCTTAGGTAAACAAACTCTTCTTGAAGTTATACCCTTGCAATGAAGAATTAGTTTATTTTTCCCTTGATTCATATCGTCAATCTTAGGAGTTACGCCATATTTCTTTTATTTATTGCCAGTAAAATAAAAATCAGAAGAAAAGCAGCATTCTAGAATTGTCTTTTTTGGTTTTTTTCCGTACTGTTTTAGTACTTTCTTGATGTCCTAATGTGGTACAAACTTATAGGTTCTTATATTGTTTGCTTGTGGGCACAAATTCTTATAATTGATTCTCCCCTGTTGAGGGTTGTTTAGTTTTGATCAGTCAACCTGCCCAAAACAGCTTACTTCTATGTTTAGGCCATGAGTCTTGGCATGTTTACACATAGTTGGGGGTGGCAACTCTTGGACTGTTCTGGCAATCTGACCAAACGACCAAAACCAATCCTTATTTTAAGCGTTTAGCTCGGCGTTCTGCAAAAAGTTTATAAACGGTTTGTTGACCCTATTTGACCAGAGTAGTCATCCAGAAATAATTTAAATAGAAAATAAAAGAATTTTATCTGATGAGGCCCCATAGAGGGGAATTAACAAGAATAAGCCTTTTTATATGGGCCAACTTATTTTCCTTTCCAGCTTCCTGGTAAACTTATCCAACTGCTTAGTTTGGTGAGTCCACATAAAAATGCATTATCAGGATTAGCATTGTCTCCAAGAGTCCTGTGCATTATCTTTTGCTGCATTATTTGGAAGAGATTATGCATGAAATTGTAGGCTATCTTTCAACATTTCCAATGATGATCCTACTGGCTAATCAGATTTAAACTTAGCTGGCTTTTTCAAACGTGCAGGATTGTCATTTGCGTATCAGCTGCTGTATCTGCTGGATGCTACCGGTTTCTATTCACTTGGATTACATGCCCTTGGAATTCATGTTTGTCGAGCTACAGGGCAAGAACTGGTATAGATATCGTTAGAATTTGTTGAGGAATTGCGTGGATACTCTCTCTCGGTTTTAATTGAAGGCAATTCTCTCTCATGAATAATAAGGGGGAATATATAATGCGGAATTTCCATAGAGAATTATATTCTTCATGCACTACATTATAGCTAAGGCTACCTACAAATAGCGTAGTCTATAAATTACATTCATCCTATTTTAGCCCAAACTACACATGGCAAAAATAGGTTGCATGAATCTCAAGTATAGGAGTTTTCGCATTTTGGTAATTTCGTAGCACTCCCAGAAATTATAAGAACTTGACAAATAGTACAGTGTGTTCATGTAGTCGGAGCATGCATCATCTTATTTCTTGGTCATTTTCTCTCATCATCACTCGGATGACTGATAAACAACAAAGATAAAATAGATGTTTGCATATGGATATTGCCGACTCACCAGATCATGAATCCTGTAACGCATTTAGTTGCCACTAGCTCCATTTAGAATTCCAGGAATATCAATCATTTGTCCTTTGACTGTGTCTATAAGCCATTTTGTACAACTGTATTACTAGTGGTATTTTTCCCCACTACATACTATGCCTTGATTTCCCAGATAGATGAAATCATTTAAGTAATATCCTTGCCATTCCACATGTATAATCTCATTGTAGTCTTAATACTCTTTGATGTCAAGGTAGATGGATACTTCTTCTAAAATTTCTAAGATAAGAAGTCGAGAACGTGAAAGGCTCCGTGGCCCTCCTTGGTTGAAGGTATGCATTCCAATTTTTTGTTTTGTTTTCAAACATGGCTCGTTACTTAATTTCAATCTCCATCTCCTTTCTTTGCATGAAATAACAAGTTACTTATTTGCCTTTTGTGCTCAATTTTGCACAAAGCTGTGGAGATTACCACGGAACCTGTTCGATTTGTGATGAGTTAGCTATCAACTTGGAGTATGTATTTTTTATCAGGAGCAAACTTATTAAAAGAAGAAAATATAAGTAGGAGTACAAAGGAGATGAAGGACAGGGAGTCCACTCAAAATAAAAGAAAAAAAGAAGAAGCTTACAACAAACCCTTTTAATCTCAGAATTCAAAAACAAAGGAATCCCTTTAAAGCAAGTTGAACTTCGTCACATTATCAAAAAGAAGACAAGTTGTTGCTGATCGTAATTTTGTATCAACTCTGTATTTTTTCTGTTCGAATCCTTATTTGCACACAGTGGAAACTGTTTGAGTGAGGTGCCTTGCCTGCATTGAATAGCCTTGGAAACTAAATCTTCTTGATCCATGGTCCTGTGTATAACACGAGTAGCACATCTGCACAAAGTCAGTAGACAAGGTCGGGGTAGGTAGCGTAGTGGTAAATTGCTTACTCCCAAGTGGTTTGGGCTCAAGAGGTCACATGTTCGAGTTGTGTGTTGTAAGTCCGGCTATGATCTAGTAGCCCTTGGTAGGAAGGTAGAAACCTATGGGTGATTGGTCCCACACAGGGACCATCGCAGGTCTGGAACTTAGTTCCACGACGCGGGGGCGGGGAGGGGGCGTGGGAATCATAGAAGCTCCTCGTTTGGGAGCGATGTGCAATGACTATAAGTAGATATTATGTTTATTAAGTACTTGAGCAAATTTGAGATACTATTTAGTATCTTTTATTACTTCATATTTTGCTCTTGCTTGGTAGTTACTTTTGTTTCTTTTGTGATTTATGTGTTTAAGAGGTTCTATTCTAGTTGGGAGTTGGTTTCTTTCTAATGGAAGCGAGGTTCCTAGAAGAGTTAGACTTGGGAGCGCGAGAGTGAGGTTTTAATGTGGAATTGAGGATTCCTCACCTCAATAGGAGTTTCCTGCAATTAAGGTCTGAAGTCCCTATGGTCCCGCTCAAGGAAGGTTCAAATAGCCAGTCGCCCCCACTTATAAAAAGAAAAGAAATAGCCAGTCGCCCCCTCCTCCGCCTTTCACTGAGCAGTAGACAATGGTATGAACATGAGTTTAGAACTAAGTTGAAGTTGCTATTTGGGTTATTTTTATGGCTGAACTTCCTAGAAATTGAGCCTTCTTTATCTGGGTTACAATGTTGAGTTGGTCAATTAAAAGGTATATCTCACATTCTTTCCAAGTTGTATAAATCCAAATTATGGGCCTCTGCAGTAGAAGGATATTAGAGTTGATTGAACGGTTAATCTGAGAAGGTCCTCAGAGGGTACTACTGTTACAAGGTCTTGGGTAGAACCCAACCCCCCAAACTAGCTATTGAAGGAGGGTGCCCTCACGCTTATATATTTCATAGTACTTTGGTACCAGGCAATGTGGGACTTTGCTTCACATCCTGCCTCATGCACAACATGCTCACTCAGTAGCACTGGTCGCGTGTAGGCTAGATACACGTACCCTACCCATCTCTGATCCCAGGTTACACAGTTTTAGGTAAAACTCAACCCCACGAAGTGAGGGTGCCTTCACTCTTATGGACTTCATATTACTTTTGGTACCCAGGCAATGTGGGACTTCACTTCACAGGTACACCCCCCACCCCCACCCCCACCCCCACCCCCAACCACCACCACCACCTTCTGAATTGTATTATGCAGTTTGGTTTGCAGTAGCTTTAACAATTAAAATCTAGGGGGTTGGCAAGCATTATTCAGTGAACCCTAAACCTATTCCTCACATTCTCCCCTTTAATCGCACTTCAAGATCATAGTTTGGCACTGAATTGCAAGAACTTTTTAATTGCCTGTGTCACTGATACTTTTGTATGTGTAGGGATGTTATACTTTATGGTTTTGGACGTATAGGTACTTAAATTTGTGGGAGACGATTTGACAGGTTTAGGAGCAGCAACGTAGTAGCGGAGTATGTGGGGGTTGAGGTTCCGGTGAGGTCGTTGGAAGACAAAGGTGACTTTTCAGTCACGGTCTGATGGGTGGTATTAGGATTCAGGGGCAGCGCACGTATCTTTGGAGACTTGATAACATCTTCCATTACTTGTTTTTTTGGTGTATTTAGCTAACATCCTTGTTGGCTCTTTTTGTTTTGGTGTATTTTAAAAATCTAGAGGCGGAATGGTAGGTTGAGATCTTGCAAGTTGCAGCAGTAGGAGAGTCATGTGTACTCTTTGAAGTTCTCTCTATGCTTCTCTTCTCCTATTGTGCCGATTTCATATTTGGCCCATTATGGTAATGAAATTTTCTTTTGCCGATCAAAAAAAATTAAATAAAAAATTGTGGGTTCATGTGCAAAACCTTAGGGAGAGCTATATTAATATGGTCAGGATGCTGTCCTCTGTAACATAGTGGTAAGAGAAGAAGGTGCTAACTAGTAGAGGGCCTTTGTCATAAAGAAGCTTATGAAGGTTGAATGAAGATTGGGTTGACAGAGAAAAGCATCTCTCCCAGTTGTTTTTTCATTAATATGACATTGATACTTAGTTACACGAAGCGGGAGCGGGGACGGGAGCGGGAGTGGGGGCGGGGACGGGGACGGGGGAGCAGATGATCACAGAAGTGTGGGAGCGCCATTGGGAGCGGTTAGGAAAAATTATTAAAATTATAAATATATTTTGAAATTTTATATTGTTAAATGTCAATATAAAAATATTATTCTACCACATAAAATATTACTATTAAAATTATAAGTTTCTAGTTATATTTCAACATTTTTATTGTAGCACATGATTACACAATAGAGCTCTTTGTGCATATTAAGTAGGCGTAAAGGGAATTAATATGACTCTAGAAGGTTAATATCAGATGTGCTCACTAACAAGATCAAAACAACTTTAAAGGTACCAATTGCAACTTGAATCGTAAGTCTCTCAACTGTTTTTTGGGTGTAAGTTCCCGTATAGGTAAGGAACGAGTTCCCGTCGTCATTGGGACGGGTTTCTTGGAGTTTCCTTCGACAGGAACGTGGAAACTCGTTTCCATCGAAGAAACGTGGCCATAGTTGAAGGTTCCTGTAACTAAGCATTGATACTGTAAATGCTTAACTGCACGATTGTTCAAAACATTATAATTTGGGGCTGCACAGACTTAAAGTGGGAGGCAGCAGTGCTCTTTATCTTAGCCTGCTAATGGAAAATGGAAAAACACAATGATTGTTCGGCTGCTGTTTTGTTGAATGATATTGATTAGAATGATGATGAAAATCAATATTGTGGAGATCTGCAGTCAACGTTTGATTGGACAAGCATAATATATGTTATTGTTCTCCCTTATAAATAGTCATAACCAGTAAAACTGAGGTTATGAAGCAAGTTTTTGACACATTACTTTTCAGGCAGTACAAGGAGCGTTGCTGAGCTGTACGTACACAGTTCTTGACTATGCACAAACTGGTTTAATTGCTGCAGTGTTCTTCTTTAAGGTGAGTATGGTTTCCTTTCTCTACGGTTCACTCGCATGATTAATAGTATGTGACAGTTCGGTTCCTATCTACCGTTGGTGTTAAAGGGATTGACATTATGTTCTATTCAAAGCCATGTAGTGTTGTCTTTGGTCATTATTTGTATTTTATGCTCGACTTTGACCCTGAGTTTTAGCCTTCTAGTAGTTGAAATGAAAGTTTCAGGGGTGACAGAATTTTCCATCTCTTGACATCTACGGTCAATTTTTGGCAGAGTTTGTGAATTGCCATTTTATTTTTACAGTAATCTCTGGTCCTTTTGTCTTGTAATGTTTCAGAAGTGCATTTTGGTGGTCCTTATTGCTGAAAAAGAATGGCTTCTTTTTTTTCTTTTTTGTTTTTTGCGGTGTTGCTCGGCTTTTTCACTTGGAAAGTTTCATGAGATTTTTCTTCATAAAGAGACCCGTCCTCCATAGGACAAAGAAGTTTCTTGTCAACAACCAAATGACCATGTGTGTTCAGCAGGGGATGAGTAATTTCTTCTAGTTCTGTTAGTATGACGTGGAGGAGATTCCTAGTCACAATTTTATTAATAATCGTTGGTGTGGATTGCTTATAGATGATGGAATGGTGGTACCAATCTGCAGAGGAGAGAATGTCGGCACCAACAGTGTATCCTCCACCACCTCCTCCTCCTCCCCCAAAGGTGATAGACATATCGAGCATTTACACACACACACTAATTTCCTCAGTGTATAATTATTGAATAAAACATAAAATTGAAGTAGCATTTTTTGTAACGTATAAAACAGAACATTGAAGTAGCAATATTTTGGACGATATGTTACTCCAGACGACATAATTGATAGGAAATCGGGCCTCTTTTTTTTTTTTTTTAAATATATATATTCTTTTTCCTTGTCTTTTTCCTTGTGGAACAGATTGCCAAAGAGGGAATTCCACTGTCACCTGATAGAGCAATGTGCCCTTTGTGTTCGCAAAAGCGTGCAAATCCATCAGTACTTGCTGTTTCAGGATTTGTATTCTGTTATGCTTGCATATTTAAATATGTTTCTCAGGTGAGGCCTCCAGACTTGTGGTAAATTGTTTCTTACTTACAATTTACCATTCGTCCTTTCTGTTCTTGGCATTTAATTTTGTCAACTGATTTTTTATTTGCTGAAATTTGACATGGAATAACACTTTGAGAGTGGTACTTTTTTTTTTAACACAACCCCTACCCAACCTATCAACCCGAGGATCAACATTATCTCTATAGGAGTTGAACTCACATCCTCACTGATCCTGAGTCTAGTTACACAACCTGCTTTTAGTGGGTATTTATTGTACTCCGTAGTCTCTTTCGGAAAATAAACTTGGCAGTGATAGAGACTTTTCACTTATGAATCCGATTTGAACAAATAGATTTACATGAAGTATTTCTCCAGTTTGGCCAGGTTATGTATAATGGAAAAAACTAATCAAAGCCCATTGGACGGTGCTTAATGTGCAAGAATTGCATTGATATTGTGTAATCTGTGAAAGTGTATTGATATTTGTAAGGCGTGCCTTAAAACTATAACCGTTCTGGCATTTTGTGTGGATTATATCCACTGCCTCGTGGGTTGTGATTAGAAAAACTATTGTATAATATATATTTTTGGATCTAAACATCGACCTCTCATATTGTTTTGTCTTCTTTCCGAATGGAAAATATGGCCTGTTCCATAAGTCAAAAGAAAGCTCTTGTAAACTGCCAAACAAGAAAAGAAATGGAAATGGTTTCTTGTCATCTTTGGACTTGCGGTTGGATTTTCTTGACATTATTCGAGGTCATTTTTGTGAAATGCCATGTGGTAAGGCATGAATATTTGATGAATCTGATGACAAGCGTGCGTGCGCGCGCACACACTCAAAATTTCAAACACACACACTCTCAAAATTTCAAGTGACTGAAATATTTAGCTTCCGCGATTCTACGACATCGTTCTCTTTTGGTAACTTTCCCTCATATTCTAGTAATTTTTTTTAGCTATATGATTGTCTCACGTGTACTTCATTTCCTTTGTTTTCGTGGTGCAGTATAAACGATGCCCAGTTACTCTACTGCCTGCGACAGTGGACCAGATTAGGAGACTCTTTCATGATGTGTAGATATACATTTTAGGGATTGTTTAGGGATACTTCATTTGTCTATTTCATTAAGAATGCAGTGAACAAGATGACCTTGAATGAGATGCAGTTATTATAAGCAAGTCTGAGAATCATGTGCCTGGGAAAATAATGTTGAAGAGTTTGATCTTTGTATCGGTTTCAAACACCAGGAAGTCCGAGAATCACGTGCCTGGGAAAATAATGTTGAAGAGTCTGATCTTTGTATCGGTTTCGAACACCAGGAATGTACTGGCTTTCCCATCTTTGTAAAATGATTTCATTGCTTTAGCAAAGAAAGCTTGTTAGACATATTGTTGTGTAGACTCTCCTACCATATGACCCAAACAAAAGAAGAAAGATTGTTGCACTATGTTCTGGTTTTGAAGTACCTTTTGACCTAATACTTTGAAGTCCTTTTCTAGTTCATAGAAATAAAACCTAAACAAATCTAACGGGGAATGAGACTCTACAAAGAGATTCAATTCTATACTAGTGAAGGAAAATAGGTCGATAAATGAGTCAAACAAGCTAAGTGGTTGATTGTTCAGGAGTTTAACCATTTGCTCAAGTTTGAGCTTATAGCCGAAAACACTTTACGCAAATCTGACAAAAGTTTAGAAAAAAACAAAAAAAAACTAAAATACTAAGTTGAATATTTGGCCAAATGGGTCCCTAATTCTTGGCTACATCATAAGGCGAAACGGGTGAGCAGTAGCTTCTCCACGCATGATTTACACACTTAAAAGAACTCAAAATAATGTTTAACCTTTTAAGGAGCTATATGAACTCGAATTTGAATGGCTGTAGGTGTTCTGGTTTCTTCAAAAAGAAACTTTTAGAAAAGAAAGGTAATTTTAAGCTTAAAAATTATGTGTTAACGCAAATAATTTTCTTACCAATATGGATATTGTTTTATAGATCTCATTGAGATTTTTTAAACAGTGCAAAATAAATTAAAAAATTATTTTTTATTTTTATTATATTTGAGTTTGAAATTACCTTCTTTTTTAAAAAAAAAAGTTTGGGCCAGTTTGGGTACAATGTACATCGGTACTCTTTTTTGGGGGAGATTTTTTTGTTTGTGGTGAATCGGAGAATAATATCATCATCTAGAAGAGAACGTACATAAATCTAGGTAAACAACCCCTTGGGCATGTGCCCTTAATTGAAAAGAAACAACAGTAGGCATAATTTCTAATAAATGAAAAGCAGCATCCATTTGGAACTCCAAGTTTGCCAATCGGTAAGCACAACCGTTCCCTTCACGGTAGCTATGCATCACCTTTGTTACAGCCAACTTTTACAAAATACACCTGCAATCGTTCAATATAATGCTGAAAAGTTATAAATTCTAAAACAAAAACTACGAAACACGTTAAAATGTTATGAATGAACCATAAATAGGTACATATGGTACCGTAGACTTTTCTGTGTAAGAATTATATTCCTGTTATGTTTTTCTCAAACAAAAATGCTGCTAGAGGCACAACGGTGTGGCACACCTCAGTCACACCCCTCTCACATACAGATGGGATCCACTGAAACGGAATTCATCTGTCTGTAAGAGGAGTGTGACTGAGGTGTGCTACACCTGATGTGCCCCAAGCAACTCTCTTTTTCAAATGTCGACTGTAGTGTTTTTTTCTTGGTCAGAACTGGTAGGCTGGACTAGCTAAGCTAAAGTCGACTGTAGTGTTTTGGATAAGTATATAGAACTGTAGAAGATTCTTTTTAGACCAATCTCTTTCTCACCAACAGGTCCCACCGAAACTTCCTGTTGTCGACCAAACCCATAGTAAATTCTTATCCCAAGAAAGATTTACAAGGAATCAAGCAAGAAAAAATGTGTTTGTATCTATTTTGAATTTTATAAAAATTTAAAAAAATATTTATAAATTTTTTAATATTATTTTATAAGGCTCTGTAAAAAATCAACTTCAACGGACATTAGTAAGTATTACTTTTGGATTTATAGGGGCGAACTTTCTAGAATTTTGTGGGATCCAGAATGGACCCAAACGCGTTTTTCCTTGCGTGGTTTCCTGCAAATCTTCTTTGCGAATAGCAGAGCTCAAAAAGGATGTGTTCCTTTGGGTTTCGTTTGATAATAGTGATAGATGGTTAGGATTCGTAGGTAGATGAGATTATGATTAAGATTGGTAATGAGAAGGAATTAGTAAGGAGATGGTGATGAATATATTTATTTGAGATGAAATTAGATTATGAGATTATTAATATCATGTTTGTTTCACATTGGATAGGATTGGATTAATTGTATACATTTCCGTTTTCGCCCTTTACATGGGATAGGATTGGCAAGGAGATGAGATTAGTGAAGGCTATTTTTTGTATTTGTGCATTGTCAACGAGTGGATTGGATTGTTAATACCACATGGGAGAGACCCTTCTCAATACCTCCTAATAGCCGGCTCCCAAACCCATTGGACACATAGTCCACATCTCTTTTTGGTTACCAAACAAGTATTTTTAATTTTAAAAATACTTTTGGACGACTTGGATGCACCAAATGGACCAAACTGATCCAGAGAAAATGGACATAATAAGCATCCAACAGATAGTTGGACGGATCACTTAACACACTTCAAACACATATTACAATTTCACCTTTCTAACTCCATCAAGGAAACCTTTAAAATCCTCTACAGTGTATTCCTTGATATCGAACTTGACCTTAATCCATATCGCTAATCTAGTTTTGATCACCTCATCACTTGCCCTACTCCTGTCGAAGCATTATTGAACACGTAGTCATTTCTCGCTAACCACAATGACCAAATTGTAACAAATAATGTTGTTTCCCACAAATGATTCTCCAAATTTCTAAATATATTGTCAAACCACCAAGTAAAGAGAGCTTCCGAGAAGTTTAACCACACTTTCCTTAACCACCCCTCCCCCCCGCTTTTTTTTTCTTGACTTAGTATTTTTTCCCATTACAGCTAGGTGTTCAGGCCAGTTTACTCGTACCTCGATTAATCTCGAGAACATGAAGTGCATGCTGAGGCATATAAATATGATGTAATTGCTCTTCCACGCAGATCGCGGATCCCTTCAACTTCCTACTTGTAATATATGCGCGCTTATGTTCCTGATCTTTAAGCTAGAAGCCTAGAAGGGTAGATATCAGTTTGTAGTTGTGCATCTTTCGCCAAACGATGAAAACAATACACAAGATTTCACCTCTTTTTATCTATACTTTGTCGATCGATCGGCTTAGTTATGTTCGTATCTGTATTCTTGCCAAATGCGCCATCAAGCTTAATCTCATTTCCTGTGATTCATGTATTCACGTACGCCTGTCGGCCTGCCTGTGTGCTGTGATTTATGGTTATGGGTATTTCGTTTTTTTAATTTTTTTTATTTCCTACGTGTAGGGTGAATGGTCGTGATTGTCGATCTGAGAACCGGGTAGCCGCTTTCTGCAGCATCTCAAGAGTAAGATATCTGCCTTATTTGATTTGTGGATTAACTGTTTGAGATAGGACTAACTATACCTAATTTCACGTTTTGTTTTCAAAATGACTTTCAGGATTATCAATCCTGGTGTTAATTTTTATCTCTATATGGGGGTACTAAATAATACCGGGGGAGGTGGAATTGTGTAGGATTAATAAAGAAGGGATTGGTTTTAAAAAATATTCGGATGCTATTCTCGAAATGTATTTTCGAAATTATCTTTTCTAAAAATTTATATCGAATTTTTTTTTTTCAAAATATTTTTATTGAAAAAAATACTTTCATAATTTTTTTAAAAAGATATTTTTCAAAACTTTTTGTTTCAAAAAATAATTTGCAAAATTGTTTTCAAATTTTTTTTTTCAAATTTATTTTTCAACTAATTTTTTTTTCAAAAAGACTATTTTCAAAAGTTTTTTGAAAAACAAAGTGAATCCAAAGACTATTTTTTGCAAAACGTTTTTCAAAAAGTGTTTTTGTAAAAAACACTATAATAAAATTGTTTTCGTTACTTATTTTAGAAAAACTATGTCTTTTTCAACAAAAGAGAAGTTTTTAACAGTTTCTTTTTTTCATAAAAAAATATTTTCAGAAACTTTTTTTAAAAAAAAATTTTCCTTATCCCACATGTA
This sequence comes from Rhododendron ovatum, assembly GCA_019656835.1. Classification (NCBI taxonomy): domain Eukaryota; kingdom Viridiplantae; phylum Streptophyta; class Magnoliopsida; order Ericales; family Ericaceae; genus Rhododendron; species Rhododendron ovatum. Next base: position 7,573,017 of record CM033799.1, on the reverse strand, counting down.
ATCTCATGTGAATCAAATATGGGTCAGGTAGAATTAGAGATGAAATTAATTCAAGATAAATAGTTTATGGACTAATTAACATAATCCCCACAGGTTTTAATCTACGAATCAAATAGGTTTTTTTTTTTTTTTTTTTTTTTTTTGGGACACCTTAGAAATGCATCGATAAAGGAAACGAAGTTGTATCACTATATTGGTATGTTTACATGGGTTTTAAAGTTGCTGAGTTTTGTCCAACTTTTTCTAGCTTTCTCCCCCTTTCAACATATATATATGTCATAATTGCAATCTTTTAGAACTTTTTTCGATGTACTCTAATTTCCAGATCATCGCGCGATCGAGTTCTTGGCCTTGCAAATTGGGAATATCTTTATCCAATATTTCCATAAATTAAATAATTTGATTTCCTTATAATTTGGGGTAATATATATTGTCAATGTAAGACTTGTACATCCAGGTTATTTTCTTTCTTATCCTATCGATCTGTAATTCATTTTTTTCTATTATATATGACTTTCTTAGGTCGTTTACCAACACTATGGATCACAGCAAGACCGCGTCCATCCTCCACATCGTCCACCTAGTTGGAAATTTCGCTGAAAAGTTTACCAAATTGCTCTCAGGTCCTTCGTCTGAAGAGATAGATATACTACATGCATGATATACTACTTGGTTGCTCGATCTTGCTTATAGTTTCTGTCCATGCATGTTTTACATCTCGCTAGCTAGCTTATTACAGTAGTAATCTGTGGATTCACAAATGCATGCCACCTCAACTATTTTAACTTTTTTGTCCAATTTTTGCAGAAAAATTTGCGAAGAGACGTGCTCAAAGGGCAAGAAGATGGTGAACCGTTGAAGGGGTACGAGGAAGAATGATCGACCATTGGGTAATGCTCTCATTTTCCGATTGAATTTCGATGATCCGAGCAGCTCAATGTGATCAGAATGTGATTTTGAGGGTACCCACGAGAAATCGGCAAAAAAAATGACCGGAAATGGCTTGATTTGAGCAGTTTTTGTTTGAACCGTTCAATAAAAAACTGTTCGGATGAAACCCTTCCCGACCATTTTTTTGACGATTTCTTGCTATGACCCTTAAAATCACGTTTTGATCACATTGATCGGCTCGGATCATCGAAATTCGATTGGGATCTATGAGGTCCGCACTTAAGCTAAGTAGGGGATCCCTCATTAGAAGGGGACTCTGTGTGTGTATATATATATATATATATATATATATATATATATATATATATACATACCTGTTTATTTTATTCTAAGTAATTAGTATCCTTTTGCATGTGTGACAAGAGAAAGCTTGTGTCGACGATCGGCCCAATTTACCCGTTCAATTTTTCTGAAGTCAATGCAAGATTGAATATTAGTAGTATTTAGCATACATATTTTACTTCTGTGCTACATTGAAGACTAGTAAGGACGTTGATTTAACCTCTATAATTCATTGAAGCTATATATACGTAAAGCTTTAAGGAAATTAAGTAGGTTTAATGACTTATTTAGATTGCTGGGCATGCATTAATTCAAGATAACGCGAAATAATGCTTTTAAGATTTAAAGTTAGACATCATCATGATTTTGATAATTTTGAGCTACATTAATTCTTATTTTGTGAAGGGTTTCAACGTCGTCCTAACGGTTTTCAAACTGTAATTTTTTTTCCAGGAGATTCAGAGCGATGGAGACCTTATGCTGAGCTTGCTTTAGAAATGGATAAATAAGAGCTCCAAGGTTTCTCTTTATGTTTCGATCATCATACTCTTCCGGGGCCCTATCAATGAAGTGTACATGTTTAAGACTTTATTATTTATGTTGTAATGGTTTGTTTAAGGCTTTAAACCCGTGGTATTGTAATAATTTGCCTACTTTGAGTACGTACTATCAGAACTTTTTTCAGTTGGGCCTGTAACGATATTTTAATTATTGCACTAGACAACTTTGGATTTAATTAAGTTTATGGAGTATATATATTTCTAAGCTAATAAGATTTGGTAAAGAGATCCCTAAACTTATTTATATATTAGAAATCCTCGATCAGAAGGCATGAGATAGAAAAATCAGTTCGTCCTTAACGAGACGCGCTCTTATGTATTCGGTTACATGGATCGACTAGAAACAAAGCAATTATAATCGGAGGCTGCAGTTGAGCCCGGCCGGGAAGATCTTTGGAATCGTCTTCCAAGGTATAGTAGGGATGTTTGGATTGGATGAGATTGTTGATAGCTAGCTTTGTGATAGGTGCGTGCGTAAGTGTTTGCATTTACGCCCCTAAGTTACTGTTATGTTCATTTATCATGTTACTTGGAGTTTGATACTCGTTTTCCTTGTGTTTGCATTTACGCCCCTAAGTTACTGTTACGTTCATTTACCATCATGTTACTTGGAGTTTGATTCTCGTTTTCCTTGTTCAGGACTCGGGGAGCAATAGAATGGTATTTAGAGGTAAACCGATGAGCTAAAGTACGCCGAAGAGATTCCTTAGCATGTGAAGGCTGATAGACGGTATACAAGCGCAAAATTAAATGCCTCCTTCCCTTCTTTCTACTAAACCTGAAAGCATGCCTAGCTACAAGCTGTCAAAGCAGCTGTGAGAGTGAAGTTATTTGGCATAATTTCTTCTTTCACCTCTGAGAAAAGCTTAAGATCGAGTATCGTCCAGGTGCCCATGAGATGCACATGCAAGCCCCTATAAGCATAAAGACCACAATTTAGTTTTTAGTTGTGATATTTTGTTATTAATCTCGCTTCGAAAACCGTAGTCTTTCGGGTGAGATCGTAAGACCCCTTTTTCGATCACACTTTTTTCACGCTCACAGTTTTTAGTTTTTAACCGTGATCTTTTGTTACCAATCTCGGTTGAAAATCGTGGCCTATACAGGTGAGATAAATTCATTTCAATCACAGTTTTTACCCGTGATAGAAAACTTTAAAAAATTGAGATTAATTTCCAAAAAAATGTGACTAATACAACAATCAGTTTTTTAATTTCAAAATCCTCACATCTGCTACCGTTCGAATTTGAACCGTGATCTTTTGTTACTAATCTCGGTTGAAAATCGTGGCCTATACAGGTGAGATAAATTCGTTTGATCAATCACAGTTTTTACCCGTGATAGAAAACTTTAAAAAATTGAGATTAATTTCCAAAAAAATGTGACTAATACAACAATCAGTTTTTTAATTTCAAAATCCTCACATCTGCTACCGCTCGAATTTGAACCCGCGACATCTCCCGAGCGGTACCGAACACTTACCCACCACACCAAATTTCATTTCCAGAGCAAATGTCAAATGTTTAAAATATATATACCTTTTATAAGTCTTCGTACCTTTCTAAATTTGTTTACTTTATATTAATTATATATAATTCTGTGTAATGCTACTACCTTTGTAGTGCCTAAAAATTGTTTGAGCAAGTTAATTTTTTTGCATATTTGACATTTTCTAGCTGATGAATTTGTTTTTATTGCGTATGTACGTCCTAACAATAATTACTCAACTATTTTTTAAATAATATTTAGGAAATGATTTTGCCACTCTCTCTTTTTTAACGCCACTCCCCTGCAAGTGTATTTTTGATGCAGGGGAGTGACGTTAACAAAAAAATGAGTGGCAAAATCAGCAGCCTAATATTTTTTATGTTTATTTTTTTAGATGGAGTTAATCTAGATGTTTTGAAAATAGATTTGTGATGATTTAATTTCGAGATATTTTTCTATAAGACATCACTTCAAGATATTTTTAAATTTATCTTTTGTTGAGTGTATCATTAATTTTTTTTAATGAATAAACGGGTATCTCTAAGAAAGGAATCCATATGTTCCGTCGTCTTTTCAAATTAAAATGCATATTCTTTCTTCGGTTAAAATTGTTGCTATGGGATAAAATATTTCTTACCATGTCCTTCAAATATTTTTTATTCAAACAATAACCATCATGAAAATTTGAATAGATCGATTGACATCGTTAACAATTAATTTCTATTGAAAAAAAGTGAATGCGCAGATTGTATGTTCCGGTTGTTTTTTTTTTCCCTTCACGGAAGAATGGATGATTTTATTAAGAGAGACAAAGAGTGGTCCGAGGACTGAAAATCATTACGGGTAAGATTAACGAGATGTTGGGAGACGGGATCCCCCACCACTCCAGTCTAGCACCTAATAGGAAACGCTTAGCCAATGAATGAACTACCCTATTACAATAACGCTTAACATGAATAAAGGAACAAGATGAAAATAAAGGAAAAAGCTCTACACAATCAGCAAGGATAGAGCTACAATCAGAGAGAGACTTTCCATCTTGAATCAAAGCTTGAACTACCTGCAACGAGTCACCTTCAACAATAATTTTAGAAAATCCTCCAATAGCCGCAGTGACAAGGGCTTTGCGAAATCCCAAAGCCTCAGTAGAACGTGGCGATAAGAAACCAGCAAAAGGAATTGAAATAGACCCTAAAATTTCACCAAAATGGTTTCTAGCTACAATACCCACACCAGAAATGCCATTCTTTTTGTTAACTGCACCATCAATATTAAGTTTAATAACATTAGGTGGAGGGGGAAGCCAGGACGAGGGGTGGGGTGGAGTGGAGAGTCTAGGGAGGGAATGGACCGTTTCTGTAGCTGCCTTGAACTCCTCGCATGGGGTGATTGCTTTTTCAACTGTAGCATAGCAAGTCCAGTGCCTTTTATCAAAGTATGCAGTGTTCCTCCCTTTCTATAACATCCAGCATAAAGTGGCTAAAATAGCATGGAGATCTTCCACTCCACTAGAATTACGAACCGATTGGACCATACAAATCCACCATTTAGTAAATGAGAGAGAATCCTAGGAGGGTGAGACTGCATTAGCAAAGGGGGAATTTTTCCACACCTCCTTGGATGATTTACACTGAAAAATGAGATGCGCAGTAGTTTCAAATGCAGAATTACACCTCGGACAGTAAGGAGAAACCTCAATCTTTTTCTTGAAAAGATTAAATAACACCGCAAGAGCGTTGTGAAAGCATCGCCATAAAAATATTTTAATCTTGTTGGGAACTCGTAAGGACCAAATTAGTCTCCAAATACCATCCTGTAAAGACCCCGAACTGGATTCGCCCCTCTCTCTAGAGTTGTGCGGAATATTGCTAGATCTCGTTAAGCGATATGCCGATTTGACTGAAAATAAACCATTATCTGTATAATGCCATACCCCTTTATCCGGAGCACCTTGAGAGCTAATTGGAATGGAAAGTATAGCTTCCACATCAATATTAGAAAATAAAGTCTTGATTAAAGAGATATTCCAAGAGTGAGTTACCTCATAAATAAGATTAGAGACCTGAGTGACACTGTGATAGAGAGAATCCACTGGTGGGGTAGGACTAAGCACACAGAAGTTAGGTGAACGGGGAAGCCAAGGATCATGCCAAATACTAATAGCTTTACCATCACCAACGAATGATGAATTTGTTTTTATTTTAAAAGGTGCTCGGATGATGTAAACTCTTTTATCTCGCTTTTTTCTGGAGGTGAAAATTGGCTCACCGTAGACACCCCAATATAGACCTCTTGAAATTCCTTAATTTGCAGCTTCGTGGCCCCTCCGATGATGAATTTGGATTAAAACATGCCTCGGTTGAATTTGGACCTTGCTTCTAGAGCTGTCAAAAATCAAAACAATTTGCTAATAATAGGTCCTGAGCGCTCGAGATCATTCCTGAGTGCCCAGGACCATTTTCAAAATTCCAGATGTAGCTCACGTCTGAGTGCTCAAGAGTGACTGTCCCGAGCGCTCAGGACCACTGTATTGCCCAATCCATGCTTGAGCTTTCAGCTTTTTCAGGATGACATAATTATATTCGTTCAAACCTGAGGTCTTGCAGCAGGACACCACATCAAAAGTCTGCTGAAGACTAATGATGATATTTTTCCCCCTAAAATATTTTCCATTTTATTTTTGATTTAATTTTTAAAATTTAAACTTATTTTCTCCCCCTATATAAATAGCTCTATGCTGCATTAGGAAGACCATGAAATTTCTCTCTCTCACCTCTTATTTTCAGAAACAAAAGACTTCCTTTACCTTTAAAACCTTTAAAAATCATCCTCAAATATTTCCAAAAAAATCCGAAAGAAATACCAAACACATCCAGAAAAATTTAGGAAGTTGAGGATCACATCTGGTTCTAACTCCTGTCATTTTTCCACTCTTTGCCATCCATCCAAACCATTCAAGAAGCAAGGTTCTAATTCAAATTAATAAGGTAGAAATTCTTCTACTTTTCAGCAAAAAGGGCTGTCATCCTTCTGAGGGAGGTCACTCAGCCCACTCCAGTTCCTCATACTGGGTGTGTGGTTGAGTGGCCTTAGCGTGAAAACAAGGGCAAAAGAGTCATAAAATATATTTTCAACTTGCTCTGGGACACTCCTGAGCGATCAGGACCTCTTTTGAGCGCTTTGGCATCGCCCATATTTCTCACATTTTTGGTGGATATGCAGGGGAAATAAAGATTCTTTCAACATATTGGCTTCATTTTGATATGTTGTTGTAAATAGTTCACTTTCTGAAGATAAAGGCATATTCTCGCCAACTCTTTATTCAAAGGCAAATATTTTCAACCATTTTCAGAAGCATCTCATTTTCAGAAAGCAAAATGTGAACATGTCAAGATCTGTCATCTTTCTGTTCAAACTAAAACTAGTGTTGCAGCTCACTCCTGAGCGCTCAGGACTAGTTCCGAGCGCTTAGGAGTGATGTCAATATGGCAAGATCTCATTTTCCCCTGCATATTCTCTTTGCAATGTCCTTTTGAGCACTGGGTGTGCACTGGTCCCTACCAGAGTCCAGTTACGTTTATTTCTTGTTGTGAGGAAGCAAGGTTTGGATGGTTAGGATAAGTTCTTAGCTGTTTAAATCCTTTGCTGAGCATTAATGGTGCATGATAGCAATTGTGTGTTTCTGTTTCAAGTACCTCCTTGTATCTGTTCTAATCAAAATTTGCAGGTGGCTCAGTAAAGCTCTTGAGCGCGTAGGAGTGTAGTCCCAAACGCTCGGGAGTGATTCCAGTAATAGTTCTTTATTTTCTACTATTTTCCATCATTTTATCATCATACATTGTACACTAGCACATGCATGCACTTCCTTGATATACTTGTGGATATCTGCTAGTTATTTAACGGAACAAAATATTTTCGAAAAATCCCGCAAATGTTTAGTAGAGACTGATTTCGTATCAGGCGAGGGGGGTGCCGTAAAACCCTTTTCCTCTCATAACGTGGCTTCCGAACCTAAAAACTATCTCTAGTTTTCAAACTCAAAAATCCTTTTCAATCAAAACGGTTTCTCAGAGGGCAAAACTCAAATTCGGGTGGCTACTCTTTAATTTTTCAAATCAAAACTTTATTTTTCGGCCGCCCCGATCCACCCGGGGCTGTGGTAGCGCACACTCACTCTTTTATCTCGCTTTTTCTAATGGTGGCTTTCACTGATCTTTTATCTCTCTTTTTTAAAAAAAGGCGCGTGAATGATGTACTAAATACAATCACAGTTTTGACAACACTGAGATGGAAAGTATTAAGTGCAACTTCTAATCTCATTTTTTTAAGTTAAACTAAGATAAAAAAAAATTAGCTTACAATTCTTTATCATATTTTTATTAAAATTGTGATCTTTGTGAAGTTCTTGAGTGTGACCTATATCTGTTATTGCAGTTTAACCGTCTGAAAACACCCCGGCTGGCCTTATCTATGTTCCCACATTATGCATATATACTAGTCACCTGTTAAAGCATTTGTGATCAAAACGTTGGCTTCAAGAGCGCTCACAAATTAGCACAAGCGTGACATAATCAAAACATTGGCTTCAAGAGTGACACTTTCCATATATATATATATATATATATATATATCTCGTGACATAATCAAATATTTCAACCTTCTCCATTTCCTTTCTATGGAAGAGCTGGGTTGCATTCCCACGTACCAGCCGGCATTGTTCTGTTCAACAATCCCATTGCTGGTGTCAGTACACTTAAAATGACATCTCCAACCAATGATGTCAAATAGATGAATTGGCATTTCATGAGCCTACTGATCCAATCAAGATGTCAATTGCCTGCCAAGTAGATAAATTGGCATTTGAGGCAGCTCCAATCAAAGCGTCGATTGCTTATGTCGTTTGAAATCTCATTTCTTTCTCATTTGATGTCAAAGCTTTTCTTTAATTACTTTACTCTCGAAAACTTAACAAACTAACAGTTAGTAAAAACAAGACTACGATAACACATATACAAAAAACAACAAATTTGGCATATTGTTGGAGTGGGAATTTTTAGATATGTCAAATTCAATATTTTAAATCACTACATTAGCCTTCAAAAGAATTTGAAATCTCCAAAAGGGAAAACTTCAAAACTAGAGTTCCAAAAAGCTTAACTTACCAGATGAGAAAGGTTAGAGAAAGGTTCTCCCCTGTACTTAAACGGTTTATTGACATTTTTAGTCCCCAAAGTATTACTTCTGTGCCTTTTTAGTCCCCAACATACCAATTGTAAACATTTCATCCCCAAAGCTCTAGATTCGTATTTCCACCATCGCCTCTGCTTGCACCGTTCATGTTCTCAGGGTTCAGATTTCCACCGCCCCCGCCTGCAGTTGGTTCAGATTCCCCGCACCATTCAAGTTCTCTGGGTTAGGATTTCCTCTGCCACCCCCTGCATTCGGATTCGAATTTGGATCCGGATTCTGCATCTCTACCCATAGATCAAAAATATTGACGTGATCAGCTTGAGACTCGAGCCGAACCAAAATATCTCTGTCCGAGGGGCCTGGTCCAAGAGGGTATGGTCTTCTTTCTTTGCTCAATTGCTCATAACTTCTAGCAAAGTGAAAGCGGTACTTAGACGCGATTTCTACTTTATGCTTTTTAGAATGAAATGCGAATTTATTCACAAGATTGAAAATATGCCTTGTCGTCATGATCGCTGACACTCTAGAGACCATGAACTGTGATTGGCCGAAGGTTGCCTTGATCCTTGGAAATTCTTTTAACGCGTGTCCTACATTTAGGATGACAAGCTCGGAGAGATGCCAAAACGAACCAAGGATTTGACTAGCAGCTTTCAATGAATCAAGGTTTGAAATTTTTTTGGAAGTAAATGACATGATATCATAACCAAGGGAGCGTGAGCGATACAATGCTACTAGCCGAAGGGGTGTAAGCTAAGTGATATGATACTATAACCCAAATGGTGTTGATATCATGGCATTTATTCTCAGAATTTCTTTTAGACTGAAAAATTGAGTTGGATGTTAGTTGAATCCTTAGCAAACTTCGATTTCCCTAAGCTCGTTGTCCTAAGGACATTTAAACAATATACACTGAAGTGTATGACTTTTCATCGGGTTTCGGCAACCTTTCACAGGTCGTGCGAGCGTGCACGACAGCATGACATACGTAATATGCATGATGCAATGCGGAAAACAGAAACATTTAGGCAAGATATGGCACATAGTCCTACCCTGTGGGTCCCTGTCCTAGTTTGAAAAGTTCTATGGCTTACTAAACATGTATGGAGGCCGATTTTGGTTTAAACGGGTTTCCCGGAGGACTAAAGTCAAGGTAAGCCTCTCAATTATCGAGCGTACACCCAATAACGGTACAAATGGCAGGTATAACTCATCATGGTCGAGGGTTGTCGAGCATTGGGATTCCCTGTCACCGGCAAGCCGGGTAGGATTGCCAAAACACAACGGCGAGGTTGAACAAGATATATATACATGAGAAAGATAGACAATGAAACAAAATATTTGAAAAATCCCACAAATGTCTTTCAAGCTTGGCTCACTGTTTTAATTAATAATTAATGAAAGCGAGCAGGCAAAGAAGCGGTCATGAAGTCCCATGTTGGAATCGTCAGATAAAAATCCAGTTAGAATCGCCATTTCCTTCCTTCAGCAAGCATGAAGCATTGTCATTTTTGACAGACTTTTAGAGGACCGTTTTGCCAACGAACCAACTTTTTCTGAAGTATTAATTAAACTCTCCACAGCAGAGTCGCCACTATGGGCTACCACAGCCCTAGGTGGATCGGGACGGCCCGAAAAATAATGTTTTGATTTGAAAAATTGAAGAATCGCCACCAAAATTTAAAGTTCGTCATTCGAAAAACCGTTTTGATTGAAAATGATTTTTGAGTTTAAAAATCACAGATTGTTTTGGGCTTGGAAGCCATGTTACGAGAGGGAAAGGGTTTTACGGCACCCCTCTCGCCCGACACGGAGTCGGTTTCTACTTAACATTTGTGGGATTTTCATCAAAAATATTTTGTTTCATCAAGCAGCTAGCAAGTATCCACAAATATCCCACATAAAGAGGTGTATGTAGGTGCTGGTGTACAATGTATGATGATGGAATGAAATGAAATGGAAAACAAACAACAAATGGAGAACTGTTACTGAAATCACTGCCGAGCGCTCAGGACTGCACTCCTGAGCGCTCAGGAGCTCTGCTGAGCCACCCTGCAAATTTTGATTAGAACATATACAAAAAAGTACTTGAAACAGAAACACACAATTGCTATCATGCACCATTGCTCAGCAAAGGGTTTAAACAGCTAAGAACTAGTCCTAACCATCCAAACCCTTCTTCCTCGCAACAAGAAATAAACCTAACTGGGCTCTGGAAGGGACCAGTGCACACCGAGTGCTCAAAAGGACATTGAAAAGAGAACGTGCAAGGGAAAATGAGATTTTTGCTATACTGACATCACTTTAGAGCACTCGGAACCAATTCTGAGTGCTCAGGAGTGAGCTGCACCCCAGGTTTAGTTTGAACAGAAAGATGACAGATCTTGACATGTTGTTATCATTCTATTTTCTGAAGATGAGATGCTTTTGAAAATGGTTGAAAATATTTGTTTTTTTATAAAAAGTTGGTGGAAATATGCCCCTATCCTCAGAAAGTGAGTCATTTACAACAATATATTAAAGTATAGCCCATGCATTTTGTGAAAAACTTTCATTTTCTTTGAATATTCACCAGAAATGTGTAAAATAGGGTTGAAACCATTCCTGAGCGCTCGGGAGTGTTTCAGAGCAAGTTGAAAATTTTGTTTTATGACTATTTTGCCCTTATTTTTACACTAAGGTCACTTAACCACACATCAAGTATGAGAAACTGGAGTGGACTGGGTGACCTCTTAGAGGGATAATAGCCCTTTGGTTGAAAAGTAGAAGAATTTCTACCTTCTTGGTTTGAACTAGAGCTTTGCTTCTTTAATGATTTTGAAGGGTGGGAAAATGTAAGAAGTTAAGACCAGATATAATCCTCAACTTCCTGAATTTTTCTTGATGTGTTTGGTATTTTTTTTGGATTTTTTGGAAATATTTGAGGATGATTTTTGAAGGTAAAGGAAGGCTTTTGTTTTTGAAAACGAGAGAGAGAGAGAGAGAGAGAGAGAGAGAGAGAGAGAGATTTTTCATGGTCCTCCCCTAATGTAGCATAGAGCTGTTTATATAGGTGGGTTTAATTAAGGCGGTTAACTATGAGACTTAGAAAGCTTAACACTTCTCATTCTTATTATATTTACTTCTTGATCAATATGAAAAGGGAAAAAAATAAAGATAAAAATGGTCATCTCTCTTATTAAAAACCCAATCATTACACCCCTTCTAAACAGCGCTTAATTTTTGATCCACTAGCTGACCATTGAGGCTATAAATATGTACAACTTTGTCGCAGTGAAAGTATCTACAAGTCTTCAACTTCCAACTGTGGTATAGTACTGATCCTGCATTCCCCTTTTATATTGCCTTTCTTCTCATGTTATTGTGATTTTTTCAACCTTAATTTTCGCAGTGAAAGTAATTACATATTTTGACGTTCTTAGGTTTATTAACGGGTACCTACAACAAAAAAACACATTTGGTGACATGTAAAAATGTCACCAAAAGTCCAAATTTTGTCACCTATTGTCTTTGGTGACACAACAAGAGGTGTCATTGTATCCGTGACACTGAAAGTCAAGGGTGACAAAATTGTATAGTTGTCACGGAATGTTATCAACAGTGACAAAAATTTGGTGTCACAGAAGACAAATTTTCCGTGACACAATTGTCACCGAAAGTAACAGTGACAACAATATGGTGTCACGAAAGAGAGATTTTCTGTGACAAAGATAATTCTGTCACAGAAAGTAACGATGACAGCACAATATTGTCACAGAAAAAAGATTTTTCTGTGACAAAAATTTGTCACCAAAAGTACCTCCCATGACAATCAATTGTGTCACCAATAACCTATCGTAGTGCTAGATACACAATCGTGACAATCTCTTTTGTCACCAAAATTAGGACTATAGCAGCAAATATTTTTTCTCCTGCTTACAAAGTTTCAAATTTTGTTATATCTTATGATTCAACTTAACAAAACTTAAATTGCAAAAAGGCAAAATCTCATTCAAATCAAATATCCAATAAGTCAACATTCATCATTCAACTTCACAACTCTTCAAAACATTCATCCTACAACAATAACCACTTTAAATTTAACAGCATTACCGAAACTACAAAACGTCCAAGTCCATGGTGTGTTCAATGACAAAAAGAACTCAAAAACAACTATTCCATTTAATTACCAAAAAGTCTTCAACTCCGTCTTGACAAACTATCAAAAAGCAACTTCATCTCCTTACCTGTACAAAATTGCAACAAAAAAAAAAAAAAAACAATTATGTAACATATAAAGCCTATGAAAGATTCTGAAAAAGAAAGAGCTTTTGCTCCAAGTTGTTATTTAACGAATTATGGCATGACTCATGAGTGACTAAGCGAGCTATCCAACCCAAATTTTGATGTCATTCTACGTAATATCGATGATATGCAATTTACATAGCAACAAAACTTTGCCAAAATCGGTGTCGAAAATGTGTAAGACATGGACACGCTCCGGACACACTTCAGACACGTGTCCCACACATGAACAACATTAAATCAAGCTTTATCACACTTTTAAAACTATCAGAAGATGACAGTTTATAAGAATAAGGCAAGAATAAGGTAATTAAGGCATTGATATACTCACACTGGTTGCTAGAATTTATATCCGTTTCGGCTTGCAAGTAAGCTTCACGGCCTCAATTCAAGCCCTATAAATTTACCAAGATACAAACAACCATCAACAAGTTATATCTAGTATCAACGTGCTCAAAGTGTAAGCTTAACTATCGCTATTGAACTCAATCGCCCACACACTTTTTGGATCTCAAATGTACATGAAACAAAGGAGATTGCAAACCGGAGAGAAATTTTATGGTGGCTACGGGGTTTCCTACTTCCAATGATGAACCAAAGACAGGACGTTAGGTTCCTTCTTCAGTCATAATGTTAGGGCGGCTAGGGTAACATGATTATTACCAACTGCATGAACTGAAAGGGGCTTATAAATTCCTTTTGGGCTGCTGGGCTCAGTTTACAAATTGGGCACGATAAACTACTATTGGCTTCCTTCGATCAAACAAGTTGAGCTTATATATATACATTTGCACTAGAGATTGGAGTTTTATATTGTGGCATGTTAACTTAAAGTGTTGGTCTAAAAAAATTTATACGCAACTAATAAATTTAGTTTCAAAATATTTGCAAAATGCTAACACCACCCGATGTGTAAAAAATACCTCAAAAGACGTAAAACTGTATTACCACCACCCAATGTCTAGAAAGTACCTTAAAATATGTAAAACTGTATTGGAAAGTATGAAAGGAATAATGACTATGTAACTTTAAGGTACTTTTTAGTTTTTACACACAAGGAGAACGCTAAAGAAAAAAAAATGGAAAAAAGACTTGGGATCATTTTGGATCTCCAAATTAACCATTTTAAAACAGAGGTGTACTATGGTTCAGATCGCGTGTTCAACAAAACAATTTGCTAGGCCATAAGCGAATCATGGCAAAACTGACACCTAGATGTGTATCACATCCGACATCCGCATCTGTGTCCATGTATAATGATCCTAAATCTCCAGTACCTAAAGTTCTTCATGAAAAATATACTGATGCCGCGAAAATAAATATCTTAAGTTCTTCGTGTTTCAAGCAACATTGGTGGCAAATATATGAGAACATTAAGAAAACAAGCTACAGGATAATGATGTAACCAAGTTTCATTATTAGAACAATACTGAAAGCATCTTCCATGTTCTCTACATAAAAACCATAGACATCATTCTCATGGGTTTACAAATAGTTTCCAGATACATTGTTCAAAAAGCGTAAGATGTATGAGTTGAATCCAATGTCAGCACAAACATTTCAGTGAAATGAAACAAATTTAATTCTCATGTTCAAGATATCAAAAAATCTTCAACTGATTTTTTGTTTGGCAAAAGGTGCACCTTGGCAGCTGACTCAGTTAAGCGTGTATAAAAAATACATATGGGAAAGGAGGAAAATAAAAGCCCATCGTATGCATTAAAACCAGAACAATTCGCAAGTGTCAAAAAAAGAAGAAGAAGACAGGGTACCATGGCACACAGGACCATCAGCAATACCACAAGATTACAAACACGTACAACTGTATAAGCTCATTCACCAGAGAAAAAAAGTGTACCTTGGAGTAGATAGGATTACAGTTCAAGTGCGATAAACTTGACGGTTTCCTGACCCTGAAAAGTTTCCACAATGGCCTGGAAGTTGAGAGTGGAAGAACCAGAACCAGCCATATCCTTGACCTGAAAGGTAATATAGTAGGTCCAACCAGGAAAACCACTACCGATGTTTGCCTTGAGGGCCTTCATAATTTGGTATTTTGTATTCTACAAATTTCAAGAGAGACGTTAAACCAAATACAAAGAAAGAGGAGTTGATCAAAGAGGGGAGGATGGAAGAATTTAATGAACCATCAAAAGCTCACACACACACACATACATTACATTTGTTGTAATCATCAAGGGCAAACTTTGCATATCCTTCAATCCTTTCCATTGCCTCACGGCAGTCCAGCACAAATGGTCTAACAGGGACAAAAGCATATCCGGGAATATCCCCAACATCAAACCCCTGCAAGTATATAAAGCAAAGTTATGCAATCAGAATTAAAGACGAGAGGGGAATAATATTAAAGAGGGGAGATGAGAGCAAATGCAAGTAAAAAGTATAATAAATTGATCAAATAGAGGGCAAAGTTGATTCTCTTCAGGTAAAACGAGTCCACAGCTACGTCAATAGATGGCAGAGCTTATGGCCTACCTATTGGGGAAATCATTGCCAAAACAACTAACGCTCTTACTCCTAATCCAGTGTTGGCCGATAGCGTGGAATGGCTGTTTGCAAAGAATGGCACGTTGTCTATCAAATCTGCTTGGATGCTAAATCTAAAGAATGGCATGTTTTCTGTCAAATAATAACTTCAAAAAAGACATTTCACATTAAGATGGTTCAATTTGAAGCAATGTCCAATGCCTAGATTAGGCAGCCAACTAGTCGGCATCTAATCCTCGCCTAGGCAGTAGGCACCCCTTTTCTACCCTACTAGAGCCCAGCGATATGTAGAACACTGATTTACAGAATGGCATGCTGGTAAAAATAATTTTGAAGTTGAATGACAGGAATTGGCAGCAGCCATGTGCCAATTGGAGGCTCTCTCAAAAGGTGTTTTTTAGCACACGCAAAGAAATAAAAGAATATCTATTCTGTTCGACCAAAAAAAAAAAAAAAGAATAAAAACAATCTAGCAGAAGAATCATTCAACGCGCATCCAGTACGTACCCCGCTCTCAAGGGCCCTCCTTTCGTAATCCCGCCACTATGTGGATGTAAGTTCGACGAATCGTTAGGGCCATGACCTAAAAACATGTTAATGAATAAAGCATATCACAAAGTTGAGGACAAAGAATATTCCATTTAACTAGAGGAATCAGTATTAATCAGAGAACAAATTCACAGCAAAAACAAAAACAGAGACTCCTGTAGAAACAATGTATCAAACAGGTTGTGTGTGTGAAATCGAAAGCAAGGCTTGATAATACTGCAAAAGAAAATACTACAAGTATAATACTACAAAAGCATGTGCGCACAAAATTGAAATAATACTGCAAAAGTAGAACCCTAGGAATAAATATCGATTAACCTGAACTTTGATTACAAATTCAGAACAAAAGCAGAACCACAGGTCAATACCCTACTATAATCGATACAACAAGAACTCTACCATCGGATCAAAAAAAAAAAACTCTACTACAATGGATACTATAAAATAATCGACCAAGAAGCTACTATAGTCAAATATAAAGAACCCTACTACAAAATAATACTAACAAATTGCTATAAACAACCATGTATATGATCCTACTTCAGTTTCAATATAATCAATCGGAAAAATTAACCTTAACCTTTTTTCAGTTTCAATGCATGTACAAAATCGAAGAGGCATGCATACAGATCGCTTAATGAAAGGGATGTGTGAAATTAACCTTAATCTCACTGCTGTAAACGAAGATCGAGCCTTAATTTCGCCCCTGCAAATTGAAATCGAGCCTTATACTAGCAGCGACAAACCGAAGTCGAGAGATGGCGTGCGTGCGTGCGTGCGTGTGAGAGAGAGAGAGAGAGAGAGAGAGAACGAGATAGAGAGGGGCATACCAGCGGCAACGAAGAAGAGGAGATTCAGAAGTGTCGATGTTACCAAACTAGGGCTTTTCTCTTTTTAAGGCGCCAAGGGAATTGGGGGAAATAGAAGGGAGGGAAAAATATTTACTGTACATGAAACGGTGCCGGTTCTGTACCAACTTTTCATCTAAATCATTTCAATCTCCCGCCCCTTTACCTATATCTTTACGCTTAATGATTAGATGCCCACCAAACTATTTGCAAAAGAACAGATGCTCTACGGTCCTGGTTTTGAGACTTCATCGCGTAGTTTGTTACGGCCGGATTTCTCCTCGATTATCCGAATCATTCATCTTATAGGACTCGTCAAATTAAATTTTCACTCAAAAGTTCAAATTGATCAGACATCCGCAAACTACCTCATTAAACCACTATTATAGTAAAAAAAAAAAAATTAGTCTAATCATTTTTTGCATGACTAATTAAACTATTCCAATGAGGTAGTTACGGGATAAACTTCATTATTTGTATAAAAAAAATTTAAATCAGAATTGTCTATCTTTTGCGTAAGAGTAGCTAGATTATTCCAGCCAATACTGAAGTTAATCTCTTATCATTACATACTTGATCGGATGTAAAATATCATTCTAATAATGAATTTGTGTCCCGATGAAAGGACTTTCAAAACCCGATAGACCCAAAAATTTACGAGAATGATTAAAACACTAAGCACAATAAAATGAACAGTTTTGATCGTCGTGATTGTTTTGCGGTTGTTTGACTATTGTACATTAGACTATAGCACTAGACCTTGATTCAGAAACAAGTATATTCAATGGATAAATTTTAAAGGCAGTTGCCGGCTCGATTTTTTAATGATCGATCTAAACCATTAGGATTTAACATTTTATCAATTATATCATTCTCGCCAAAATCGGTGATAATCAGACGTCGACAACCACATGATCGTAATACATTCGGTGGTTCCAAAGACATTAAAGTTCATTGGTGCACAACTCGAGGGGCACTTGAGCTATTTTTTTAAAATCGAAACCGTCTATATTTTACATAAGAGAGATTAAATCATTCCTTCCAAGAATGAAGTAAATCTTTTATCGTACATACTTGATCGGACGTAATATATTATTTTAATAATGAATATTGATACCGATGAAAAATTTCATAAAGCCCCAAAACTTACGACAATTCCCCTCTTTATTTTTTTTATCATCTAAATTCCATCTTTAAAATGGAAGACAAAATAGAATTCGTCACCCAAAGTATTTCCTTTTGTGAGGAATTATTTCATCACGTAATGGTTGCAAGTATATGTGGAGGAAATGGATTAGTGACAAAATTTATTTTTTCATCACCTTATATTTTTTCGTCCACCCTTTTGGTGACAAAATTTATTTTTTCGTCACTGATTAACTGTTTTGGCGACAAAGTAAAATTTCGTCACCTTAAATTTTTCTGCCCTTTTAATTGGCGACGAAAAAATATTTTCCTTACAAAATACGTATATTTAGAGACGAAATCTATTTTCCTCACCACCATTTCGTCACATATTCTCATTTTTCTTGTAATGCATCTGCGGGAGGAGGAGTGGACGTCGGCGTGGGCGGCGTCGCTGCCTCCCTGGTGTGGACTGGAATCAGAGAAGAGGAGAAAAAGTGGCTAGGGTTTTTGTAGGACTAGTATTCCTTCTTTTGCCCAAACGGTGCAGCTTTTGTCTTCTTCTTTTGCCCTCCTCGCGCGAAAATTGGGATCTTTCGGTGACAACTTTATATTTGTCACTGAAATTTGTCTTCAGTGACAAATATTTTGTCACCAAATCTCCTCATTCGGATCTTTCGGTGACAACTTTATACTTGTCACCGAAACGTGTCTTCAGTGACAAATATTTTGTCACCAAATCTCCTCATTCGGATCTTTCAGTGACAACTTTATACTTGTCACAGAAACGTGTCTTCAGTGACAAATATTTTGTCACCAAATCTCCTCATTATTTATCCTGATCCCCCAAAGGTTTTCGGTGACAAGCAGTAAAATTGTTTGTCACCGTTGAGTATAATCCGTGTCAACACCAATTTTTTGTCACCGAAAGGTGTCAAAGGGTGTCACCATTGGTGTTTTTTGTTGTAACTATCACACTATGCCTCTGGATCCTATCACCGCGGCGGCAGTCATCAATGGCTCTGCAGCCGTTTTTAAAGGTACTCCTTCTCAAGAGATCTACTTGATATTTGGCTGCTCTTGCATATAGTTTCGTCCGTGCATGTTTTCTTCTCGCTCATAAGAGAAAAAATATATTGGGTTTAGCTTGCATTATTCTTTCTTAACCCATAATTAAGTACATGATTATAGTAAATAAGCCCAAATGGATCTTGTTTGGATAAACTAAATGAAATAAACAAAAAATATAGACCAAACTCGAAAAAAAAGTTCAAAAAATGTCTCGTGAACTTTTTTTTATAGTTTTGATCATATAATTTTTAACTTTTTCAATCACTTTGTCTAGGTGAATTAATAAGTAACCCAAAAAAAGATCTAACCATGAAGGCCTACAGCTTATAAGTACAATCTATCTATCTATCTATCTATACTATACACTAAACAAATGTTTTGCCTTTAAATCCATCCAAATCCTCTTTCCTTATTTTCTATCTTCAAATTTATTTTTCACATATATATGTCTTTTGGTGCATACAATAAAACCAATGTTAGTGTGCATCAAACACGAGACTGAAGAAAATGTTAAACTATCTTTTTAATAGTTTTATCGACTAGTGCAGTGCCCATTCGATGCACGGGACCAAAAAAATCAATGTAATTTTTTTATCTTATGTATCGAATGGACACAAACGCTAGTTATTTAGTATACCAAAGGGGGACTCTTGGAACCTCTGACCGACGTAACTAGTTTTAGTCAGAGTATTTTACACACGTAAAAGATGCATATACAATCAACAAACAAAATTTCAATTTGTTACCACAGAAGAGGTTGAAATGCTTCAAAATGAAACATTAGTGAAATTCCCACCAAGCCAACATTCATAAGTGCACTGTTGGAGATAGAAATTAATACGATCGAGTGTTGGTTCCACCCCGAGAATATGTGTATGTGAAGTATGGAAGAGGGATTTTTATGTGCATTTTGAGTCCTGTTTTATATAGTTAAACATTCACGATAAGATTGGCTGGCTGGTCCTCGATTGAAAGCCTCTGAGGACCAACAAATTTTGGGAGAACTTGATTGACATTCAACATGGCTACTTTTGTTATATAGTCTCATTCATCAGATGTTTGTATAGTACTCCTATATATAGTCCAACTTCAAGAATGATCTGCTGAAAATTTACAAAGATTCTTTGATAATTAAATAAGGAAATAATCATTTTCTTTTTTACCACTTTTATTGGAGCAGCATATCGACAAAGGAGATCAGATGATAAGATGAGGAAGATGCAGAGGGAGCTGATCATGCAGATGGAGAGGGAGAGGGAGGAGAGGGAGAGGGAGAGGCAGATGGAGATGCAGAGGCAGATGCATAGGCAGAGGCAGAGGCATAGGCATAGGCAGAGGCAGAGGCAGATGCCATGCGAATGCGATTGTGTGTTTGTGTACTACAACTGATGCACCCATGCGGAATGCGAGCAACACTACGACCACCGCATGGAAATGCAGTGACCGTCCACCGAACACCTATTGAAATTTTAAAATAATATTTTAAAGGATCCTGTAAATAATCAATTCCAACGAATATTGGTAGATATGTTTTTTGAATTCGTAAGGACGAAAATGCGAAACTAAACAGTTTTGTCCCTGAAATTCTGAAAAACATATCTACCAATATCTGTTGGAGTTGATTTTTTACAAGGTCCCATAAAATATTATTTTCAAATTTATGAATATTTTTCTATATTTTTGTAGGGTCCGAAGTGGGCCCCGATAGGTATGCGGTGAATGGTCACCGCATTTCCGTACGGTGTACCAAGACTTTCTGTTGGGAATGAGCTCCTTTCTTTGTGTTCTTCTGCTGTTTTTTTTTTTTTTTTAATCGGCTGTGTTCTTCTGCGGTTTGAATGCTTTCTTTTAGTTGTTTACAAGAAGGCTTTCTTTTGGTGTGAGAGTGATCAAATTTAATCAAATTAAGTGTTTGTGAACTATTATGTTTGTGAGAGTTAAATTAATATTGCAATTTTTGCATCAGTTCGAAATAATTATCCTTTTGAGCTTTTTTTCTTCTTCTTGGAATGCTTTCTTTGTGTGTCGGCGTTCTGTTGGAAATAATTATTCTTTAGTGACAGGGTCACGTGTATGCATACGCATGAATGTGATACTTTCCTTTTGAGATTTTAATTGGGAGATAGCACAGAATTCAACTGGGGGACGGTGTTCATCCTCAGGGTTAATGGACAAGCATTTTGAGACAAGAAAAAGTCAAAAAATGAACAAATAAACGAGATGGAGGGAGTATAAAAAAGTCATTTTTTAAATGCGTATGAACATAACTTTCTATATGCTGTATAAAAAAATGAAAACGCTAGAGGTACAAAAAATCTGTGGGCTGTGTGTAGAGCTTACTTTTAGGTCCTACATGCACAAATAATTCAACATGTTCAATATTTTTAAAATATTTTTCAGTGGCCTTGTTAAAAATCAACTCAGTTGAATTTGTGTAATTTTTTTTTTGGTCAAAGTACAAAAGATTTCCATTGTAGAGAAGAAACCATTACAATAGGGGGAAAGAGCGTTCCACAGATCGAAAATACTCTCTCATACAAAACTCTTAGCCATAGCCATGTACTGAGCCACAAAGTTACAACCCGTCTTGCAAACTCACAGGGTTCACCAGACAAGAAAAAACGACATCATCCGCAAGGGGAGAGAAAGACATTCACAAGGGATGAGAAACAACAGACCCCAAAAATAGCAACAACCCAAAAAAAACCTACAAGAAACAACGGACCCATACACCTAAATTCAGTTGCCCAAGCCGCCGACCAGGACCACAACCATCACTGCCGCCGCCCAATCTTTGAAGTTTTTATTTTCTAGGGTTAAATGAGTGGGATCCACCCCAATGAGGCGGAGTGCCATGTCCCATTTTGGATAGTTTCTAGGCTTTCCTTATCGAGCGTGGCATTACTGGATTTAGGGTGCCTGTAGGGTCTCAAAATGCCTAGAATTTGTGTAAGTAGTTGATTTAATCTTTGAAGTTTTTATTTGTGAGGGTTAAATGAGTGGGACCTGTTAGCTCCAAAAAGTCGTGCTTCCTTTTGGTTGGCAATTCCATTTAACAAATCACACATTTACTTGTATCCCATTATTTATCGAGTTGTAATTTCTTTTTAATTTTTCTAAGCATAGTAAGTCTATATAGAATTAAAGTGGAATGACTCATATATTTTGTAATTGAGAGTGAGTGAGAAAAAAAAAAACAGTATTCATATCAATCGCGAAGAAAGAAGAATTAATATTGCAACCCAATCAATCGGTATATCAATCGGCGATCAATCAGAAGCTACTGGATGGTTTAGTTAGAAAACAAGACCGATCGATCCGGGTATTGAGCGGTGTGTGCCCGTGTATACCTGTTTACCAATTTTTCTTGGTTCTAGGGGCCTTTCTCTCTAGTTATTCTTTTCTAGGTCTCTAGTCTGCACTTAATGTTTCATAAAGGTGTTCTTTAAGGCCACAATTGTTGTCATTTCTAATTGCGAGGACTAGGTCCATTTTGATATGTTGTTCTAATGGTTCTACCGTGGTAGCAACAGAGGACAGGCGGTGGCTGCTAGAAGCCAGGCAGCGACAATTGAGAGGTCACAAATAAGATCGAGCAAGAACGGAGACAAAAGCCATTCAATTCACTCCGCACCTAGGAATAGAAAAGGAATGGACCTCTAATACTAATAGTAAAACGAAGTATACGAGTTGCATCATCGGCTTGTTTTGATTGTGAACTGATACAGGGAGGAGTTGACGGTGTAAGTCATTGTTCATATAGTCAAGTCATATCTTCATATTGCCACGCAAGTACATAATAAATTTATTATTTTCTCCTCTCTTTTTGTGATCGACAGCTATTGTTGGATTAGTGACTAGATTATGGTCTATGTATTTGCTTCAAGAGAGTGGAATTTCTTGCAGAAGTTCCAATCATTATCTGCATCTCTTCCTTGGTAGGAATTGGTGATTTTTTTTTCCTTTGGGTTTTGTATATGAATCAATCAAGATTCTATGTCGAGTACTTTACCATATGCGTTTTCTTTCTTAGCTGCATTGTTTTCGTTTTGGCATTCTGCCATTTAGGATAGTTAGATGATAGTGTAAATCATGGGTTGCTAACATCAACTGATGTTGTCCTTCCAATCGAAGGCAGTTAAACAAATTTGAAAAAATGACAAGATTCGATGATGATCAAGTTTCTCAAATAAGAAGAGGTATTGTAGTTGCTAAGGATGGTTTGTTCGTCTTGAAGTGCGGGATTTGCAATTCATCCACGTAAACATGTTTTTCCAGTGAATTTTTAGTTTGTAATTGAGTGTTTTTTGCGACTACCTGTATTTGACTCAGATATGCATTTTTGGATTCTATGGTTAACTAGCACAGATTGATCTTAGGTATTTCACTGTTTAATTCCTCTTTTTTCTTGTCAATGGTTCTTGCTTTTGTTGATATTGCTCATCTAGTCACTCTTAGCATTTGAAATTTTTGGAAAGCACAATGTCGGACAGACAACAAATGGAAATTTATCTTCTATCCACGAACCACAAATTCAGTCCGAAAGCCTGTTTTCTCTTGCTGCTTGATGACTGAAATGTATATAATGAAAATGCAATGAGTTTGGGTGGTGCTGACTGAACAATAAATGAAATTGAGAACACAAATTTTGACAGCTAAAGCCCAAGGGCGTGGCTTCACATCAGTGAAGAAGAGAGCAAACAAGCTCCTCAATAGCAATTTCCTATGGAGATAGAGGTGGCTACCACTGTCCATTTGTCTCCAAGGTCGGGTGCTTCAAAGTTCAAACTTGCCCACAACTTCTGTTTTCTCAGCATTTGCTTCCAAGCTACTCGTGTTCAAGTACGAGCTTGTTTTTGCTAGATGAGAGCTCGTTTAAGATCGGGTTGTTAAGTAAACAAACCAAAGCAGGAATATTAAATCTCATTAAGCTTTCTAATCAAGTTTGAACTTTTGGTTTATGATATATCTAAAAAGTTCAACCAACTCGAGATCGGTTCGATTAAAGGTGGTCTTCGTCTGTCTCATTTGGTTAACAAGCTAAGCAGCCTAAGCTTGAGCAAGATAATTTTCAAGTTCGTTAAGCTATAACTAAGCTTAGACAATTCACAACTCAACTTATTCGGCTCGTTTATCAGCTTGAATTATATGCCATCTCTACAGTATCAGCACTACCATAGAGCAGATGCAACCCCAGCGACTAGAACTCGAATATTCCTATCCCTGCAACATTTTCAATCCTAATCTGAAAACTTTCATAGGCAAGAGTGACTGGATGAGCAATAGCTGCAAAAGTATGAATCATTTACAACTAAGGAGTAGGAAAAATGAAACGGTGAAATTCCAAAAACCATCGCGAGTTTCCCTGTAATTGGAATTCAATAGTGAAGTTTTGAGCAGTCTTGTACCATGAGTACAACTCAGTCATTATTTTACGTTAATCAAGGATAGAGAGTGAAACGATAGAGACATAAGCTTCACCGTGGAAACAGAAACAGCCCGGATCACCAGCTGAACTCCTATAGCTTTGCAGCTGTTATTGCAGCAAAGATCTCAAATCAAATTAAGATATCAACTGGCAGTTGTGTGCAGAGCCATAAGCATTTGTTGTCCTTGGTGCATATTGTAACAAGCATAGCTTCCTTGGAAAATAACCAACTCTCGCGACTGTCAGACTGTTTCAATTGGAGTACATGTGAGGGAAGCAACACAAAGAATCAAAATTATTATAGTTCTGAAATCAGTGAACAAAGAATCAAAATTATTGCAGTTCTGAAATCAGTGAAAAGGATCAAGATGTTCTACAGCTTTGATGCACCTTAGGCGTAAATCAGTGATCTACAGCTTTGATGCGCCTCAGGAGCATGTATGCGTGCCCTGGGCGCAGCCCTCAAAATTGTCGAACAAGCCAAACTTCATGCGCATGGTACGGACACTCCCAAAATTCGATTTGCACGTGGTTAGAATTGTTAAAAAGCTTGTTGAATCTACTTTCTAATCGAAGTGGTTCGGTCCAAAATTGTTTGTAATTCAAAAGACATGATCAAAACTGTTTGTAAGCGTTTAGCCTCGCTTTGAACGAATCTAGATGATGAAATGATTTTCCGTACGCTTCCATTAAATGTGGATGGTTTATAATCTCTGTGGAACACATAAGCAATGAAGAAAAACTTAAGAATAAGGGATTTCAGCATTGAATGAAACTTAAAATGTGTTTTTGGCTTAGTGGCTCTGACAATTTCTATAGTGGTATGCTTTCTATCCATTTTTCATGAACAAAACCTAAATATTTTTATAGTCAGATTCCACCATATTTTTATAATTTTAAAATGGTATTTATCTATATAAAATTGGTCTAGATCTGATTTAAATGAGAGAGATACGAGTATTTTACCGAAATGAATTATTATTTTATCCACTAGGGGTAAAATGGTCACTTCTTCTTATGTATAAATAATTTTGAATCGAAACCACTTGGGTTGGAAAGTAAATTTAACAAGTTTTGTAACGATTCAAACTATCCATAAAACGGAGTTCGGGAGTGTCCAAGGC
This sequence comes from Rhododendron ovatum, assembly GCA_019656835.1. Taxonomy (NCBI): domain Eukaryota; kingdom Viridiplantae; phylum Streptophyta; class Magnoliopsida; order Ericales; family Ericaceae; genus Rhododendron; species Rhododendron ovatum. The sequence goes on along the minus strand of CM033799.1, from coordinate 7,547,609 downwards.
AAGTCTACAAAGATTGACTTATTCTACATTGATGCGCCTCAGACGCAATTTCATGCTCCCAGGCGCATGTCTGTGCGCCCCGGGCGCAGTCCTCAAAATTGCCGAACAAGCCAAACTTCGTGCGCATGCTATGGACACTCCGAAATCCAATTTGCGCGTGGTTAGAACCGTTAAAAAGCTTGTTAAATCTACTTTCTAATCAAAGTGGCTTTGGTCCAAAATTATTTGTAATTAAAAGGACATGACCATTTTCCCCTCAATGAGTTGAAAAACACATCATTTGGATAAAAGGCTTGTATTCCCCTCATTCTAAATCGATCGGATCGAGACCAATTCTATGTCGATGAATATGATTTTCAAAGTCCTAAAGCATGATGGAAATGAATAATGAAAATAATAATGATTCATTTATGCAAAGTTCATCGAAAGCAGACCGATTTAAAGGAAAACTCGCCATCAATCCTAGGAGAAGAAAAGGAATGGACCTCTAATACTAATAGTGAAAAGAAGTATACGAGTTGAGAAGAAATTAATGTCTGAAAGAGAACTACTGCCATAGCCCACGTTGCATCATCGGCTTGTTTTCATTGTGAACTGATACAGGAAGGAGTTGACGGTGTAAGTCATTGTTCATATAGTCAAGTCATATCTTCATATTGCCACGCAAGCACATAATCAATTTATTATTTTCTCCTCTCTTTTTTGTGACAGCTATTGTTGGATAAGTGACTAGATTATGGTTTATGTATTTGCTTCAAGAGAGTGGAATTTCTTGAAAAACTTCCAATCATTTTCTGCATCTCTTCCTTGGTAGGAATTGGTGATTTTTTTTTCCTTGGGGTTTTGTAGATGAATTAATCAATCGAGATTCTATGTTGAGTACTTTACCATATGCTTTTTCTTTCTTAGCTGCATTGTTTTTGTTTTGGCATTCTGCCATTTAGGATAGTTAAATGATAGTGTAAATCATGGGTTTCTAACATCAGCTGATGTTGTCTTTCCGATTGCAGGTAGTTAAACAGATTTGAAATGACAAGAGTTGATGATGATCAAGTTTCTCAAATAAGAAGAGGGATTGTAGTTTTTAAGGATGGTTTGTTTGTCTTGAAGTGAGGGATTTGTGATTCATCCGCGTAAACATGGTTTTCCAGTGAATTTTTAGTTTGTAATTGAGTCATTTTTGCGACTACCTGTATTTGAGGCGGATATGCATTTTTGGATTTCATGGTTAACTATCACAGATTATGGGGATTCGGCTCTCTAATTAGTTCTACACATACTTGTTGAAGTTATTTGTACAAGTTGTGACAGGGTTTTAAGAAGGATATGTAGTTTAAGGCTGTCTTGATCTTAACTGGACTAGTCAATCTTTAGTGGCTTTTTCCCGCCTCCTTAATCACTGAGCAGTCATTTAAGATTTAAGGTTCTTAGCTGGTGATCTGGGTGGTTTCCCTCTCCACGATGACGGTTATGCCCCCATCGTTTCACTGGCTATCATTGAGTATAGTTAGATACGGATTGTGTCATTGTCGTACTCCCTGTATAGGACACAAGATTTTCCGAAATTTCACCGTTAAATTCCAAAAACAGTAAAATTTAGATTGATCTTAGGAATTTCACTATTTAATTACTCCTTTTTCTTGTAAATGGTCCTTGCTTTTTTTGATATTGCTGCTTGATGACTGAAATGTATAATGGCAATACAATGAGTTCGGTGGTGCTGACTGAACAATGAAAGGAAATTGAGAACACAAATTTCGGCTGCTAAAACCCAGGGGTGCGTGGCTTCGCATCAGTGAAGAAGAGAGCAAACAGGAACGAGCTTGTTTCCACTCAATGAAATCTCGTTTAAGATGGGGTTGTTACATAAACAAACCAAAGCTGGGATACTAAAGCTCATTAAACTTTCAAATCAAGTTTGAACATGTTAAAACTCGGCTCTTTTGGTTTGTGATGTCTTAAAAGTTCAAGCAACTCGAGATTGGTTCAATTAAAGGTGGTCTTCGTCTGTCTCATTTGGTTAACAAGCTAAGCAGCCTGAGCTTGAGCAAGATAATTTTTAAGTTCGTTAAGCTCGTAACTAATCTTAAGCAATTCCACGACTCCACTTGTTCGGCTCGTTTATCAGCTTGAATTATACCATCTCTGGCCACAGTATCAGCACTAGCATAGAGGAATTGACAACACTGAGTAACGGCAAGGCTAAGTCCACAATGTGACTACAGATCCAAAAGCGTAAATCAGATAGAATACAACAGATGCAACCCAACGACTACAACTCGAATATTCCTATCCCTGCAACATTCGCAATCCTAATATCATGGCGAATTTCCCTGTAATTAGAATTCGATAGTGAAGTTTCGAGCACTCTTGTACCATGAGTATAACCCAGTCATTATTTAACTTTAATCAAGGACAGAGAGTGAAACAATGGAGACATAAGCTTCACCGTGGAAACTAAAACACCCCGGATCACTAGCTGAACTCTTATAGCTTTGCAGCTGTTATTGCAGCAAAGATTTCGAATCAAACTAAGATATCAACTGGCGGTTATGTGCATCCATAAACATTTATTGTCCTTGGCGCATATTGTAACAAGCCTAGCTTCCTTGGACATAATAACCAACTGTAGAGACCCGTATTTATTTTAGTTAAATTTTAAATGTTTATTGAGAAAGAAGTAAGGAATAATGGTATTTATGTGATTTGGGGTCAAAGTGATAGAATAGATTGTGAAAGGGTTCAAGGTGTGATTTGTGAAGTTGGAAGTATATATAGGAGGGTGAGAGAGTAGAGAATTATTTTTTCTCCTCTCTCCCTCACCGGCTCTCTCTCTCTCTTCCGGCCTCTCTCCCTCTCTCTTGCTCTCTCACCAAATTTCACTCCAATAACCCAAAACCCACTCAAAACAACCTTCAAACATTCATCCTCTACCCGTATTGTGGTCCGTATTTCGCCGGTTGGAGCTCGATGGAGTCGTATCGCTCTCGGTTTTGATTTTCGGAAGCTAGGGCTCGAAATTCTGGTGGGTTTCGTTCTTCGGCCTCGAGGTAGGGATTCTACCTCTCAATATATGTGATAGAAGTGCTTTCTAGCCTTAAATCGTGTCCATGGTTGTTGTTGTTGTTGTGGTTGTTGTTGAAATCGTCGAATTTTGCAGAAAATCTGCTCGAACACCCCTTTGTATCGATACTGCTCTATTCAGTATCGATACAATAATCTCTGGAACGACCTTAGTTATAATCAGTATCGATGCTGAATTAATCAGTATCAATGCTGAATTAATCAGTATCGATACAATCGTCTCTGGACCCTTTTTAAGGCCAGTTGTATAGATATTGAAATGCGCAGTATCTATACTTCAATGCCTTAAGGCCAAGTTTCGTTCCTTGTTTCGACTCCATTGTCTTGAACCCCGATCGCTTCTAACTTGTTCCAAACGTCACCAAATCATTCCATAACGTTGTTAATCATATTCGTTGAGTTCGTTGTGTATCTTTGCATCCCTTGCCCTTGTTCGGTAAATTTCGATGTCGATTGTGACATGAACTTTGATTGAAACAAAATGACACGTCGTGAGAATGGGAGATGCTTGAACCATTGTTGACACAACGATAAACATTCAGGACCCATCGACGGGTGGGTGCCTGGCAGGGGGTATCGGGATCCCTTAATTGGCCCGGCAGGAGCAAAAGCTCGTTTTGGTTACTTTCAGGACCTACCAATGGGTATGTTGCCTGGCAGGGGGTATCGGGATCCCTTAATTGGCCCGGCAAGAGCTTCGGCTCATGACACTTAACGCGAAGTGATTTGGGACACTTGGAAAGTTGAAACGGTTAAAGAGCGAGGTGTATACCAAATTTCATATCGAGTTGGTTGGATTGTTAAGCCTTGGTTATTGCCTATCACATGATCTACTTCCCATTCTTACCTTACGATCATTCTCGTATTTCTTTTGCATATAATGTTAGTGTAAAATTTCTATTGGGCTAGTGTAGCTCAAGCCTATTATCATTTAAGGTACTAACACAGGGCAATAGCGTGCATGGTTGAAATGCTTGGAGGTGGAATTATATTCTTGAAAGCTAACGATTGAGGAGTTACTTAGGCATTTTTGTAATCTCTTTTGAAGATGTATTTGTAACTTTATTTGTAGATCTTTTAACTATGGAATATTGTAAAACTTTAACTCTTGAATATTCAGTACTTGTGTTAATTTGGGTCTCGGAGCCAAAGATGTAATATTTTGGGAACGCTATATTATTTTGGTTATCGTACGGATTATGGTGAGATTTTATTCATGACAATCATTTATATTTATGTTAAAAATCGAGGGTGTGACACCAACTCTCACGACTCTTGGACTGTTTCAATTGGAGTACATGTGAGGGAAGCAACACAAAGAATTAAAATTATTACAGTTCTGAAATCAGTGAACAGGATCAAGATATTCAAAATATGGTTGGTCTACGTAAACGTTTAAGCCTTGCTTTGAACAAATCTCGACTATAAAATGATTTCCATACGCTTCCATGAAATATGGATGGTCTATAAACTCTGTGAAACACTTAAGTAATGCATAAACTTAAGAATAAAGCCTATCAAAAAAACTTAAGAATAAGGGATTTGAGCATTGAATGAAACTTAAAATGTGTTTTTGGCTTAGTAGCTCTGACGATTTCTATAATGGAATGCTTTCTACCCATTTTTCATGCATGAAACCAAAATATTTTTATAGTCGGATTCCACCATCTTTTAATACTTTTAAAACCATATTTATCTATATAAAATAGGTCTTGATCCAATTTAAAATAAGAGAGATGCGAGTGTTTTATCGAAATGAATTGTTTTTTGATCCCTTGACGGTAAAATGGTTACTCATTCTGATGTATAAATAGATTTCAATTGAAGCCACTTGTGTTAGAAAGTGAATTCAATAGGCTTTGCAATGGTTTAAACCACCCGGGCGCATGTTTGTGCACCTCGGGTGCAGTCCTCAAATTGCCGAACAAGGCAAACTTCGCTCACATGCTACGGACACTCCCAAAATTCATTTTGTGCATGGTTAGAACCGTTAAAAAACTTATTATATCTATTTTCTAATCGAAGTGGTTTTGGTCCAAAATTGTTTGTAATTCAAAAGACATGACCAAAATTGTTTGTAAACGTTTAAGCCTTGCTTTGAACGAATCTTGATGATGAAATGATTTTTCGTATGCTTCAATGAAATGTGGATGGTCTATAAACTCTGTGGAACACTTTAGCAATGAAGAAAAAAACTTAAGAATAAGAGATTTAAGCATATTCCATTGAACGAAACCTAAAATTATTTTTTGGCTTAGTGGCTCCGACGAATTCTATAGTGGTATGCTTTCTACCCATCTTTCATGAACGAAACCCACATATTTTTATAGGTAATACTTTTAAAATGCTATTTTTTTTTACATGAATTAGGTGATCTTGATCTAATTTAAAATAAGAGAGATGCAAGTGTTTACCGGAATGAATAGTTTTTTGATCCACTGAGGGTAAAATGGTTACTTCTTCTGATGTATAAATAATTTTGTACCGAAACCACTTGGGTTGGAATGTAAATTCAACAATTTTTGTAACGGTTCAAACCATCCTTAAAACAGAGTTTGGGAGTGTCCGGGGCAAGTTTGCAAAGATTACATGTTCTACAGCTGTGATGCGCCTCAGACGCAATGTCATGCGCCCCAAGCGCATGTCTGTGCGCCCTGGGCGCAGTTCTTCTCAAAATTGCCGAACAAGCCAATCTTCGCGCGCAAGGTACGGACACTTCCAAAATTTAATTTGCACGTGGTTAGAACCGTTATAAAACTTGTTAAATCTACTTTTTAATTGAAGTGGTTTTGGTCCAAAATTGTTTGTAATTCAAATGACATGACCATTTTACCCTCAATGAGTCGAAAAACACATCATTTGGATAAAATCCTCATATTCCCCTCCTTCTAAATCGGATCAAGACCAATTCTATGTTGATGAATATGATTTTCAAAGTCCTAAAGCATGATGGAAATGAATTATCAAAAGCATAAAGTTTCATTCATGAAAAGTTAGTCGCGCAGAAGCAGACCGATTTAAAGAAACTTCCTAAAGAGCTTTCCAACCATGAAAGATGTACATGAAGTTCGGAATTAGGCTTTCTATTCTATTCTCTGGAGTTTGCAAAACCTCACATTCACAAGGAAGAAAAAAAATAGAATATATGCTAGGATGTCAATTTGTTTCTAACTTAAGTCGAATAGCATAGTATAGTACTAGTCCGGAAGTACCATTGCGTGATGCTCCAAATCACTCTAGAACCCACCAAATATTTACGTGGAAGCCGTACACTTAGTCATGGGTCCCACAAGAATGCATGGTGATTCTAAAGCAATACAGAGTATCACGTGGCGGTGCCTCCGGACTGCTGAATAATTATACCATAGTATACTAACACCCAAGCACAATTTGCTTTCCCCCTCTAAAGATGATAAAATCTATACTCAAACTATGGTGAGCAGTAAGCAGTAATATTTGTGGAGGTCAAGCTTATAGGGCTGGTCTATTATTTGGTCAGTTCCCATTTTGGTCTATTCGTGCACCATGTACCTTTATGCATGGCTCATCAACTTTAGTAGCTTAATTGCTTGGTTGTGTTTATTAATGTGCATTTGCAGTAGAATTATCTTTTGAAAAACACAAATACCAAATTTATTAGGCATATGAATCCATCAGGTTCTTTAACTCCCTTTAACAATGAATCAATTAATGTGGAATGTGACCGTATGAGAGTCTTGGGCCGCAACATGTGTAAAGTCAGAAAAAGAGAGTTAAAGTGTGACTTAGGGCTGCATACAAGATGAACCAAGTTGAGCTTTAGGATGTTTAGCTTCATTCGTTAAGTTCTTAAGCGAACTTGAACTATTTGACGAGCTAAGCTTGAGTCGAGCTTTCCTGGATTTAAGTCAAACTGGAACGGGCCTTCACCGAATTGAGCCTCGAACAGTTGATGAACTGCTTGGTTCTAGGGTTGAAACATAGATTCTGCATTCTTTTGCCCTTGAAGAATTTAGACAGTTCCTTTCCACAAGAAAGCACGAAGGATACTTTCACCTTGACGGTGCCCATTCATCCATGTCCTCGCCCCACAATGAATTGTGTTTATCGAATATCGATCGTAGCACCCCAAGAACACTTCAGTTGTGTCAACTCCATTGGTCCCCTTCAGTGACCCAATCGAATTAATGATAACTAGGACAGAGACATTATAATAATGTCAGGTGTTTAGTAGTCTTAGAGATCGACTATGCCAAAAAGACCGAAAGCGATTGACGAATAGGAAAAAAAAATGATGAGTACATGCATAATTGGTCATTCCTTGTAGATCAACCGGCCTCAGTTTTAGATAGGGGAATTTTTAGGCTGGTCCCGTTTTCTAGATTCGGACTTCATATAGTCTTGACAATATTAATTCTTCTTTATTTTAGTCCTTTCTTTGGACTTTTCATGCATTTTTACTATTTTGCCCATTTTTTTTTAACTTTTTGTCTATGTGTCAATTTCTAGTAAAATTTATATTTTTAGAATCAATTTCTGACCCATATTATTTCGGACAAAAATACCCTTGGCTCTGTGTACTGGACTGTCAATTCTCATAGTCAGTTCTATGAGAACTGTATGAAATGGCTATGTGAACTGAAAAATACACAGTTTAAATAGTCTCACCACACACTAAAATACATAGTTCTCATAGAAAAATACGCAGTTCTCATACACAATCATCATGGACAATAACAGTTTTCATAGAAAAAAACACAATTTTCATAGAAAAAACAGAGTTCTCATAGACAGTTCTCATGTGAAATAGCTATGTGTACTGAAAAATACACAGTTTAAATAGCCCATCACATACTAAAATACACAATTCTCATAGAAAATACATAATTCTCATAGAAAAAATACACAGATCATCATAGATAATAACAGTTCTCATAAAAAAATAGAGTTTTCATAAAAAAACACAGTTCTCATAGAAAATATACAGTTCTTATATAAAATAAAGTTCTCATAAGGAGTTCTCACAGAAAATACATAGTTCTCATAGAAAATACACAATTCTCATAAATAGTTCTCATAGACAATTATCATAGATAATAACAATTCTCATAGAAAAACCATAGTTTTCATAGAAAAAACACAATTCTCATAGACAATCATCATTGACAATAATAGTTCTCATAGAAAAAACACATTTTTCATAGACAATTCTCATAGAAAATATACAGTTCTTATATAAAATAACAGTTCTCATAGGGAGTTCTTACAGAAAATATACAATTCTCATAGAAAATACACAGTTCTCATAAACAGTTCCCATAAAAAAAATACATAGTTCTCATAGACAATCATCATGGACAATAATAGTTCTCATAAAAAAACACAATTTTCGTTAAAAAAAAAATACACAGTTCTCACAGACTCAGAGACAGTTGTCATGTAAAATAGCTATGTGAACTGGAAAATATGTTGTTCAAATAGCCTCATCACACACTAAAATACACAGTTCTCATAAAAAATACATAATTCTTATAGAAAAATACACAGTTTTCAGAGACAATCATCACGGATAATAGCAGTTCTCATAGAAAAAACACAATTCTCATAAAAAATACACAGTTCTCATAGAAAATACACACACGAACAAAAATTGAAAAAAAAGGTAATCAAAATCAAATCTGAGAGAGAGAGAGAGAGAGAGAGAGAGAGAGAGAGTCAACAGAATGAATGAAAAAACTAGAAAAGACGAAGTACAAATCCCAACGAAAACGTCACTTCTATTGGATCAATTCAGGCAAGGGAAAGAAAATCTTAGTTAAAAGCAAGGTGCAACTACTGGATCTACTCCTAGTTCTTTTCTTCTTTCTTTTTGAATCTGGACCACTTGCAAAAGTTGCTCTGCTGCCGAGAGAAAATCTCGGTGCTTCTTTGCACAGTTTCCACAAGGATCTGGCTCCCTCATTCGATTGGAAAACCGGAAGTGGAAGCGGTGATCTGGTGCAAGAGATCTCGGTGCTTCATAGTCGGAATAGTAACGATCTCCGATGCAAGAGATCCAAGCTCCACCGCCGGAGATGCTTTTAAATAGTCTGGAATAGGTGACTCCGGTTTTGGCGTGGTTATAGCAGAGAGAGAGAGAGAGGGAGGAAGAACCGACCTGGGAGATCTGGATCAAGTCGTCTACTCACTTTTCAGCTTTTACGTGGAGTGGATGGGCAAAAAAGTCATTAAACAAAATAAACGAGCCTGTCTAGGTTCGAAAATATTACTCAGGGTTGAATGAAAACGAACCTAAAAAGGAGGACCGGCCTCTAATTTACTATTTTAGATAAGCACTGACATTCCTACCTTCCTGTCGTATCCATGTCGGACACTCTGATGACATGCAATGACACTCGGGGAACATACAGGACACGTATGGAACAAGCCATATGACATGTCAAATAAATTTAATTATTTTTAAGCGGGGGACACTTTAAGAACTCGTTTCTCAAATTTGAACATGGATGGAAATACAGTAAGGATAGATCCATAGTATTGCAAACTTCTTTTGGGGTTACGATATTCCAAAATAGAAGGAAAAAGTAAGAGTATGGACAAACTAATTTTACATTTTTTTGCTCATGTCTTCCGCCGTGTCTGTATTCCTATTATTTAAAATTCCCCTTTTTAACACTATCCATCAGTCGAGTTCTATTTCTCAGTAATCTCTAACATGTTTGGTAGCATGAAAATAAGCTCGTAAAGAAGAAATGTTGAACATTAAAGATTTCCTCAAGCTTCATGGATATGTTCGTGATCCTGATTTTTGAAATAATTCATACAACAATAACAAAAACAGAACCCATGCAGTCCCCAATCATTTGGGGTATGGGTGGGGGAGGATTGAAGACAGACCTAACATTTGGCAATATGCACAAATTGGTTGCTCTAAGAATACTACTGAAACAGTGGCCCATATACCTATTTTGCTGCACAACCATGCCCCCAAATCAAAACCAAATGGCATCAGAGAGGGTAGGCCTAGAGACCCAATTCAATTTATGTGCACATGACTATTCTTCTTCATTGATAGTCTAGAGCATCGGTATGCACAATACCAGAGGTATATCATCCGTTACTGTAATCAAATCCTACTTCACCCAAGATTACAAACATTCCAAACATAGCCTACTTCAGATTAGCCCCCAACAGTTAAAATTTTTAATAATTTTTTTTTGTAAGCTTGACAAACGGTGAGTTGGAGTGGAGTGGGCACAGATGAAGTAATTTGAGGTTGTACGTAAATTGCATTCCAAAGATGCGAGTTTGGTTGGCGTGCGGCAAAATAGCGCAGCCAAGAGTAAAAATGTGCAGCCATTGTTAAAATAGAAGCAGGGTTTCGTTTCACGCTTTCCGAATAAGGTGGCCACTACTTCGTTGCAAAATTAAGCGGCCACGAGTAAAATTTTGTGTCCAAGAGTAAATAGTGCGGCCAAGAGTAAAAGCGTGCGGCCATTGTTAAAATAGAAGCGGGGTTCCGTTTCACGCTTTCCAAATAATGTGGCCACAAGCCACACGCCATAACACTAGTTCCGTTTCCACTCGATGAAAGCTCGTTTAAGATCGGGTTGTTACGTAATCAAACCAAAACTGGAATATTAAAACTCATTAAGCTTTCAAATCAAGTTTAAACATGTTAAAACTCGGCTCTTTTGGTTTATGATATCTAAAAAGTTTAAGCAACTCAAGATCGGTTTGATTAAAGGTGGTCTTCGTTTGTTCAATTTGGTTAACAAGCTAAGCAACCTGAGCTTGAGCAAGATAATTTTCGAGTTCGTTAAGCTCATAACTAAGCTTGAACAATTCACAGCTCAACTTATTCGGCTCATTTATCAGTTTGAATTATACCATCTCTGGCCACAGTATCAGCACTACCACTGAGGAATTGAAAACAATGATAAAGAGTAAGTGCAGTTTCGAGCACTCTTGTACCATGAGTACAACCGAGTCATTATTAAACTTTAATCGAAACGATGGAGGCATAAGCTTCACTGTGGAAACAGAAACAACCCGGATCACCAGCTAAGAACCTTAAATGACTGCTCGGTGATAAAGGAGCTGGTGATGGAGATATTACCTAACACCTCCATCTCCGGAATTATCATTTGTAGATTCCTTGTCATATCATAAAACTTCATCTGCAATATTACTTTTCCTTCAATAGAAGTAAGGGCATGCATCTTAAGAAACCCCAAAAAATTGTATGCTAAGAATTAAGACGCAAAAAGGGGGATTCAGTTAAGATCAAAACAGCTTTAAAGTACATATTTCATGTGCATGTGTGCTCGCAGCTAATATGAAGGAGAAGAGAGCGAAAGAGCGAGGGACAGAGAGGCAGATTGTGAACTAAGAATAGATATTTCAGTTCAAAACAGATATAATCTTCTACTGTTCAACGTAGAAGAGAAAGAAAACAAATGAACCCTTAATAGCTTTGCAGATGTTATTGTAGCAAAGATTTCAAATCAAACTAAGATATCAGTTGTGTGCAAAGCCATAAGCATTTGTTGTCCTTGGTGCATATTGCAACAAGCCAATCTATCTTGGACATAACCAACTCTCGCGATTGTCAGGACTATTTCAATTGGAGTACATGTGAGGGAAGCAACACAAAGAATCAAAATTACTATTACAGTTCGAAATTGGTGAACAGGATCAAGATATTCATTGGCCCGGGCACCATAAAAATTTACCTTGCTTGCACTGTCAATGACCATGGAGTGTCTAGGGCAAGCCTGCAAAGATTGACTTGTTCTACAGCTTTGATGCGCCTCAGGCGCAGTCCTCAAAATTGCCGAACAAGACAAACTTTGAGCGCGTGCTATGGACACTCTCGAAATCCGATTTGAGTGTGGTTAGAACCGTTAAAAAGCTTGTTAAATGTACTTTCTAATCTGGTTTTGGTCCAAAATTGTTTGTAATTCAAAACACATGACCAAAATTGTTTGCAAACGTTAAAGCCTTGCTTTGAACGAATCTGGATGATGAAATGGCTTGCCGTACGCTTCTATGAAATGTGGATGGTCTATAAACTCTGTGGAACACTTAAGCAATGAAGAAAAACTTGAGAATAAGGGATTTGAGCATTGAATGAAACTTAAAATGTGTTTTTGGCTTTGTGGCTCCGATGATTTCTATAGTGGTATGTTTTCTACCCATTTTTCATAAATGAAACCTCTATATTTTTATATTCAAATTCCACAATCTTTTAATACTTTTAAAACCCTATTTATCGATATAAGTTAGGTCTTGATCCGATTTAGAATGAGAGAGATGCAAACGTTTTACCGAAATGAATTACTTTTTGATCCACCAAGGGTAAAATGGTCACTTCCTTTGTTTTATAAATAATTTTGAATCGAAGCCACTTGGTTAGAAAGTAAATTCAACAAGCTTTGATGCACCAAATCACCCATAAAACGGAGTTCAGGAGTGTCCGGGGCAAGTTAGCAAATATTGACTTGTTCAACAGCTGATGCGCCTCAGGCGCATGTCTGTGAGCCTTGGGCGTAGTCCTCAAAATTGCCGAACACGCCAAAATTCGCTCGCATGCTACGGACACTCCTGAAATCCGTTTTGCGCGTGGTTAGAACAGTTAAAAAACTTGTTAAATCTACTTTCTAATCAAAGTGGTTTCGGTCCAAAATTGTTTGTAGATCAAAAGACTTAGTATAGCTTCATGGATATGTACGTTCCTGATCGAACTAATTCATACCGGAGGTATATCATTCGTTCCTGATCCGCTGAAGTAGTTCGAGATCATGCGTCGAACACGGCGTCTTCGCTTCCAGCTAGGAAGTGAAATAACTGGCGCCCATGCACGCATAGAACTCGTAGTCCCGAAATGCAAGTTCTCATTAATCCAAACGGCGCCGTTGAAAAATTAAGCAGCCAGGTATCAAATTCTGCAGCCAAGAGTAAAAGTGCACGGGCATTGTTTAAAATAGTAGCGTAGTTCCGTTTCACGCTTTCCGAATAATGTCACCGCAAGCCACACTCTATAATACTAGTAAACGTGTTTGTGATCCATGCATCTTCTTCTCAAACGAATACGTAGGGCTTCCAATGAAACTTGTGTAAAAATTCTCGTTCATCTAATCCGGGCAGCAGAAGAACACCATGATTGAAAGTAGAAGTATTCGATTTGAACAAACAAGGATTGTTTTTTTTTCCATAATAAATACACATGAAGTTAACTGCTTGGAATTTTTCGCTCAATGCTTGAGTTTCAAGTCTCCATAGTCTGTTGGGGAGAGTTAAACATCTGCTTTAACGCTCATATCACGTGGTAGTATCTTAGGTTTGGAGTTGAAATAGATGCATCGGAATTTCCTACAAATAGCTCTGCAATGTTGAGACGTTTGCAATGAGAAAACAGCTTGTGACGTAATAGGGGTGTCTTTTCTTTTCTTTTTTTTTGGTTATTTGTAAATCCTAATCTACTTTATCTTAGGGGACTCGCGGAGTGGGATGGGTGCTTACCGGAATTGTACCTGCCCATGTGAATGAGAGTGTAAGGAAGACACCAACTGCACTTCACTCCACTTGCAATAGGGGTGTCATTTTATTTTTCTTCTCCTTAATTAAAAACCAGTCTTTTAACGTATAAACAAGACAAGGTTTGAACATGGTTTGAACATGTTTTGAAACTCATTTTGAGTCATGCTTGAGTTAATTAAATTCAACTTTGATTCAATTCAATTGTAAGTACCTTAAGACTAACTCTGTTCTGCTAAGTTTTCTTCAAAAAAGTACTTATTTGTAATTTTCAAACTTAAAAATAAAGTACTTACTAAAACAATTTGTTGAAAAAAAGAAAAAAGAAGAGGAGCAATGTACCCGGGATGGAATTAAATATGCTTTATTTACAAACAAAAGTATTCAGTTATTCAAGAAAAATCAATATACTTTTAATGCCAAATCAGGATTAACAAGGACAGAAAATTCTTCACGACCAAGAGGCAAGTAAAACGCAAAAGTATCATGCATAGTAATCATGCTTTCAAAAATTTGCAGCCAAGAGTAATTCATTGCAGCCAAGAGTAATTATTTGCAGCCAAGAAACATGTAAAACACAACAGTATCGTGCATAGTAATCACGCTTTAAAAAATCTGAGGCTAGGAGTAATTTGTTGCGGCCAAGAGTAATTATTTGCGACCAACAATAATTCTTCACGACCAGCAGTAATTCATTGTAGCGAAGAATAATTATTTGCGACCAATAGTAATTTTTCACAGCCAAGAGACATGTAAAACACAAAAGTATTGTGCATAGTATCCATGATTTCAAAACTTAAATTGCGGCCAAGAGTAATTAGGTTGGCCAAGAGACATGGCATCATGCATCGTAATCACGCTTTCAAAACTTTACGGTCATGTGTTATTCTTTGTGGTCAATAGTAATTATTTTACAGCCAGGAGTAATTCATTATAGTCAAGAGACATGTAAAACCCAAGAGCGTCATGCATACTAATCACATTTCAAAACTTTGTCGTTGGATATATACTTTTATATGGGTATGGGCACCACTACTTGATCTTCTGCAAACAAACAACTAAAAAAATCCAATCCAAATTCTAAGTTAGAGGGAGATTTAAGGTTGAGGGAATCCACGTCATTATAATAAGTGAGATAAGCTAAAAATAAATTACTTTTGGCCGCATCTAATTACACTTGACTGCTACGAATCACTCTTGGCCGCATCAAATTGCACTTGGCTGCATCGAATTACTCTCTTGGCCACATCGAGTTGCACTTGGCCACGTCGAATTACTCTTGGCCGCATCGAATTACTCTTAGCTGTGCCAAATTACACTTGGCAGCATCGAATTTGCACTTGGCCGCTACGAACTGTTCTTGGCCGCATTGAATTACACTTGGATGCTACGAACAGTTCTTGGCCGCATTGAATTACACTTGGACACGTTGAATTACATTTGGCCGCTTCTAATTGCTTCTGGCCACTTTGAATTACACTTGGCCGTGTTAAATTGCGGCCAAGTGCAATTTGTAGCGGCCAAATGCAATTAGAATCGGCCAAGAGCAATTTGTTGCGGCCAAGTGCAATTTGAAGCGGCCATTCAAGGCTTAAATGTTTTTTCCATTTTCCACATGGGTTTCCGCAAAAACTCATGTCAATTGCGGGACTGCAACTTTTTTTTTTTTGCTCGACAAATGAAACATTCTCTTAGTCTCTTCACAGTTAGCACTGGTTATTTAGTATATTGTGCCATGGAATCCGGCTTCTGGTTTATTTTTGGGTGCATTATTTACAGAGAGGTCAACGTACGTATCAACAAGGATGGTGCATTGCCTATTTCTTGTTCTTGCCCGGGGGTCAAATTAAATGATGTGAGCTGTGCTTATTGAACAACTGGAAGCCCATGACATTGAAACATTGGAAATCAACTCAGCATACAATTATTAGGACCAGACACTAGAAAAGGCAACTGGGATCAAATCTAGGACTCATTTCGAGATATTCATTGGGATTAAACTTAGCATACTGTTGAAATGGTCACATGATGTATACATAATTTTGAATTGAAACTACTTGGGTTAGAAAGTAAATTCAACAAACTTTGTAACGGTTCAAGCCACTCATAAAACTAAGTTCGGGAGTGTCCGGGACAAGTCCTCAAAGATTGACTAGATCTACAGCTTTGATGCGCCCCAGGCGCATGTCTGTGCGCCCCTGGCGCAATCCTCAAAATTGCAGAACAAGCCAAACTTCGCGCGCATGCCACGGAGACTTCCGAAATCTGTTTTGCACGTGGTTAGAACCTTTAAAAATCTTGTTAAATCTACTTTCTAATCGAAGTGGTTTCGGTCAAAAAAATTTTGTAGATCAAAACACTTCCTAAAACTTCATGGATATGTACGTTCCTGATCGAATTAATTCATACCGGAGGTATATCATTCTTCCCTGATCTTCTGAAGTAGATCGAGGTTGTGCGTCGAACACGGCGTCATCGCTATGCACTTGGAATTGAACTAACTGGCACCCATGCGCGCATGGAACTCGTATTCCCGAAATGCGAGTTCTCATTAATCCAAACGGTGCCGTTGAAAAATTAAGCAGCCATGTATCAAATTCTGCGGCCAAGAGTAAAAGCGCGCGGGCATTGTTTAAAATAGAAGCATGGTTCCATCCCACGCTTTCCAATTAATGTCGCCGCAAGCCACACTCTATAATACTACTAAACGTGTTCGTGATCCACGCATCATCTTCTCACACGAATATGCGGGGCTTCCAATGAAACTTGCGTAGAAATTTTCCATCATCTAATCAGGGTAGCAGAAGAACATCATAATTGAAAGTAGAAGTATTTGCTTCGAACAAAGAAGGATTGTTTCTTTTCAATAATAAATACACATGAAGTTAACTGCTTGGAATTTTTCGCTCAATGCTTGAGTTTCAAGTCTCCATAGTCTATTGGGGAGAGTTAAACATCTGCTTTAACGCTCATATCACGTAGTAATATCCTAGCTTCGGAGTTGAAATAGATGCAATTGAATTTCCTACAAATAGCTCTGCAATGTTGAGACGTCTGCAATGAAGAAAATGGTTGTGACGTAAGAGGGGTGTCTTTTTTTGTTATTTGTTATTTGTTAATCCTAATCTACTTTATCCAAGGGGACTTGGGGAGTGGGATGGGAGCTTACAGGAATTGTACATGCCCACGTGCATGGGAGTATAAGGGAGACACCAACTGCACTCCACTCCACTTGCAATAGGGGTGTCATCTTATTATTCTTCTCCTTAATTAAAAACCCGTCTTTTAACTTATAAACAAGCCACAGTTTGAACATGTTTTGAAACTCATTTCAAGTCATGCTTGAGTTAATTAAATTCAACTTTGATTCAATTCAGTTGTAAGTACCTTAAGACTAACCCCATTCTGCTAAGTTTTCTTTAAAAAATAAGTACTTATTTGTAATTTTCAAACTTAAAAATAAAGTATTTTCTGAAATAATTTGTGGGAAAAAAGAAAAGAGAGAAGGAGAATTATACCAGGGATTGAATTAAATATGCATTATTTACAAACAAAAGTATTCAGTTATTCACAAAAAATCAATATGCTCTTAATGCCGAATCAGGATTAACTAGGACAAAAAATTCTTCACGACCAAGAGGCATGTAAAACACAAGAGTATCGTGCATAGTAATCACGTTTTCGAAAATTTGCGGCCAGGATTAATTCATTGTGCCAGAGAGTAATTATTTGCGGCCAAGAAACATGTAAAACACAACAGCATCGTGCATAGTGATCACGCTTTTCAAAACTTAAATTGCGGCTAAGAGTAATTAGTTGCGACCAAGAGGCATGTAAAATACAAGAGCATCATGCAACGTAATCACGCTTTCAAAACTTTGAGGTCAGGTGTTCTTCTTTGAGGGCACTAGTAATTATTTGCGGCCAGGAGTAATTCATCGTGGTCAAGAAACATGTAAAACCCAAGAGCATCGTGCATAGTAATTGAATTTCAAAACTTTGCGGTTGGATAAATACTTCTATATGGGTATGGGTGCCGCTACTTGATCTTTTGCAAACAAACAACTAAAAAAACCTAATCCAAATTCTAAATTAGCGGGAGATTTAAGGTTAAGGGCTTCCAAGTCATTATAATAAGTAAGATAAGCCAAAAATAAATTAATTTTGGCCGCTTCGAACTACACTTGTCCGCTATGAATTACTCTTATCTGCATTACATTGCACTTGGCCATATCGAATTACTCTCTTCGCCACATCGAATTGCACTTGGCTGCGTTGAATTACTCTTGGCCCTGCCAAATTGCACTTGGCCGCTCCGAATTGCACTTGGCCGCATCGAATTGCACTTGGCCGCTACGAACTGCTCTTTGCCGAATTCAATTGCACTTGGCCGCTTCAAATTGCATTTGGCCGCTTCTAATAAAAGAAGACGATGTATTCTTTGTATTTTAACTTAACCCAATAATGAGGATTAGCCATGTATTATAGATCAACGTTGACAAGGCAAAATAAGAAAAGAACAGAAATTATAGCCAAAACAGATGGCCTAAAATAACGTAATTTGATACCATAAGATACGCTAAATAATTCCTAATTCCAACACTCCCCCTCAAGCTGGTGCGAAGATATCAACTAAACCCAGCTTGATAATTGAGGACTGCAACAATGTTGGGCCCACGGACTTAGTGAAGATGTCTGCAGTCTGTTCAGATGAAGGGACAAATGAGGGAGTCATAACACCAGACCGAACTTTCTCACGAAGAAAATGAATGTCTACCTCAATATGCTTGGACCGTTCATGAAGAACTGAATCGGAAGCAAGCATAATAGCTGACTTATTGTCACAAAATAAATGAGATGCTTCATGCACCACAAAGCCCAACTCTGCCAGAATAGATCAGAGCCAAAGTATTTCACACGTGCCTTGAGCCATAGCTCGATATTCAGCTTCAGCAGAAGATCTTGAAACTACAGCCTGCTTCTTACTTTTCCATGATATAAGATGATTACCATAGAAAGTACAAAATCCAGAGGTAGAGCGTCTATCAGTCATAGATCCCGCATAATCAGCATCAGTAAAGCACGAGAGACCAGACTGAATACCAGAAGAGAAAAATAAACCGAGACCAGGGCAAGTCTTGAGATATCTCAAGATATGAAATACAGCATCCAAATGAGCCATGCGCGGAGCATGCATAAACTGGCTAACAACACTTACTGCAAATGTTAGATCAGGTCTGGTATTGGTTAAGTAAATTAGGCGACCAACCAGACGTTGGTACATAGACGGGTTTGAAAGTACCTCTCCAGATTCAATAGAGAGTTTCAAGTTTGGATCCATAGGAGTAGAGGCTGGTTTACATCCCAACATCCCAGTGTCTTGAAGAAGATCCAATACGTACTTCCTTTGAGAAAGAGATATCCCATAGCGAGAACGAGCAACCTCGATACCTAGAAAATACTTAAGTGCACCCAAATCTTTAATGTCAAATGTTCGGCCAAGATCCTCTTTAACCTGAGCTATGCCAAATGCATCATCTCCAGTAAGAATGATGTCATCAACATATACCAACAAGATAATACAAGAGCCATCAGAACGACGACGAATAAAGCAAGTGTGATCAGAGTGACACTGAATAAAGTTCATGGATAAGATAACAGCACTGAAACGGCTAAACCACGCCCTAGGCGACTGTTTCAACCCATAGAGAGACTTACGAAGACGACATACCTTCTTAGCATACTCCCCCTCAACCCGAAAACCTGGAGGGGTGTCCATGTAGATAGTTTCATCCAAGTCCCCGTGAAGAAAAGCATTTTTTACATCAAGCTGATGAAGTGGCCAAGAATGAGAGGCAGCCAACGAAACAAGGAGGCGAACGGTGGTCAACTTAGCAACAGGGGCAAAGGTAGCCCCAAAGTCTTTACCAGGAACTTGGGTAAAGCCTTTGGCCACAAGGCGCGCTTTATATCGATCAACCGACCCATCAGCCAAGTATTTCACATTAAAAACCCACTTACACCCCACAGTTTTCTCACCAGAGGGTAACGGTACAAGCTCCCAAGTCTGATTATGTTCCAAGGCTTCCATTTCGGTTTGCATGGCGGCGACCCACTTGGGATTCTGAAGAGCCTCAGTCACAGACCGGGGAATAGGGATAGAAGCAATTTTGCCAAGAAAAGCACGATATGTATCTGAAAGACCATCATAAGAGACATACTTGGAGATAGAATGATTAGTACAACTAAGCCAACCATAACGAGAAGGAGGGTGATGATCACGAGACGGATAACGACGAGGAATATCGGAAGAAGGAGCTAGAGAGGATGAGGAAGTACCTGAACCCATATCCAAAGAGGACTCTGGCAAAGGGGGCGGAGCGCGAGGGCGACGAAAGTATGTCTGCATAGGAGGACCTGCAGAAGGAGGAGAGGCGGAAGGAGACACCACCGAGTCAAAAATGGGAATTGGTCGAGCACTCGGTGATGACTCCACCGCAGAGGAAGACATAAGGGTGTCCTGCAAGACAGAATTAGAACTGTAGAAGGGAATATCCTCAGAAAAAGTGACATCAAGAGAATGGTAGAGGTGACGAGAGATAGGATCATAACATCTATACCCTTTGGACATAGCAGAGTACCCCAAAAAGATACACCGAACAGATTTATTATCTAGTTTAGTCCGAGTGGGACTATGATTTTGAACAAAGCAAGTGCAACCAAAAACCCTAGGCAACAAGGGAAACAACGTGCTATCAGGCTTAAGTACTTGAAGTGGTGCCAAGCCTTGCAAAATTCGACTAGGGGTGCGATTAATCAGGTACACCGCAGTAAGAACAGCCATATGCCAATAGAACTTTGGCACATGCATACCACAAAGAAGGCAACGAACAATAGACATAATGTGACGATTTTTTCGTTCCGCAACACCGTTCTGTTCATAAGTGTAAGGACATGTAAGTTGTTGGAGAATACCTTTCTGATTTAGTTCAGAACGAAACCCATTTGAAATATATTCCCCACCATTATCAGAACGAATATTACGCACAATCATACGAAATTGGGTTTTAATCATTTGAAGAAATTGAGTAAAAAGGGGTAAAACATCAGATTTCTTTTTCAACAAATAAACCCAAGTGCAGCGAGTATGATCATCAATAAATGTCACATAATAGCGATGTCCAGAAAAAGCGGTAACAGGAGATGGTCCCCATATATCGGAATGAATAATATCAAACATGCTAGGAGCTCGAGACATGTGAGGTATATAACTAGTGCGCGTATGTTTAGAAAGTTCACAAACCACACACTGAAATTTATGATCCTTACAAGCTCGACTCAAAGAAGGAAATAGCAAACATAAATACTGAAAATTTGCATGTCCCAAACGGGCATGCCACAAATCCAAAGTTTTAAGAGAGAAGACATAAGAATGAGAAGTAGGCAAGACAGACGCCTGAAGACTAGATGAAGTAGGAAATGATGGTGGCGGTTCCCCAAAGAAGTACAGCCCATCGCGCTCATAGCCCTTGCCAAAAATCCTCTTCGAACTCAGGTCCTGTAAAAGGCAGTAAGTGGGTAAGAAAATGACTGCACATTGAAGATTTTTAGCAAGGCGGCTGACAGATAACAGATTAAAAGCAAAATTAGGAACATGCAAGACTGAAGAAAGAGTAATATCTGGAGATAGAGACACGTCACCCTTATTGCAAATATGAGAGATGGAACCATCAGCAAGGCAAACTGTTTGGTTGGCATGAATAACAGGAGAAGTAAACAATGACAACTCACCAGTCATATGATCATTGGCACCAGAATCCATAACCCAAGTAGGTTTCGCAGACCGAACATGAAAAGCGGTGGGAGTACCTGCAGCGAGCGTGGCGGTGGCCGTATGAGAGGTGCCTTGAGCCCGAGCATTGAGATTCCCAAGCTGCTCCTGAAGTTGTCCAATCTGGGACTGAAGGTGGCTATAATCTGTATGGGTAGGAACTTGAAAGCTGCCAGTTTTTTCAGCAAGGGCAGCAGTACGAGAGGGGCCAAATGGGCTAGAATTGCTGGACAACCGATTCCGAGTGAAGTGTTGCTTCAACTCAGGATGAAGTTTGAAGCAACGGGCTTTAACATGCCCACTCTCATTACAATGATAGCAAATAATCTTCCCAGACGGAGGACGAGAGCTAGAGCTAGCCGCAAAGGCCATCTGATCAGTCACAGGAGAGGAATCAGGGGTAGGAAGAAGACCTTGTGGCTGTACAATGCGACGACGACGCTCCTCACTATCAATAGTAGCGAAAACCTCATACAAAGATGGCATAGGAGAGGTGTTTAAAATCTGAATGCGAAGATGCTCAAACTCAGATTTTTTCAAACCCATCAAAAACTGATAAATATGCTGACGATTAAGCCGTTTGACCATAATAGAGGCAGCATCGGCCGGAAAGTCACTCATGGGCTCATATTGAGCCAACTCTTCCCAACGAGATTGTAAATACCCAAAAAATTCAGCAACCGAGAGTTTGAGGGTTTCTTGCGATGCATGAGATATCTCCTGATAAAGCTCATAAATACGAATATCATTCCGGGCATGGGCGTACATCTGTGTCAAGGAAGCCCATAAACGAGGGGCTGTGTCGCAATACATAAACATGTTGTAGATGTGTTCCTCCATAGAGTTGAAGAACCAACCCAAAATAGTGCAATTGTCGATATCCCATTGAGCACGTTTAGGATCATCAACTGATGGTTGTTTTTCAGTTTCGAGAAGCCAACCAGATTTTCCTTTGCCTCCAAGAAATAGACGAAAAGAGCGACTCCATGCCGCAAAATTTTTACCATTCAAGAGAACACTCGTAACCCGGTGGGCAGGCGAATGGTGAGATATAGATAGTTCTGATTGGGACACAGCAGGTGCTACCACACGAGACTCACGTGATTCAGTCATAATAAATAATCACTCACAGCAATCGGGAATCTAGGAAATCAGCCGGAGACACGGCAAACGAAGACAACTGCTACCGGAACAAAACGGTAGCCACAAGTAATTAAAGAGAAATAGGGAATCGCTTACCACATCAGCGAATTCAAGAACCCCTTGAAAGATAAGGGTAGAAGCCGCGGAGAGACGAGGAACCAAAGATACTATCCACCACAAGCGACGAGCAGTGGAGAATCCAGAACCGACTAGGGAAAAACCCTAGGGTTTGCGATGAGCAACCACAGAGGGGCTGCGGTCTCCCTCGGGAGGGTGGCGGGCCTAGGCGAGCCCCCAAGGGAGGCAGACGACTGTGAGGGAGATCTCTTGATTGGGCAGAGTTAGATAACTGATGGTATTTACGGTGGAGGGATCAGGAGGCTTTGATACCAAAAAGAAGACGATGTATTCTTTGTATTTTAACTTAACCCAATAATGAGGATTAGCCATGTATTATAGATCAACGTTGACAAGGCAAAATAAGAAAAGAACAGAAATTATAGCCAAAACAGATGGCCTAAAATAACGTAATTTGATACCATAAGATACGCTAAATAATTCCTAATTCCAACACTAATTGCATCTGGCCGAGTCGAATTACATTTGGCCACGTTGAATTTCGGCCAAGTGCAATTTGAGCGGCCAAATGCAATTACACTCGGCCAATAGCAATTTTTAGCGGCCAATTGCAATTTGACGCGGCCAAGTGCAATTCGACGCGACCAAGCAAGGCTTAAATGTCTTTTTCCTTTTTCCACGCGTTTCCGCAAAAACACATGTCAATTGCGGGACTGCAACTTCTCTTAGTCTCTTCACTATTAGCATTGGTTATTTAGTATATTGTGCCATGGAATCCGGCTTCTGGTTTATTTTTGGGCGCATTATTTACAGAGAGGTCAATGTACGTAGCAACAAGGATGGTGCATTGCCTATTTCTCGTTTTTGCCCGGGCGTCAAACTAAACGATGTGAGCTGTGTTTATTGAACAACTGGAAGCCCATCACATGGAAACATGTTAAATGAGGCTCTTTTAACTATGTCAAGAGACTCTAAACAATGAACAGGAAATCAACTCAGCATACAATTATTAGGACCAGACACTAGAAAGGCAACTGGGATCAAATCTAGGACTCATTTCGAGATATCCATTGGGATTAAACTTAGCATACTGTTGAAATGGTCACTTCTTCTGATGTATACATAATTTTGAATCGAAAATACTTGGGTTAGAAAGTAAATTTAACAAACTTTGTAATAGTTAAAACCACTCGTAAAACTAAGTTCGGGACTGTCCGGGACAAGTTTGCAAAAAATGACTTGTTCTACAGCTTTGATGCGCCTCAGGCGTAATTTCATGCGCCCCGGGCGCATGTCTATGCGTCCCTGGCGCAGTCCTCAAAATTGCCAAACAAGCCAAACTTCGCGCGCATGCTACGGACACTCCCGAAATCTGTTTTGCGCGCGGTTAGAACCGTTAAAAACTTGTTAAATCTACTTTCTAATCGAAGTGGTTTCGGTTCAAAAAATTTTGTAGATCAAAAGACTTCCTAAAGCTTCATGGATATGAACATTCCAGATAGAACTAATTCATAGCGGAGGTATATCATTCTTTCCTGATCTTCTGAAGTAGTTCGAGGTCGTGCATTGAACACGGCGTCATCGCTACCTGCTAGGAATTGAACAAACTGGTACCCATGCGTGCATAGAACTAGTGTTCCCGAAATGCGAGTTCTCATTAATCCAAACAGTGTCGTTGCAAAACTAAGCGGCCAGGTACCAAATTCCGCCGCCAAGAGTATAAGCGCGCGGGCATTGTTTAAAATAGAAGAGTGGTTCCATTCCACGCTTTCCGATTAACGTTGGCACAAGCCACACTCTATAATACTAGTAAACGTGTTCGTGATCCACGCATCATCTTCTCACACGAATACTCGGGGCTTCCAACGAAACTTGCGTAGAAATTCTCGATCATCTAATCAGGGCAGCAGAAGAACAACGTAATTGAAAGTAGAAGTATTTGCTCATGCATCATAAGCACGCTTTCTAAACTTTGCGGTCAGGGGTTGTTCTTTGCGGTCAATAGTAATTATTTGCGGCTAGGAGTAATTCATCGTGCATAGTAATCGAATTTCAAAACTTTGCGGCTGGATATATACTTCTATATGGGTATGGGCACCACTACTTGATCTTCTGCAAACAAACAACTAAAAAAACCTAATCTAAATTCTAAATTAGAGGGAGATTTAAGTTTGAGGGCATCCATGTCATTATAATAAGTGAGATAAGCTAAAAATAAATTGTTTTTGGCCGCATCGAATTACGCTTGTCCGCTATGAATTACTCTTGGTTGCATCAAATTGCACTTGGCCGCATCGAATTACTCTCTTGGCCACATCGAATTGCACTTGGCCGCGTCAAATTACTCTTGGCCATGTTAAATTGCACTTGGCCGCTTCGAATTGCATTTGGCCGCTACGAACTGCTCTTGGCCGCATTAAATTACACTTGGCCGCTTTGAATTGCACTTGGCCGCTTCTAATTGCTTCTGGCCGCGTTTAATTACACTTGGCCGCGTCAAATTGCGGCCAAATGCAATTAGACATGGCCAATATCAGTTCATACTGGTCAAGTGCAATTCGATACGGCCAAGTACGGCTTAAATGTTTTTTCCTTTTTTCACATGGGTTTCCGAAAAACTCGTGTCAATTGCGGGACTGCAACTTTTCTTAGTCTCTTCACTCTTAGCATTGGTTATTTAGTATATTGTGCCATGGAATCCAGCTTCTAGTTTATTATTGGGCGCATTAATTACAGAGAGGTCCATAACTGTTTCTAATCGAAGTGGTTATGGTCCAAAATTGTTTGTAAACATTTAAGCCTTGCTTTGAACGAATCTCGATGATGAAATGACTTTCCGTACGCTTTCATGAAATGTGGATGGTCTATAAACTCTGTGGAACACTTAAGCAACAAGGAAAAACTTAAGAATAAGGGATTTGAGCATTGAATGAAACTTAAAGTGTGTTTTCGGCTTAGTGGCTCCGACGATTTCTATAATGGTATGCTTTCTACCCATTTTTCATTCGTGACTGTAATCAAATCCTAATTCACCCAACATTATGAACATTCCAAACATAGCCTATTTCATATCAGCCCCCAACAGTTAAAATTCATTTCAAAAAAAATATATGGAAAACCTTACAGATGGTGAGTTGGAGAGGGGAGGGATCTGCTGAAGTAGTTCGAGGTCGTACGTAAATCGCATTCCATAGATACGGGTTTGGTTTGTGGCTTTGCCCATGCGCGCATAGAACTCGTATTCCCGAAATGCGAGTTCTCATTAATCCAAGAGCAAAAGAGGGCAGCCAAGAGCAGAAGAGTGCGGCCATTGTTTAAAAGATTATATATACATATGTATTTCTATCGTATAATGATGTAACCCATGAGTGGGACATAAAGGAATCCAAATCAGCTGAATCACTAATGATGTTATGATATTCTACATCCTAGGTCTTTCTGTTTTGTCATCTGGCTGATGCTCTTCATAGAGTATTCGTTCAATCATCAAAATACAATTCTGAGAAAGGAAGACTTATTCGATGATATGGACTCACAAGGGCAGAGCATTGGGTACAAGTTGGGCCAATTAAGTTGACTCACAAGGGTACGAGAGCAGGTACAAGTTGGGCTAAGTTGACTTCAATGGCTTGGGAACCTCACTCATTATCAAGTTGCTCCAAGAGTAATCTTTCTTTGTGTAGAGAGCTTCCCAAAAACATTCTTGGAAATTAAGGAAGACTTATTCAATGATATGGACTCACGAGGCGCGTAGAGCATTGGATACAACATGGGGTAAGTTGATCTCAGTGACTTGAAACCTCACCATAAAAATATCCATTTTACAAGTATATTCTATTACTTTTACCTCACTACAACACCCAAATTGGCTTAGTTGGCAATATTTTTGTGGTAAGTACTTCTGAACGTCAATTCCAAATCAATGGAATCATATTTGTGTATTGAAGTCGCAATGCAATACAGTTACTTTAGAATTAGCTAGTTTCATCTTTTCTTATATATTATATATGGCCGGCTCCTAGTTTACGACCTTGCTTTGGGCCTTAAAAACTCGGGGACGAGCCTAGAAACATTCTTGCAGAGGAAGACTTGTTCAATGATAAGGACTCACAAGGGCAGAGCATTGGGTATGTAGATGGTAAAAAACACGCATACACGTGGCACCACAAATAAGATGACATTCATGTGGCACTAGACGTGGCTCTTGAACCGAAGTTGACTTGTCAAAGAGCGAAATGCCCAAACCACTTGGCCTGCCAAGACTCTTGGGGGCCTAAAGGCTGCTGAAACCTCCATGCTCGTTGGCCAGGCTGCCGTTGGACCTTGGTTAAGGCTATGCCCGCTGGGCATGCTGCCTTGGCCTTGGCCATGAGTGGCCTTGGTTGAGCAATGCTTTAGCCAAACAAGGCCATAGCCGCTAGTGACCTCAGCCAAGCGAGGCCTTGGCCTCGCTTGTGAACTGCAAGCCACTACTTCGACCAAGAGTTATAGTATTGGCCGCAGAACCGATTCAATTAAAGAGGTGTCTGTAGAGAACCGATTGTGGTTCTCCCGAAGGCTTGGGCATGACATCGAGGGATGTCGACCCTTCAAGCAACTTGGCCCAGATGATGAGCTACTCCGGTCAACTTGGCGGGGCCCGAGGAGAAGCCACTAGAGGTTTGATCTCAGTGCTACACGGCCGAAAGGGGATCACGACCAGGCTGATCTCTTTTGAAGGTACGGCAAAAGAGATCACCACCAGGTCCGCCACCACCCCACTAGCACCACCACAAGCATCAAAATTAAAAGAGAATCATAATTATAATTAATTCATCATTGTTTTAATTCACTGCTTAATTAATATATTTATCAAACAGCTTCTCAACTTAAAAAAATTAGCATTTAGCTTTTAGTACTTGATTTTTTAACTTTCAGTTTTGTCGAACAACCCCTAAGTTGAGCTCAATGGCTTGGAAACCACGCTCACTTATTACCAATTGTTACTCCTAGTGATAATACTATTATACTGTAGTTGTAGGCGTACCTCGTAAATGCCCCCTAACTAAGTTCTTTACGCGGTACGTAGCTGACCATTTCCCTGGACATGGGGTAGAGAAGGGCCTTTGAGAGGCTATAAATATGTCGTCGCTCTTTCATGCAGACTGCACAAGTGATCATTCAACTTCCAACTGGTAATAATCCTGTATTATTCGCCTTTTAGAAGGATAGAATAGATATTCAACTCTTTACCAGGATCATCTTCATCACCTCCATACTTAGAAAGTAGAAACCGTTAAGGATAGATCGAGATTAGATACACAAGATTTCAGCTCTGCTGTTTTCTTGGAACTTACACTTGGTTTCTCCCCTTTTATCTGTTTTCTTGCCAAACCATGAAGCTTAATCTCATTTTCTATGATATTTTTGAACACACGGGGCCTAGCTATGTGCTGTGTTTGTGGCTATTGTTTACACCCATTTTTGGCCAAAAATCAGGAAATGGATTTACGGGTTAAAAGGTAGCCTCGAGGGTCGAGGCCCTAGCCTTGAAAGACCTTACGACCAGTTGCCCACGAATTAGGGCCGGTTCTTAAGAAATGATGGGCCTTCCATATAGGCCTAAATCAGTTAAAGGCCTAAGGCTTGAATCAGTCCACCAAGCCTGAGTATTTCGTCCAGGCCTAACCCAAATTCCTAGAAGTAACAAAGGCCTAAGAAATGGGCCCAAATCGGTAGAAGTCTTGGTTTTCTCACCAGGCTTGGGCTCAGAAGGCTTACATTGGGCAAAGGCCCATGATTTACCAATAAGTTCAGGCCCAATTGATGAAAGGCCCACTACTTTAAGAGCATCGTTAAAGCCTTTAATGAGCAATGAGGGGGCTTCAAGCTGCTCACAAGTAGCTCAAAGGCCTTAAATAGCTCACAAGGAGCTCAAAGGCCTTAAGCTGCTCACAAGTAGCTCCCAAGGAGCTCAAAGGCCTTAAGCTGCTCACAAGCAGCTCAAAGGCCTAGAAGCTTCTCCCTAGCAAGCTGCTCAAGCAGCTCAACCAGGCCTGCGTTTTATGGCCTTGGTGGGCCCAAATATCCCTTTTTTATAAACATCTATGCTCACAAGCAGCTTAAAGGCCTCAAGCTGCTCACAAGCAGCTCAAAGGCCTAGAATGTTCTTGTTTGGCAGATCTAGGTAAGTTGCTTACAAGCAGCTCAAGGTCTGAACTGGTGGGACCCCATTCTTCAGCATGATGCAAGGTCAGGGACAGGTGGCGTACATGCAGCCCTTGGAGCTGTTGGTAACTGATTCATGCAGACCTAAGCAAGCTGCTCACAAGCAGCTCACCCAGATCTGGCTGAGCCTTTGTTTCTCATAAGGGTCAAGATTAGAGGATTTAAGGGCCCACAAAGGATGCAAGGACCAATAAAATGGTGGGAAGGCCTGAAGAAGCCTTGGTCTTCAGCATTGGTGGGCCCAAAAGAAGTCCAGTCAAGTAGTAGCTGCTCACAAGCAGCTCAAAGGCCTGGATGCTGAAGTTCCTTTTACTCTTTTTCAAAGTTTTATACAGAAAAGAAGGATTTTTCAGGCCTTTGCCCTTTTCTTGGAGTAAAAGGCACGTTTTGTTCAGAGAGCAGCCCCTCATTGGAGCATTTCGAAGCTGCTCAAGCTCAAACCTCTGATAGAAGGCCATGTGGCAGCCATGCATTGGAGCATTTTGAAGCAGCTCAAGGCCTGTAGCTCCTATAAATCACAGTTCTGAAGGCCTTGGCCAAGGTCCACGACCATCAAAGCCCATGGCTTAACCAAATTATATTTCAATTATCTTTTAACTATCTTTTATCTTTAGGTCCTCGACCATCAAGCCCCCGGCTTATGCAAATTTATCTTTCAATTATCTTTAGTTTCCCGTTCAATCTAGCCAAGCCTAGATTTTATTTCATGTCCTTGTAATCAGACTTTATTAAACCGTTAATGAAGTCCTTTTATTTCTGTTTTAGGCCTTGCTCTACCTTTCTTTTCATTTTCACACGATTAGGAAATTTTAAGTCCTTAGCCCGCAAAGGCAAACCACGAACCTCCTCACGGTCTCCACCCTTAGGCCGTGCACTTTCGTCCGCTTAGAAGTCAGATTGAGGCATCCAGGCCTTGATACGAATTTGGGCAGCAATCCTGCCCTGGCACGCCCGCATCAGGCCTAGAACTGCACTGCTCGCTGTTCCTAGGCCAAATTGTTAATTTTTCGGAAACAATCAGCTATTTAATTAGCTTTTGTTTCTTATGTGTTGGGTATCGACGGGTCGTGATAATCGATCAGATAATTGTTTTGTGAACGTAGTCGCCTTCTGCAGCATCGCACGAGTAAGATAGCGGCCTCTTGTTGAGTTTTGTCCAACTTTGTCTGACGTTCTCCATTTTCAATATATGTCAAAATTGCATGCCTTTCGAACTTTTTTCATTACATTATATATTCTGAATTCCTGATGGTCAAGTTCTTGCCTTGCTAATTTGGAATCTCCTTATCCAACTTTCCTTGACATTTTCATTTTCTTGTGTTGGTACATTTTCCATGTAAGATTTTTCCATCTTAGTCATTTATTTCTTAGTATATCTGTTCATTTCATTCTGTACGTTCATGAGGATTGATTTCTTTCATCTTGTATTCGTCGTGGGATTGCGATCACTGATAGGAGTAATAGATTGTTTTCTCCAACTTCCCCTCCTAAGAAGTGTGAGTAATTGCATATATGTTGTGATTTTCTTAGGTTTATTAACGCACGGTACTATGTTGGATCCTATCACCATTTCGGCAATCATCAACGGCGCTACAACCGTCTGGAGAGGTAATTAAGTGGAAAGTACATTTTGGTGAAATTCAATAATTTCCTGTCCATTATACATACATCATCAATATGGAGTTCTTTTAAAATTGGTACGGAGGGCCGGGGATTTTGGACTGTCGTAGCTTATTTTCTTCTTATTTGCATTGTTAGTGATTTTTATTGTAAACTTTGGTCGGAACATTTGATTAATTTTTCACATTCGTGTAGCTGGAGAAATTAAATAAAACAAAAATTATGGACCAAACTCGGAAAAAATTCATAAAAGAAAAAAGAAGAAATAAGCCCAAGTGGATTTTCTTTTGATTATTTTTGTCTTTGGTGAACTTTTTTTTAAATTTTTGGTGATAATTTTTAACATTTTCAATCGCCTCATTAAGGTGTATAGTAATCCAAAAGAAGCACCTAGCTAAAACTAATTTTCTTGAGGAGAACTCAGATGTCAGTATATATTTAAAACATCAGATGTATGCATAGTATGTGTTGGAAATTTACAAATTCTTTGATAAATAAGGAAATAATCATTTTCTTTTTCACCACTTTTGGAGCAGTATATCAATAAAGGAGATTAGAGAATAGGATAATGGAGATGGAGCTGCAAATCCTGATTTGAATTGGAGATGCAGAGGCAGAGGCAGAGGCTAGGGTACCCGGTCCGGCACTTCCACCACTGATGGACCCATGCATGGGGAATGCTTTCTTTGTGTTTCTTCTCCTGTTTGAATGCTTTCTTTGTGATTCTTCTCCTGTTTTAATGCTATCTTTGTGTGTCTGATTTGTTTAGCCTATAAATAGGCTTGTAATCTGAATATGCAAGTATGCAAAATAAGAGTGGTCAAAATGTGTGACACAGTGTTTGAGAAACACAGTTTCGCAGTGTAATACAATTGAGTGTTTATGAAATACAAAGTTTGTGAGAGTTAGATTTATTCTCCTCTGTTTGCATCAGTTCAAAATAATTATCCTTTTGTGCTTTCTTTCTTTCTTTCTTTTTCTAGTTGGAATGCTTTCTTTGTGTGTTTGAGTTTTGTTCGAAATAAATATCCTTTTTTTTTTTTGTGACATGGTCACGTGTATGTATGCATATATACACACGTGATTGTGATATTTTCATTTTGAGATTTTAATTGGGAGATAGCACACAATTGATCAACTGGGGGAGGTGTTCATCCACAGGTTAACGGACAAACATTTTAAGACAAACAAAAGTCACAAAGTTGACAAACAAACAGGATAGAGTATACAAAAGTCATTTTTTAAATGCGTATGAACGTAACTTTCCATACGCCATATAAAGAAATGAAAACGCTAGTGGTAGTGAACCTTTGGCTACCAAAAATGTACGAATGGCGTGTGGGGGTTAACTTTTGAGTCTCATACAAATAATCCAAACCGTTTAAAAATTTTAATCTAAATTTTTAAGTGACCTTGTACAAAATTAGCTCAGTTGAAGTTGTGTGAGTAGTTGATCAAATCTTTGATGTTTTTATTTCTGAGGGTTAAATAATGGGGGACCCACCTCAAAGTGGCAGCAACACAAATTTTAGCTCTGGGCCAACTCTGACTGATTGGTGTGCTTGGATTTTTACTGATTTAATTGATGCAGAACACTGACTAATATGCTTAAAATTGATTTTAAAATGTTAGTTTTTACATTCTTACTCTTTATGTTTAAATTATAAAGCATGTAAGAGGTCTCAATTCAACACATTCCAATATTGCAAAATGTTGTGATAATTTAATCAATGTTGGTCCGCATTTTGGTTCATATAAAAATTTTGGGTTAGCCAGGGCAGAATCAGTTCATGGTCTGCCTAGAGACATAAGGCTCGGTTTGATTCGGTTTAATTTGGTTAACTCCTCAATTATGGACAATCGTTTATTTTCTTACCCTCAAGAATGAAGTTATTAAAAGTATGCTAGAGGCACATCGGTGTAACACACCTCAGTCACACCTCTCTCACATGCAAGTGGGACCCATGAGAGAGGTGTGATTGAGGTGTGCCACACATGATGTGCCCTTAGCATCTTTGTAAAAGTATTTGAGTGGATCTCACCTGCATGTGAGAGAGGTGTGCCACACATGATATGCATTTAACATTTTTGTAAAAGTATTTGCTTAGGAATCTATTTTTTGCTAATTCTTCTCAAGGGCCATTTGGTTCACCGGAATGGTATAATAGGATTGCAATATCATTTTGCATGTTGGGCCAGTTGGCCCAATTTAGGTTCAATCTACATCCATCAGTATTCATATTTTTCGCATTTTTATTTCCTTTCTGAAAGAAATTCATCGAACAATTTCAAGTGTTGTTACAAGGGATGTCAAGCTAATGATCCTCACCTCCTTCAACAGAACCAGTTGTACAAAACTTGAACCCATTTTGTTTGCTGTCTCTCACTTCCGTAAAAACTACCACTCCCTTCCCTTGAATCCCTTTAACTACCTTTTGAACTCTTGTTCCTCTCTTTCGGACCTCAAGCGAATCCATGCTCTTGTTCTCGCTAATGGGTCTCACAGAAACCTTCTAATATCGACCAAACTCATCACCTTAGCCTGCTCCTTGGCTCCAAAAATGGTCTATGCACGCCAAATGTTTGATGTAATGCCTGAAAAGGATGTGTTCGTTTGGAACACCCTGATTCGAGGCTACGCCAATCTGGGTCCTTGTCAAGAGGCCTTAATGCTCTATAGAGACATGCATCGAATTGGGTTGTTACCGGACAGATATACTTTTCCTCTCGTTTTTCGGTCTTGTGCAGTCCTCTCGGCCTTGAGGGAAGGGAGGGAAGCACACTGCAATGTAATTAAGAACGGGTTCGATCTGGATGTGTTTGTGCAGAGTTCTTTGGTTACAATGTACTCGCAGTGTGGGGAGACTTTGAGTTCGGAGTTAGTTTTTGGCGAAATGATTGTGAGGAACATAGTTTCGTGGACTTCAATGATTGCGGGGTATGTACAAAATGGGCTTTTCGGAAAGGGCTTGGGTCTTTTCCGAGAGATGGTGGCATTGGGAACTCGACCAAATGCAGTCACGCTTGTGAGTGTTCTTCCTGCCTGTGCCGGTTTGGAGTTTTTCAACTTGGGGAGGTTGATTCATGGTTATGCTGTTAAACTGGGGGTGGACTCGGATATTTCACTGACCAACACTTTGATAGCTTTGTATGGCAAGTGCGGAATTGTAGATACTGCCAAATGTTTGTTTGATCAGATGCCTGTCCGTAGCCTAGTCTCATGGAATTCCATGATTGCTACCTATGAACAGAACAATGCCGGTGGGAATGCAATCCAGCTCTTCCATAGAATGGAAATCGAGAACGTTGAATTTGATTATATCACAATGGTGACTGTCATATCAGCTTGTGCTAATTTGGGAGCACTCAATACTGGAAAATGGGTACATGAACTTGTGAGAAGCAGAGGCCTAGAAACCAATGTTTCGATCGCAAATGCTTTAATCAACATGTATGCAAAATGTGGGAACATAGACTTGGCCAGGGGTGTTTTCAACAGTTTGCCTCATAAAAGTGTGGTATCCTGGACTTCGATTATAGGGGCTTGTGCATCTCATGGGCACGTGGACGATGCTCTTAAGCTCTTCTCAAAGATGAAAGAAGAAGAAATTATGCCAAACAGCTTCACCTTCATGGCTGTTTTGACAGCTTGTAGGCATTCAGGTTTAGTAGAAGAAGGAAGGAAGCATTTTGAAAGCATGAGAAAAGATTACTCAATTGGACCTGGTTTAGAGCATTGTGCTTGTATGGTGGATCTTCTTGGTCGAGCTGGCCAATTAGCAGAGGCTTACGAATTTATTCATAGCATGCCAAGTGAGCCGAATAGTGATGTTTGGGAAGCTCTGCTTGGTGCTTGTAGAATCCATGGCAATCTTGAGCTAGCAGAGATTGTTGCTGACCGACTCTACAGATTGGAGCCTCAAACTGTTAGCTTTTACATCCTTATGGCCAATATGTATGCTGAAGCTGGTAGGTGGGAAGATGTAGCAAGATTGAGAAAGTCGATGGAAGAAAGAGAGTTGAAAAAAAAGATTCCCGGCCATAGTTTTGTGGAGGTAAACCAGACGTTTCATACAATTTATCAAGCTCAGAACCACAGCATTCCTAAGAGGAAGCATATTCAACTGGGTCATATTCATCTCAAACACAGCAGCTCCAGAATCTACTGATGTTTTCACAAGCATTAGTGTCCTAATGAATATACAATCTAATGCTTAGGACGCCAGATATGAATACTTTGTTTCTTGTGAGCAACGATTAGCGAAGTCCACATATGAAAGATCAAGGTATGTGAGTTGAGTGGCCTATGTTCTAGATGGGATTCGGATGGATAAACAATCAGCAGTTTCCAAATGGTATATGGTGTCCAACAATCCCATTGCTGGTGGCAGTGCACTTAAAGTCGCAATAGCCACTTGCGTTGTAGGCAAATTGAAGACTCTTTGAAGTGAAAAACTCTTTATTCATTTTTTTCACTCTAAGCTAGGAATTTATTCTGTGTCACTGAAATAATGGAAGCTTGTAATTTTTAAACCTAAGCTTATGTCATTGATGCAGCTTTTTAACTCATATTTATCCTTAAATTTGGGTTTGTTCATTTAAGTACTGCTCTGTGTCAAATGATTGTTTCACTCAACTTTTTAGCCAAATTAAAGAAAAAATTGAGAAGATTAAACTTCGTCAGGAGAAAAGATTTTGGGGATTCTGTGGCACATATGTACATACTCCTATGATTCTTAATTTGGAGGAACTCAAAAAAGTAGGGAGATTTGTTTTTAAGTTCTAGAGCATCATTTACTGATTATCTGTCATTATCAAAGAAGGAAAAATCCTTAAAGAGATTGACCAAACTTTTCGGGGGCTTTTTGGCACAGTTTTTTTTGGTTGTTCTCTCTTAATCTTACAACATTCGGATCAAAATTTTATACCATGTTTTTTGTCTAAACGAGGGGAATAAAAAAAGTATAAAAACATATACCGATATTGAAAAAAGTTCATCTAAGAAGACGTAAAAGACCCAAAATTTTGACTTTTTTTGATTTTTTGGGTCTTTGTGGTGTCTTATACTCCCTCCGTTCCAATTTGTTTGTTCAATTGTCGAAATACGTGTCTTTCAAAAATATACTTATATCTTACATTTTATAATATTTTTTTATGATTTTGAAGATTTTGTATAATAAAAATAATTGAGATCTATCAAACAAGATCCATATTGCATATTAAAAACATTACGAATTGAAAATTATAGCCAATTCTTTGAGAGGTCAAACGCTCTCAAAAAGTCAAAAAGGGGACAAACAAATCGGGATGGGGAGAGTATAATCTTTTTTCAACTTTGGTCTGTTTTTGTACTTTTTTATTCCTCTTGTCAGGACAATAAATATGGTATAGAAATTTGATCCGAATCTTGAAAAGTACAAGAAACAAAAAAAACCAAAACGACCATGTCAAAAAGCCCCTAAAAAGTTAGGCTAGACTCAATGGCATGGATCGACAAGGGCGGAGCTATTGGGTCGAAAAATTATTTGGTGGTGTTTGGATACCGTCACCTTGTGCCCACGACCCTTTTTCACCGCACATATTTGTGACAGTCTCCCAAGACTACTGAATAATTACGTGGAGATGTAAAAGTTGATTTCAATGGCCATGCAATCTTCCCATAAAAAATATCCATTTCAGTATAATTGTGACCTCACTAAAACTTCCAAATGGCCCTAAATCGACAGTAGTTAATATCTAATTGCTCCAACAAATCATTAGATAATATTATAATTGAAGTTATCATACGTAATTTAATTAGTATTTAATTAGGAGCTTTTCTTTCGATTAACAACTGGAAAGAGAAAATCTCTACACGGTTCTAAGCTTTTGGCTCACAAGATTACAACTGTCACCCGTGGACTGGTGGTTGAATTGCCTTTTTTTTTTTTTCCACGGTTGAATTGCCATTGAGGCGAGGATAAAAAAAAAAATTTGCCATTGAGGCAGCTAACATTATACTACCCTCTTTCTTTCAGGCAGACCACAGATGTTTCAACTTCCAACTGGTAAGAAGCCTCTGTTTCCTTTTTATAAGGATCATATCAGTTTGTAATTGTTGATCTTTTGCCAAACGAGGAAAAAGGTACTCAAGATTTCTGGTTTCTTGGCACCAAAAATTGATTTCGCCCCTTTTGTCTATGCACGTGCCTTTGGGTATGCGTTTGAGTTTAGTTAGTCTCTGCCTTAACTGAATTAGTTCTTATCTGCATTCTTGCCAAACCATGAAGCTTACTCTCATTTCCTGTGATTTTTGTATATGGGGCCTATAAAAGTGCTGTCTTTGTGGGTATTTAGTATTTTTGTTTCCTATGTGCAGGGGGGTCGTGATCGTCGATCAGAGAACTGTGTAGCCGCTTTCTGTAGCATCTCAAGAGTAAGATATCAGTATTTTTGGAATTCGTATATAAAGTTCTAAAGTTGTCAAGTTTTGTCCAATTTTTTCTAGCTTTTCTCCCTTTTCAATATATGTCCGAATTGCATTCTTTTCGATTTTTATTCAGTATATTCTATTATCCAGATTGTCAAGTTCTTGGCTTTGGAAATTGGGAATTTTTTTTTTTGGGGTGTGTACATGGAAGAAATCTACACTAGCCTTATCTAAGAGGGTAGGGAATGGGATCTTACAGTGAGGATCGAACCCAGGATCTCATCCTGGTAAAGGGAGCACCTTACCACTTGGCTACCCTTCGTTCTCGTTCATCAGGATTTCTCACTTAGATGCGTCATGGAATTGTGATCATTGATAATAGAATTGGATAGTTGAAGAATTTGCCCTTTTGAGTGGAATTTATCAAGAACAGTAAAATAGAATCAAGAACAAGAGAGAGAGAATCCCGAGATGTAGAGAGAGAGAAAGAAACTCTGTATATTTTTCCCTTAATCTTGAAAATACAATGGAATCCAGTACATATATGTCCAGCTGTCAACCACTATCTAACCAACTAATAACAAACCATCTTACTCTCCACTAAACCATACTCAACTAACTAATGGCTAACTAATCAACTGGTGATGTGGCAGTAGTGGAGCTCTGATCTGCTACATTGGACTCCTTCACACTCCCCTGCAAACACATGGGAGGATTAGCTACCATGAGTTTGGACTTGAGGAGCTGAAACCTGGACACAGATAATGGCTTTGTGAAAATATCGGCTAGTTGAGCCTCAGAATTAATGTGATACAACACAACCTGATTATTCAGCACTTGTTCTCGTATGAAATGATAGTCAAGTTCAATGTGCTTAGTCCTTGCATGATATACAGGATTACACGCCAAAGCAATTGCAGACTTGTTATCACACCATAAAACATGAGGTGTAGAAGAAGGAATAAGCAATTCAGAAAACAATTGTTGCAACCAAACCAATTCACTAGCTGTTTGAGCCATGGCTCTATACTCAGCCTCTGTGGAAGATCTAGCCACTGTGTGTTGTTTCTTAGCACACCATGAGACCAAGTTATGACCCATGAACACACCATAACCCGTGGTAGACCTTCTATCAACTGGATCCCCTGCCCAGTCAGCATCTGCAAAGGCTGTGAGAGTAAGAGGCCCTTGAACAGAATGAAGACCTTGATTGATTGAACCTTTGATGTATCTAAGGATGCGTTTGAGAGCAATAAAGTGACTGAGCTTGGGTGCATGCATATGTTGACAAGCCACATTGACAGAAAAAGAAATTTCAGGTCGTGTCAAAGTCAAATATTGTAAAGAACCCACCAAAGTTCTGTATAAAGACACATCTTCTAAGGGTGAATCATAATCTGGTATTCCAGGCTTGACTGACGCAGGAGATTCAGACCCTTTACAGTCTATCATACCAGCTTTAGCAAGAAGTTCTGAAGCATACTTTGCTTGAGACAGAAAAATACCAGAAGAAGAAGATGTAATCTCAATCCCCAAAAAATAATTGAGAGTGCCCAAGTCCTTCATAACAAACCTTTGACTAAGCTTTTGAATGAGAGAAGTTATAGGAAGAATCACTTCCTGTGATGACAATGTCATCTACATATATCAAAACCAAAGTAAGATGATTCCCTTGAGGCAAAAGAAATAGAGACGTATCTGCTTTACTGGATTGAAAACCAAGTTGAAGAAGATAGTTAGAAAACATAGAGTACCAAGCTCGAGGAGCTTGTCGAAGTCCATAAAGAGCTTTGGACAATTTACACACATAGTCGGGATGAACTGGATCTTTATATCCCAATGGTTGTTTCATGTAAACATCCTCTGAAATCACACCATGCAAGAAAGCATTGGACACATCCAATTGTCTAAGTGGCCACTGGTGATGTACTGCAAGACTGAGAATGACTCTTAGTGTTGGTTGTTTAATAACAGGACTGAATGTATCAAAGAAGTCCAGACCCGCTGCCTGTTGATTACCATTAGCTACAAGCCGAGCTTTGTACCTTGCTACAGTGCCATCAGAGTGTTTCTTAATTTTAAAAATCCATTGACAGCCAATGACGTGCCCATGAGAGGGTGGAGGAACAAGAACCCAAGTCCCCTGTTTAACAAGTGCTTCATACTCTTCTGCCATAGCCTTTTGCCAAACAAAATGAGTAATGGCCTCAGAAAAATGAGTAGGTTCAGAAATAGGAAGGGAAGAAGAGGTAGAAACAACTAAAGAAAGAGGCTGTCGAGGTTTGAAAATTCCATTTTGAGACCTTGTTCTCATAGAATGAGAAGGTCCTGGTGTAGTAACAGGAACAAAAGAAGAAGATGCAACCAAAGGATCAGAAGAAGGAGAAACAGAAGCAGAATCAAAAGAAGGAGTTGGTATGACAGGATTAATAGGAACAGTGAAAGGAACAGAATCAAAAATAGGAATTGGGGTAGGAATTGGTGTAGAAACTGATGTGATTGGTAGAGAGGATTGAGTAGGAGGAAAAGACACTATAATATCTGAAAAACTAGTAAGAGGAACGGAAAATGTAGTAAGAGAACACTCAGTATTTGAAGAAAAAGAAGATTGAGAAACAAGAGACAAATAAGGAAAATGATGTTCAAGAAATTTGACATGCCCAGAGATGTAGACCTTATTAGAAATAGGGTCAAAACACCTGTACCCTTTAGATGAGGGACAATAGCCTAGAAAAACACAAGTAGTAGACTTAGGAATCAATTTGTGAGAGTGATAAGGTTTAAGCCAAGGAAAACATGCACAACCAAAAGGCTTGAGAGCAAGATAGTCTGGTTTAATATGAAACAAGAGAACATATGGAACTTGAAAGTGCAAAGAAGAATGAGGAAGTCTATTGGCTAAGAAAACAGTTGTA
Organism: Rhododendron ovatum; assembly: GCA_019656835.1. NCBI lineage: Eukaryota > Viridiplantae > Streptophyta > Magnoliopsida > Ericales > Ericaceae > Rhododendron > Rhododendron ovatum. The sequence continues at coordinate 7,507,804 of CM033799.1, read as the reverse complement.
ACTAATGCTTCTAGCCAGAATTGAGGAGGCATTCCTGCTTGATCAAGTAAGGTGAGAGTTGTGTCCATTAAATGTCTATGTTTTCTTTCCACAACACCATTTTGCTCAGGAGTGTGTGGACAAGATGTCTGATGTAGAATACCACTAATGAGAAACAAATTAGTCAGATACTTGTTCACAAACTCTTTTCCATTATCAGACCTCACTGTTTTGACAGAAACTTGAAAATGTGTGTGAACATAAGCCTTGAAATGATCAAGAGTGGTCTTAACATCAGACTTATAGAATAAAGGAAATAACTAGCAATATCTGGTACAATCATCTATGATTAAAAGATAGTACCTAAACCCTTTTACAGAAGGAATAGGCGCAGGACCCCACACATCCATATGCAACAAATCAAAAGGCTTAGCAGACTTAGAAGCAGATAAAGGAAAAGGCAACTTGTGACTTTTGACTTTATTACAACTATAACAGTGAACATCAAATGGCTTAGACACAGGCAAAGCAAATTGCTTTATTAGAGACTGAAAAAGAGGTAAACTTGGATGACCAAGCTTTTGATGCCACAAAGTGGCAGAAGAAACAGACACAGGAGTAGACACAGTTTTATTGGTATGAAAAACAAGTGGAACCTGAGTAGAGTCAGACTTAGAGCAGCTCTGGATAGGATAGAGGCCCTGCTGACATGGCCCCTGGAATAGAACTTGGTGTGTTTGGTTGTCCTGAATGACATAACCAGAAGAATTGAAGGTTAGAGAACAATTATTGTCTTTAGCAAATTGAAAAACAGAGAGAAGATTATGTGTAATGGCAGGAGTAAGAAGAACATTTGTAAGGTTAAACTTGGCCTTAGGTGTTGGTAGAATACCATTGCCAGAACACGAAACAGATAGAGACTTACCATTGCCAACCATGACTCCTCCCCCTGCTGTGTAAGGCTGAGGATGAGTTATATTACCCAAATCAGAAGTAACATGATTTGTTGCTCCACTGTCCAGATACCAATTTGGTGAAGTAGATGTACTGTGGTCATGTGCTACATTCCCTGTTCCTGGAGTATAAGCTGTGAATGCAGATACAGAAGGTCTTCCACTGCTAGGAACAAACTGAGACTGTCCAGAATTAGGACCCACAGAAGGAGAAAATTGCCCATGATAGCCACCACCATAACCAGCTGTGTTCCCATGGCCAAATTGCACCAACGGAGACTGTGTGGGCCTTTGATACAAAGGAACTGGTACTGAAATTGGAAAAGAACCATCAGATCTCCACACATTAGGAGATTGCAAACCTGCTACAGAAGATACCTCAGGTCTCCACATGTTTGAAGACTGAAAATCAGCAGGAGAATAGCATTCTGAGGGTGAAAACATCATGCCTGGTGCTGTAAAACCAGAGACTTGTGTTGTAAGTGTGTTTCTATAATGACAAGTACGAGCTGAATGATTATCCTTGCCACAAATTTGACAAGCTGTCCTTTGAAATGAAACAAATCCTTGTCCCCTTGATCTATTTCGATTACTATTATTGAACCTGTTACTAGGTTGTGGAAAGAATGGTGCCTGAGGAAACATTGGTTGAAACATTTGAGCTTGTGATGACTGAAAGTTTTGTAATGGAGAAAATGGAGCTTGGTTGTAAAAAGGCTGAAAATTCTCTCTCCAACTCCCCCTACTAAGTTTGCAGCCACGGTTAAAAGTGCATGATGGTTCAAAATTAAATCTTCAAGTACCACAAAATAGGACATTAAACGCATTATTTTTATAAGCAATGGAATTTATTGCATTTTCTTTTCCTTGAGTGCCAATTCTGGAGGAAGTGAAAAAAGTTTAAAAGCATAACAACCTTCAAATTTTGAACGGTTGTGGGAAGTCGTATGGATAAGACAGCAGGATGTTCCTTCTTGTCTGACCATGATTTTCCCTTTGGTAGGATTTGGCTGGGCGCCACAAGGGAAACATTAGTCATTTTTTTTCGTTTAGTGCTGCCGGGTTATTATCTTCTTGAGGTCTTTCTCTAACATCAAATCTTCCTTCAATTCATATCTTCATTCTGCAGAAACTACCCATCACTTACGTTGCCTTTCTTCTGATGGTTTTGTAACTTTTCAACCTTTTTGCAGGGTGAAAGTAATTGCATATTGTGACACTTTCTGAGGTTTATCAACAGTATGCATCCTACCATCGTTGTGGCAATCATCACCGGCATTGCCTCCGTCACTGTAGCTTTTCTGCACCTTCTAACAGGTCCTTCTGAAGACATACTTGATATTTGCCTTCCGTTACTTATAATTGGGTCCGTGCATGTTGTACATCTCACTATAAGTTCAAAAAATCTAGGGTTTATCTTGCTTAAGCCATAAGCACCTGATAATAATAACCATGACAAGCAACTTCACATAATTAAGCTAGTCTTAAGGTTTCAAACAAGTAACTTGTAATCACTTCTGTGCTTAGTGAGCTCCTCTCTCGATGTATCCTTTTCGAGTCAATAAAATCTTCGTTTTGCCAAAAAAAACTTGTAATCACTTCCTTGTTCATCGCACAGGAGGAATGGTCGTATTATTTATGCAATCAAGTTTTGGTAGAACCAACCATGAAGGACTACTAAGTACTAACAATGTATCGAACAAGACAATATTTCCTTAAATAAACCTTGCACTATTTAGTATTGCAAAGGTAGACTCAGCTCAGTATGTCCCAAACCAATAACTTGAGCCTCTGGATTTAGCCAAAGTTTTACAAGCCAAAGTCATACAATTAAAGAACAAAATTTCAAGTGGTCTCCATAGAAGAGGCCATAGTGTTTATGGTTCAAAAAATCAAAATATAACTTCAGTGAAATACCCCACTTTTTACGTTTTGTACAAAACATTCATAATTGCACTAAAAGAGTAAACCATACCAAAATAGGACGTAGCCTTTAATCTTTCTTTTTATAAGTTCCTGATATGAATGGAACTCAACTTGTTCAAGTACTTAGTTATTAAAATGCAGTAACACTTTTATGGGCGTTATTTTTTGTTTCCCAATATTGTCGAACTTTTCCAAATTCTTTTGTCGTTTCCCTTACATGTCTAAAATGTTTCCATTTCCAAGCTAACCAAGACAACATACCAAAATTTTAAAAAAAATTATCATTGCGCACGGTCTCATTATCACTTTCAGCTTTTTTGCAGCTGACACATCACATCTATCTTTACAAATTTTTGGGTTCTAAATTTAAAAAGATGTGCTAGTGATAGATTCTTGGAATAAGAGGCAGGAAAATTCCTCATGTCAACTCTTGGATTTTTCAATAGTCAACTTGTTTTATATCACTTCGAATCTCAAATTTTTTTCATAAAAGTGACCCGAATCTCAGATTGTAGGCTGAAAAAATCATAACCAACCTCAACTAATTTTATATGAAGTTGCAAAAACAACTTGATGGACATTAACACGGTTACTTAGTCTCATTCTGGTGGAGAAATCATATGCCGTTGTATACTCCTACTTCAAGAATGATGTGCTGCTAGTTTACAAGACTCTTTGATAAACGAGTAAGGAAATGACTATTCATTTTGGTCCATTTTGCAGCATTAAAGGAAAATGGTGACAAGAAGAAGAATGATTCTAGTCCAACGACACATCGGGGTAATGCCCTTTTTTTTTTTGTATGTGTGTGTAAATTTGTGTTTAATTCAAAGTAGTTAACCTTCTGTGACATGAGTGGACTACATTTTAGCTTCGGTCTTCCATGTTACAAATGATAAGCTACTAATCAAAAATCACAAAAAAATAAAAACAAAAGTACACGATTCATTTTCGATCCTTGATTCCAAACGATTAGCTGAAATAATGGAGTGTCGGCTTTGATATTACATTCATAGACCGCTACAGTCTTTATTGTTCACATACATATTGTGGATATCTCCACACGCCCATATTATGGCTTGACTCCCTAGAAATAATAGGCTGTGCTATCTAATTCCTTCTTTCCATGAAGTTCTCTTTGAGCTTCAGAGACCCCAAAGCCTCTCTCTTGCTGCTAAACTGCTTCCCTTTTTTCCTCATTGTACTTTGGATCCTTCGTAACTGATGGGTCGACCACTCTGATGAACCCGCATCGACTCTATTAATACTTTCTACAAGAAAACTCAACGACTGTATGGTACTTCAATAGTTTGACTGATTGAAGAACATATATCTAATGCATGATACAACCTATTTCTTTTCTTTTTGCGGGTTTAGCCTGCCAGGAGTGAGAATGCAGGTGAGTGACGATGAGGGCCTGTTTTATTTTCTTTTGTTACTTTGTCTTGTGGCTGCTATTTTTCATCGTAGTAGCAGTTCCTAACAAGAGGGAGAAATTAGATATGAGCCAAGTCCTATGAAATTTCAGAAAGGCTATGTGCTCAGAATTTTCCACAACTTGCTCAAAAAGTTAGCTGTACGATGCATATATATTCAAAGTTGGCTGCTTTCTTTACTTGCTTTCTTTTTTTTCCATCTTTTTCCGTGTATGTGTCCGCTATCCTCGTATGGACTTCAATAGGAAAATCACATGATTCCCTACTTTGGTTTCCAAGAAGGAAATATTTACGAGTATTTGATCCAATGAACTTAGACCAGAAAGGCCAAGATACTTCAGAATGATAGTGACAAATAAGTATGGAAAAATGTACCCTAACGGCTGAACTTCGAAGAATGAGTTATTATGGCGTCTTTTAGCCCTGATCTATTGGGTAATCTTCCTTAAACTTTGTTTTTTTTCTTTTTTCCTGTTTTGGTCTCGTCTTGAAGATGGACCAGAAGTAATCGCGCAACTTCACTCACTTGAGAGAAGGATGGACAGAGTGGAGAGAAAGGTTGGTAGACTCGAAACGGAACACGTACTTCAGGGATGGAATGGATATGAGGAGGTAAATCAAAAGATGTTGAAGTAGAGGTTTCTTGCATTTATACTTGAGCCATGGGCTCAATTTTCTCCATGTGTTTATATATAGAGATACAAATCAGATTGTGAGCAGTAACAATTATCACTGTCATGCTTTGAATCTTGCGATCCTATTTTGCACTTTGTTTGCTGTTAAATCTAGTATTCATGTATACTTTAGGTGCTGCTGGAATTCTGAGACTATTTAACAGAATTGAACTCCTTATTTCGTGATAATGAAATGGTAACACAAACAAAGCAGTACCAGACTTCTGGAAAAACAGAAACTGGAATGAAACATACAAATGCCGATTGTTGATTGAGGCTAGGGTTTTGACAATATCTTTAAGCCAAGATTCTTCTTTCATCCTATGTGCTTACTATTAGAGCTTGTCCCGCATTGGGTAATTATAACCTCCAAAACTCATAAATGAGCCTAGGCGAACTCTCCCCTCATAACCAATTGGTTTTGAGTTGGATGCTTTAACACTTGCAAAGTTTTGGACGTGTGTCCCTTGGTATACAATGATCTCTTACTCATAGAAGCAACACTGGATTTGGTGTGCTCCAAAACCAAGAACAGTGTATGTACTCTCTCTGATGAATGACTAAGAAATGTAGTATTCCAGAGACTTCAGTAAAGTGCAAATACTGTAAAATTAAGCCGGGGAAACGAATTATAGAAGAGAGCAGACATCTCTCCTCATCAAAATGAAGAATGTCTTGTTACCTTCTTGTTTATTCGACGTGATAGGCCGGGTCAATAAGTGCGCGTTTGTGGTTGGAGTCTTAAGTACTACTTTGCATGCATGAACATAAGCAGAGGCGGAAAGGCGCCTTTCAAAAAATGTTCTAAATTACTAGTAAAACATATGAGAGGACAGCGTCTTGCCAAAAGAATACGTGACATGGGAGGGACCAAACACAGACTATGGAATCAATTCTCCTAAAGCAAAAAAATTTCAGGTAAAATTCACAAATTGAATGAAAACACAACGTGCAAATTTATTCCAATTACATGTAATCATGGTTCTTACTGGCAACAATTTCACATAGAAGCAAGATAAAATAGAGGAGCAACTCTGTAGTCAGTGCCGAAAATTGGCAAGTTTCAGCTTTTTGAGCCTTCATCTGAAAGGCACTTAATTTTTCAATAGGTCTTTTTCTTAGCTTCCATTTCATCCATCCAGAGCTGAAGTCGATCCTCCATTCTTGCAACTGTTTTGGCCATATATTTAGCTGCACAAATTAGACACACACATTCAATCGTTTATCTAAACTTGCTTTTTAGTCAATGAAATGTTCTATTCAGCTGAAATCACAAGAAAAAGCAACAAGTATTTGGTTAAGAATTTGTAGATTAGGCTAATTCTTTGGATGGTGCATTTTGTTCTTTGGAATGGAACAGACACAAGAATAATGTACAGGTTGCAATAGATTGTTTCCCATTTCCATGTTTAGTTGGGCTTAGTTAGGGATTACCATTCACATTCCTCTTCCAGTCTCAATATCCTACTTGTTTTTATACACTACATTTTGGTATGGCATAGTGAATTTTAGTGTGACATTATACGTATTCTCTCCACCCCCAAATAATTGTTAAGAAATTTTAGGGTCATATCTTGGATGATAAATTTTTTGAATTGTTTCACACCATTTAAATAACTCATTGAATTAGTATGGAAAATTTTGAAAAATTATCCACGAAATCGCTATAATACTGAAAAATAAGATGTTTTTCCGTGATTGAATAATTGGCTAAAAATAAAATAAAACCTAGAGTAATTGAAATATATAATGGACCTGTCACAATGGCTGCAACAATTGTTGCAACTCCAGTAATGATTGCCGCGGTCACAGCGGGTTCCATCCTCTAGTGTTGATAGACTTGAGAAAGTCGTTCTTGTCAAGTTTTTGAGTGTTTCCTCAGAAAATGCAAATCCTTTCACCCTGTAGGAAATTTGACAAGGGACAAGAATATTAGTATTGTTCTTATACAAGGTCTATAGCATTGTAACGGGAAATCGATTTTTTTCCCCTCAAGCTAAAGTCAGTAGAGGTTAGCTGTAATTATTGAGGTTTGAACCCCGATCAAATACTCCCCCCGTCCCACTTTGTTCCGCCTGTTTCCTTTTTGGAACATCTCAAAAAATTATCTATATCTCACAATTTATAATATTTTTTTTGATTTCGAAAACTTTGTTTAATAAAATAAATTGAGATCTATCAAATAAGATCCATATTGAATATATAAAATATTATAGATTGTGAGCTATAGACAATTTTTTACGACGTCCAAAAAAGGAAACAGACGGAACAAAATGGGACGGAGGGAGTACATGATATTACAAAATCCCTGATATTGGGCTACCACTACGGGCAACTTGCATCGTTTGCCCATTCATGAAGGATGGATATATGTTTTAAAAGAATGGGCAAAGTCCACTTTGACCCCTTGTGGTTATCGCTATGTGCGGATACCCCCTTCATGGTTCAAAACTAACTACATAATCTACCTGTGGTTTTGAAAATGTGCAGATAGACCCCATGCGTCATTTTTTCCATCCATATTCACGGACACATTATTAAAAGACCGATATATCCTCATCATGTCCATTGATTCTTTTCTTCTTTTTAAAATCTAATCACACCATCCCATATACAAAAAATTGAATCCAAACCGTTGATATTATAAATTTTGATGAGTACTACATTTATTCCAAAATTCAAGTCAATCAAAAAATGAAAAGCTCATAGCCGAATCGATTTTGTTATGAAATTAAAATTTCAAATTTGAATTTACTAAAAATTATAGCACTAGGTTATTGATGCCTGATCGAGATGATTTTTTTCAGAGATACTCCATTCTTTATTTAATACATTATGAATGACTTAGATTACATTTTAGAGACTTGTGAGATACACCTCCGTTAATATAGATGGAAAACATAATGGCAGGGGGTCTATCCGCACATTTTTAAAATCACAGGTAGGTTATGTGGTCAGTTTTGAACTATGATGGGGATATCCGCATATGACAATAACCACGGGTGAAAGTGGACTTTGCCCTAAAAGAATTTCACAAAGATTCACAAATTATTAGTGTAATAAAGGGGTTTCCGACCATGAATTCTTAGTGAACACTTAACCAACCTCACCCCCTCTATTTGATCAGTACATTGTAAAGTGCGAATCCCAAATTGGATTGAGGAATTCAGAAACGTTCAGTATTTTGACACTATAATTTCGATATTAACAAATGCTTGGTGAAAAATGTAGAGACCCGTAAATTTTCTATTTAATTTTAATATTTGTAGTAAAAGAAAATAAAAGAAAAGAAAAGGACGAAAATGGTTTAATTATGAATGTGAGGGTTAATTGTGCAAATGATTGGAAAGCTTGGGGTGTTATTGCAATTAGTGCATGTGTGCATATGTGTGGCGTGTATTTCACCTGGGAAATGTTTTCTTTTTTTTATTTTCATTCTCCTCTCATCTCTCGATCTCTCTCGGTCTCTCTCTCTCTCACTCTCTCACCCAACCACTCAAAAACCCATACCAATCAACTCCCAAACCATCTTTAATTTGCATATTCGGGTTCGTATCCCGTTGGACAAAGCTTGGTTCGGTGTATTTTGTTCGATTTGGACTCTGGAAGCTAGGGTTCGCACAATCTCTTTGATTTCGGTTTGGATACTTGAGGTAGGAAATTATACCTCTCTTTATATGTTATTTGGGTTCTCTTATGTCTTATTTGAGTATTTCCATGCTTCGTTTGAGCTGGTATTGATTGTAGTTTGATCTGGATCAAAATCTGTTATCTGATGAAAAATCGCCAAATTCTGGATTCCTACCGGTAGGCTCGTTCTTTCTACCAGTAGAACGTTGTTGTGTTGCCAAAAAAAATTAGCTTCCTACCGGTAGAACTTTTCTCCTACCGGTAGCCTGTCTCAGATTTTTCCTCGTGCAAAAATGGTGGTCTTTCTGTTTTGCATTTGTACCGGTAGGACTTATTCCCTACCGGTAGGATTGTTAATTTTTTTTTCCCACCTACCGGTAGTATTTTTATTTCTACCGGTAGAACTCTTACTAGCTGAAACTTGCACCCACTGTTTACAATTCCTACCGGTAGCTCCATGTTTCATACCGGTAGACCACCAGTGAAAAGCAAAAATTTTCCTGTACCGTTCCACTTTTCTTTTCCAAGCCTAAATGCCTTTCCAGGGGATTCAATGATTTGTTTATTATATATGATGATGGCATGAGCAATCATGCATGGTACCATGATCATTGAAGCATCCAACTTGGACTTGTCCGAAATGTAAATTCTTTTTTTTAAATGTTAAGGCTGAGCTTCGAATTTCACAATGTTTTATGAACGATACCCTTGAACTTGCAAATGACGCGCGAACATTCAGGGCCCATCGACGGGTGGGTGCCTGGCAGGGGATATCAGGGTCCCATAATTAGCCTGGCAGGAGCTAATGCTCAAAATAATTTTTCAAGGCCTAACCTTCGAGGTGGGTGCTTGGCAGGGGATATCGGGGTCCCAAAATTAGCCCGGCAGGAGCTTTGGCTCAGACACATAAACGACACGACATGTTGAGACACGAATTGAACGGATGTGATTCACGGGTTGAATAAAAGAAAATTTGGAGATTTTGGGACACTTGTTCATGAAAATCTTGCTTCCTCCGTTGTCTTGTGATCTCTTATCATTCGTTCATTCGTCTCGCTCATTTGCATATAGAGTTTGCGTAGACTTTTCTACTGGGCTAGTGTAGCTCAAGCCTTATATCATTTTCAGGTGCTAACCCGGGACCTTAGCTTGCATTGCTTGGCGTGCTTGGAGTGTGGTCATTATTTTTGAAAGCTAACTAAAGGAGTTACTTATTCATCTTTGTAAATTTATTTTGAAAGATGTATTTGTAACTTAAATTGTAATTCTTTTGATTTGGAATATTGTAACCCGTAATCCTCTTTCGACATTTGATACTTATGTTGATTTGGGGCCGTTGAGCCTATATTGTAATATTTTGGAAACTTTGTGAACTTGGAAGCTTAACTAAGGAAATGAGAACTCAGCGATCTTTTGGGTACCGTACGGATATTTGTGAGTATTTTATTATGTAAATCATTTATAATTATGTTTAAAATCGAGGACGTGACAACTTGGTATCAGAGCTTAAGTTTAGAACACCTAGAGACCGTGGGGAGACGTTTTGTCTCATGGGTTCAAAATGTCGCGCCTTCTAACATAACTTGTGCATGCTTGTGTGACTAACATTTATGTGATTACTTGACATTGCATTTTTCGATATTGTAGAGTGTCGTAGAGTTATTAACCCGTGTTAGGAAGTTGAGGGCTTCGACCTCATAGTAATAATGTTATGGTTAATGGTTTCTTTTCTTATATCGTGTAGTAAGATGCCTCCGAAGACGCGTGTCAGACGAGTTGGGGCTGGAACCCGGGGTGGTCGAGGCCGTGGTCGTGGACGTGGGGTACCTCTTGAGGACGAGGTTAGTCAGCATGGGGAGAACCCAGGTGGGAACCCGGGGGCTGGGATCGGTCGAGGTGCAGGTGTACCACTTGCTCAGAACCAATTCGCTAGGGATCTCGTCGCAGCACTTACAGCTGCAAACCTTTTAAACCAAGCACCTAGAGAAAATGTCGAGGATCGAGCTATGGTGGCGATGCGGGAGTTTAGCCGTAGAAACCCACCGGTGTTTGATGGAACCAGTAGCGACCCATTGGTAGCTGACCATTGGCTAGCTCAAATCCGTAAACTTTTTAGAGCTCTCAATATCATCGAAGACACCATCAGGGTAGGTATCGTGGCGGTGCAACTAGTTGGGGAGGCCGGTGAATGGTGGGAATCCGTTCTTGAAAGCAGGAAAGACGCAAGGAGAGCTGCAAGAACCGCGGCTCAAGTAGATGAGCCAGACGTTGAGAATTTAACATGGGCTGAATTTGAGGCGTTATTTGAGGAGCAGTATTTTCCAGAAACTAGTCGTGAGCAATTGAGGGACCAATTCGAAAAGTTAGAGCAAGGAAGCATGACCGTGTCAGAGTACGCACAGAAATTTCAATCCTTATCACGTTTTGCGCCAGAGTTGGTGGCGACGGAAGAGAGGAAATGTAGACGCTTTGAGAAAGGACTGCATAATACCGTGAGGAGAATGGTAATGGTGCAACGCAAGACAAAATACGCGGAGGTAGTTGAGTGTGCGAGAAGTATTGAGATACCGAAAGAGGCACAAAGGAATAGGGGAGTTTGGGAACCACGACAACCAACCGTGAATACGAGTTCTTCATCGGGGAGCTTTGGAAGCCAAGGGAGAAAAAGGGCAAGAGAACCATCTCAGACACCGCAGGGTAGTTCGTCGAACTTTAGGCCGCCTTCTTCTTCTTTGGGGGCTCGGGGTGCTTTGTCTAAACCTTCGACCGTGTGCTATAAGTGTAATCAACCTGGACACGTTCGTGCTCAGTGTCCACGCCTCGGGGAAACTTGTTATATTTGTGGTAAAACGGATCATTTTGCAAGGAGCTGTCCTCAGGGGTCGGGAACGCGCAGTGAGTCAGGTTCTGTGGAGCAGTCGAGAACGGGGCGTAATGTGAGCCAGTCGTTTAGGGGTACTCAGAGGCAGCAGCAGCCTTACTTTCGGCAGACAACATCGGTTCAGAGTTCCGGGATTGATAAGGGAGCGAGTTCTTCCGCGCCTGCTCAGGGTTCCGGTCAGAGGGGAGGTTTTATGCAGGGTCAAGGTACCCAGGGACGAGTTTTCAACATCTCTTCTGCTATTCCATCTACCACTTCTCAGGCTCCAGAGACTTCTGTTGTGAGGGGTACTTTTCTTTTGTTCAACTCATTTGCTAAAGTACTCTTTGATTCTGGAGCATCGCATTCTTTCATTGCTGCAACATTTGTGTATACTTTGGAATTGGAATCGGAAACTATTAGCCCTCCCTTGTTTGTCGAAACACCTCTAGGGGGTAGAACGTCTCTTGATCATATTTGTCGAGATTGTGAGTTGAATATTCGTGATCATCGCTTCGTGTTCGACTTCATTGTTTTGGAAATGTCGGGGTTTGATCTTATTTTGGGGATGGATTGGCTATCCACGTTTCATGCTACTATTGATTGTTTCAAGCGTCGAGTTCGTATTTGTCCTCCCGAAGGTCCTTGTTTTGAATTCTTTGGGGAGCGTCGAGAACCATTGGAACCTTATTTATGCGAGCCTCGTGAGCTAGAATCGGTTTATTCATTGTTGGCGAGCTTGACGTTAGATGAGGATGCCTTCATGCGTGGGGAGTTACCCTTAGTGGTTTGCGACTTCCCGGATGTATTCCCGGAAGAGTTACCTAGTTTACCTCCCGAGCGAGAGATTGAGTTCACCATTGATCTACTTCCCGGTACCGCTCCTATTTCGATTCCTCCGTATCGTTTCGCACCTGCCGAATTGAGAGAGCTAAAAACTCAATTGCAGGAATTGGAGAACATAGGATTCATTCGTCCAAGTACGTCTCCGTGGGGAGCACCAGCTCTTTTCGCGAAAAAGAAGGATGGTTCACTCTGTTTATGCATTGATTATCGCAAGCTCAATCGCGTAACCGTTAAGAACAAGTATCCTATGCCTAGAATCGATGATTTGTTTGACCAACTTCGAGGTGCCACTTGTTTTTCCAAAATCGATTTGAGATCCGGTTACCACCAATTAAGGGTTCGTAGAGAGGACATCCCTAAAACCGCTTTCCGCACTCGTTATGGCCATTATGAGTTTATTGTTATGCCTTTCGGACTGACGAACGCTCCAGCTACATTCATGGACTTGATGAATCGTATTTTCCGTGCTTATCTTGATCGCTTCGTCGTAGTCTTTGTGGATGATATTTTGATCTATTCGCCTACTGAGGAGGAACACCAAGCCCATCTCACCATCGTTCTTGAACTCTTGAGAGAGCACCAGCTATACGCTAAACTTAGTAAGTGTGAGTTTTGGTTATCCGAAGTCAAATTCTTAGGCCACGTGGTTTCGAAAGGTGGAGTGTCTGTTGATCCAGGAAAGATAGAGTCGATTATGAATTGACAGCGACCAAAGAACGTATTCGAGATTCGAAGCTTCTTGGGTTTGGCTGGGTACTACCGCCGTATCGTTTTAGACTTCTCTCGTTTAGCGGCACCAATGACTAGATTGACGCGTAAGGGGACTCGATTCGTTTGGAGTGACTCGTGTGAGACAGCCTTTGAGGAATTAAAGAAGCGATTGACTACCGCACCTGTTTTGATTGTGCCCGAACGTGGAGTTGGCTACTCCGTTTATTGTGATGCATCTAAAGAAGGGTTGGGATGCGTGTTGATGCAGGCGGGGCGAGTGGTAGCGTATGGGTCACGACAGTTGAAAACACATGAGCGGAATTACCCGACACACGATCTAGAACTTGCAGCCGTCGTATTTGCTTTGAAAAGTTGGCGCCATTACTTGTACGGTGAGAGATTTGAAGTCTTTTCCGATCATAAGAGCTTGAAATACTTGTTTTCTCAAAAAGAGCATAACCTTCGTCAACGCCGTTGGATGGAGCACTTGGAGGATTATGATTTCGAATTGCAATACCACCCGGGGAAAGCGAACGTTATGGCTGACGCATTGAGTAGAAAATCGACACATCTAGCGAGCCTAGCGATTCATGAGTGGAAAGCAATGAACGATTTGGGCTCCTATGCCATGCACTTTGAGGAAGTTCAGGAAGGGGTCACGTTATGCAACTTGACGGTGCAATCGACTTTATCGACGAGAGTGATTGAGGCTCAACAACACGATGAGGAAGCAGAGGAACTCCGTACTAGATTCCTTAGTGGAAATGCTCAAGAAGGGTGGATGATTCACGCCAATCAAGGCTTACGCTATCAAGGAAAGTTGTTCGTACCCGTTTCATGTCGGGAGAAAATTTTGCGAGAATTCCATCATTCTCCGTTAGCCGTTCACCCGGGAGGAACGAAAATGTATCATGACTTGCGTAGACAATTTTGGTGGTCTGGAATGAAGAAGGACGTTGTGAGTTTCGTGTCCAAGTGTCTTACATGCCAACAAGTGAAAGCCGAACATCAACGACCCGCGGGGGAGTTGCAACCATTGCCAGTAGCCGAATGGAAGTGGGAGAATGTGACCATGGATTTTGTTACGGGTTTACCGAGATCGCCGAGGGGGCATGATGCTATTTGGGTAGTTGTGGACCGTTTGACTAAAACCACTCATTTCTTACCCATTCAGGTCGCCGATTCTGTGGATGCGCTTAGCCGTTTGTATATTCGAGAGATCATTCGACTTCATGGGATTCCCGTGTCCATCGTGTCCGATCGAGATCCAAGGTTTACCGCGCGTTTTTGGCAGAGTTTACAAGCTGCTTTGGGCACTAATCTTCTATTTAGTACCGCGTATCATCCTCAAACCGATGGGTAATCCGAGAGAACGATTCAGATTCTGGAAGACATGCTTCGTGCTTGTGTGATGGATTTTCGGGGTAGTTGGGAGGACCACTTGCCGTTAGTTGAGTTCGCGTACAACAATAGCTATCAATCTAGTATCGAAATGGCACCGTATGAGGCTTTGTATGGAAGACCGTGTCGATCGCCTGTGTGCTGGACCGAATTGGGAGAAGCTACGCTTGTAGGACCGGATATGGTTAAGGAGACCTCCGAGAGCTTGAAAGTAATTCGTCAACGCCTTAAAGAAGCTCAAGAGAGAACGACCGAACAAGTGAAGGTGATTCGCCAAAAATTGTTAACCGCGCAAAGCCGACAAAAGAATTATGCCGATCGTCGTCGTCGCCCGTTATCATTTGAAGAGGGGGATCATGTATTCCTCAAAATATCGTCGCGTAGAGGTTTATCTCGTTTTGGGAAAAAGGGAAAGTTATCGCCGCGTTATATCGGGCCGTTCGACATTATTGAGAAGATTGGGGAGGTTGCGTATCGTTTGGCTTTGCCACCGAGGCTATCGGGTGTTCATGACGTGTTTCACGTGTCTATGTTGAGGAAGTACGAACCGGATCCGTCGCATGTGTTAGAATGGTCCGAACTCGAGTTAGAGGCCGATGCGTCTTATGGGGAAGAACCGATCCGTATCCTAGATTCACGCGATCAAGTGTTGAGGGGTAAGACGATACCGTTGGTACGAGTCTTATGGAGAAGTCAGGGTAGCGAGGATCAAACTTGGGAACGAGAAGATGAGGTTAGAGAGAAGTATCCACATTTATTCCCGGAGTAACCCAAAGTGAGTACTTAAGATTGAAGTTTTTTTTTTAATGTTTAACGAGTTGCATAATATTGGTGATTGAGGTTTTGCATGCATATGTGATATGTGTGTTAGCTAGTTTTAGCATGGAAAATTTCGAGGACGAAATTCCTTTAAGGAGGGTAGGATGTAGAGACCCGTAAATTTCCTATTTAATTTTAATATTTGTAGTAAAAGAAAATAAAAGAAAAGAAAAGGACGAAAATGGTTTAATTATGAATGTAAGGGTTAATTGTGCAAATGATTGGAAAGCTTGGGGTGTTATTGCAATTAGTGCATGTGTGCATATGTGTGGCGTGTATTTCACCTGGGAAATGTTTTCTTTTTTTTATTTTCATTCTCCTCTCATCTCTCGATCTCTCTCGGTCTCTCTCTCTCACTCTCTCACCCAACCACTCAAAAACCCATACCAATCAACTCCCAAACCATCTTTAATTTGCATATTCGGGTTCATATCCCGTTGGACAAAGCTTGATTCGGTGTATTTTGTTCGATTTGGACTCTGGAAGCTAGGGTTCGCACAATCTCTTTGATTTCGGTTTGGATACTTGAGGTAGGAAATTCTACCTCTCTTTATATGTTATTTGGGTTCTCTTATGTCTTATTTGAGTATTTCCATGCTTCGTTTGAGCTGATATTGATTGTAGTTTGGTCTGGATCAAAATCTGTTATCTGATGAAAAATCGCCAAATTCTGGATTCCTACCGGTAGGCTCGTTCTTTCTCCCAGTAGAACGTTGTTGTGTTGCCAAAAAAAATTAACTTCCTACCGGTAGAACTTTTCTCCTATCGGTAGCCTGTCTCAGATTTTTCCTCGTGCAAAAATGGTGGTCTTTCTGTTTTGCATTTGTACCGGTAGGACTTATTCCCTACCGGTAGGATTGTTAATTTTTTTTTCCCACCTACCGGTAGTATTTTTATTTCTACCGGTAGAACTCTTACTAGCTGAAACTTGCACCCACTGTTTACAATTCCTACCGGTAGCTCCATGTTTCATACCGGTAGACCACCAGTGAAAAGCAAAAATTTTCCTGTACCGTTCCACTTTTCTTTTCCAAGCCTAAATGCCTTTCCAGGGGATTCAATGATTTGTTTATTATATATGATGATGGCATGAGCAATCATGCATGGTACCATGATCATTGAAGCATCCAACTTGGACTTGTCCGAAATGTAAATTCTTTTTTTTAAATGTTAAGGCTGAGCTTCGAATTTCACAATGTTTTATGAACGATACCCTTGAACTTGCAAATGACGCGCGAACATTCAGGGCCCATCGACGGGTGGGTGCCTGGCAGGGGATATCAGGGTCCCATAATTAGCCTGGCAGGAGCTAATGCTCAAAATAATTTTTCAAGGCCTAACCTTCGAGGTGGGTGCTTGGCAGGGGATATCGGGGTCCCAAAATTAGCCCGGCAGGAGCTTTGGCTCAGACACATAAACGACACGACATGTTGAGACACGAATTGAACGGATGTGATTCACGGGTTGAATAAAAGAAAATTTGGAGATTTTGGGACACTTGTTCATGAAAATCTTGCTTCCTCCGTTGTCTTGTGATCTCTTATCATTCGTTCATTCGTCTCGCTCATTTGCATATAGAGTTTGCGTAGACTTTTCTACTGGGCTAGTGTAGCTCAAGCCTTATATCATTTTCAGGTGTTAACCCGGGACCTTAGCTTGCATTGCTTGGTGTGCTTGGAGTGTGGTCATTATTTTTGAAAGCTAACCAAAGGAGTTACTTATTCATCTTTGTAAATTTATTTTGAAAGATGTATTTGTAACTTAAATTGTAATTCTTTTAATTTGGAATATTGTAACCCGTAATCCTCTTTCGACATTTGATACTTATGTTGATTTGGGGCCGTTGAGCCTATATTGTAATATTTTGGAAACTTTGTGAACTTGGAAGCTTAACTAAGGAAATGAGAACTCAGCGATCTTTTGGGTACCGTACGGATATTTGTGAGTATTTTATTATGTAAATCATTTATAATTATGTTTAAAATCGAGGACGTGACAAAAAATGTTTTGAAAAAAAAAAAAAAGCTCTAATTTTGGAATCTTGAAAAGCTTAGGCAAAGATCGAGTTTAAGAGAAAAAAAGCTCCAAGTTTGCTTTTTGTTTTTTCTCTTAGCGGAGGAACTGCCCTGCAGCCAAGATATGGATCCGACTGCACAACTCAAACCTCCAAGAGAGTTAGCGTGGTCACACCAGTAACGTCCCCCATTCACTGTAGAGTACTCACCCAGTGGAGAAATGAACCCTGAATCTTGGGAAATACTCCCAAAACCTGGGCATCCGCCAAAACCACTAAGGCAATCTTACATATCTACATGTATATGTATTACAATAAGAATTGTGATTTTGGCACTCGAAAAATTGATGGAGGGACTCCAAAACTGAACTATATTGATACACAAAACGTCGTCATTTTGGAACATCCCCATCAATTTTTAAAGTGCTAATTAAAATCAATTTCCTTACAATAAACGTGTAGCAATATTGGTTGCCTAAAGATTAATAATGGGTAAAAGGGTGATCTTTGTATCTTTCTCAAACAGACATTTGAGGATAGGAATATTTTATTACCAGTTGGAAGCCTATGTTAAATAAACAGAGCATACAGTATTTATATATGCAACCATGGTCAACCTTAGGCAATATTATTTCAATTATTCTAAACCACATCCAAACACACACCTAAATACATATCCACAAATACAAGTGTGTGGACTCCACACACACTAGAGTGTGCAATGTGTGTGGGTGTGTATTTGGATGTGTAAAGTGGATGTAGTTATAGAATTATTGATACAATTTAGTACTAGCACGGGCAGGGCACTAAAGGACAAGTGGGGTCTAGTGACTCCACTCACTTTGATTTTTCACCGGAATATTAGTTTTTTGCAACCAAAATTTTCTATTTTAACCTCACAAAAATCACTAAAATTGCCTCAAGTTATTTTAAATGCATAAAAATCTCAAGCATTCTTTTCTTTTTAAGAAATTGTAGTGTTAAAAACGAGACTATCATGCATTATTTTAAAAATATAACAAGTCTTTCAAGGCCAATTATATATAAGGCAACCAATATAACAAGTCTTTGATGGGGTCATTATACTTCATACTAATTTAATACTATTTGAAGTAATTATATACATAAAAATAAGGAATTAGAAATAATAATATTAGTAGTAAACTTCATACTAATTTAATACTATTCAAAGCATTATGACAATTTTATCAGTTCTAATAAATACGATTTATGATAATTGATTGAGCCGAAACATAATATTTAAAAGCTAAAGGGGTTAACTGAAATTTTAATAAAGGTACTGTTCCTGCCGAGAAAAACAGAGGAAACCCACTGGTTTCGGCCCTGCGACATTTGGTTCAATTTCTTCCCCTCCGGAATGTTAAAACTAATATGTAAGCAAATAATATACTTAGGACTTAGGAGAGAGTAAGGAAGCAATTAACCTACCTCGATTCTGGCCGAAAAGCTTAAAACACGATTTTTTGGATTTTCGGCTAATTGGAGAAGACGACGGCGATGATGGGGAACCTCGGGGCTGACTTCGGGTGGTCGGGGATTAGTTTGGAGGTGCTCGTGGTCATGCTAAAGCTGGTGTATCTCGAAATGGCGTTCGGGTGTGTGAAAAACCGAAATCCACCTAAGTTTCGCTCTCTAAACCACCATTGTGCTTTTGCTCTCCTCTCCCTCTTTCTCCACTGATTTGTGCGTGTGTTTTCGGATTTGGAGGAGGGTATTTATAGTTGAGAAAGAAGAGTGGGGAGCAAGAAAGGTCGTGAGAGAGAGTGTGAGAGAGAGGAACATGGTGGGTGGGTAGGAAAGTCGTAGGCGGGTAGCAAAGTCGAAGAAAGGTTGGTAAGCCAAAGTTAATATTTAAATTCTTCACTTGTTACCTCAATTTTTAATTATTATTTTTTTAAAATTTATCCAAACACAGTATAGACTTAAAGGGTATCATATGACCCTTTAGCAAATAACTAAATTTCACCAATTCTATAACCAAACTTAACAATTTTTACCAATAACCAAAACTCAATAACCAAACTCAAAACTCAATAACTCAAAAACACCCCAGATTAGAATTGTCTCATCGAGATGAATAATTTGATGTGGTCGGGTACGTGATTGAAACTCATTTGCGATTGAACATAGGTGCATTGTGTATTGTGGGGTTTTTTTTATTAAGAATGCAAAAATAACCAATGTGGAGATAGATGTTGTTAAATTTAATTATGAATTAAATGGATAATCAAATGCTGACGTGACACATTTTGGTTATTGATTTTAATTATTCCCATTACGGATGCTCTTGGGCTTGGGATCGCAAATTTTTAGATATTGACAGTACAAAAGATTCATTCTTCAACCTTTAAGATATTACTCCTATTCAGAAAATAATGCTCTCTCCGCTATTTTAGCATTTAATTTATACCAAACTAAGGAATTAGTTAAAAAACAAAATGCTTGGTCATATGTTTGATTACTACAGATCATCAGATCATGTAACAAACTCAGAACATAGCATATTTACCACATTCAGGTTAAATTCTCAAATTGAATGAAAACACAACGTGCAAATTTATTCCAATTACATGTAATTATGGTTCTTACTAGCAACACTTTCACATATATAGAAGCAGGATAAAATAGAGGAGCAATTCTATAGCCCAAATAATAGGTGCAGAAAACTGGTAAAAGTTTCAGCTCTTTTATTGAGCCATTCACATCTGAAAAGGTACTTAATTTTTCATTCAGCCCTGCTATCCGTAGAGACGATTTGCAGAGAACCACGCAGAGAAAAACGCTTTTGACCCCATTTCGGATCCTGAAAAAATCTAGTCCAAAAGTAATATTTACCGATATCCAGTTGAGCTGATTTTTTACAGGGCTCCATAAAATAATATTCAAAAATTTATTGATATTTTTCTAGATTTTTTCAGGACCCGAAAATGGGGCCAAACACATTTTTCTCTGCGTGGTTCTCTGCAAATCGTTTCTGCTATTAAAATTTTTGTTTTTCATTAGGTCTTTTTCTTAGCTTCCATTTCATCCATCCATCGCTGAAGTCGATCTTCCATTCTTTTAACTGTTTTGGCCATATATTTAGCTGCACAAATTAGACACACATACACAGGTGGCATTCCGCTAGGGATTTTTTGCCATTTGGAGCTTTTTTTGTTTTTGTCCTTATTCGATTTTTTTTCTCTTTTGTTTATTTACGACAAATTTTTGTGGATTATTGATTCGTCTCGACGAGAGAAATCGGATAAATAAAAAATTATACCCAAATATTTATGAAAATATACAAGATAAAGTCCAAATATCCCAAAAAACTCAAAAAGCCAATTTTATCTTGGATATTGCAAAAAATATTTGAATTAGTCTTCACACCCAGCATAGTTTCTGGGAAGCTCTGAGAGGATTTGAATGAATTAGGTGGTGTTCTAAATGAACAGTAAAAAGAACTTTTAGAAAAAGAAAATTTTTTAAGTTTAAAAAAGATGTATTTACGTAAATAATTTTTCTATCAATATGGATATTGTTTGATAGATCTCATTGAGATCTTTTAAACGGTGAAAAAAAAATTAAAAAATTATTTTTCATTTTCATTATATTTGAGCTTAAAAAACTTTATTTTTCTAAAATATCTTTTTACTGTTCATTTGGAACACCACCATATTCTTCTTCTTCAGCCCACACACGCTTCTTTGCATCAGTGTCTTTAGTTCAAATTTATTCGTGATTGTCTTTGTTACACGTTCCTCTATTTCGACAGGCCACTCTGCATTATTCATCCAAACACATTGAACCTGTCCAATCAACTTATTGACCCAGATTTTCTTGCGTCATTCTCCCATGTAATGCTGATGTGAGAAGAAAGAGATTTTCTTGCGTCATTCTCCATGTGATTGTACCAAGCTACAAGGAGAGAGTTGTGCAATTACGAATAGGGGTGTACGGTAAACCTCTAAATAATTTCAAATTACGAATATTTTTCTATATTAGGAGAGAGTTGTGCAATTACGAATAGGGGTGTACGGTAAATCTCTAAGGGGGTGTTTCAGGTAACATTCTTTTTCTAAAACTTTTTTTTCTTCAATTTTCAAACTCAAATATAATAAAAATAAAAAATAATTTTTTGATTTTTCTTGCACCGTATAAAAGATCTCAATGAAATCTATCAAACAAGATCTATATTGATAGAAAAATTATTTACATAAACATATGATTTTTGAACTTGAAATTACCTTCTTTTTTCCAAAACCTTCCTTTTAAATAGTTGGAACACCACCTAAATAATTTCAAATTACGTATATTTTTCTATATTAGTTATGTACGGTATCTCTTTTGGTGTTAGTTATGTAATTTTTTGATAACCAAAACTTTTTTCAACAATTTTTTTTTTCTTTGGGCATTTGCTCGATAGACTTCTCATAAAAAACAATTCCATTTTAACGATCCATGTTCTTAATTTTGGTCCCAAATTTTTGCAAGATCATATTTATCTACAGAGAAATGGGATTAAATTGAACTATCGGATTGTTTATTTATCTGAATTCGGATTGCAATTAAAATGACCTACTACAATCCGGATTGTCTATTTGTATGAATTCTGATATAAGATAAATATAATTTGGTAGACGAATTATCGATGTCCGATTAAATTAATTACGAGTGGATGCGAAAATTACCATTGGGCATCCTGTCAAGTTTTCCCAACCATTTTCGTTAAGTTTTTGAATCGGAGTGTATTATTTTAAACGGCATAGATTTGTTCGGGTAAATTTTTATTGTAATAAAATATCCCAAACACTCCAAACAAATCTGACCCGAATGATAAAAACTGAGGAAACTTGACTGGATCCAATCCCTCTCTAAAAAGGGGACCCATTCCTACACGCGTAGTACAATGCAAGACGCAGCCTCTTACCGAGAAATTCTGGAAGAAGACTTACAATTTCCACAGAAGACTTTACAATTTCTTCTTTCTTTCTGGTCGATCAAGGACGAATTCTAACCTGTCGTCTCCCATCATGCATGGTTGCAGAAGTTTCCTACCTTCCATATCCCATCCCATGCATCATAGATTCATACAACTTATCTAAGTCATACAATTCGTGTACGCGTACGGGAAAGAAGACGTGAAAGCGTATTTAAAACACAACATAAACCATTACAAATCTGTGAGAGCGAGCATTAAGCCCAAGCGCAATGCAAACACGGCACATTATGTGACTTTAGGTACTAATAGACTTTTAATTTCATTTTTGTCTCTTTATATAATTTTTTTTTAATCACCATTTTCAATTTAATTTCGTTTGACTGAATATTGCGATACTTTTAATGACCTTTTATGAACATAGTATCCCCTTTTTTTAACAGCCTTTTTGGTTTGCAGGCCCCAATACAGAACATTATCTGTTGATGCCAGAAGGGTTATAAAGCTAGTGTTTTCTCCCACTACCAACCGGTAAGTATTCAATCCCCCTTTTCAAAAAGGATTTGCGATTAGTTGAACTTTCTCCAATCAAAAGGCCTAGGAAGTAGGAACACAAGTTCAGAAAACAAATTCAGACACAATTGTGTCTGGATCCATTCGATATATATACGGACTTGCATGTATCGAACGGGCTTCCAAGCATTCAATGAAAAGACTTTATGAATTTTTGGCAAGAAAGTTTAACGTTGTGTTTTGTTCTCCTTCTGGGCTGTTTGAGTGTCCGTTGTCTGTAATTTACTTTTAAATCTGTTAAATTCAATTCTGAACCAAAATGCTAAATACATGTGGTTTTGGGGATAAGTGGCTTTTTTTTTTTAAATGAATTTTTTTTATTAATTATGAAGTTGTTACAAAGATCAAAGAGTAAAAGAACAAGAATTTGACGGTACCATATCCTTAAACAAGAACAATCCTGTGTCAATCCTGTGTCTGAGAATCCGAGACCCAAAATCAAGATTGACAAGATGCTAACCTAGGAAACAAGAATTGGGACAAACCTGCACCTACAGGGCCAAGCCCAAAACACCGATTGGGCCAAACCCATAACGTAAAAGAAAAAAACCCTAACTCTACCAACAGCAACCGTGCCGCCGTCCCCCTCCAAGACTGGCCTCCACCAGCAGCCTACGGCCACCAACAGTAGTAGACCAAAGCGGGGGGTAAGTGACTTTGGATCTAGTTAGGATACTAGAAGAAAAGAAGAACACTTACCAAGAAGCGTAACCATTCTAATTTCGTATCCAAGAGAGCTGTAAGCAACATCCTGCAAGCTAGAATGAAATAATCCAGGATAACTATACATGTTCACAAATACACCAACAATCCAACGGGGTCACGGATTAGTTGGTTCATTAGGTCGGATACCGAGTTGTCAAAATAAAATGATTACACCCCTACATGGATGTAAGAGGGGCAAGGTTGGATAGTGTTCTTAATAATTTGCAAAATTAAGAGATGTTTGGACTCTAACGTATATATATTTGCTCTAATGAGGCTAGTAAAGATTCTTGGAGGCAATTCTAATTTCGTAACCCTGACCAAAAGATAGAAAATGTCGTAAAATAGTGGCTGCTGTCAAGGCTTGGAACTCATTTAAGAGGCCATGTCCACTCTCTACTCAAATCTCGACTCAGATTCAAATTCAAATTGAAGTAACACTCAAATTGCCCTCCAGAATGTTTGCCTCATAAAAAAAATTGGTTTTGAGTCTTTTGACCCATTTTTACCAAAATGAAGGGTGACCATTTTCATTTCAAAACCCGTTTGTTTGCCCATGGGATAGGAGGACTACTTCGGTGTTTTTCGCTTTTGTAGGATTTATAATCAGGAGTGCTCCATTCATGAGTTCCTTTCTCTGATTGAAAGACACTGTAAAGCTAATACATGCATCTGATAGGCGATAGCAACAGATGATGCTTCCCTGATCAAAGATCTCATAACTTGTTTGAGCGATACGTTGATTTTGTTTCTTCAATTTGCAACCTTTTTGCAGGTGTGGAATACATTCCAGATCGATTGAGGTCGACTACGGGAACTTCTCAAGTCCATCAACGTGGTTGAACCGACTATAATAGTAGCAATCATTACCGCTGCATCTCTAATATATACAACTACGGCCAAAGGTTTCTCTGATGACATATTTGATGCTTAGCTACTCATTCCTGTTACGTGTGTGTGCATTGAACTTTTTTTCTATTTCTTTGTGAAGTTCAGAGTTTAGTGAGCTCAAGTCGCGAGTCATAAGCATGTGATTACAACATGCTATGAAGCACGGACGCCTCTAGAGGTCGAAGTATCACAGTGTTGAACACGGAAACACGACGGGAACACGTATATTTTAATTTAAATTTTTTACGGGGGCACAGCTAGGGACACAGGGGGACACTAATGGGACATGGCAGTGGCCAAACTGTAATCTTTTTAAAAAATTTGGAGGCCAAACTATAATTTTTAAAATTTGGGGGTCCAATATAATTTTTAAAAATTGGGGCCAATTTGTAATTTTAAAAAAATTTCTGGATGTCAAACTATATTTATTTATTTTTATTTATATAAATAAATATACACGTCTCCCGTCATATTCGTGTCCTCATCTTTTTAGAAATCTTGTGTCCGTGTCCGTGCATCATACACAACATGCTACAGACCTGTGCTTAATTATGGTTATCAACCTTTTTAAAAAATGATTTCTTCCAATTAAATTGAAGTGAGATTTGAAATTTCTGTTCCTTTGAAACCGAAGATAATTAATGACAGTTTATTATGTCTATCAAGTTCTTCGGAGGGGGATTTGAAAATTTGATTTCTCTCCGAGATCAATGTAGTTACAATTTAACATTACAGTCTTGAGGCAAAAATTTATGGTAGAGTCGAGGATGCATTGCATCAAACTAATCTTCTCTTCACTAATGTTAAATCATTTCCAAACAGGCATCATTGTATGGGAAAATTTCACCTATTAGCAACTACAATATTTCGATTCTTGATCCAAGTATAACATTTGATCCACGAGTCCTTCCCAGCAATCCCTTGTACTGTAGAACTCTACTTTTAACAACCTTGTCCATGCTTCCAGATTGGATTCTAATTCAGTTTCTTTGGTAAGAAGGAATGGTTTCTAGTTTGGTTCAAATGCTCTACCAAGCAATAGGAGACTCTATCCATCTCCAAGATGCTGGTTGCAGACTTTCAAGAGGCCTCTATCTTGTGGTCCTACAGCGGAAGTCTGCATGCTGGAATATATTTTGTTTCGAATTAACTGGTTGTTATGTTTTGTTTCATTAATAAAACGAAAGTCTGAACTATAACGGAGAATTACGACATGAAAATTCGCAAGATTGCAATACAATCGAATAGGATAATGATTGTACCTTTTCTCATTTTGCAGTAGTAAGTGATCGACTTGGCAACCACAAGAATGCAAGTGAATTTAAGAACAACACTGGGTACTTGCTTTTTTTTTTTTTTTCTGCGGTTACCTAAATATGCATAAATATACATAAGTCAGATATTCTGACTTATAGTTTCCTTGTTTGTCGCCTAAGTATAAGATAGAGATATATTTCTTTATTTATATACAATATTACCAATCACTATTCATATACTGCATCTTATACCAATGGTTTAGCATCTTTTCTATTTTCATAGACCAGTAAATGAAGTATTAGCCTTCATGAATGCATGTACATTAAGCTCTTAATAGAAAAGAATACTTCCAGCAGTTTGACCCGGAATTTCAATCTTATTTAGTGCGGCCTGATGCTCTAAATTTGACAAGATTCTTAGAACAGTACTTCTCACTCAAGTGACCGTTCCTCTTGCTTGTATTAATTTTATTTGCAGTAAGTCAGAGGAAAATGCATTATCAGCCCAGAGTGTGAGTACTGCAGGTGAGGGCCTCTATTGTCTTTTAATTGTGTGATTTGGTTTTACTCTAATTAAGCAAGCTGTCAGACCATACTCAGGTGTTTTATCTTCTCATCACCAGATATAGGGCTAACACTTGTTATCGCTATCAATAGTTTTCATATGTTACAATTGATGCAATTATATCCCGTACCATAACTACAAGCATCTAATGATTTCATTATGAAAATTTATTAGTAGTTAGGTGGTGCGTGGAGGACATGCACATGTTGTACCTTATCTCATACATGTATAGATGGTTAATTTTTTCATGTACAAAGAGAAAGAAACAGAAAGGGGAAGGCAGGTCGGGTGGAGGGGGAGAATTCCCTTACGAGCCTTAAGCAAACGTGAAGGTGGCTAAAATGAGAAGTTCTTTTCGGGGCAAGTTCAAGCCTGAAAGGGTAGCAAGGAAGAGAAGAGAAAGGAAGGCTAAGATGAGACAAAGAGAGTAAAGGTAAGGTGAAGAGAGAAGGGTATGTGTAAGGTGTATACAAAAATTATGTAATTATTTAAAGAGGTGGAGAATGGCTTTTCAATAATTGTTTATTGTTTATATTGGGTTGGTGGCGTACGTAAAACATCTAATTTTGTTATGTTTTGGTCATGGTGCTTGAGGGTCCGGGTCAAGGGGACTTTCCCATGGCGAAATCCTCTCCTCAGTTGTATTGATGATTAAATGATTACCTTTATTTTACATTTTTCATGACATTGTGGCATTGCTTCTCTAATGATAATAAAAATATATACTTTTTAAGTGGTTTCAGTCTCGTCTCCAAAGGTATAGGAACAAATTGCGAGGCTTCAGTCACTTGACAGAAGGATGGATCAAATGGAAATGGAAGCTAATTCTCTTCAGAAAAGGATAATAATTATTCGTGCAGAAGGATTTGAGCTTGATAAAAGGGCAAATGAAGCAGTTAGCACTTATGGAACTAATGTTCTAGTAATAATGTTGTTTCACGGCCTCGGCTCCATCTTTCTCCAATTAAATTATCCCTACTTTGGGACATCGGTCTCAGTTCTGATGGTAGTTTCATTCTTCTCTACATTCGTCGTTGCTTATATAGTGAGTTCCAATAATATCGAGAAGATATCTGAAAAGGAGAAGGATCTTCGGAAGAGGCAGAGAGAGTTCCAGAGTGATATCGCATTTTTTGGAGCTCAAATTACGAGGGCCTATTCGGATGAAGAACTTAACACCTTAGCTAGCATTGGGGCACTTGGAGAAGTTTTGAATGGGAACGGTTCACTTACTAGGGATGCTCGTGCCTTGCAGAGTTCCATAGCTAGTCTTCTTGAGATGTCATCTAACTCAGAAAGCAATCATATGAAGTCGCTTTTCCAGGTTTGCGCAATCATGTATGGGCTAGGTTTTCCCATGATGGCATACTACTTACTGCATTGTAAGTATTTCTTGATCTCTTTGTTTGATTTCCATTTCTGAGCATTATTAGCTAAAATGCACACAATCAGGTATAAAAGTATGTTGTTTCCGACTTCCGATTTACTCGGGAAAGGAAATTTTTCATAAATATTTTGGAAACATTTCAGAAATATTTTGCGGCTGGAACATAATGGAAATGTCAAAAGAAATGGAAATTTAAGAAAATGTGATTGTTTGAAGGATTGATGTAGCAGCTCAATTGTTTTGACATGTTTTGTAGAATTTCACCATGTTTTCGGTGCATTTCAGAATGTGTCGGTAGAAACCTTGAATTTTAAGGAATTCCATTGGTGGTTTCTTTTAGTCTCCAAAGAAAGAAAAATGTTTCAGCTGTTTTAAAGGAAACGAAATTCTGTTCCTTGCGCACATGGTTAACTATTTTAGAATTTGAATTCTTCCATCTTGCAGTATTAGTTGATTTCTTTAACTACAAGGGAATTGAATCAATTGATGAACAAGTTCTGAGATCAAATAAGCGAACTTCAGAATTTCCTGTGTTGCTTACCTTATGTTAATGACTATATTGCCTCGTGTTTTCTGCAGTTATCGACTTCAGGAGAAAGAGATTTGCCTACTAAATGGACAAGAACAGGAAGTGTCTGTCTCTCTGAGATGGTTATGCCTTTGTCCAAGTGCTATTTCCGATCTACTGCATTGCTTTGGATGGTGATGCTCGTAGGTCCTTTTTTGCGACTATTATTAGTTTGGGTTTTGTTGGTTTTATGCATTGTGTATAAGCTTGGAATTTGAATCAATCCATGCCATATTTTATCGTGTAGATAATGGTCTTTTTGCCGGGTCTGAGTAATATAAAGTGAAAGCAAATGTGTCATGGAATTGGCCATTTCTCAGAGCCATACAGACGAAGAAATGTTAGACAAAAAGAAGGAAAGGGACTCATCAAATCCATTGGTCGCATGCTCAGCTCCAGCGAAGAGGCGCCATTGCTCTATAGGCAAAACAATGTCGATTATCGTTACGCTGAGTTGTTACATACCCAAAAGGATAATATATCTACTTCTGGATAAGGGAGAGAACACTTACTCTTTATCCAGTGCTGGATATTGTTTCTCTTTCTTCTACTTCTTCTTCTTCTTCTTCTCCTTCTCCTTTTTCTTCTTCTCCTCCTCCTTCTTCTTCTTCTTCTTATTCTTCTCCTCCTCCTCCTTCTTCTTCTCCTTCTCCTTCTTCTTCTTCTTCTCCTCCTCCTCCTTCTTCTTCTTCTTATTCTTCTCCTCCTCCTCCTTCTTCTTCTTATTCTTCTCCTCCTCCTTCTTCTTCTTCTCCTCCTCCTTCTTCTTCTCCTTCTCTTTCTTCTTCTTCTTCTCCTCCTCCTCCTTCTTCTTCTTCTTATTCTTCTTTTCCTCCTCCTTCTTCTTCTTATTCTTCTCCTCCTCCTTCTTCTTCTTCTCCTCCTCCTTCTTCTTCTCCTCCTTCTTCTTTTCCTCCTCCTCCTTCTTCTTCTTCTTCTCCTTCTCCTTCTTCTTCTTCTTCTCCTCCTCCTCCTTCTTCTTCTTCTTATTCTTCTCCTCCTCCTTCTTCTTCTTCTCCTTCTCCTTCTTCTTCTTCTCCTCCTCCTTCTTCTTCTCCTTCTTCTTCTTTTCCTCCTCCTTCTTCTTCTTCTCCTCCTCCTTCTTCTTCCCCTTCTCCTCCTTCTTATTCTTCTCTTTCTCTACTGTACTAACAATAAATTGGTATCAAAATTGAGGTCCATGATGGCTGATACTTTATTTTGCTGTTAGGTTGATAATATAATGCTTGTTGTGGCTCTTTTTCATTTCTTTGAGGTGCTTTTGTGCCTTCTACCGTGCGAATGTTGGGTATTTCCTGGATTTTGTAGTGGGTGAATTTGTTTGAATTTTTGCTTCGCATTTGCTTATGGCGTACTATTGAGATTTTCACTCCGTTCTATGCAAGATGGGCATGCAGATGTCTATGTGCATAATTTAGGGTCAATTGATACACAATGTGTATTTTGTTTTTTTTTTTAACTTGTTCGATATAACGTTATGGGCGGGGCAGGGGATTCTATGTTACTCTCTCTTCGAATTGCAGTTCTTTGGTTATGCAACACAAATAAGTACCCTCGGCAGATTCACATACCATCGATAACAGAGAGAGAGAGAGAGAGAGAGAGAGAGAGAGAGAGAGAGAGAGAGAGAGAGAGAGGAAAACTTTGAAGAAAAAAGAGAAGATAAGTAAATCATCAAATCCGTCTGCTCCAGTCTGAGCAGCATCGACGTATGAGCCAACGTAGGAACAAACCTTCTAGTATTTGTTTAAATAACAAGAAGCCTAGCTGAAACAGCTGTAGAGTTGAATGTCATCATGTGATATCTCAATTAATTACTGAAATATCATTCTTCCTTGCCTTATGAAAACAGTTTAAACGATACATAACCAACTTTAAAATTTTAAGGCCTGTTTAATTTCTCTTTCGATCTGTTCATTTTTAGTTGAAATCCTTTTAGCTTCAAATGTAATGATAAGCGCAGAAACATCCATCGTTTTTAATTTCTACAAAACATTCTCTTGCAAAAATGAAACAGAAAACAAAACAATTCTGACTATTCTTTATTTCTGGTCATGGGAGACTTTCTTAATTTCTATCTTTTGTCTTTCTGTGGCTATTATCAAGTAGAAGTCAACCTGTCTTTTTCAAGTAGTCTCCTATGATCCTTCCTAGAGGAAGATATAGAGCTTCTTAGAACTAACACTCTTTCATGTTTCCTTGAAATAGCTCTCTAACAAGGTTGGGGGTTGCATGCCCAATTGCACCTTTGTTTGTTGATGCAAGAAGCATGTAGCAGGTGTTTATTCCGGCTTCAACTGGTAAAATTTCAACCTTCTTGAAAAGGACTAAGTGTTGGCAAATTGATGAGCTTCTGCATAAAGATGAAAACATGTTTTGGATTTCTGGTACCTAAACTTGATTTGGAATGTAGTTTTTTATGTCTTCTTAAGTTCGTTTTGTATATGTTTTCTGTGATCATGCCAACCCTTGAAGCTGACTTGTATATACTATGCTGTCGATGTGGATTTCATTGTTTTCCATTGTCTTGTTTGTGTAGGTGGATTGTGGTCGTAGGTGAAAGCATTGTAGATCTCTAATACCAAATCTCTCTGGAAGATGGGTAATTCCAAATCTTCTAAGAGAAACAAGACTGCACTGGGTATGGATATTGCTGGATTTCTATTTTGTATGATGGGATTTCTCCGTGTTTTGAAACATTATGTTATTATTCAGACTATTTTAATCAATGAATGTTCTTATTCAGCTGAAATCACAAGAAAAAGCAACAAGTATTTGGTTAAGAATTTGTAGATTAGGCTAATTCTTTGGATGGTGCATTTGGTTCTTTAGAATGGAACAGACACAAGAATAGAATGTGCAGGTTGCAATAGATTGTTTCCCATTTCCATGTTTAGTTGGGCTTAGTTAGGAATTACCATTCACATTCCTCTTCCAGTCTCAATATCCTACTTGTTTTTATACTCTACATTTGGTGTGGCATAGTGAATTTTAGTGTGACATTATACGTACTCTCTCCACCCCAAAATAATTGTCCTGAAATTTTAGTGTCATATCTTGGATAATAAATTTTTTGAATTGTTTCACACCATTTAAATAACTCATTGAATTAGTACAGAAAATTTTGAAAAATTATCCACGAAATCGCTATAATACTAAAAAATAAGATGCTTTTCCGTGATTGAATAATTTGCTAAAAATAAAATAAAACCTAGAGTAATTGAAATATATAATGGACCTGTCACATAGGCTTCAACACCTTCAGTAATGATTTTTCCAACAACTGTTATTGAAGTAATGATTATCGGGGTCACAGCGGGATCCATCCGCTAGTGTTGATAGACTTGAGAAAGTCGTTCTTGTCAAGTTTTTGAGTATTTCGTCGGAATATGCAAATCCTTTCACCCTGTAGGAAATTTGACAAGGGACAAGAATATTAGTAGTGTTCTTATACAAGGTCTATAGCATTGTAACGAGAAATCGATTTTTTTCCCCTCAAGCTAAAGTCAATAGCAGTTAGGTGTAATTATTGAGGTTTGAACCCCGACCAAATACAAGATAGTACAAAATCCCTTCTATTGGGCTACCACTCGAGGCAACTTGCATCATTTGCTCATTCATGAAGGATGGATATATGTTTTAAAAGAATTTCACAAAGATTCACAAATTATTAGTGTAATAAAGGGGTTTCCGACCATGAATTCTTAGTGAAGACTTAACCAACCTCACCCCCTCTATTTGATCAGTACATTGTAAAGTGCAAATCTCAAATTGGATTGAGGAATTCAGGAATGTTCAGTATTTTGACACTATAATTTCGAAATTAACAAATGCTTGGTGAAAAATGTTTTGAAAAAAAAAAGCTCTAATTTTGGAATCTGGAAAAGCTTAGGCAAAGAACGAGTTTAAGAGAAAAAAAAGCTCCAATTTTGCTTTTTGTTTTTTTCCTTAGCGGAGTAACTGCCCTACAGCCAAGATATGGACCCGACTGCATGATCCAAACCTCCGAGGGAGCTAGCGCGGCTACACCAGTAATGTTCCCCACTCACTCTATAGAGTACTCACCTAGTGGAGAAACGAACCCCGGACCTTGAGGAGTACTTCCAAAGTCTGGGCATCCGCCCAAACCACTAAGGCAATCTTACATATCTGCATGTATATGTATTACAAAAAGGATTGTGATTTTGACACTCCAAAAATTAATAGAGGGGTTTCAAAATTAAACTGTGTTAATTCACAAAATGACGTC
This sequence comes from Rhododendron ovatum, assembly GCA_019656835.1. Taxonomy (NCBI): domain Eukaryota; kingdom Viridiplantae; phylum Streptophyta; class Magnoliopsida; order Ericales; family Ericaceae; genus Rhododendron; species Rhododendron ovatum. The sequence continues at coordinate 7,475,422 of CM033799.1, read as the reverse complement.
ATTTTGAAACCCCTCCATCAATTTTTGGAGTGCTAAAATCAATTTTCTTACAATAAACGTATAGCAATATTTTTTTTTTGGATAAACCGACGTATAGCAATATTGGTTGCCTAAAGATGAATAATGGGTAAAAGGTGATCTTTGTATCTTTCTCAAACAGGCATTTGAGGAGAGGAATATTTTATTACCAGTTGGGAAGCCTATGTTAAAGAAACAGAGCATACAGAGTATTTAGCAATACTATTTCAATTATTCTAGGACCATACCCAGAAATACAAGTGTGTGAACTCCGCACATATTAGAGTGTGCAGTGGGTGTGGGTGTGTAAAGTAAGTGTGGTTGTAGAATTATTTATGCTATTTAGTATTAGCATGGGCGGGGCACTAAAGGACAAGTGGGGTCTAGTAACTCCACTCTCTTTGATTGTTCACCAGAACAATAGTTTTTTTGCAACCAAATTTTTCTATTTTGACCCCACAAAAATCACTAAAATTGCCGCAACTTATTTTAAATGCATAGAAATCTCAAGCGTTCTTTTCTTTTCAAGAAATGATAGTGCTAGAAATGAGACTATCATATATTATTTTAAAAATATAACAAGTTTTCGGGGTCAATTATATATTAGGCATTGAAGGCAACCAATATAATAAGTCTTTGATGGGGTCATTATACTTCATACTAATTTAATGCTATTTGAAGTAATTATAGGGCGGCCCTAATGCCACGACACATTTTGTTAGGGCCACAACAGCTTTTATGTAATTGACTATTCAGCCCTCGTTAGTCAAAGTCACTGCCAATCAATTCAATGTTCTCTCCCTCTTCTCTCTCGTTCATGAACAGAGCAACCTCTACGTTGGTCCACCTCTCCGTTGGCCCATTTCCTTGGCTTTACTACTCATCAGCATCACACAACAGCACACCACTCTTCTCTGTTACTTTTTGAGTTCTTTCCTCCCCCCTTTTCAGCAACTAAAGACAGGGCTGGCTCCGATGTTTGTGTTGCCCAAGTCCGACCGTAAATTTGGTTGTCCACATACTATTAAGTCATAAAAAATAAAATAACATAAGTAAGAAAATTTACATTACATTGTGTTTTTAACTTGAATTATATAAAAAAAATTAGAATCAAAATATTATATCAAAAAAATTAGAATCAAAATGTAACTTTGGTTATATTGCTTTAGGTTTACCACGATCCAATTTAAAGAAACTAATTTTTCCTTGCATTTCTTGAAGTAAAATCTTCAATTAAGTCATCGTAGTTTAACTTATCCATGTACTCACTTTCAATAGAGATTATAGCTAATTCACTTAATCTCTCATTGTGACATAATAGCTCGAAGATAATTTTTTATGCAACATCAAATAAGAAAAAGTACTCTCTGCCGAAGCAACTATTTGTACAAATCCTTTTTAGCAAAAAAACCTACTATATAAGGTTAGAATTAAACGAATACTGATATTTACCAATATAGACTTTTTAACATCTATATTAGTTATTTGAATATAAAAAATACGAAAGTAAAATAGTTTGTCCAAAACAATATATATATATATATATATATATATATATATATATATATATATTACAACAAAGTTTATTTAGCAAATAAATCATTTAACTTTTAATAGTAGTAGAGGCCACATGAAAAAATATAAAAAGGAAAATGGAGCAATAGCAGGAGGCTTAAGCATATTAAAAAGAAAAAAGAAAAAAAAAAGAAAGAAAAAGATGTCCTGCGGAGACAAAAAGAAGTCTTGGGCAGGAAAAAAATGGAAAAAAGCAACCCCATACTTGGATTTGAACCTGACCAATTTCCATCCATGGGCACACACAACCTTTCCACTGGGCTAAAGAGCCTTTCCATTCCTATGACGCTAGCTTAAATATATATTAAGCATTTAATGGATTTATTTTTTTGGGTTGACCCGTGATGGGGATTGCTCAAGCCCGAGTGCTTGTTGGGCTTATCCCGGGCCGGCTCTGACTAAAGACCCACTCCTTTCTCTTATTCTCTCTCACTACAAATCAGCCTTTGCCACTCTTGTTTTTCATCCCTCCATCGTAACCCATCGAGATGATAACTCCTAATCCGCTATTTTTTGTTAACAAATCCAGACGGACCATATTGCAAACAGTAATTGCGTTCATTAATGGATTTAGTCACCCAAAAAAAACATATTTCTTCACTCCTAAAGACCATAAGATGAAGAAGATGTAGAAAATCTGCAATTTTTATTTTTCTCTCCCCACACATTCAGACAAAGATAAAAATAAAAATTGAGAGAATGATACACACCTTGTTTGGTTCAAATTTTTTAAAGTTATTTTTGATGTAATGAGTGGTATTGAGTGAAGAGAGATAGAGAGAAAAATGTATTGAGAAATGTATAGAGAAAAAAATGAGATGAGATGAGAGTTGAACCAAACAAGGTGACTAAGGTTTCGCTCGATTGCGGATCAAAAAAAAAAAAGGTTTCGCTCGATTCAGTCAAAGTTTACTCTGTCGATGTGATGGGCGAATGGAGGCAAGACGTGAACAATTTGGTCGGTCTTGTGCAGGAAGAAGAGGTTGAGTCCGTATTGGGTGAGATTTGCAAAACAAGAGTGAGATTGGTGACCTAACCTTAGATTTGCCACATCTTCAATTGCAGTGGAGAGAGAGGAGAGTGAAACGGCAAGTGGGTCTGTATTAATTAATTAAGTGAAACAATGGTAATCAAAGAGTCAAGAAGATCTTGAAGGTATAGTATTCACCCAACAAAAATTGTCGTGGCGGTATAAAATATAGTCGTGGCTGTACTACTAATATTATTATTTCTAATTCCTTATTTCTATGTATAGTAAACTTCATACTAATTCAATACTAGCTAGTCAAAGCATTATGACAATTTTATCAGTTCTAATAAATACGATTTATGATTATTGATTGGGCCGAAACATAATATTAAAAAGCTAAAGGGGTTGACTGAAATTTTAATAAGGTTCTGCTCCTGCCGAGAAAAACAGAGGAAACCCACTGGTTTCGGCCGTGCGACATTTGATTCAATTTCTTCCCCTCCGGAATGTTAAAACTAATACGTAAGCGCATAATATATTTAGGAGAGAGTAGGGAAGCAATTAATCTAAATAAGAGCTATTTTAATACTATAACCCGAGGTTCCATAACACACACTTCACCGTTCTTAGTGGATTCGACTCCGGTCTTACCGGATAGAGACGAATCCTAATTGGGTCGCGACGCGCCTTTACCCAGTGACCAAACCTCAGAAAAACTACTTACTCATTATTAAAAATAAAAAGAAAGAAAAATAAGCCTTAACTTGCATCATGTTTGAAATCTAATTTAAACAAGATATTAAAACTAAGTTAAGATCCACAAGAAACTTTAATTAAGAACGAAACATAAAATAAGTTACCGGAAGATGTGTTCTTGAATAAAATTTGAAAATTTCAAAAGTAAAAAGCTCTGAAAAGAAAGAACGTGAAAACGCGATTTTTGGATTTTCGGTTAAACGGATAAGACAACGGCTCCGGGGACCCCGGGGCTGACAATTTATAGGGGAAAGAAGAGGGGGAGGAAGAAAGGTAGAGAGCGCGTGAGAGAGAGGAACAGGGTAGGTGGGTAGCAAAGTCAGAGAAAGGCTGCTTGTCAAAGTCAATATTTATAACGAGATAATATTCTACACGGCCCCTCCGTTCATCCCCTGTTGAACGGACCCTCCCTAAATAAACGACATCTCACCCAAACAGAAATTCCTCTCACTCTCACACATGCAACTTTCCTCATGTGCAGGGCCGGCTCATAAGTTTTGGAGGCCGAAAACGAATCTCTTGAATGAGGCCACCCTATATTTTTCATATAAAAGTGATCTATAAAGAGTCATAAAAAAATTTTAAAAAAATCAATACAAAAAATTTACCATACCTCAAAATTCATCATTTGAAAATTATTTTTCTCGCACTTTTTGCTGCAAACGCATTGATTAAGTCTCCATAGTCAAGCTTCTTCTCCAATTCCTTCTCGATAGATAATATAGCCAATCCATTTAATCTTTCTTGAGACATGGTTGACCGAAAATAATTTTTGATCAATTTCAACTTTGAAAAGCTTTTTTCCCCCGATGCAACTGTAACCGGTATAGTTCCCAATTTGAACTTATTTTGTGGCTCTTAAATTTCAATTGGGCCTATTTTGTGTAAAGAAGGCTAGTGTAATTTTTTTTTTTGGACCATATATACATACATATATATATAGGAATTCTAAAAATTTAAGAGCTCTTGTTTTTAATTTTTTTCAGGAGCCAGAAGCGCTCGCTTCCCTCGCCTTGGCTATAAGCCGGCTCTGCTCATGTGATCACAGCTCCCTCTCCTTCTACCTTGTCCTTCGTCCAGCAGCAACCATCGTCCATCGAGCTCCTTACGGCCTTACTCAACCAGAATTTCTGGCGACACACATGTACCTTCCCTCACCTAATCAAGCCCCTTCCCTTCCCGTTTCTTCCGAAGCATCACGTTCCAAACTGAACCAGAACTTGGTCCCTTCCCCTTACCCAACTGCCATCGATCTAGACCAATTGCCGAGATCCGTCGGCTATTGCCTCCCCTTTTCTTCCTTCTCAGTCGATTGCCCCTTCCTGATTAAAGACCCAGTGAGGGATTCAATTACAGATTAACTTCAATATTTATAGCAGAATAATTCATCTGAGGCTTTGATAGGGATTTATGAAATGCATTTCTCAACTGGGAACTCTCATTTTAATGGACGAATGATGGAGTTTCGTGGCAAAACAATTGCGTTCTTTTTTATACTTGATAGCCCAGGGTGTATGCAATCTGAAACACACTGGACGTACAATTAATATACATGGAGGAATAGTAGATCCCAACTTATGGGTTAGTTCGTTGTTTACTGAGAATCCGTGCAGGTAAAATTCCTTAATCGATCCCATATGTTCAGTGATCCCTAAAATTTCATGAAAATTAAGAGCTTCTTTTTTTAATTTATTGGCATGTGTTGATAAATAGTCGGAGAAGAATGAGCGTTGGAGAAGGGGAAGGGGATGAAAGATGGAGTGGGGTTTTCAGTGGAGGCGTTGGCTGTCGGCGGCGTTGCTCGGTGGTCGCCGCTGACGAGAGGATGGAGGAGCAAGTAAAAGGAAAGGGAGCTGTGATCACATGAGGGAGGTTGCATGTGAGAGAGAGAGGGGAATTTCTGTTTGGGTGAGGTGTCGTCAATTTAGGGGGGGTCCGTTCAACAGGGGTGAACGAAGGGGCCTTGTAGAATATTATCTCATTTATTACTCCCTCCGTCTCAATTTGTTTGTTCAATTGTCGAAATACGTGTCTTTCAAAAATATACTTATATCTTACATTTTATAATATTTTTTATGATTTTGAAGATTTTGTATAATAAAACTAATTGAGATCTATCAAACAAGATCCATATTGCATATTAAAAACATTACGAATTGAAAATTATAGCCAATTCTTTAAGAGGTCAAACGCTCTCAAAAAGTCAAAAAATGGGACAAACAAACCGGGACGGATGGAGTATTCTCTACTACTTGTGCATTGAATCCTTTCCAAGTCGGCAAGTGTACATGTTGCTAATGGTGCATTGTTGAGCTGAATATTACATTATTCTCATCCACAAGTATTGATCAATAGAGTAATGAAACTGCTCAACTACTAATTTTTTCCGCTGCGAATTCAAAAAACATATTTATCGATATTCGATAGAGCTGATTTTTTTTTCCTGAGCAAAAAGATTTTATTAATCTTTGAAAAGGATACAAAGATTGTTGGAGTAGATATTTTATAGAACCCCGTAAAATATTACTCCCTCTATTGCAATATAATAGTCTCTTGTACTATTCTAACCAAATAAAAACTAGTTATATCTTTACATTGATAATAAATTTTATATCTAATATGAATCTTATTTAATAGATCTCGATTAGTTCTATAATATACTCCCTCCGTTCCCTTTTTAAAGTCTAGTATTTCATTTTGAGTTGTCCCTTAATAAGTGTCCATTTTGTAAAGTTAGTGAGTAAAAGTTGATACATTTTCTATTTTGCTCCTAAAAGTAGATTCCATTTTAAAAAATTAGTAAGTAAAAGTGTAATTATGATGTATCCGTAGAGGGTAAATATGAAAAGTGAAGGTAAAAGTTGATGTGAAAGATATAATGATGATGTTTTCTTAATAAGTTGAAATTACGAAATGAGACATTTAGAAAGGGACGAAGGGAGTAATATTTTTAAAATCACATAAAATATTATAAATTATAAGTGTTGAGATAATGATTGTTGAGATAATTATTCAGTGCTGAGATAATGATTGTTAGATATTCAAATTCAAATGTACTTCCATGTGTATCCATTGTAACAGATTCTCTTATATAAATACAACACTCTCAAGCACAAATTGTGCGAGAGAACATTTTATTTCCCAAATACAAATTCAAGTTGGTATCAGAGCTATGTCTTCCCCTCCCAAATCAACCTCTTCTTCTTCCACCCAATCGTCCCTATCAGATTTCTCTTCTTAACCTATTACTCTCAATAATGCCCGTCATTTTATTTCCCTCAAACTAACCACCAAAAATTACCTCTATTGAAAAACTCAAATTGTTCCTTATCTTCATGGCCAAAATCTTAGAGCCTACGTTGATGGCTCTTTCCTGTGCCCTCCATCCACTGGTGATTCCCCCTAGTCCAAATCAATTAGCATGGACTCAACAAGACCAACTTCTCATGAGTCTTTTAATTAATTTCATCTCTCTCTGAAGAAGTTCTCCCCATTATTGTCGGTTCCACAACCTCTCATGAGATTTGGGACACTCTAGAAAAGTCTCTTGCCTCTGCTTCGCAAACCCGAGTGCTTCATCTCACCTGTTGTCTTCAATCCATTCAGCAAAAAGACTGCTCTATTACTGCATTTCTTCGTGGAGCCAAAACATTGGCTGATGAACTCAGTGCTGCTAGAAAACCTCTCTCTCGGATTGAGTTCAATCTTTATATATTCAAAGGACTTCACTCAAATTTCAAGGACTTGGTCACCACACTTGCTTCCCGACCGGATCATGTGTCCTTTCTGAACTTCATAGCTTGTTGCTTAGTCACGAGTTTCTGCATAATGACACCTTCTCCTCTCTTCAGATCTCGTCGCCCATTGAATCTCCTCAGGCGCATTTCACTCAGACTGGTCATGGTCATGGGTTCCACAACCGCGGTCGCGATCAAGGCTACCATAACTCCTCTGGGCATTGCCACCCACCACATGCTACTAGTTCATCATCTGCCACTGGGATTCTTTCTCTCCCACCCAACGCTACTCGTAACTATTGCCAAATTTGTGGTCTAGCCAATCACACTACCGCTCAATGTTAGGGATGGCAATTCTACCTGCCCCGCCCAGAACGGGGCAGTTTTTCACCCCATTTTCAGGTATCGGGTCGGGGTAAAACTTTTTCAAACCCGCTCGGGTTCGGGTAGGGTTTGGGGCGAAAGTGCCCCACCCCTACCCCGACCTGGAATACCTGCCCCGAAATTACCTGACCCCAACCCGGCGTATTTATATATATATATATATATGTGTGTGTGTGTGTGTGTGTGTGTGTGTATTTATTTATATATGTATATATACTTACATACATGTCCTTTCATTTTTTTAGCATTAATCCAAAAAATGATGTCTCTTTACTGTCAAGTAGTCTAATTAAATTTAAAAAAGAAATAAAATTGATATTTATTGGTGTTTAGTGGATTTTTTAAAAAGTTTTCTTCAAATATTTATAATAAATTCTACACATAAAGAAATGGAATGAAGTATCTAAAATATTGATTGCAATTAAAAGTTTAGATAAAACCGTGATACCAAAAGACATAAAAATAATTTCAAAAGTTTTATTTTCTAGGTAATTTTTATTCTTATTTAGCTTTTTTTTTTACTTTTTTACTTGTACTTTAATTTTTTTAATTTTTACAGGGCAAGTAAACCCGTTCCCCGATCGGGGCGGGAACGGGGGTACCCCAAAAAAACCCGATCGGGGTCGGGGTATGCAAAAACCCTCCCCGCCCCGCCCCGTTGCCATTCCTACTCAATGCTATGATCACTTTAATTAGCGTGTGAATTCTCCTAGTGCTCATTACACTACCGTTGAGTGGTTCCCGGATACGGGTGCCACCCATCATGTCACTCCGAATCTTACTAGTCTCTCGACCTTTGACGATTATCGTGGCAATTCACAGCTCCAAGTTGGTAATGGTACTGGTATACCCATTTCTCATGTTGGTTCATCTATTCTCTGTTCTCCTAATTCTTCTTTTCAACTTACAAATGTTCTTCATGTTCCTTCTTTTACTAAATCATTATTATTCGTTCATCAATTTTGCAAAGACAATAATGCTTTCTTTGAGTTTCATCCATCTTATTTTCTTGTCAAGGATCAAATTACCAAGAAACCACTCCTCCACAGCAAGAATGAAGGTGGCCTCTACAAACTCTCTCCTATGGGTCTACATGATTGGACAAGTAGCAAAGATTAAATATTACACACATCCAGCTTAAACTTAGGTGATGCATGACCATTGATTGCAAAAATTAAGAAATCAATTAATTATCAGACCTACTATTTACCTAAACCTACCATACAATTGGAAGGTTCGCCTAACCGTTATTAGTTTTATTAGACTATGATTACAAAAAACAAACTATTATTAGTTGGGGTTATGCTAAAACATATACTGTAAAAAGAAAGAAAAGAAATTTAGTTCTACAACATAATCTCGTAGAAATTCTGTTCTTCGAAGAGGGGTAACCAACCACACCACGTTGGTTCTCCCCAATAACATCAAGAATATTGCGAGTTTGTGCAGTGCATTGATCCGCCTTTGCGTGGAGAAGGCCCAAACTACTAGAGAGTAATTGCAGAGATTCCACACGCTTGGATCTAAATATTATTTGAATGAACTCAAACCTACTGACTACTATGAGCCATCGAATATTCTATTAAGACCCAATCTTTATCCTCTTTATACTATATGAGGCTTAACATTCATGCGTGTTCTAATTAACAAATCTTCCCCTCATGTGTGAGTCGTACATTAGGCCTCTCTCTCTCTCTCTCTATATATATATATCCAAAGTCCCCTTTGATTTTGATCTAGGGCAAATTGGCCTAAGGTCCATACTAGAAGGTTTCAAGAGTGATGAGAGCATCTCCAACCTTGATCCATTTAAAGACTCAAATTTAAAAATGAGGCAAAAATCACAAAAATCTCTCTCCAATTTTTGACCCAAACACTTTCCCATTTTGGCTTTTACCCATTTTTTTGCCCAATTTTGAGACAACTGTTGCCTTGACCCATTTTTCCAACGGCTAGTTAGAAAGAGAGAGAGAGAAAGATGGAGATGTGTAAAATTTGGATTTGATGGTTGAAGATGTGTCTACCCAAAATGAGTTTTTACTCAAAATTTAACTCAAATTTGAGGAAAAATATGGGTGAAGACTAGAGATGCTCTAAGGACACCAAATATTTTGGTACAGGCGGAAGGACATCTGTGATCGGTTCTCAAAAATACCCCTAGTGCGCGGATAACGCTGTGAGTGAGTTGGGTTCACGCGTCAGATTTGTGCACGCGCGCGTGAAATCTCTTCCTCGTTATTATCGATAAATGCTCCGCGTATTCCATGCGACACAGCTCACACATCCGTCGCAGTCTCGTACAATAGCACAGCGCCATAGTACACTGTGCGTCGTTGCTATAATTACCTAATGCATGTGTATGTACACTGTACTTTTTGGACATCGAGTCTACAGTAGCAAGCTTTTGTAGTAGTACTTCGTTTCTTTGTGGCCTTTTTTTTTTTTTTTCCTTTATCTCATCGGATCGTAATTCTGATAGTAAAAAATAAAAAAAAGGATTTTCACTCTCAATTTTTGCGTTCACATATTTTTTGTCTTTTGTCAAAAAAAAAAAATGTTATTGACACACCTTTTTGTATTTTAGTAAACATATGAGAATTATAATGCAAGACACGGCCTCTTGCTAGGGAAACTTGACCGGATCCGATCCCTCCCTAAAAAGGGGACCCATTCCTATACGCGTAGTACAAAGTATAATGCAAGACGCGGCCTCTTACTGAGAAATTCTGGAAGAAGACTTACAATTTCCACAGAAGACTTTACAATTTCTTCTTTCTTTCTGATCAAGGACGAATTCTAACCTGTCGTCTCCTATCATGCATGGTAGCAGAAGTTTCCAACCTTCCATATCCCATCCCATGCATCATAGATTCATACTACTACTACTTATCTAAGTCACAATTCGCATGCGCGTGCGCGTGCGGGAAAGGAGACGTAAAAGCTTATTTGAAACACAACCTAAACTATTAAAAATCTGTGAGAGCGGGCATTAAGAGCCCAAGCGCAATGGAAGCACTATGCATAATGTGACTTAGAGGTACTTATAAGACTTTTATTTTCATTTTTGTCTCTTTATAATTTTTTTTTAATCACCATTTTCTCTTTATTTTCGTTTGACTGAATATTGTGATACTTTTAATGCCTTGTTCTCTTTGCTTTTTGAAAAAAAAATTCAAAAAATTCTCCCTAGATTCCCCCTACTTTCAACATTTCTCTCTCTATCTCTCTCCACTTATTACCCCTACTATTTTTCAAAAAACTTTTCAAAACACAAACCAAACACAGCATTATCATTTTTTATGAACAGTATTTCTTTAACTGCCTTTTTGATTTGCAGGCCCCCAATACAGAACATTATCTGTTGATGCAAGAAGGGTTATAAAGCTATTGTTTTCTCCCACTACCAACCGGTAAGTATTCAATCTTCCTTTTTCAAAAAGGAATTGCGATTAGTTGAACTTTCTCCAATCAAAAGGCCTAGGAAGTAGGAGCACAAGTTCAGAAAAGAAATTCAGACACAACCGTGTCTGGATCCATTTGATATATACGGACTTACATGCATCCAACGGCTTCCAAGCATTCGATGAAAAGACTTTATGGATTTTTGGCAAAAAAGTTTAACGCTGTGTTTTGTTCTCCTTCTGGGCCATTCGAGTGTCCCTTGTCTGTAATTTAACTTTAAAATCTGTTAAATTCTGAACCAAAATGCTAAATACATGTGGTTTTGGGGGTAACCGGGTAAGTGACTTTTTTTTTTTGAAAGGAATTTTTTTTATTAATTTTGAAGTTGTTACAAAGATTCAAAGACTAAAAGATCATATCCTTTGAAATTCCTATTTTTCTACCGATCCAATAATCAAGAAATAATAGGAACGAAGAATAAACGATGAACACCAGAATATACGTGGAAAACCCTAAACGGGAAAAAAACCACGGGAAGGAAATCATGCACTATAACTCATTGTACGGTTACAAACAAACCTATACTTACAACCTAGAATCGCTCTCGGTTGACCAAGGTTGATTGCCGAATCACTCGTTCACCGCACCTAGTGCTTGACCGCCGCTGCCTTGAATCGCTCAAGCCTTCCAATAACCTACGGAATCCACCGTCGGAATCCACCAGAAATCCGCCGGAAGAACACTTTGATTAGGAATCACAAAGTATGGAGAGGGCTCTTGGAATTAATCCCGAAGTTTGATGATCAAACAATCATATCTTTTTCCAAGAGACAAACTAAAAATCTCCCTTAGACATTTCTCAGTTTTGGAGCAAGAGAGGGATTGCACTCATATATTCGGTAGACTCGAAATTCCAAAAGACGTGCATATAAATAGATGCTAGGAAAAAACAGTAAGATTGCTCGAGCACTGTATATAACCTGTCTTTGAGTTGCTCAAGCATTGTGACTGGAAAACATTCCCATATTGCTCCACACGTGATTCTTTCATTCCCTTTTCTAATATGGCTACCATATGCACGAAAACCTCTTGACAATTAATTTCCTTCCATGAGCCAATTGCCTTGACAATCTCTACCTTTCTTGATATAGCATAAGCACGAAATCCTCTCGAAAATTCATTTCCTTCCATGTTAAATTTCTAAGCAGCCTCTACCACACTCAATTACATAATGTTTTTGATTTCCTTCCACTTCCTAAACAGACACTCTAAAAATAAATAAATAAAGTAATTAAAAAGCAATAAATGGGGATACAAATCAATGTGTTTTTGTCATGAGATTTGCCAAATAAAAATAAGACCTTACATCCTTAAACAAGAACAATCCTGTGTCCGAGAATCCGAGATCCAAAACCGAGATTGGCAATATGCTAACCAAGGAAACACGCATTGGGACAAACTTGCACCTATATGGCCAAGCTCAGAACACCTATTGGGCCAAGCCTATAACGTAAAAGTAAAAAACCCTAACTCTACCAACAGCAACCGAGCTGCCGTCCCCCTCCAAGACCGGCCTCCAGCAGTAGACCATAGCGGGGTGTAAGTGACTTAGGATCTAGTTAGGATAATAGAAGAAAAGAACACTTACCAAGAAGCGTAGCCATTCTAATTTCATATCCAAGAGAGCTGTAAGCAGCAGCCTGCAAGCTAGAATGAAATAATCCAGGATAACTATACATGTTCACAAGTACGCCAGCAATCCAACAGGGTCATGGCTTAGTTCGTTCATTAGGCCGGATACTGAGTTATCAAAATAAAATGAACACACCCCTACATGGATGTAAGAGGGGCATGGTTGGATAGTGTTCTTAATATTTTGCAAAATTAAGAGATATTTGGAACGATTTATATATTTGCTCTAATGAGGCTAAAGATTCTTGGAGACAATTCTGAGTTCGTTACTCTGACCAAGAGATAGAAAATGTCGCAAAATAGCGGCCATTGTCAAGGCTTGGAACTCATTTAAGGGGCCAAGTCCACTCCCTACTCAAATCTCGACTCATATTCAAATTCAAATTCGAGCTAACACTCAAAGTGCCCTCCAGAATCTTTGCCTCATAAAAAAATTGGTTTTGAGTCTTTTGACCCATTTTTACCGAAATGAAGAGAGACCATTCTCATTTCAAAACCCGTTTGTTTGTCCATGGGATAGGAGGACTACTTCGGTGTTTTTCTCTTTTGTAGGATTTATAATCAGGGGTGCTCCATTCATGAGTTAGTTTCTCTGATTGAAAGACACTGTAAAGCTAATACATGCATCTGATAGGACAAAGTGAAAAAGATGATGCTTCCCTGATCAAAGATCTCATAACTTGTTTGAGACATACATTGATTTTGTTTCTTCAATTTGCAACCGTTTTGCAGGTGTGGAATACATTCCAGATCGATTGAGGTCGACTACGGGAACTTCTCAAGTCCATCAACATGGTTGAACCGACTATAATAGTGGCAATCATTACTGCTGCATCTCTGATATATACAGCAACTATCAAAGGTTCCTCTGATGACATATTTGATGCTTAGCTACTCATTCTTGTTACGTGTGTGTGCATTGAACTTTTTTTCTATTTGTTTGTGAAGTTAAGAGATGTGATTACAACATGCTACAGATACAGACCTGTGCTCATGGTTATCAACCTTTATAGAAAATGATTTCTTCCAATTAAATTGAAGTGAGATTTGAAATTTCTATTTCTCTGAAACCGAAGATAATGAAGTCAGTTTAGTATGTCTATCAAGTTCTTTGGAGGGAGATTTGAAAATTTGATTTCTCTCCGAGATCAATGTTGTTACAATTTAACATTACAGTCTAAGGCAAAAATTTATGGTAGCATCGAGGATGCATTGCATCAAACTAATCTTCTCGTCACTGATGTTAAATCATTTCCAAACACTGCTGGCATCATCATATTGGAAATTTTCACGTATTTTCAACAGAAACTACAATATTTCGATTCTTGATCCGAGTATAACATTTGATCCACGTGTCCCTCCCAGCAATCCCTTGTAGAACTCTGCTTTTAACAATCTTGTCCATGCGTGTGGTGTGAACAGAATGTTATTTTGTTAGGAGTTAACTGGTTGTTATGTTGGTTTTGTTAATAAAATGAAAGTTTGAACTATGACGGAGAGTTACGATGTAACGCCCCAGGCAGACCACTGGCCTAGTACCTTGATTTTGATCTACAAGCCACACCACATGGCCCCAAAGCTTATGCCCAATGTACTAGCATAACTACAAGCATCTACTGATTTTCATATATTACAATTGATGCAATTATATCCCGTACCATAACTACAAGCATCTACTGATTTCATTATGAAAATTTATTTTTTGTTGGAAGAGTTGTTAATTTTATGTGGATATAGATGCATTTATGGGTTATGTGTCCAAATATTGGGTGTGATGCAAGTGGGAGTGATGTGTTGTGATGTGTTGGTGTGTGAGCAACCAATTTGTGGTGTGTGCATGGCATACCCACAAGTTCCTATACATATATGAGTAAAATTAAGAAAATTAAGCCGTGTCATCTTTTGGGAATGCGTGCACGTGACTTTGTTTGAGGTGTGTGGAGTGCACATGTTGTACCTCAAGTCATACATGTACAGATGGTTTTTTCATGTACAAAGAAAAAGAAACAGAAAGGGGAAGGCAGATCAGGTGGGGGAGGAGAATTCCCTTACGAGCCTTAAGCAAACGTGAAAATATCCAAAATAAAATCCAAATATCCCAAAAAACTCAAAAAGCTGGGTTTATTTTGGATATTTCAAAAAATATTAGAATTAGTCTTCACACCCAACATAGTTTTTGGGAAGCTCTGAGAGGATTTGAATGAATATTCTTCTTCTTCGGCCCACACACGCTTCTCTGCATCAGTGCCTTTAGTTCAAATTTATTCGTGATTGTCTTTATTGCACGTTCTTCTATTTCGACAGGTCTCCCGGCATTATTCATCCAAACACATTGAACCTGTCCAATCAACTTATTGACCAAGATTTTCTTGCGTCATTCTCCCATGTAATGCTGATGTGAGAAGAAAGAGATTGTACCAAGCTACAGGGAGAGAGACTAAAGAGTTGTGCAATTACGAATAAGGGTGTACGGTAAACCTCTAAATAATTTCAAATTAGGGGCAATTGCATATCAGTGGAAAAAGGGGTAAATAATGCCCAAGTGATAGAAAGGTTTTTTCGAAATTGCATAAATATCGAACGGAGGAAAAAAAATTTCCCACACATGAAACGGAGGAAAAAATATTCCCCATACATGGAGTCCGAATCTGAGTTTCCTAAGTTGCCCCTTCTATGAATTTAAGTTGTCCCTTCTATAGACCTAAGTTGTCCCTTTTATGAACCTAAGTTGCCCATTTTATGAACTTTTTGGGTATTCAATTTTTTGAGTATTTCTTCAATTTCCTTACTATTTTTATTATTTTTTGAGAAATTTTGGATTTGAGTTACTGGTAGATTTGCATGAAACGGACCAACTGAAATTCTCCATGCATGAAACGGAGGAAAAAAAATCCCAAAACATGAAGTCGGTTTGTAGTTAAATCTGAGTTTGAATCTAAGTTGCCCCTTCTATGAATTTAAGTTGCGAGTAGTGCTATTGGTACCGACCCCGTCGGTACCGAAATCGTAGGGATGGCCGCGCCGGACCGTCTCCGGCCACCGGACGGCCGATCCAAGCCGTCCAAAAATTCTAAAAAAAATAAACGAGGGGGCTATCGCGGGAATCAACGGCATTAGAGGTGCGTACGGTGCTTGATCCGAGCACCCATTTTTCGTGTGTATATATGCATATATACACGAAAAATGGGTGCTCGGATCAAGCACCCTACACACCTCGGATGCTGTTGATTCTCGCGTGGAGCCCTCTCGTTTGTAATTTTAGAATTTTTGGACGGTTCGGATCGGCCGTCCAGTGGCCGGAGACGGCCCGGCGCGGCCGTCCCTATGATTTCGGTACCGACCCCGTCGGTACTAATATCATTTTCGTTTAAGTTGCCCCTTTTATGGACCTAAATTGCCCTTCAATGAACCTAAATTGCTCATTCTATGAACTTCTTGAGTATTCAATTTTTTAAGTATTTCTTCAATCTTCTTACCATTTCTATTATTTTTTGGGAAATTTGAGATATGGATTAATTGCAGATTTGAGTTTTTAAAGTATTTTGAGATTAGTGTATTTTGGATAATTTTTTAGAAAGAGAAATGATCAAGAAAACAAGATGTATGTTTTCTAGTATCCACTTTATACTTTTGCTTTTAGATTATAGGAATTGCCACTTAAAATTTCTTGTTTGGTTTACTTGAAAATGTGAAGGAGTTATGCTACTTGCTAATTAAGGGACAATTTAAGTTCATAGAAGGGATAATTTATGTCTATAGAAGGGCCACCTTAAATTTATAGAAGGGGCAACTTAGGTTTAAACTCATATGTCACTACAAACCGACTTCATATTTGGGGAATTTTTTTTCCTCCATTTCATGCAAATCTGCAAGTAACCCAGATCTCAAATTTCTCAAAAAATAATAGAAATGGTAAGGAGATTAAAGAAATACTCAAGAAATTGAATATCCAGAAAATTCATAGAAGGGGCAACTAGGTTCATAGAAAGAGCAACTTAGATCCATAGAAGGGACAACTTAAATTCATAGAAGGGGCAACTCAGGAAACCCAAATTCAGACTCCATGTATGGGGAATATTTTTTCCGACGTTTCATGTAATGGGATTTTTTTTTCCTTCATTCCATATTTATGCAATTTCGAAAAAACCTCTCTATCACTAGGGCATTATTTACCTATTTCTCCACTGATATGCAATTTCCCCTTCAAATTACGTATATTTTTCTATATTAGTTATGTACTGTATCTCTTTTGGTGCTAGTTACGTACTTTTTTGGTAACCAAAACTTTTTTTGTAACATCCTTTTTTAATTGAGGTGCTTAAATATTATATTTAATAACTTAAAGGACTAAAGTGCAATTTTTTTAAAATATTGTGCATGAGTGCCGTGTGTGTGCTGATGTGTTGTGTGTGTGTGTTTCTTTAAAACAAAGAGAAAAAAAAAAAAAGAACAAACCCATCAGGAGGTTTTCAACGTTAGAGAGAGAGAGAGCAACGGTGGAGGGAGAAGAAGGAAGGAAGAGGGAATTAGGATTAGAACTTGAATTGAAGACCTTATTTGGTAATTCATGCTTTCCTATACTTAAATCTATGATTTTATTGTTCAATTTCATACTTGGCATATTGCTAGCTCTGAATTGAAGCCATGAGAGAGGGTTTTTGAGGTTGGAATTGAGTTTTAATTTCAGAAAATTCGTGGTATATTATGAATATGCATAACTGTGTTGAACCAAGTTGAAACTGTCCTGTTTTTGACGAATTTATTCAAGGTACCTAAAAATCTTCTAAATTCTTGAAAAAAAATCCTGAAGGTTCATCTATGAGTCTATTGCATCGTGTTAAATTATCAGAAAATAACTCGAAGTATTTTGGCCTACAAAATTCGTGGATTGAACTGGTGTCTGATTCGTGTCTGTGCAGACAGCACAGACACGTGTTGGAAAAACGGGCATAACTTCTTGCTCGGGTATCGGTTTTACACACCGTTTCTTGATTCCGAAACTAGACTCGTATATCTTTCTGAATATGTATGGGTTGTGCCGTGACTCTTTCTAGATTATAGCAGTTTTTGAATTAAAGTTCAGGTTTTGGTGATTCTGGAATTCTGGGCAGCTTTTGGAGCTGTGTTGTTCATCAATTTTATCATAGTTGAATATGCTTAATGACTATGGATTTTCATGAGTCTTAAACATTGATCAATTGGTGATGTTTTAGTGTTGGAATTATTGAAAAAGATTGAGTATGTGATTTTTAATGAGCTTTCGATTGTATACTGTCTTGTTGAAATCGTAATTTCGTGTTTCTTGTTATGTAATTTCAATTGAGCATATCTTAGTCTTTCGGAGTCCAATTTGAGCAAATTTTATATCTAGATTGATGTACTAAAAGTCTTCTTGCTAGTGGTGGTGGTCTTGTAGTACTCTTTTGAACCTATAGAAAAGTATGGCCAAAATACAATAGATTGTCTGGGTGAATTTTGGTATTTTCAACATAGAATTGCTGAAAGTGCAGGAAATATGTGCTACATGCTGAAACTGTTTTTGGAACGTGCTGGAACAGTTTTGGAAGTTGAAAAATATGAAGTATAGGTGCTGTAGTTGTGTATTGGTAGCTGGAGTTGTTGTATTACTGTAAACATGTTTTAAAGAACAGCAATAGGTGTTTATAATTGCAGAAAATAAGAGTTGGACACCGAATTTGACTAAATTAGACGTTGTATTGTATTGTTGAATTGAGGCAGGATATTGTTAATGCAATTGTTAAAGCCTTAAAAGTATTTCTATACTAAAATGTTTGGCTTGTGGATAGGTGACGAGTCGGTGAATCTAGGAGCACCGAAACCATAAGTTGTACTTTCTTTTGGAGTACAAGGTGAGTGTTTGATTCATAGATGTTGTTCTATATTGAATTGAACTTGATTGTTGGCTTATTGCCCGGTGATTGGCTTTATGCCAAAAAGCTTTTATGCCTTAAGTTATTGGCTGTGTACCCGGTGATTGGCTTTATGCCTTAAACTATGGGCTGTGTGCCCGGTGATTGGCTTAATGCCAACAGGCTTATGCCTTAAATTATTGGTTGCTTGTCTGGTGTTATTTTTTATTTCTCGATAAACTGTTACAAGTTGAGAATATCTTTTAGCTGTACCTTTGAATATGGAATTGCATCCATGTCTCATAAACACTCCTGGATTCCATTTTGGAATCCAGTTTTGCAGGCGTTGTAGATATCCACTGCTGATCGTCGTGGGGTTGTACGCTCGCTTAGGGTAGCATGTCGGGAAGGCTGGACTAGTTTGGCAAAATTTTGTAGATAAGGATGTAGTGCAGCCTATGTTTATATTTGGTTCATTGTATAGTTTAATGTTTTCTTAAGACTTCCGCTGTGTTTATAAAAACGTTTAAGTTTTGCGTTATCAATAAAATGGTTGTTGGTTAATTTAGTTGCTAGAACTTGAGTTATAGGAATGGGTTGGTGGTTGATGTTGCACCCTCACGTCGGTTTGGGCTCATTTGAGTGCTGGCCCGGGGTGGGGTGTGACATTTTTCAACAATTTTTTTTTTTTTTTTTGGGTATTTGCTCGATAGACTTCTCATAAAAAACAATTCCATTTTAATGATACATGCTCTTAATTTTGGTCCCAAATTTTTGACAAATGATATTTATCTACAGAGAAATGGGATTAAATTGAACTATCGGATGATCGATTTATCTGAATTCGGATTGGAATTAAAATGAACTACTACAATCCAGATTGTCTATTTAGATGAACCTATAATTCTGATATAAGATAAATATAATTTTTTAGAAGAATTATCAATGTCCGATTAAATTAATTACGAGTGGATGCGAAAATTACGATTGGGCATCCTGTCAAGTTTTCCCGACCATTTTCGTCAAGTTTTTGAATCAGAGCGTATTGTTTTAAACGGCACAGATTTGTTCAGATAAATTTTTATTGTAATAAAACATCCAAAACACTCCAAACAAATCTAACCCGAATGAAAAAAACTAGGAAAACTTAACCGGATCCGATCCCTCCTAACCGGATCCGATCCCTCCCTAAAAAGGGGACCCATTCCTATACACGTAGTACGAAGTATAATGCAAGACGCGGCCTCTTACTGAGAAATTTTGGAAGAAGACTTACAATTTCCACAGAAGACTTACAATTTCCACAGAAGACTTTACAATTTCTTCTTTCTTTCTGGTCATTATCAAGGACGAATTCTAACCTGTCGTCTCCTATCATGCATGGTAGCAGAAGTTTCCAACCTTCCATATCCCATCCCATGCATCATAGATTCATACTACTACTACTTATCTAAGTCACAATTCGCGTGCGCGTGCGGGAAAGGAGACGTAAAAGCTTATTTGAAACACAACCTAAACTATTAAAAATCTGTGAGAGCAGGCATTAAGAGCCCAAGCGCAATGGAAGCACAATGAATTATGTGACTTAGAGGTACTGATAGACTTTTATTTTCATTTTTGTCTCTTTATAATTTTTTTTTAATCAGCATTTTCTCTTTATTTTCGTTTGACTGAATATTGCGATACTTTTAATCATTTTTTATGAACATAGTATTTCTTTAACAGCCTTTTTGGTTTGGAGGCCCCCAATACAGAACATTATCTGTTGATGCAAGAAGGGTTATAAAGCTATTGTTTTCTCCCACTACCAACCGGTAAGTATTCAATCTCCCTTTTTCAAAAAGGATTTGCGATTAGTTGAACTTTCTCCAATCAAAAGGCCTAGGAAGTAGGAGCACAAGTTCAGAAAAGAAATTCAGACACAACCGTGTCTGGATCCATTTGATATATACGAACTTACATGCATCGAACGGCTTCCAAGCATTGGATGAAAAGACTTTATGGATTTTTGGCAAGAAAGTTTAACGCTGTGTTTTGTTCTCCTTCTGGGCCGTTCGAGTGTCCCTTGTCTGTAATTTAACTTTTAAATCTGTTAAATTCTGAACCAAAATGCTAAATGCATGTGGTTTTGGGGGTAACCGGGTAAGTGACTTTTTTTTTGAAAGGAATTTTTTTTGTTAATTTTGAAGTTGTTACAAAGATTCAAAGACTAAAAGATCATATCCTTAAACAAGAACAATCCTGTGTCCGAGAATCCGAAATCCAAAACCGAGATTGGCAATATGCTAACCAAGGAAACACGCATTGGGGCAAACTTGCACCTATAGGGCCAAGCTGAACACCTATTGGGCCAAGCCTATAACGTAAAAGTAAAAAACCCTAACTCTACCAACAGCAACCGAGCCGCCGTCCCCCTCCAAGACCGGCCTCCAGCAGTAGACCATAGCGGGGTGTAAGTGACTTAGGATCTAGTTAGGATAATAGAAGAAAAGAACACTTACCAAGAAGCGTAGCCATTCTAGTTTCATATCCAAGAGAGCTGTAAGTAACAGCCTGCAAGCTAGAATGAAATAATCCAAGATAACTATACATGTTCACAAGTACGCCAGCAATCCAACAGGGTCATGGCTTAGTTCGTTCATTAGGCCGGATACCGAGTTATCAAAATAAAATGAACACACCCCTACATGGATGTAAGAGGGGCATGGTATGATAGTGTTCTTAATATTTTGCAAAATTAAGAGATATTTGGAACGATTTATATATTTGCTCTAATGAGGCTAAAGATTCTTGGAGACAATTCTGAGTTCGTTACTCTGACCAAGAGATAGAAAATGTCGCAAAATAGCGGCCGTTGTCAAGGCTTGGAACTCATTTAAGGGGCCAAGTCCACTCCCTACTCAAATCTCGACTCATATTCAAATTCAAATTCGAGCTAACACTCAAAGTGCCCTCCAGAATCTTTGCCTCATAAAAAAATTGGTTTTGAGTCTTTTGACCCATTTTTACCGAAATGAAGAGAGACCATTCTCATTTCAAAACCCGTTTGTTTGTCCATGGGATAGGAGGACTACTTCCTTGTTTTTCTCTTTTGTAGAATTTATAATCAGGGGTGCTCCATTCATGACTTACTTTCTCTGATTGGAAGACACTGTAAAGCTAATACATGCATCTGATAGGACAAAGTGAAAAAGATGATGCTTCCAGATCTCATAACTTGTTTGAGAGATACATTGGTTTTGTTTCTTCAATTTGCAACCTTTTTGCAGGTGTGGAATACATTCCAGATCGATTGAGGTCGACTACGGGAACTTCTCAAGTCCATCAACATGGTTGAACCGACTATAATAGTGGCAATCATTTCCGCTGCATCTCTGATATATACAGCAACTATCAAAGGTTCCTCTGACGACATATTTGATGCTTAGCTACTCATTCTTGTTACGTGTGTGTGCATTGAACTTTTTTTCTATTTGTTTGTGAAGTTCAGAGATGTGATTACAACATGCTACAGACCTGTGCTCATGGTTATCAACCTTTTTAGAAAATGATTTCTTCCAATCAAATTGAAGTGAGATTTGAAATTTCTGTTTCTCTGAAACCGAAGATAATAAAGTCAGTTTATTATGTCTATCAAGTTCTTGGGAGGGGGATTTGAAAATTTGATTTCTCTCCGAGATCAATGTAGTTACAGTTTAACATTACAGTCTAAGGCAAAAATTTATGGTAGCGTCGAGGATGCATTGCATCAAACTAATCTTCTCCTCACTAATGTTAAATCATTTCCAGACACTGCTGGCATCATCATATTGGAAAATTTCACCTATTTTCAACAGAAACTACAATATTTCGATTCTTGATCCGAGTATAACATCTGATCCATGTGTCCCTCCCAGCAATCCCTTGTAGAACTCTGCTTTTAACAATCTTGTCCATGCGTGTGGTGTGAACAGAATGTTATTTTGTTAGGAATTAACTGGTCGTTATGTCAGTTTTGTTAATAAAATGAAAGTTTGAACTATAACAGAGAGTTACCACTGGCCTAGTACCTTGATTTTGATCTACAAGCCACACCACATGGCCCCAAAGCTTAAGCCCAAGGTACTAGTAGTAGTCCACAAGGTTTGTTATAAACCCAAGATCATCCATGTAGACTTCCGATGTGGGACGGGGTGTTACATACGACCTGAAAATTCACAAGATTGCAATACAATTGAATATGATAATGATTGTACCTTTTTCTCATTTTGCAGCAGTAAGTGATCAACTTGGCAACCACAAGAATACAGGTGAGTTTAAGAACAACACTGGGTACTTGCTTTTTTTTCTGTGGTATTTTTCTACGGTATGGGTTGTGGCTTATCTGTGGGCATGTTACCTAAATATGCATAAATGTACATAAGAGTCACAGGTACCAATCACTATTCATATACTGCATCTTATACCGATGGTTTACTATCTTTTCAATTTTTCATAGACCAGTAAATGAAGTATTAGCCTCATGAATGCATGTACTTTAAGCTTGTTGGGGGGAATAAGGGGCCAAATGCACACACAAATATCTCCAAAAAACAGTCACTAGCTGAGCTAATACGCAGCAGAAACGCAGCAGTAACAGATCAAATTTTCAGCACAATATCAAGCTACAAACATGCAATTTGTCGGCCATAAAACAGAGCAGAAAATTTCAGCAATAAAAATACTTATCTGGGCACTAGAAATGCAGAATTCTTTCCCTTAATTAAAGCTTTACAAAGCCTTCTTTCTTCACTTTCAAACACAGCACACACGAGCACTCTTTTTCTCTTTTCACTCTTTTCCTCTCTGTCTCTCACGTTTTTTTTTTTTCTTTTCCTTTCAAAGACAAAGACACACACCACTAGATATTTCTAGTACTAGGTTCTAGACCCTCCTTTTAACATATTACATACTAGATACATAAGTATAAAGATATTACATGAAAGTCCCCAAAAAGTAAACAAGGAAATACCCAAATTGGGTTTACATATTTCTAACATCCCCCTTTAAACCCAATTTCCAAACGTCTTCGTGCCAAGCATCAACTTCAATCTTCCAAACACGTCATGCTTCAAAGGCTTCGTGAAAATATCGGCAACTTGATCATAAGACTTGCAATAAACTAGCTTCACTTCCTTTTGCTTCACATGCTCCCGGATGAAGTGAAAATGAGTATCGATATGCTTGCTCCTTTCGTGAAATACCGGATTCTTTGCCAAGGCGATTGCCGATCGGTTATCAACATGTACGTCTGTGGGACTTTCTTGTGGAAATCCCAAATTCTCCAACAAATTTCTCAACCAAATAGCATGGCAAACGGCGGAGTTAGCAGCCACATACTCCGCTTCACAAGTAGACATAGTAACAGTGGGTTGCTTCTTAGAAGACCAAGTAAAAACCGCATTTGCCATAAAGAAAGCAAATCCCAAAGTACTTTTCCTCTCATCTAAATCTCGTCCCCAATCACTATCCGAATATCCAACAAGCTTAAAATCATCGACACAAGAATAAAACAAGCCGTCATTGAGTGTACCTTTGATATAACGAAGAATTCTCTTTGCCGCATTGAGATGTGATTGGTCCGGTGCTTCCATGTATCTACTAATCAACCCAACACCATAAAGTATGTCCGGCCTAGTGCAAGTGAGATACCGGAGACTTCCAACAAGACTTTTAAAGTAAGTCGGATCAACATTGCCACCATTAGTACTCTTTCGAAGCTCTACTCCACTTTCCACGGGAGTGTTCACCGGATTGCAAGAGTCCATTCCAAATCTTTTAAGCACTTCCTTTGCATAGCCACTTTGCGAAATAAAAATTCCATCTTCCATTTGCTCAACTTCAAAGCCAAGAAAGTGAGACATCAAGCCAATATCGGTCATCTCAAACTCCCGAATCATACTCTTTTTGAACTCCTTGAACATGTTAGGAGCATTCCCGGTAAAGATCAAATCATCAACATATAGGCACACAAGCAAAAAATTTCCATTGGCATCCACCTTCATGTACAATGCATGCTCATAAGGACACTTTTCAAAACCATTCTCCACAAAGTATTTATCAATTCTAGCATTCCAAGCACGTGGTGCTTGTTTTAGCCCATAAAGAGCTTTTTTCAACTTATACACTTTATCTTCTTGCCCAACTTTGACATACCCCAAGGGTTGTTCCACATAAATCTCTTCTTCAAGGAAGCCATTTAAAAACGCGGATTTCACATTAAGTTGATAAATCTTCCATTTATGTTGGGCGGCCAAAGAAATCATCAATCCAATAGTCTCCATTCGGGCAACGGGAGCAAACACTTCACCATAGTCAATTTCGGCTCTTTGCTTGTAGCCCTTAGCAACCAATCTTGCCTTGTATCTTTGAACTTCACCACTTGCATTTCTTTTTGTCTTATACACCCATTTCACACCAATTGCTTTATGGCCTTGTGGTAGACTTGTGAGCACTCATGTACCATTCTTCTCAATTGCATTGATTTCTTCATCCATAACTTTCTTCCATTTCTTCTCTTGAATAGCTTCTTCATAGCCAATAGGATCATAATCCATATCCATAAAGAAACAAAACAAATTCAAGCTGTCTTCCTCCATTTCGATTTCTTCATAAATTTCTTGCAAGTTTCTTGTTTTTCTTGGCCTTTCACTTGAACTAGCCTCCGATGATGATGGTGAGGAAGAATCACTTCTATAAGATGAGGGGGATCCATGTGGAGGAGATTGTGGCTCTCTTTCAACTTCATTTGGCATTTCCATCTCTTCTTCTTCAAGAACAAGTTCAACATCATTGTTGGCTTCTTTTTCCTTCCAATCCCACATTTCTTCTTCTTCAAATATTACATCTCTACTCATAATCACCTTCTTGGTAAGAGGGTTGTATAATTTGTAACCCATTGTTCTATCACCATAGCCAAGAAAAATGCATTTTTCACCTTTGTCATCAAGCTTTGTTCTTCTAGCTTCCGGAATCTTTGCATATGCAATGCACCCAAACACTCTAAGATGAGAAACACTTGGCTTGAATGAGCTCCATGCGTCTTCCAGTGTCTTGAAGCGAACACTTTTAGTTGGACAACGGTTCAAGAGATAAACGGCACATGCAACGGCTTCGGCCCAAAATTCTCTAGGCAAGCGCTTTCCTTTCAACATGCTTCTAGCCATATCCAAGATTGTTCTATTCTTCCTTTCGGCAACTCCATTCAATTGTGGCGTATAGGATGGAGTCACTTGGTGCACAATACCATGCTCTTTACAAAAATTCTCAAAAGCATCGGAAGTATATTCACCGCCATGATCGGATCTCAACATCTTGATGTAGTGGCCACTTTGCTTCTCAACGAGAGTCTTGAACTCTTTGAATTTATCAAACACCTCCGACTTTCTCTTCAAAAAATACACCCAAGTCTTCCGGCTATAGTCATCAATGAAAGTGAGGAAGTACCTATTCTTGCCATTTGTCATAGGCTTCAAAGGACCACATACATCGGTGTGCACAAGCTCCAAAGGCTTTGATGCTCGCCATCTTGCTTCTTTAGGAAAGCTCAATCGATGGTGTTTGCCAAGAATACACCCTTCACAAATTTCATTGGGATGATCGATAAAAGGCAAGCCTCTCACCATATCTTTACTTGATAAAAGCTTCAAACCACCAAAATTAAGATGCCCAAACCTCAAGTGCCACAACCAAGCCTTATCCTTGACAATAGCATTAAAGCATTTCATAGCATCATGTTGAATATTTAAAGAAAACATTCTATTCTTTGACATTTTCACATGAGCAATCAAATTTCCACAAGCATCTTTAATAGTAAGATAAAGATTCTTCATGCAAATATCATATCCCTTCTCCAAAAGTTGGCCCAAACTCAAGATATTATTTTTCATATTCGGAACATAATAAACATCGGAAATAAAATCATGATTACCATTCTTGAGTTTGATTAGAATCTTACCTTTGCCTTTCACCGAAACTTTGGAGTGGTCACCAAATGTCACATGGCCTTGCACCGCCTCATCTAGTTCAATAAACATGCTCTTCTTGCCACACATATCATTGCTTGCCCCGATATCAGGAAACCATACATCGCTTTGATCTCCATTGGACCCATTGTAAGCTAGCAACAAAGTAGGCCCAACTTCTTTGTACTCTTTCTCCACATAGTTAGCTTGCTCACCAACTTCATTGCTTGACGTTGCTCTACACTCATAACTATAGTGCCCAAATTTGTGACAATTATAGCATTCAACATTCCTCTTGTCATAACCATTTCGATTATAAGAACGGTTGTAGTCGCCACCTCCTCTAGCTCTTCCTCTTCCTCTTGGAGCATATGAGTTTTGGCCTCTTCCAACTCCCCTAGCGTTCCTTCCACCTCTACCTCTATTCGCATAACCTCTTCCATGGCTTTCAGAGCCTCTTCCACGATTTCCATAGCCTCTACCACGGCCATCATAGCCTCTACCACGACCGTCATAGCCTCTTCCTCTTCCTCTTGCACTATAAGAGGTCCCCCCTTGATCCTCCTTTGCATCCTTGAAAGAAAGTTTGGATTGGAGTGCTTGCTCAAGAGAGCTTGAAGCCTTCTTGTTCAACCTTTGCTCATGAACTTCAAGTGTTGTCATCAATTGATCAATCGTCATGGTGGAAGTATCCTTTGACTCTTCAATGGCGGGAACCACATACTCAAATTTACCATTTAGAGATCGTAAGATTTTCTCCACCACACATACATTCTCAAGGTTGCCACCATACCTTCTAATTTGATTCACAATCACCATGGTTCTAGTAAAATACTCCGCAATGGTCTCATTATCCTTCATTTCCAAAGATTCAAATTCACCCCTCAAAACTTGAAGTCTCATTCTTATGGTTTTGTCAATACCTCTATTTGCATTTTGGAGGATATCCCAAGCTTCTTTGGACGTGGTTGCGGAGGAGATTTTCTCAAAGCTAGACTCATCAATGGCTTGATAGATTTGAAACAAGGCTTTCTTATCTTTGTTTCTCATTTGCTTAAGTAAAACCTTTTGACCTTCCGTCAATATCTCTTCATCCTCCTTCGAAGCGGGTTGTTCAAACCCATTTTCAACAAGATCCCACAAATCTTGATAACCCAACAACACTTTCATTTGTATACTCCAATTCTCATAATTATCTTTCCCCAATCTAGGAATTTGGGGCTGTAGAAAGTTGTTCATGGCAGCCATCATAAATCAAACACAAATACACCAATAAAAGCCCTAATTTCAAGCAACAAGCCCTAAGCTTTGAAACCAGATTTGTTGGGGGGAATAAGGGGCCAAATGCACACACAAATATCACCAAAAAACAGTCACTAGCTGAGCTAATACGCAGCAGAAACGCAGCAGTAACAGATCAAATTTTCAGCACAATATCAAGCTACAAACATGCAATTTTTCGGCCATAAAACAGAGCAGAAAATTTCAGCAATAAAAATACTTATCTGGGCACTAGAAATGCAGAATTCTTTCCCTTAATTAAAGCTTTACAAAGCCTTCTTTCTTCACTTTCAAACACAGCACACACGAGCACTCTTTTTCTCTTTTCACTCTTTTCCTCTCTGTCTCTCACGTTTTTTTTTTCTTTTCCTTTCAAAGACAAAGACACACACCACTAGATATTTCTAGTACTGGGTTCTAGACCCACCTTTTAACATATTACATACTAGATACAAAAGTATAAAGATATTACATGAAAGCCCCCAAAAAGTAAACAAGGAAATACCCAAATTGGATTTACATATTTCTAACAATGCTCTCAATAGAAAAGGGTTCTTCCAACAGTTTGACCCGGAATTTCAATCTTATTTAGTTATAGCCTGATGCTTTAAATTTGACAAGATTCTTAGAATAGTACTTCTTACTCAAGTGACCGTTCCTGTTGCTTGTATTAATTTTATTTGCAGATAAGTCAGAGGAAAATGCACTATCTCCCCAGAGTGTGAGTGCTGCAGGTGAGGGCCTCTATTGTCTTTTAATTTTGTGATGTGGTTTTACTCTAATTAAGCAAGCTGTCGGACCATACTCAGGTGTTTTATCTTCTCATCACCGGATAGTATTAAGTTAATACTTGTTATCGCTATCAATAGTTTACATATGTTACAATTGATGCAATTATATCCCGTACCATAACTACAAGCATCTACTGATTTCATTATGAAAATTTATTTTTTGTTGGAAGAGTTGTTAATTTTATGTGGATATAGATGCATTTATAGGTTATGTGTCCAATTATTGGGTGTGATGCAAGTGGGAGTGATGTGTTGGTGTGTGAGCAACCAATTTGTGGTGTGTGCATGGCATACCCACAAGTTCCTATGCATATATGAGTAAAATTAAGAAAATTAAGCCGTGTCATCTTTTGGGGTATGCGTGCGCGTGACTTTGTTTGAGGTGTGTGGAGTGCATATGTTGTACCTTAAGCCATACGTGTATAGATGGTTTTTTCATGTACTAGGAAAAAGAAACAGAAAGGGCAAGGCAGGTCAGGTGGGGGAGGAGAATTCCCTTACGAGCCTTAAGCAAACGTGAAGGTGGCTAAAATGAGAAGTTCTTTTGGGGGGCAAGTTCAATCGTGAAAGGGTAGCAAGGAATAGAAGAAAAAAGGAAGGCTAAGATGAGACAAAGGGAGTAAACGTAAGGTGAAGAGAGAAGGGTATGTGGAAGGTGTATACGAAAAAATTTGTAATTATTTAAAGAAGTGGGGAATGACTTTCAATAATTGTTTATTGTTTATATTGGGTTGGTGGCATAAAACATCTGATTTTGTTATGTTTTGGTCATGGTGCTTGAGGTTCCGGACAAGGGGACTTTCCCATGGCGAAATCCTCTCCTCCGTTGTATTGATGATTAAATGATTACCTTTATTTTACATTTTTCATGACATTGTGGCCTCGTTTCTCTAATGATAGTAAAAATATGAACTTTTTATGCGGTTTCAGTCTCGTCTCCAAAGTTACTGGAACAAAATGTGAGGCTTCAGTCACTTGACAGAAGGATGGATAGAATGGAAATGGACGCTAAGTCTCTTCAGAGAAGGATAATAATTATTCGTGCAGAAGGATTTGAGCTTGATAAAAGGGCAGATGAAGCAGTTAACACTTATGGAACTAATGTTCTAGTAATAATGTTGTTTCACGGCCTCGGCTCCATCTTTCTCCAACTAAATTATCCCTACTTTGGGACATCGGTCTCAGTTTTGATGGTAGTTTCATTCTTCTCTACATTCGTCATTGCATATATAGTGAGTTCCAATAAGATCGAGAAGATGTCTCAATTGGAGAAGGATCTTCGGAGGAGGCAGAAAGAGTTGCAGAATGATATCGCATATTTTGGAGCTGAAATTAAGAGGGCCTATTCGGATGAAGATCTTAAAACCTTAGCTAGAATTGGGGCACTTGGAGAAGTTTTGAATTGGAACCGTTCACTTACTAGGGATGCTCATGCCTTGCAGAGTACCATAGCTGGTCTTCTTGAGATGTCATCTAACTCAGAAAGCAATCGTATTAAGTCGCTTTTCCAGGTTAAAGTTTGGGCAATCATGTTTGGGCTAAGTTTTCCCATGATGGCATACTACTTACTGCATTGTAAGTATTTCTTGATCTCTTTCTTTGATTTCCATTTCTGAGCATTATTAACGAAAATGCACACAATCAGGTATCAAAATTGCTCTAGTATGTTGTTGTTGACTTCTGATTTACTGGGGAAAGGAAAATTTTCATAAATATTTTGCGGCTGGAACATAATGGAAATGTCATTGTTTGAAGGGTTGTTGTAGCAGCTCAATTGTTTCGACATGTTCTGTAGAATTTCACCATGTTTTTGTTGCATTTCAGAATGTGTTGGTATAAACCTTGAATTTTAGGGATTCCATTAGTGGTTCCTTTTGATCTCCAAAGAAACAAAAATGTTTCAGCTGTTTAAAGGAAACGAAATTCGGTTCCTTGCGCACATGGTTAACTATTTTAGAATTTGAATTCTTCCATCTTGCAGTATCCGTTGATTTCTTTAACTACAAGGGAATTGATGAACAAGTTCTGAGATCTAATTCGGGAACTTCAGGATTTCCTGTGTTGCTTACCTTATGTTAATGACTATATTGCCTTGTGTTTTCTGTAGTTATCGACTTCAGGAGGAAGAGATTCGTCTACTAAATGGACAAGAACAGGAAGTGTCTATCTCTCTGACATGATTATGCCTTTGTCCAAGTGCTATTTCTAGTCTACTGCATTGCTTTGGATTGTAATGCTTGTATGTCCTTTTTTGCTACTATTATTATTTTGGGTTTTGTTGGTTTAATGCATTGTGTAATAGCTTGGAATTTGAATCAATCCATGCCATATGTTGTCGTGCCGATAATGGTCTTTTTATCGGGTCTGCCGTCTGTGTAATATAAAGTGAAAGCAAATGTGTCATGGAAATTGGCAATTTCGCATAGCCATACAAACAAAGAAATGTAAGACAAAAAGAAGGAAAGGGACTCGTCAAATCCATTGGTTGCATGCTAAGCACCAGCGAAAGAGGCGCCATTGCTCTGTAGCCAAAACAATGTCGATTATCATTATGCTGTGTTGTTATATACCCAAAAGGATAATATATCTACAACTGGATAAGGGACAGAACACTTACTCTTTATCCACTGCTGGATATTGTTTCTCTTCTTCTTCTTCTTCTTCTTCTTCTTCTTCTCTTCTGTACTAAATATAACTTGGTATCAAAATTGAGGTCCGGGATCAAAATTGAGGTCCGGGATGGCTGATACTTTTTTTGCTGTTAGGTAGATAATGTAATGTTTGTTGTGGCTCTTTTTCATTTCTTTGAGGTGCTTTTGTGCCTTTAGACCGTGCGAATGTTGGGTATTTCCTGGATTTAGTAGTGGGTGGATTTGTTTGGATCTTTGCTTCGTATTTGCTTATGGCGTACTATTGATTATTTTCATGCCATTCTATGCAAGATGGGCTTGCAGATGTATATGTACATAATTTAGGTCAACAGATACACGATGTGTTTTTTGTATTTTGAACTTGTTCAATTCGATATAACGTAATGGGTGGGGCAGGGAATTCTATGTTACTTTCTCTTCAAATTGCAGTACTTCAGTTATGCAACACAAATAAAGTACCCTTGGCAGATTCACATACCATCGATAACAGAGAAAGATAGAGGAAAACTTTGAAGAAAAAAGAAAAGAGGAAGAGAGAAGTAAATCATCAAATCCATCTGCTCCAGGCTGAGCAGTATCGACCTATGAGCCAATGTAGGAACAAACCTTCTATTTGTTTAAATAACAAGAAGCCTAGCTGAAACAGCTGTAGAGTTGAATATCATCATGTGATATCTCAATTAATTACTGAAATATCATTCCTCCTTGCCTTATGAAAACAGTTTAAATGATGCATAACCAACTTTAAAATTTTAAGGCCTGTTTAGTATCTCTTTCTATCTGTTCATTTTTAATTGAAATCCTTTTAATGATAAGCGCAGAAACATCCATCGTTTTTAATTTCTACAGTAAATTCTCTTGCAAAAATGAAACAGAAAACAAAACAATTCTGACTATTGTTTATTTCAAGTCATTCTAAAATTCTATTTTTGTTTTTCTGTGGCCATTATCAAGGACAAGGAGGACTCAACCTGTCTTTTTCAAGTAGTCTCCTTTGTACAAGAAGATGGAGACTAAGTTGTTGCGTGTTTTGTCCTGCTTGACTTTCTTAATTTTTACTATTTTTTATCTTTCTGTGGGTATTATCAAGTAGGAGTCAACCTGTCTTTTTCAAGTAGTCTCCTATGATTCCTTCCTAGAAGGAGATAGAGAGCTTCCTAGAACTAACACTCTTTCATGTTGCCTTCATATAACTCTCTAACAAGGTTGGGGGTTTGCATGCCAAATTGCACCTTTGTTTGTCGATGCAAGAAGCGCATAGCAGGTGTTTATTCCGGCTTCGACTGGTAAAATTCCAACCTTCTTGAAAAGAACTAAGTGTTGGCAAATTGTTGGCGGATCAAAAAAAAAAAAAAAAGCAAATTGTTGAGGTTCTGCAAAAAAATGAAAACATGTTTTGGATTTCTGGTACCTAAACTTGATTTGGAATGTAGTTTTTTTTTTTTTTTTTTTGTCTTCTTGAGTTCGTTTCGTATACGTTTTCTGTGATCATGCCAACCCTTGAAGCTGACTTGTACATCCTATGATGTCATTGTTTTCCATTGTCTTGTTTGGTGTAGGTGGATTGTGGTCGTAGGTGAAAGCATTGTAGATCTCTACTACCAAATCTCTTTGGAGGATGGGTATTTTCAAATCTTCTAAGAGAAAGAAGGCTGCACTGGGTATGGATATTGCTGTATTTCTTTTTCTATGATGGGATTTCTCCGTGTTTTGAAACATTAATTAAGTTATTAACCTTATATTCATGACTCGACAAGAAGCAGAGATTAAATACTATACGCTTTAGCTAAAACCTAGGTGTTTACGCATATCCCATCAAGACGTGACACATGACCATTGATTGCAAAAATTAAGAAATCAATTAGACCTACTATTTACCGAAACCTACCTTAAAATTGGAAGGTTCCCGGAACCATTAGTAGTTTTATTAGTTAGTTGGGGTTATACTAAAACATAAAAAGAAAAGAAAAGTTACTTAGTTTTATAACATAATCTTGTAGAAATTCTATTCTTCGAAGAGGGGCAACCAACCACACCATGTTGGTCCTCCCTAGTAACATCAAGAATATTGCGAGTTTGTGCAATGCATTGATCTGCCTTTGCATGCACAAGGCTTAATCTGTTGGCGAGTAACTAGAGAGAGTCCACATCGCTTGGGTCCACTATTAGTTGAATGAACTCAGACCTACTATGAGCCATCCAATATTCTATTAAGACCCAACCTTCATCCTCTTTATCCTATATGGGACTTACCATCCACGCATGTTCTAACAAATCTCCCCCTCATGTGTGAGCCGTACATTAGGCCTTGACCTCCCTCTCTACATCCTAACTCGCCCCTTTGATTCTGATCTACTACTCTGGATCATCAGCCATCGGCTTTGATACCACTTGTTGAAAATTTGTACCACGCATTAATCTGTTGTTGCGTGTACAAGCCCCAATTTGTTGGGGAGTAACTGCAGACAATCGACCACATCACCTGGGCCCAATTTTAATTGAATGAACTCAGACTCACTTAAAAGCTTAAGCTTGCAAGTAGTGAGAAATCTAATATTACATTAAGACGCAACCCTTATTTTGTTTATCTGATGTGAAACTTAACATTCACATGTTCTAGCAATGAATAAGTTCAACACCATGTTGGTCATATCCGATAAAGTTGTCTTAATTGACACATTTTATGGAACCTTTCATAGGCAAGGAAATATAAGGTGCACTTGTTATTTGCTCCATAGAATAAAACAGGAATATAACAGCAAACGAGGATGACAATAGACAATTTTTTACTTACCCCAAACAAATACAATGGTTAAGTTCAAAACGCACAAAAACAAGATTAATTCAATGCTGCATATCTATATCAAAGCAAACTCGGCTTATTCGGGGTAGGCGAAACTGGGGAAGAATATAATTTTCTTGCACATTGTTCTTATGTCAGTCCTAATGATTGATATGAAATGATTTTGTAACCAATATTTGGTTCGGTGATGAGTTCTTTACGTCATTGGAGAAGACAAAGGTTTGGTGCTGGAGTAGACAAGTACTCCAACTTTAATTTTCTCATTTTCCTTTTTAACTTTCTTTTGTTTTTGGTAATCCTACCAATAACGGATATGATTATCAGAAAGTAACAAAGCTAACCAAGGTTAAGTAATGCTTATCGATATCAAA
Organism: Rhododendron ovatum; assembly: GCA_019656835.1. Taxonomy (NCBI): domain Eukaryota; kingdom Viridiplantae; phylum Streptophyta; class Magnoliopsida; order Ericales; family Ericaceae; genus Rhododendron; species Rhododendron ovatum. Next base: position 7,441,139 of record CM033799.1, on the reverse strand, counting down.
CCTTGCTATAGATAAAGATAGTCCTTAGGATTTGTGAGTGTGCCAATAGCTACTAATCACTGTTATTTTACTTGATTTTGGTTCATAGACCATATGCATACAAGACTCAATTTTAGTTTATAGGGAACTCAGTTTTTTTTTGATGGGGGGAACTCAATTAGTTTGACTCATCAAATAAAAACTCAGTATTTGTAATGCATGATTCAGCATATTTACCACATTCTTGGATTTGAGACAAGAATGACCACTCCTTTTTCTTGCTTGCAGATGTAGTAGCATATTCTTCCAACAATGAGACTACAGGTGAGGTGCTCTTTTCGTTTTCTGTTTTCCTTGCGTTGAATAAGCAGTCAATCACTACATGATTGGTGTTAATCTTTTCAGTGGATAGAACTAGTCCATTTGCTAGCTATTAATTTCTATTGATCCCTTAATTTTCTCAATCCCCGGTGATGGAATTGTAAGTGCCAATAGCTACTAATCAGTAATCACTGTCATTTGATTTGATTTTGGTTCATAGACCAGTATGCATACAAGACTTAGTTGTAATTTATTGGGAACTCAATTAGTTTTCCCATTAAATAAAAACTCTATTTGTAATGCATGATACAACATATTTACCACATTCTTGGATTCGAGATGAGAATGACCACTCCTTTATTTCTTGCTTGCAGATTTAGTTGCATGTTCTTCCAAGAGTAAGACTGCAGGTGAGGTGCTCTTTTCTTTTTTTGTTTATCGAGTGGTGAATAAGCAGTCAGTCACTACATGATCAGTGTTAATCTTTTCGGTGGATAGAACTAGTCCATTGCTAGCTATTAATTTGTGTTACAATGCTGAATTTGATTTTAAAAGGTTCTCGGATCAGATTTGTCTGTCCACTCTAACCAAAAGTTAAAGAACCCAATGGACATATGGCCTCAATCTTTGGAAATTGGCTTTTCTAGTATTTCTACTTTCAAAGGAAATCTTCTCACTCGTGAATCCAATGGCGTGATTCTTATTTTCAAATGTAGGTCAATTCTATTTAAAGTTAATAGTCTTGAAAACTCGGGAAAACAAGAAAAGGAACGAAGTATAGTGCTCTCTTTACAAGCAATCGTAGCCTGAACAAGGCAAACCGGTTAATGGAAGCCAAATCTTCTCACTCGTGAATCCGTATGGCGTGGTTCTTGTTTCTATATGTATTTCAATGCAATTTGAAGCGAATAGTCTTGGATACAATTGTTTTCCTTTCGCTTTCTTTCCTGTTTGTCCAAATACCCCTGTATTATATAGCTGATACCTTTACCTGTTTACATTCGATGACTCAAATGTGTTTTATCAGATGGAACACTTCAGTTACTTGAGAAAAGGATGGATAGAATGGACGCGGAAGTTCAGTCACTTCGGAAAAAGATAAACACACTATATGCAGAACAACTTCATTTTGAGAAAAGAGCAGATGAAGCAACCGGCACTTACGCTAGTAATGTTCAGTTAATCATGTTGTTTCATGGCCTTGGTTCCGTCTTTCTCCAAGTCAATAATCCCTACGCCGGGGCTGGGGTCTCAGTTGTGATGGTAGCGTTGTTCTTCTCTGCATTCATGGTTGCTTATATGGTGACCCTTAATAAAATTGAGAGGATGTCTGAATTTGAGAAGAATCTACAGAGACAGCAGATGGAGTTACAAAATGAGGTCACGTATTTTGGAGCTAAAATTGAGGCGCTGTGTTCTGATGGAGAACTTGAAAACTTGGCTAGCAAAGGAGCTCTTAGAAGAGTTTTGGACAGTATTGGTTCACTGAGAAAGGGTGCTGTTGCCTTGCAGGAAGACATAACTAGAATTCGTGAGTTATCTAACTCGAAGAACATTCGAGTGAAGTCACTCTCACAGGTTGCAGTAGTTGCAATTATTTATGGGCTATGTTTTCCTACAATTGCGTACTACATTCTATGTCGTAAGTATATTCTCTGCTGCAATTAATACATGCTTTATTATTTATGACACTTGAAATATTGAAGGAGAAGTCAAAAAGTTTTGTTCTATTCATTGTTATACTACATTCAATTCTGGGTAGTTTTTGAAAACCTGTTCAGCTAAATGAGAATTGAAGAAAAATTGTGGCATGCAACAACTAGCAAACTTTAGAACTCCTGTGCTGCTTATCTTTCAATTTGAAGACTAACATTACCATATATTTGCTTGTAGTTATGGGCTTCCGGAGGGCTGGACCCCTCAGCATGATGCAGCAGTACTAAAGAAAGAAAAATGGCTATATTGCAAGAGATGGTTTGATTTTCGTTGTAAGTGGTATTTTCAACCTTTAGCGTGTGGTAGATTGTAATGCCATGGCCTTAGGACCATGTTAGTACTCAAATGGTTGATAAATAATATATGCTCACTAGATTTATCGTTTCGATATTGAAGTACCAAGAGAGAACTACTGAATTTTTTGCTCATTGTGCAAGGCCTATTTTCACTCTATATACCATACTGCCTTGAAGTTTACTGTTATATTTGTCTCAAAATTTGATTTTGGATCATTTATTGAACCATGCCAGAGTATGATGCATACTGTCCTCCTCACACAGTCTCACACTGTCCTTTTAGCCCTCTACACTCCTTTCTCTATCTTTGTCCATGTGAAATCATCAAACTCCCCTTCACATCTAAAAAGTTAATGCATAATTATAAAAAGGGAGTGTGAATTAATTTTCCAAGCATAAATTGGTTTCTGATCTTATTTCTAAAAGGAAACATTGTTGGGCTCCTCCAAAGGCTCTAATGTTCTGTCCAACCCCTACCATAAGGTGTGAATTAGTCCCATGAAGTTGTAGAAAACAGCTCTACAACTGTCATTAAGTTTCTACAATACTTGTGCCCATTTCAAACAGTGTTCAAGAATTTTACAGCCATGGATAAAATCTACCGAATCGTAGTTGTATGAGGAGCTAAAGGAACTTGCTAGGCTATTCATTCCAGTTGGCCACATTTGTACACTTGCAGAAAAGAAAAGAAATTATACGAATCGAATTTCACAATCTTTCTTCCCCCATAAAATCGAATCAATAAATAAAAACGCATTCCCTTTAATAGAACAGCGGAAGTGCATAACCATGGCAAAAACATCATTACTCCCACCAGTACCAATTATATGCAGAAGATTTATCTGAGCTCTTCAACAGTCAATGCTCCTAAAATCCGCCTGTCTTCGTACCTCCTCGACGAATTTACTCTCCCTGGCGAATTCCCCACAGAGTTGTTGGTAGTACTGTTTTTGGATATGGATGTCGTTTCGGATTCAACCAACCAGCTTGACAGGCTCGTATCAACTGCAACATCATCCACCTCGGGCTTCGAATGTTCGAAAAGCAGTTTAAAATCCCCATTCGAGGACTTTAAATGAGGCCCTTCGCTGAAGGCTATTATGGCTAGTATATCGATATTCTCCTTTTCTTGATCCTTCAACTGCGTCGGTTTCGCAGATTTGCTCGCTGTCCATTGAGTAAGATTCTCAACTGGGTTGAAAACAGATCCCAAGTCTTTCCTTCTCTCATTCTGATTCGACCCAATCAACTTCAATTCGCACTCAGGCAAGCTGCGGACCGGTATCGGACTATTGACCTCTATCTCGTCGATTTCGGGTGCAGAAATTTGATTTCTTGATTCTATGGAAATAGAGAACAGCGAGTCAGATTCTTGATTATCATCAGAATCACTTTCCAAGAACTCCATGGCTTCAGATTCGCCATCATCGTCACTGCTTGTGCAATTGTGGTATCTGTGGCTTGGAGGATAAGTGAACACACTCGACATGCTGGAATCTGATCGGGCCTGGCTTTCATCCTGTGTTGCTTCTTTCTTGTTTCCGTTTTCTTCGCCATTCCGCAATTCCACTGAACGATTCTTGACTTCTTGGGTTGGGAGTTCCTCATGGACTCGCACATTCAAATCAAATGTGACTTTTTTTATGATGACGATTCCGACCGATTTCTCTTCATGCTTATTTCTGCTCGCATCAATGAAACAAACAATGAAACAGAGGAAAGAAATTTAAACCCAAGAAATTGTGTAAACGTCCCATCCCATATGAAGGCGTTACAAAAATAACCGTATTATTGAAAATTTTCTCTGTTCGGCTATTCAGCGAGACAGGGGAGAAGAGAGCATGGGAGAAACGAAAGTGAGGAAATTTGGTGCGGAAAAAAATACCCATAAAAGATTCTCCTTTTCTCATCAACTTTTTAATCTCTTTTAGTGACAAAGACAAGTGAAAATATTTTCCTTTATTTTCTTTTCTGAGCCTCCAAAACAAAACAAAAAAAAAAAAAAAGGGCTCAAGATTAATAACACGGATGGCTTACTTTGAATCTACGATGGGTTCGATCTTCTTTTCAACTTCTTGCCTAGCAGCCTTGCTGTGTTGTCGAGTTTCACAAGTCTCGTGTCTCTGAGACAAATTTTCCGGTAAATGATTAACTGAAAAAAAAAAAAGGAAAACAAAAAGGGAATTCAAGAATATATTTAGGTTAATTTGAGATGAGCTTACTTGATTTCCAGAGGGAACTTGTGCATGGGTCTTGTTGAGGGATTTCCGATGCTTTGAAGAACCGAAACAGGGGATACAGTAACCCATCACCTAGAGAGAGAAAGGGGATGGGAGATGGAGAGAGGGAGAGGGAGAGGGCGGATATAACGGTCATATACAAATCATCCGAATTTTATAGTGTACATGTGGGTTTGAAAAAAGTGACCGTTGGCCATTTGTATGGCGTGGCGTAGTAAACGCCGAGCCGAAGTTTTTAATACTAGGAAAAGCTGTGTTTGCGTGAATGTAAGTTGGCATTTTTTCGTGTTTGGAATTTCTTTGAAGCTAGTTTAATGGAAAATTCTATGTACGCAGAAAGAGTACCCAGAAATGACCCCGAATTTGAAAATCGATGGTCCAAATTGGCTTTAAGTGAATCTGCACCATTAATCTTCTGTACCGGATATCGGAAAAATGTCTCTACCTCTTTCTTGTGCAATTTCAGCCGCAGGATTGCACAACAGTCTCTTTCCAGTCCGGTGGCAGAAATTGCACGAAAATAGAGCTACATGCACTTTTGGGTACACATGATTTGAGGTGGTTTGGTTGAGAGTTGAGGTGATTAAAAGAGGATATTTCAAATCATGTCTTCACTTGTATTAGCAAAATTTAAGTTAAGGTGAAATTGCAAACTGAGCTCTTCTTTTGTTTCTCTGGGAGCATACAATGGTAAAAGGGATTTTTTTGGGCTTTTGAACAATATTAGTGTTCTTTTTTTTCCTTTCCATATATATATTTGACTAATTGCATTCTATTGTTTGTACTTTAGATATGACTATGGTCTATGGTTTATACCGTCTTGATTAATCATCGAAGTCAGATGCCTGAGAAGAAGCGAGTGTTGCTTCAATTGGGCCTAAGGGTTAGGCTGCTGATGTTGGTAAATGATGTTTTGCTGTACAACCTGTACTATTTTTATTCCAACATACTGTTAGTAATCTGGAGACAACGGAAAAGGAATTCTGGTAGAAAAATTGACTGGTAAATTTTCACTTCATTCCGATAAAGATTATCTCACATGAAGATCATTTATGTGCTCTCATGCGACGTAAATGGGCTGTCATAGTTCGATTTGATGGTCCGAGCCTTTCATTTGCATGGCTCAATGTGTTTCAGGAAAAAAACATATAGAAGCTTGTCTTCCAAAAGGACCACACGAGAGATTGTACATTTTGACCCATTGCTTTCCTGGATCAACATAAGGCCCGAAACTTCCCACATCGGTTACAGAGGAATGAAATGCAATACAGATAATGACTCTTGGGTTCGATTCTCACGGTGAAACTCATTTTCATGTAGTGAGCAAAGTCACTACTACAAGACTGTGAGTGAGCAATTTTGATCATTCAAAAGTGTTTTTTTAATGATCCGAATTTAAAACAATGGAAGAGTTATCCACGGAAGAGAATAACTCCTCTCTAGAAGAGTTTGTTTTAAATTTGGACCGTTTTGTAGTGACTTTGCTCACTACAAAGTCCTCTGGTCCAGTTTCAAAGAGGTTGCTTGCATGAAGAAAAAAATACCCCTCAAATTTCCTACTAATTCCTTATTACTCCCTCCGTTCCTAATTGAGAGTCTCTTGTTCCATTTCGGAATGTTCCAAAATGATTGTCCATTTCTAAAAATAGAAATAGAAATTTGATAAAATTTCCAAAAGTGTCTCTCCTATGTGAATAAAAATAGTGTAATATAGGTAGAATATAAGAATAATGGTACGTGGAAAGTAGATATAATAATTACATATTTCCTAAAAAAATTGAAATTTCTAAGAGAGACTCTCATTTAAAAACGGAGGGAATACGGTAATTCATGCATGATAGGACGTAAAATTTTCACAACCACTCATTAGTTCTTTATTTATCACACCCACACACACACACACACAAAATAAGGGGGTAGTGACAAATAAGTCGTTCAGCAGTCAGCAGCAGGTATAGTGCACCCAAACCCATAATTGGTCCCATGCCAGCTGGCATAGCACAACCCTATACATATGCACGCATTCAGAAAGCTAATCTCAAGGTTTCCGATAATGTACTGCTGCTACTCTAGCTAGGCTCAAGTGTGGCCTCTATATCAAATATCAATAATTGGGGCAAGAAAGAAATTAAGATGAAGTTCTGCACTACTTCTGCAGATTTCCCTTAAATTTTTTCGTCTGTAACTCAAAGATTATACTGTAGAAGAGTTGTTACCGCTTAATGAATTTTTAGTTGATGTATGTAAAGAGGATGACCTATTTCGAAATCCGTATTTTGTGAGTTTTAGCTTGTTTTTTCCATTTAGATAGACAATAAAGAAAACTCGGCCTAATTTATGTTTGAAATGTTTAAAAGTTCTAGCTCTTTCGTTGTTAATTACCCAATCTTCTTGGCTACTACTTCAATTAAACAGTTAAATCTTTTTAGGCCAATCAAATACAGTCTATAGACTATTCTACTATATAGACGGTTCTAATATAAGTGATTGAATGCTATTGAATTAAACGAGTGTCAACAAGTCGCATGTATAGATGCATATGCCCATGTGTGTGAATTTGGATTTTGGAGGGACTGTGTAGAAGGTTGAGTCGTTACCGCTTGACTGGTTTTTGGTGACTTGATTATAGTGGAAACTGAGTAGTCCTATCGATGATATGGATTTTGGACGGAGAAGTGAAAATGGGTTGAGACATGGACGGAACCGAATACAAGTTTAGTACGGACTGCACGATAAGATTTCCAAATTCCAAGTTTCTACATTGCATCAAGTTTGGCAAGTGGCAAAAATTTCGACAACAATTAGCAAAATGGTTTCAACTTGAAACAAATTCAGTAATTTAGGGTCCACAGGGGAAAGTTCATATCCTAAGGGACAAAATTGGCAACAAATCATTCTTAAGGAACCAACTTGTCACTACTCAATTGTTTTTGGAAGGTCCTTCTATTGGAAGCCTAAAGATTTGTTAATAAGCTAAACAAAAAAAAAAAAAATTCACATATCAATACTTTTTTTTACACTTTTTAATCAACATTTTCACTATCACACACTCCTATACAATTTTCATACAGTTCAATACAATTTCCCAATATATAGAACGGCCAGCGGATTGTGTTTTATCATTCTCCTCTAGCAAAAGACAACGTCGTTCTTTCAAATTTTTTTCTTGACGTTTTTTTTTTCTTAAATACAGTAGAGACAACTTTTCTCTGATTAATGACTCAGTAACATGAATCTTAGAAAGCTATATATATTGCACCTGCGCCAGGTGATTCTATTTCGTTTTTTCCACTAATATTCTGTTTGTATTGGCGTAGGATAAATAGTGAAAGTGAAACTACTAGAACTACTTTTGAATCTATAAAAGTTAGATTATTCTTCTTTTGGTGCGAATTTGGCACTATTCAATTGCATTATTACAACACGAAAACATTTTTAAAAAAATGCAAATTACAAATTACTCCCCTCATGTTTGAAAAATTACAAAATACCCCTATCTCATAACAAATTTCTTCCTTGTCATAGTCACCGGAAAATTCGATGAAATTTTTCTAAAATCATTAAATTCTAATTATAATGGACCAAATTGTTTTTTTTTTAGTTTGTGAAATGCTATTTCCACATCTCTGGAGCCTTTTACGGCGTGGTCCATTATAATTAGGATTTGTATATTTTGCTTTGTATATGTTTATATAAGACGAAATTTTAGACAAATAAGACAGCTGTTTGATATGTTTTTGTCTTTATTGAATTTTTTTTCTTTTGTTCATATTTTTTTACTTTTTAGACTCATCTCGTCAACGCGAATCTAATAAAAATTCAAAAAAAAAAAAACCTGAAACGAAAAAGAAAAAAAGTTCATAACAATGGAGTTACTATAATTTTTGGTGTAAAGACTAGAGATTGACTTATTCACGAAGGGGCCGTGATTCTCTTATTTACGAAGCCGCAATTTTGGCTTTCCATTTTCGCTACGCGAGTAATTTACCTCCGTAAATAATTATTCATGAAAAACTATGTTAAATAAATATTCTCAAGGACCGGATTGTGATCATAAGTATATGGGAATGGGCCCACAATTGACGGCCGATGTAACCCTTTTGCGAGTCACGAGGAAAACTGCGATCAACTCCTTGGGAAATTATTCGGGGCCACACATCATTTTGACCAAGTGATGTCTCCCACCAATTAAAATTTGCCACACTGACAAGCTATCAATATTTTTGCCACATAAATAACACTCCATTTTCACGGACAAACAAAGCAACGGCGTTAGACTATCAAGTACCAACTCCTGTCTTTTCAACTTTAATCCAACTCCTATATTTTTAATTTTTAACTTGGTGTCAGTACTTTACCTTTGTTTCTCTCTTTTGTAGGAGTAATGTTTTCCTCGGCAACTCTGCTTAGAAACGAGAAATTTTTAGGTGACGGATGCGTATTATGTCCCGTTCCGGAACGATAAATAAGTATTTATTTTTTAAGAAGGTAATTTTAAGTTCAAAAATTACGTACTTATGCAAATAATTTGTCGATCACTATAGATCTTGTTTGATAGATCTCATTGAGATCTTTAATACGGTGCAAAAAAATTTAAAAAATTATTTTTCATTTATATTATTTTTGAGTTTGAAAATGTGAAATAAATACTTATTTTTTAAGAATGTATTCTGGAACGGAGCCTATGTGATGCTCACTGTCACGCCCTCGATTTACAACATAATTAAGTAATACATTTTAAATAAAGAACCTCACCTAATATATATATTACCCAAAAGAGTTCCCACCTGCCTTAAATTACAAATCGAAACGCCACGATCAAAGGTTACAACCTTGGCATTTTGGCCCCAAAAAAAACATAAATACAAGTACGATCCTGTTTAGAATATTACAAACGTTTTGTCAAAGGATTAAGAAAATGAATTACAGTTACATCTCTGGCAAAAATAAAGTCTATACAAAGATGCTAAAGTAACTCCATGAGGTTAGCTTCCAAAAAAAAAATCTTTCATTCCCAAGAACACATTGCATGTGAGCTATTGTCCGGCATTTGAACCTGAAAAGAAAGATTAGGTTGAGCTACATTAGCCCAGTAGAAAAATTTCTAGCAATTCTATGTATGATTATGATGATATGGGTAGGAAGAATGAAGTCAAGGGATTCAGCACAATCAATGGTCAACAACGAACTCACAAGAATGCCAATAAGATCATTCTAAGATGTGCATTTGTCTTAATATGCTAACTAGTTCACAAGACACTGACAACTCTAGCAATTTCGAAGCGGTTCTCTATCGCCAATTTCCATCATCGGTATTTCCACCCCTTGCGTCACCGTATAACAATCACGAAGGTTATCGTATTTCCACCCCTTGCGTTACGTAAACCCTAACAACTTGGATCACCGTATTACCACCCCTTGCGTTACGTGACCCACTTGAATCTCTATATTACCACCCCTTGCGTTACGAGACTCCCTACCCCAACTTCCGACACATACAACAACTCTCTTATTCACTACGCTAGCTATGACTTCCAAACGATCACACTCATACAAGGGACATCTTACAACATGTCAACAATGTCACACACGAGCCATAAACATTCACAAGTAATCAACAATTAATAGGATGCATTATAACGAAATCTTAACCATGTAATTCTCTATTCGTTTCTTACTAACGGAAGACCAATGGACCAAAGGTAACATTAATCAATCGTAGGAATTTAATTGAATGTTCTTGAGATAGGTTTGGAAGTGTCCGAAAGGGTTTAGAAGCGATCGGGGTTCCAAACCATGAAGGGAAAAACTTTTCAGAAATTTCCAGTTTGGTACATGTAGCAGTTAAGGGCGCTACATGTAGCCAGCGAACAGAATGAAAAATCTGAGTTTTGGTACATGTAGCAATTAAGGGCGCTACATGTAGCCAGCGAACAGAATGTAAAATCTGAGTTTTGGTACATGTAGCAATTAAGGGCGCTACATGTAGCCAATGGACGAAATCAAAGAAATCTGGGTTTGCTACATGTACCGGGAAAACGCTGGTACATGTAGCACCTGGGTTTTTCAGCACGAATTGACAGCTTTCAAGGGCGAACACAAGGCTTCCAAACAACGATTCAACGCAAGTTTTGGACACCAAATCAACTCATAAACATACATAGAAAGTTAGAAATCCCTACCTCGATTCAAGGAGCGAAACCCAAGAGATTCGGATGAGCCCTAGCCTCAAACCTTTGAAATCAACCGAAATCCTCTCCTCCAAGCTTAACCCAAGGATTTTCGAGCTTAGGAACGAGATTGCAAGGCCGGAGGGAGGTTAATTCTTGGGTTTCTTGAGTGAGGGAGTGGAGTTTTGTGAGATAGCAAGAGAGAGAGAGAGAGAGAGAGATCGGTAGAGAGAGAGAGAACACGTGAGGGAGAGAGAGCAATGAGGGAATGAAATGATTCCCTACACACACCCACATACTTATATCCCTATATCGTTATATTACATCAATTCACCCTCAAATCTCACTTCTTTCACTTCGGTCCTCAAATCAAATATTCACTGAATAAATCATACTTTCCAAATTTGCCCTTTTTTACAATTATTTCAATAATTAACGAAATTTTCGGGTCTCTACACTCACTCAGTGCATCTAAGTCGTTTAATTAGGTATTGTACTATTCGGACTTGAAAGAGGAGGAAGAGTGGTGGGGTGAGAGGAGAGAGAGAATTTTAATCTGGATCGTTCAACACACTTTTGGACAGCTCTAATGGACTGTTCGGGCACCACGTGGGTACACCTAAGTGGTACGCACCCGGTACTAAAAAATTTCTCGAAACGAAACTACTGTTAGTGTAATTAATTATCTCACTTCCCCCTCCATGGAGACCAAAGTTCGAGTCTTACGGGGGACGAGCTTTGACAGCCAAGACTATAAACAACCTATTGACCCCATGTGCTAGTCCTAACCATAACTAAAGTCTATCATCTGACCACAAAAAAACTCTGTACCGGGTGACCACGTGCCCACGTAGTACTTGAACAGTCCATTTGGGTTGTCCAAAATTGTGTTGGACAGTCCAGTTGAACCGGTGCGAATATTTTATTTTTTTGATCATTTTATCTTTAATGGTCATAATGGATTTTTGACTTTAAGACCTGTCAATAAGCACCCTAAGAGAGCCCTGAAACTAAATAAGGAGTCTTCGGGTGCTCGTTGAAAGGTTTTAGAGCCAAAAATCTAATATGATTATTTAAGATAAAATGATCAGAAAAATAATATCTTCGTACCGGTTCAAACGGATTGAAAATTGAAACACTTATGCTGTGTTTGGTTTGGATTTTGAAATTTTTTTTTAAAAATTGTAGGGGTAATAAGTGGAGAGAATTAGAAAGAAAAATGTTAAAATTAAAGGGAATCTAGGAAGAATATAAGGGGAATTTTTTTAAAAATTCTTTTTGAAAATGAAAGAGAACAAGGCATTATTTTTTTTACACCATTTATATATTAAAAAATATAGTTAAAAAATTAAGTATTTTAATTTTCAATCCGTTTGAACCGGTGCAAAAAATTTTAACGGTCATAATTAATTTTTGGTTCTAATACCTTTCAATGAGTATCTTAAAAGAGTCTTAAAAATAAATGAGGAATCTTCGGGTTGAGGAGAGGAGATAAGCCAGAGTGATTTCGTCAAAATTTCACGGAGAAAAAGAAAATTGGGGACCGAATTGTGCATCCAAGCAGCGGCAACCCCTTCGGGGCCACGCCATTTATCCCCTCCAATATTTTCACTTCTCTTTTGGCTACATCCAAGCAGGGCCTAATAAAGGGAGAAATAGAAGTAGAATACTGACACCAAGTTAAAAATTAAAAATATAGGGGTTGGGTTAAAGTTGAAAAGACAGGGGTTGGAATTTGGTAGACTAACGCCGTTTCTTTGTTTGTCCGTGAAAGAGGAGTGTTATTTATGTGACAAAAGTACTGACATCATGTCGATGTGGCAGATTTTAATTGGTAGGAGGCACCACCTGATCAAAATGATGTGTTGCCCTTGGGACAACGAATAATTTCTCCAACTCCTTGAAGCCCACCTGTCTATCAGTGGTCCCTAATTTTTCTCACACCGTATCAACGGTTCTGGTCTAAAGACCACGAACTCCTCATCACCACAGCCGAAAAGCCCTTCCGTCACATGAACGGACTCTAGCGTTTTCTACTCTCAAGGCCGCGGCAATGATTCAGTGCTAACGCATCCATCATAACAGCTTCTCCTAATAAATGACTAATTAATCGAAGTTCCACCACGTACCTTAAAATGGACAATTTTTTTATTTTATTTTATGTTAGAATGCTTTTGAAAAATTATACCCATATTCAAGATAAATCTATTCATTCGATTAAGGGTGTTTTCACTGATCAATAAGTCGTAGACTTCAAATTTTTTCATTTTGCCCGTATTCAATTGTTTTTTTGCGTTTAGTTTTGCGTCAAACTTTTATGAATTGTTAGTTTTGTCTCAATGAGAGGAATCCGAAAACTAACAAATTATGACTTTTATACAAGTATTTTTTAAATTATCCAAGAAAAATCCAACAAAATCAGCTTTTGATCTTTTTCTTGGTAATTTTTCAAAAAAATTGGGTAAGTCAAAAAAATTTACTTTTTCAATTTCTCTCATCGAGACGAACGAATAATACGTAAAAGTTTGGCACAAAACTAGCACACGTGAAAAAAATTGAATAAGGACAAAATAAAAAGCCTATAGTCTACAACTTGTTGATTAGTTGAAACACCCCAAAGTAAATCTTTCTCGAGAATTTGTTTTCTTAGTAATAAATTCGTGATTCAATGTGATGGAGTGATTATGTCTATGAAACTCGAGTAGTAATCGCCTTGTTTGTTTTATATTTTATTTTTGTTTTTTAATCATTATTTTATTTTTTTTCAATTATTATCATATTTTTTCGATTATTACTTTGTCATCTCTCTCTACTCGTTACTCATCTCTCCATTCATTATCCTATTTCTCTTCCCACCCATTATCAAAATTAAAATACCCAAAATTGCAAAACTAACACAACTATCATTTATTTGTGTTAAGATTCAATTGGATACTTTCACCATGCAACACTTAATTGTATTTTATGGAGTTGGTCTGCTCTCTCTCTCTCTCTCTCTCTCTCATATAAAGAGAAGAAAGGTACTAACATAGATTATGAAATGAGAATAAATCTAGGGTATTTCACCTGTATAAAGTCATTACAAAAATGAAAAAGAAATAACAGAAGACAAGACAGAAAATGAAATAAAGCCAAGCGAATGACTAAGTGCATCCTTCGCCAAAGTATCCGCGCACATGTTCGCCTCTATGCTTGATCGTTGCCATTGGTAAACTTGCAAAACGATACCTACGATCAAGAATAATAGCACTCAAAGGGATGAGAACCCAAATAATGTGTATCCCGAATGGAATTCAGTGCAACCTGCCTTCTCCCTATTCCTTCAAATTTCATTTCGTGGGTTTCATTCGCTAATTGTTTGATTCGTTCTCTTGCATCCTTTTCCAATCCTTCAAATTTCATTTCATTTGGTGGGTCTCGTTCATTAATGATCACATGGGAATGAACCAAAACTTATGCGTTTGGGCCCAATATAAAGATCCCCATAGTCGCCTAAGTTTACAAGGAGTCATTATTCAGTACTCCTGAAGTACTGTGCTTCCTCTCACATAAAACAGTGACTCCCACATAAACAATATATGGGTCCTATATTTTATGTAAGAGGAAGCACCGTTCTCCGGAAGTATTGAATAATTTACCCAACTGTGAGGAGGTATGAAATAAGATGACAGTTTTATTTTTCTCACAACACAATAACTCTATTTTACTCCATCTTAAGGAATTGGTGATGGGGTGGGTGAGATCTGAATCTTTCCTGAAGTCAAGTTTGTCTATTCGTTGGGTGAGATCTGAATCTTTCCGAAAGTAAAGTTTGTCTCATTGTTTACACAAACTTGGCGTAAAACTAACAATTTTGGATAAAAACGATTGGAAATACTCTAAAGCCAAGTTTGTCTAATTGTTTACACGAGCTAAATGGTCTAAAGCTCACAAAATACGAAATTTGAGACATGCTATTCTCCCCATGCACAGTCCGAATAGCATAAATAACTTGTCTAAATACCATAAGCTGTAGATTTACTTTTTTCGAGTGACTCATCCGAAGTCGCAAACAAGAGCTTTGATAAAATAAAAGGAAAATAGTAATGTCAATACTGTTTTTGTTAATGTTAGAACTGTTGCGCATAAGAATCTTATACTTTGCACATGGCACAAACTTTTTATGTACAACAATTTTGATATTAACAAAAACAGTTTTGGCATTAGTACCACCCGAATAAAATTAGTAAAAGGAGACAAGATGAGAGCGTCCCCTTGTCATGCAGTCCTGTGCATGCGTAGTACTGAATAGCATCTTACTATTTAAGCGTCCCAATCAATAAAGCTAAAGCTTTGGTTCCCTACACCCATATCGGTTTTTAACCTATTTCTCCCCCGACGAAACAAGCCTATGCTTAAGCTCCACGTGCCAGGTGGCTTCAAACCTGACACGTGTCCATCTCACACGGCGAGTCCAGTCTTACCACCTGCACCCGCGGTTAAGCAAACAACTCCCTTTTGTATCTCACTGTATCTCATATTATCAAAACAAACCTTCTTTTTTTTCTTGGATAAATAAAACAAACAAACCTTTTTAAAATGTCGTTTCTGTGTTTTTGGATTAGATAAGAGTACTGGCACCCAAACACTCATGATGACAGATAATACCGGGCCATCCTCACTTTATTTTTTATCCGGACCCTTGCATTTAAATACATGTATTTTTTTGCAAAATATGCAGCTGTCTCATCCAAGTATATATTCATCTTGCTAGTTGCTAGTATAGTGATTTTTTATTTTTTATTTTCAGGAAGAGGACTTCTCTGGTTCATAAAAACGGATTGGACTGTTCAGTTAGTCTATTTGCGGGCATTTTCTAGTTCATTTTGGTGATCGAACTTGTTCACGTTTTAGAGTTTGTTGTTAGCGCCGAATGTAAAAAATTAATTTTGATTAGATACTGGTCGATGTAATTCGCAATGCATTTCAGTAGAGATAAATCAGCTTAATGAGCTCGATTTGGTTGTTGCAATCTTGTTATGTTTTAAAATAAATGTATTCTTAAATTACAAATGATATCTAATCAATCTGATTTCGACGTGACTAATGTTATCAACAAACTCTAAAACACAAATGGTTTGCATCATCAAAAATAGGACCAGGAGAGGGACCGAGAACGGGCTAACTGAACAGTGCTGACGCCTTGTTTTTATAAATCACAACTGAAAATTTCTTCTGATAAGATAAACACATTTTCTTCATTGTTGTGCCCTCTAGCAACACATCTACCGGTAACGAGCAGAGGATTTCAGAAGAATACTCCCATATGCCAAATGCACCAGGTGATTCTCTTTTTTCTAAAAGCCTGTGTGTGTATTGGCGGACGTGCATCATCTATATATCTAGACCCGTGAGTGAATGGAAGCTACTAGAGAACTACTTTTTTACAGTATCATCTAAGGATTTGGTTCTCATTTCTTTTGGTGCTAATTTGGTTGGTTCTCCTCCAAGCCATTATGAAACAACGAAGAACAATATTTTATGTGGGTAAGTTTCCCCATGCCCCTCTGTTTCTCTCATAACTTTTGTTTTTTTGTGTTTGTTTTCTCTCAAAATCTTTCATTTCTCTGCTTTTAGGATTATTCTAGTACTCCAAGCATTCTTAATTTCAATGATATTGAACTTACCCATTTTTTGATTCTTTATGGTTTGACAAAAATGGCCTCTGTGCCTTTCTTCCTCAATTGGGTTTGTACTGTATTACTTTTCTGAAGAGGGCAAAAGTACTGCCCAGAACTTTTTCATTCTCAAATAACCCATCAAACTCTGGATGAAGCGAATGAAGGTTCATTTTCAGTGGATTATGTTATGAATGTCTTCAATTGTTTCTAATCTGAGTGTTTAGTTTCTCACTGCCCTCTCTTTTCTCTGCCAATTTTTTGCCCCTGCTTTTTTCTTTTCTTTCTTAAAATGCATTTATTCGTTCTTGGCATCACTGTATCAGCATTATCCGTAATTTGTATGACGTTTTTTTTATAATCGGATGTTCGGATCAGTTTGTGTGCGTCTCAATTAATTTCACACCCTGAAAATTAACGGTTGAACAAACTTTCAGTGGCCCAAAAGATTGATTTGGAATTTATCTTGTATGGTGTTGAACATCCCAATTTCTTGATTTTTATATTCTGACAGAAAAATTGCTCATGTTGGTGCCTTTTTTTTTTTCTTTGGGGGGGGGGGGGGGGTAAGTTGTTGGTGCCTTTTCTTCCTCAATGGAGGTTACTTTTTTTTTTTTTAAGGAGGTTGAAAAGTACAGGTGTCTCAATGCATGCTTTACCCCTCTTGTATTATTGTATCTCATTCGTCACTTGTCTTTGTCAACCCAAGATATCCGAAACAGCCATGATTTCTTAATTGTTTATGTTTCCATATGTTTCTCTTCAATCTTCATACCTTCTTACTGTCAGACTTGTAGTGTTCTTCAAACTGTGTCTCCAATTTGCTTCTTCTCCTGTTTCTGCCCCCTTTTTTTAGTAGATTTTAAGAACCATGAACCTGGATTTTCCAGGCTGTTTTCTAGTAGGTATCAAATATATATTTTTTTGCTTAATCTTTGTTTACTTGTTATGGTTAACTACTACTCCTTGAAGATTCCTTCTCTTTTTTTGCTTTGCGGTGTTTTTTTTTTTTGCTAATGGGCTTCTTATTATTTTGCAGTTGGAAGAATGTAGAAGTGGACCACTGACCTCTTCGGGAGGTTTCCAGAGATGAAATGGATGGTGGAGATTGATTCTTTTTTGAGAGCAACCTTAATCTCTCTGGTGTCTGATAAACAGTAAATTCCACTTCTGGGTTTTCTTCTTTCCTAATCATTCTTAAATGGGTCTCATTTGATGGTCAGGAAAAAAGGAAATTTCATCTTAATTCCATGTGATTTCATGTGATTGTAGTTGAGAGGTGGTTAAAAGGGCATTAAATCTTGACAGCAAAGCTTTGGAAAAGGGGCTGTTTGGGGGGTGTTCTATTTCCTTGGGAATTATGAGCATTGGAAGAAAAGGGATGGATGCTTCAAATCAGAAGTCCATTGAGAGAGTTGTTTCACAGAGAGCACTGCAAATGGGCAGCTCATTTCCATGCCAAATCTGTGTGGTTGGTTTCCTCTGTGGGGTTTGTCTTGCAACATTCTTTCTGGCTGCTCTCACTTCCCTTGGCACCTTTGCATTTGGTGGGATTTCGTTCTCTGCATCTTCCAATGGAATCACTTCTTGGAATTCAAGTTCTGCTATCATCAGTGAGTGGAATTTACTCATTTCCCGCTCGTTTTGTTGCTGCAAATTTTTTTTAAGTACTCCTTATTTCCCATATTTGATACTCTTTTGTCCAATGTTCTAAAAAATCGCTAGGCGCTAGTTGGGCAGAAAAAGGGGCGCCTAGGCGCCAACTAGTCGGCCGCGTCGACTGCCTAATCTATGCGTTGGACCACCGCCTAGTGTGTAGGCAGGGACTAGTCGGCCGACTTTTAGAACACTATTTCGGCATGAGTTTGTCTTGCAGTTGTTGAATTCGTGATAAATTTCATTTAGAACAAGAATTGTGGCCTCTGTAATGTTGTCCCTGAGAATAAAAGGTTTAGAAAAGATTTTTCTCTTTTGATTGGATTGATGAAAAAAAAAAAATTAATTTTCACATTTAAATGTTTCTAAACTAAAACTAATGCCTTTTGGTGTACTTTGGCCCAGCCCACTCAAACTTATATTGAGATTTATTCAAACTTCAGCTGAAGTCCATTAGAGTCAACATCTGTGAATGAGAGTCCTCAAAGAGTGTATCTAAAGTCACCTAAAAAGTGGGAATTACTTCTAAGACAAAAAAATTTCATTAGGTGCCTGTGCATAAGCTTTACAACTAGTAAACAGATCATGGTATATAGTATAATGACTTTACCTACTTCCACTCAAACAGGCGACTTCCGATTAAAGCAAATGTTCCAGATTTCTCTTTGGTAAAGGGAACATAAAGTAGCAAAAAGAACAAAGAATAAGAAAGTCAGATAGTTATATAATTCATGGTAAATTTCAATAAGAAGAAGAATTGTGGCCTCTGTAACATTTTGTCCCTGAGAAAAGCGGTCTAGAAAATATCTTTTTCTGTTGATTGAATTGATTGGGAATGAATTACTTTCCACATTTAAATGTCTTATATATAGTAAAACAAAGGCCTTTTGGTGTTCTCAAATTTATTTTGAGATCTAGTCAGACATCAGCTGAAGTCCATTAGAGTCAACATCTGTAATAAGAGTCCTCAAAGAGTGTATCTAAAGTCACCTAAAAAGTGGGAATTACTTCTAAGACAAAATCTCATTAGGTACTTGTGCTTAGGTTTACCCACTTCCACTCAAACAGGTGGCTTCCCATTTAAGTTAAACATTCCAGATTTCTGTTTGGTTTTCAAGAATCAAAGGAAATGTGAAGTAGCAAAAAGAAACAAAGAATTAGAAACTCTGCATTTAAGAGTTTTAAAGAACGGGTCTTTGATCTCATAGCTGGCAATTGGAAACACTCTTACGTTTATACAAATGGGCAAAGTATTACACTTCGTGGTGTGTTTGAAAATTCTAAGTACAATCGAAGTACTGTTTACTGAACTTCGACTGAAAATGTGTCACAGACTTAAATATAGATAATAGGGTGCATTTAAAGCCTATTGACATTGGGATTACCTCTAATGTAGACTTAGTTATTCCCTTTTGTATCGAACTTCTTCTAGATGTTGGAACATCTCGGACTCTTAACTGCTATCTGCATGGTAAAAACCTGTGAGTGGGAGAAGAGAGTTGGTTTGATGATAATTCAACCACAACTTTTTTCTGGGTTTAATCTTATATGTTGAATTTATGGACGGGAGATTGATTATTTCGAGTCAGACTTTAGAAAAAAAACTCAACCACCTCACATATGTAAAAATGCAGACATGGTTACAAAGGGCGACTGCAATCTTAAACCAGGAGAAATTGAGAGGGTGATGCATTCTCAGTTAACTTTCGACAGTAAAATTGCTGCGAGAGTGTCTTTCTTGTACTCGGCTTGGAGTGCTTCGCTCAATGAATCAATGGAAGGCAAAGGTGAGTTGCTGCAAGGTGTTGGAGTGCGGAGATCTAATGTGCCAAAAGCCCCTCACTTGGAGAATTGCAAGTTGAGTTCACAAGTCAACAAGAATCTTGATAAGCGTGTCAAGAATGAGAGCTTCCCTCTGTGGACGCTGTGGAAGGGATTCTTGCATACTTACCCATTGTCGACAGCTGGTGAGCGGCTAAAGTCTGAAGGTGCTTATCCTCCATGGGTATGTATCTTCCCTGATATTCACCCATAACTATTTGTCTAACTCAGAGATACAAGCTCACCCTCTGACCATATATGAAACTTTAGCGGCATGGGTTATGAACATGTATTTGATCATTTCTATGTAATCATATGGAAATATGCACAAGAGGGCCAATCATTTATTTGCGGAAAAGACTACAATGCATACCCCTTATTTGGATGTGTATCATATGCACCCCCCAAAATGTTATGAATTATAGAGAAAATGTTACGAATCGTATTGCTAAAAAGTTGTGAATCGTATAAAGGTTACGAGATACACCAAAATGTTATGAATCATAATGAAAATGTTACGAATCGTACTGCTGAAAAGTTATGAATTCTAGAACAAAAGTTACAAAACACGCTAAAATGTTATGAATGAACCATAAAATAGGTGCATATGGTACACCCTTTTAAGGGGTGTGTATTGTAGACTTTCCCTTTATTTGCAGGTGTTTTAGGGAGTATGTCTTTTGTAGCATTTCGGTTGAATCTATCTATCTTCTTCTTTTCATTTCTATATACTTTTCAAAACAAGATAAGAAGGATCATATTTATTTTGCAAGTTCAGAAAATTTCCTCATATCTGGAGGTGTTCAAAACAAGATTTTTCAAGTTCAGAAAATTTCCTCATATCTGGAGATGATTGTCCTGCTGGTATTTTATGACTTCCAAGTTAGTGATTTAGCTTTCAATTATGCAAAATAAACGAAAAAACTAAAGGGAATGAAATGATTTGGTTTTTCCTTTTCTGGCATTAGGCTTCAACTTGTCTATGCAATAGCAATGTGGTGATTCTCTGACAATTTAAATGGCCAATTGTTGGTTTGATATCAAATTGTTGGTAAAATGTTGCGAGACTACTCTTCTGTTACATAGTGGTGCTGATTACCTCCTTTTCAACAAAATTTCATGCTTTCACTTTCAAAGTCAGCTGTTCATAATTTATTTGCAGATAACAGGATCGGATGAAGAAAATTATCCCTTCACTAGGAAAGTGCAGCGAGACATATGGGTTCATCAGCATCCTCTGAACTGCAATGATCCTGATGTGAAGTTTCTTGTAGCTGACTGGGAGAGGCTGCCAGGATTTGGTATTGGAGGCCAGATTGCCGGAATGTGTGGACTTCTTGCTATTGCCATCAATGAAAAACGGGTCCTTGTTACAAACTACTATAATCGGGCAGACCATAATGGGTGCAGAGGTATGAGTTGCTAGTAATTGCTTCATACTTCTTTTCCGTCGTTGACATCTGATTTCCGTGATACTACTAGATACATGCATATTCCAGCGACATTATCTAACCAAAAGGGAAAAACGATTGATCCTTATTGCTGATAGCTCTGTGTTTGCTGTGTTTCAGGGCCATCACGTTCTAGTTGGTCGTGTTACTTCTTTCCAGAAACATCCCACGAATGCCGAGACCGTGCATTCCAGTTAATGAAGGAAAAGGATGCATGGGAAAAAGGAATTATAACAGGAAAAGACAACTACAAATCAAAGCAAATATGGTCTGGACGGACTCCTAGGCAAGCTCCTGAACATATTCACTATTTTCTTCATAATTTTAGGCACAGAGTACGTGTTGTGCAACGAACCAAACACGGGTGCGAGCACGGAAAATAGCACGAAGACTAAAATCAATCATGAGAAGGAAGCATGACTTGCCGATATATGGGGTTCCACAAGATTCCCCACATCCAAGCTCACACCCATTGTTAGTTTGTTACTATATTCTCAAATGAAGAAAAGACCAACATCGGCTTAGGTTTGCCAAATTAGATGTGCTTTTTGTTGATATACATGTGGTGAGGTGTCCAGTACTATTCAGGCTTCAAAAACCAACACGAAAGCATTGTCGGTGCTTAATCTCACTGTGTCTAATGTCTTGCAACAGCGCTTGGGGTAATCCTTGGAGATATTTACAGCCAACAACAGATATAAATGGAACTCTAATTGCCTCTCATCGCAAAATGGATAGAAGGTGGTGGCGAGCCCAGGTATAGGGAATATTTCATTTTGAATAAAGACATTGGCTTAGTTTTCGAAGACAGTATGCAAAAGTACTTTTATAAAATTGAAAATTTTCTTCTTTCTATCTTCTTGTTTGCCAGCTAAATAACAAGGTCAATGATTGTCCTGAAACGGTCAAACATAAAAGTACGGCTATTTGAGTTTCAATCGTGAATATACTCACCAATGTAGTCTACGTAATGAGAAGTCGAAAACATATTTGGAATTGCTTTATGCAAGTATGTAAATTAAGATGAAAGTATATTTTCATGCTTATAAGTGTTATTTGGTGGCTGACACAATTAAGTTAGTGGTTGAATATTTTCAGGCAGTCCGCTACCTAATGAGATTTCAGACGGAGTATACGTGCAACTTGCTAAATGCTGAACGTCATGCGGCCTTTGGGCGGGAAGCTGCAAAATTGGTTCTTGCAACACCCGTTAAAGAATGGCCGGAGGTCTGTCTATCTAGATTCTTTTGTCATTTGTCAAGTAAACCCATATAATATGAAGCTCTCTCCTAATGGATTCAGAAGATTCTTTTGCTCTATCCATTTTTCTGGTACTTTAATTGATCAACTTATCTGAACTGACATGTCTTAATGTAGTAGCCAGTGAGAGATATCAAGGGGTATTGGACTTTTTAGGGCATCCTCCTCCTTTCCCTTCAGTACTGAAATGGATAGCTTGCAAAAACAAGGCTATACAGCAATAGAGCAACTAAGTAGCTAAAAGACTCACGTATTACCAATTCTACAAGAGAAGGCTTTCTGTTGAAGCTTATTTGTAATCCTTTTCCTTGGAACCTTTCTTTCAAGTTCAAAGGCCGAGTCTTTTTTTGTTCTAAGTCACTTCTTAAACCTGTTTCTCAAAGTCAAGCTTCAAATTGAAGTTTCTGGTTAAGTTTGGAGTTCAGATATTAATTTCAAACGAGAGCAGATGGTGTAACTTACGGAAAGTGTTTCTGAAACGATCCATACTTTTGATATCATTGATAGAAGATCTATGTCTGTTAGTTTTTTGTAAACTAATGAGTAATGCCTTTTGAGAAAATCCTCTTCAGGAAGTTAGAGAAGAGCCGCAATCTGAAATGGAGCAATTTGTATGGTCCAATCACAAACCGTGGATGCCTAGGCCATTGCTAAGCATACATGTGAGGATGGGCGATAAGGCATGTGAAATGAAGATATTTGAATTTGAAGAATACATGAAACGTGCTGAACGCATAAGAAAGCACTTCCCGCACCTTGTCAGCATCTGGCTATCCACGGAGATGCAGGTTATTTACAGTTTTCTTGTGCTTTATATCCTTTTATCTTCTAGACAGAAAGACCCTAGCTGAAGTAGTAGATCTGGTTCTCATTCTTACATAAAAAACAAAATATCACAATTTTTTTACTTTGCAAATAGTTACCAAATACAATATAAATATGCTATAGCAAGGGTTTATTCCACAATCCAACCCGAATCCAATTAAGATGTGTGCCCTTATTCAACAACACAGGTGTCTATTCAAATTCAATCAACCTGTGAATTAATAAGAATCTTGAGAAAGTCTTTCATTGGTCTATCGATATAGCAGTCCCATCCATCTCTTTACATTCCAAACCGGAACAATATTTATTATTCTTATGGTTGCCCATTTCCATCAATTACTAATACAAAAAACCTAGCAAAACCCTTGCCTGCTGAGCCTTTTTTCCTTTCATTTATTTGTTATTTAAGGAATTGTCTACTTCTAAACTATATTGCTCTTTTTCTTTGATTTGAAATACGCTGCCACTGATATACAGAGAGGATATCAGAGTTGGATTCAAGTTAACCTTTTAAGTTTTTTTTGTGACGAGGAACTCTAGTCAGGGTCTCTTTTGACCCAGACCCCCTACTGGATAAACTCCAGATATATGCAAACAGACTAAAAGCCACAGTGTCACAGACTCTGTTGCACGGAAACAGAAACGGCTGGGGACATAGAGACAGATGGGCGACATGACTATTCTAAAGAAATGGGGACACAGACACGGCAGGAGACACCTCAATATTTTTTTAAACGGTTCTTTCAGTTATGCAAACCTACATTGTAGCCACTACATAGTTAGGTTTGGACTCCTATTGAATCCATTATTGAGTGATGGTGTATGCTTATGCACATATACTTGCGCTTTATATTACATTTTTGTTGGCTAAATACTATTGAAATTACAAATATTTTGCCGTCAAAAAGCTTTTAAAATCTGTACATATCACCCCGCTGTGTCCCCATGTGGGTCCCCGGAGTGTCCCACCGTTAACAAATATTAAAAATGTAATGGACGCACCGTTATGTGTCCCTAGAGTGTCTGACACGGTTACATTGATCTCTAGGAGTGTAGGTGCTTCATAGGCCACAAACATTGGATAAGTCCGGTCGTTTTCGGCAGAAGTTGAACACAAACCCATTGAGTTCCATCGGAGTTGTTTGATCATAGTGTTTACTCTTTTTGATAACTTTTGTTTAGCTGTTGTGATCAAATTCTCATAGTACTACTTTTCTTCAGGAAGTAATTGATAGATCGAGATCATACCCCCACTGGAATTTCTACTACACAAACGTGGCACGCCAGGTGGGAAACATGTCAATGGCTACTTACGAAGCCAGCCTGGGGAGGGAAACCAGCACAAATTACCCTCTCGTTAATTTCTTGATGGCTGCGGAATCAGATTTCTTCGTCGGAGCCTTGGGTTCCAGTTGGTGCTTTCTTATAGACGGAATGAGGAACACGGGAGGAAAAGTTATGGCTGGCTATTTAAGTGTCAACAAGGATCGGTTTTGGTAGCTAGATAGTAAAATGGCAAATACATAAAGATGGCGGCTGGCGGTTCCACGGGTATGTATGTTGTGTTGTTCGTCAGATGTATATGGGTATCCCTTTTTGTATAGGTTTATGTATTTAGCAAACTAATGCACATGAAATTAACTGTCAATATTGTTGATAGTGCTGTACTTCTATAATAAAATGGGAAAATTAAATGCAGTTTCCTAGGGTCTATTTGCCCTTGCCTTGGTAATCATCTAGAATCAAGACAAAATTGAATGTGCAAATGAAAGTAGAAAACAAAAGTTAAAACCAAATAAAGCAAAAGTCATTCTTTCTCCCTTCCATACTGTGGCCCAAAAATGACTAGAGAAACAAATGTTGCTATTACAATTTCTGCAGATTGATTTTGCAATGTTCTGTCAGAGCTAGTCAATTCATGAGCCATGCAGGCTGCTGAAATCATAGTTTGGCAAATTTGTGGGCAAATTTTAAGTCCATCCGTCGTTATCTTTTGCTGCCAAAAAATGAAAAACCCATCTTTGGTATCAACTTTGGCTTTGTCGAAGTTGTGTTTATGTTTTTGTTGGGTTGGCTGTGTGGGTGTGGTCCGTGTGGATGTATGTGGAAAGCTGTTTATGTGTGTGATGGGTATGTGGGCTAGCAGCTTTGTTGTGTGCGTGTATGGGGTGCTAGCAATGTCTATTGCTGGTGTCGAAGATGCTGCTATTTGGAGGGGAGACAATTGCTTTGTAGGTGGTTTGGGTGGTGATTTTCTGCAAATCTAGACTGTTGCTATTGCTATAGCTGAGTGCCATTTCCTGGTTTTTCTGCTGCTGCCATTCAAATGCTATGGTTTTTAATAGTTTTTGTTAAAAATGGTTCTGGTTCTTGTGTACCGGTCATGATCAAGATCCACTGTTAATGCTGATTGGACCTTAAGTTTGATTTCGGTTCTGAGGCTGCTGGATCTAGGGTCTTGCTGGTGTTTTGGTGTTAGGTTGTGCCGAATCAAATCTGCTCCATTTCTTTTCCATTGCAGAAAAGAGATCCCTTCCCCTTGCTTTAAAAATGACACCCTATCGGGTTGCCTTCCCGGGTCTCGCTGCCTCGTGATGTGCCTTGAAATGGCCCTCCCAGTGGGCAATCTGCTCCCGGGATATCGCTCTGCTGCGAATAAAGAAAAAAATACACACACACACACATTGGCTTTGTCAAACTTCCAATATCCAAGCCAACTGAATTGCATCAAAACAATGATCGTGACAGTTCAATTCAAAGGTATGAATTTGCAATTGAGCAAAAATGGCACCAAATAGCTGCCGCACCATTACTATTTTTGGACCTTTTGATATATCATGAGTACTACAGTAACAATAGTCATTCTGGCAAATAAATTTCACAAGAACAGATGTACTTACTTTTGCTCTAAGAATCTACCATGTTTCCGCGTTCTATTCTTCTATCTTTCGGGGCCTATATTTCGTGTCGCAAAATGAATGCGGACTGGGGGACTTTTTTTTTGAACAAGATTAACGTGAACTCCTGATTTATTTCTTCTTATTTCTAAAGGGCTTTCCAAGCTGTTTTAGGCTTCTAGCTAAAATTTTCCCATCTCCAGAGGGGGTCTAAGTTGCTCTATCAATTGTGGTTGTCAAAGGCTGAAGAGAATCGGGAGTACATGTGATCTCGATGTGGGGCCCACTACGGGTCTCACACAAATGATCCAAGACGTTCATTAAATTTGAAACATTTTTTCAAGGGCCCCCCTCTCTAAAAATAAACTCAATCCAATACCTAGAAGTACTCGATCTAATAATCTAACTTTTCATTCAACTTTGAACCTAAATGAAAACTTATATGATTAGATAGAGTACTTATAGGTATCGGATTGAACTGATTTTTCATGAGAGCCTATGAAGAAATATTTTAAATTTAATGAACGGTTCGGATTTTTTGTGTGGGATCCGTAGTGGACCCCACATCAAAATCTGTGCACCCTTTGTATGTGTCAACAGACTTACGTCTTTACAAAGGACCTATTTACATACTTACAGACCACGTCTTTATTACACTCACATTAAGAAGAATCTTTTGAAGACAATTAATTAGGAAAAATCATATCTCTCACCGGGGCACCTTTTTGCATAGAGCCATACCTCCTGTAGACATCAATTAATTGGGAAGGACAATGCCCCTAGTAGGCACCCCCATGTTACACACCCTTTCCGAATAAACACATTCCAATTTAATGAGTGTTATAATTATTCACATAAAGTCATAATCCATGTGAAATTAAAGGTGTCGCAAAATTTCACAAAAATCAATCAAAATACAAAAAAGAAATTTTTTTTTCAAAAGATCCCAAATAAAAACCCATTTATTACGTTGAAAATCTCTAACCCCGGATTTGTTGCCATGCTTGCACTCGTTGATGAATGAAATCGGCTATGTTCGTTGCACTTGGAGTATCCGACTCGTTGATGAACTGAATTGGCTATGCTCGTTTTCTGCAGTTGGAGCATCCGTAGTCATAAAACTGGATGTGTCGAAGTTCCAGTCAGTCAAATATCCAGGCCGTGAAGTAACTGCACTAACTTCAATGTCTCTTGAAAGCATCGCCACTACACACGGCATGGAGGGGCGTTGCTGTGGAGATGTCTGGGTGCACAAAAGAGCTACTTGTATAACTCGTTTTACTTCTTCCTCGTCAAATTCTAACAATCTAGCATCCACTAGCTCAACTTCACGGTTGTTTTCATGCACATGCCAGGCCTAAAAAGGAGGGAAGAAAGGAATGTCATAGAAACATGTAACCAGAGTGGGAAGCACCCATTCTGGGCTGGGTGAGAGGATGAGTGGATCAGATATTCATTGGCATAGATGCACGTTTTAACACCAAGAATACTAGAATTCAGTTTCAGAGATACAGGGGATTTATATGTTTCTTTGCGTAGTATTTGAACAACTTATCTTGTTTCTAATGATGCTCAAGCGAAACATCCTAAAGTTTCCAAGATAGAACAATCCTTTGAAGGATCAACAACTAATGAGTGACTAGAAAGTGAAACATACCCAGTTAAGAAGATAGATCTTTTCTTTTTCCAAGCTCGAGTCAGTATTTGGCCTTCCACTGACAATCTCCAAAGCTACAACACCAAAGCCAAACACATCGGCCTTTTCTGTAAGTTGTCCAAGCATAGCATACTCAGGTGCAAGATACCCACTGCATCAGTAACCATTGAAATTCATCACATGTAAGTTAATACTTAAGCTACAAACAGTACCAAAATAGAATATCGAAACCAATAACACTGAAGAATACATGGAGATTGACTGTGGAGAATCTTACAATGTCCCTGCAACACGGGTACTGATGTGGGTCTTTTTATCATCAAAAAGTTTGGCCAAACCAAAATCAGAAACTTTGGGGTTGAGGTCAGAGTCAAGAAGAATATTGCTGGCCTTAACATCCCTGTGTACAATGCGAAGCCGAGATTCCACGTGAAGATAAGCTAGACCCTTTGCTACACCCAAGCATATATCAAAGCGGATGGGCCAGTTAAGAAACAAACTTGTCTTCCCTGCTTAACAAAGGCCAGACAGTTAAACGTTTCACTTATTCACCATATTCAAGATCTATAATTTGCATTGACAGTGAAGGTGATGTCCTGTACCAAACAATGCTTTATCAAGACTCTTGTTTTCATGATACTCATAAACAATCAGTCGTTTCTTCCCCTCAATGCAGCATCCGTACAATTTCACAAGATTTCGGTGTTGAACAGCAGATGCTGTAGCAATCTCTGCAACAAATTGATCCTTTCCTTGGCGAGAGGCCACAGACAATTGCTTGACAGCAATAACCCTCCCATCATTAAGTGTTCCCTAGAGAATATGAAAATTTTAAAATTTTGAGAAATATTGTGTATTCCCGACCATGGTCTCTGATCTGATGAAAAGCAAAAATGGTATGGACCAATAAATCGCAGTTCTAAGCAAGTAATCAAGAAAAGCAGGGTTTGTATTTTCCATGGTCTTATTTTAACGAAAAGCAATGCAAAAATGTGATGGTACAAGCTTACTGCTGCCATCCATAATGAATACAAAAGGGAAAAGCAGAGGTGAAGTGGCAATATTCAAGGGAGTCCGTCAATGGGTGCCATTTCATAAAAGCAATATGAAGTTGTTCCAGGACGCCTGTCTTTTATTAGAAGGATGTTTACCTTAAAAACAGGTCCAAAGCCTCCCTCCCCAAGTTTGTTTGCAGGATTAAAATCTTCTGTTGCAGCCTTTAGTTCTGCATAACTGATAGTGTAGGGCCTAACATCCATCCCTAGGAGCTCTGCAAGTAAAGTTAAAACCAGTGTTTGTGAATATGCAAGGAAGTTAATACTCAACTTACGTATCTATTATGCTTAAAGGATGATCATTATCATTCTGTAGCACATTGTTACTCCCTCCATCCCAATTTGTTTAACCAATTTAGAATAGAACGTTTCAAGGAACATAATCATTACACCTATAAAAGCTCAATGTTCCAAAAGTTACCCTCCAACTTTTGGAAAATGATTACTTCAACTCAAATAGTAAGGTGTAGGGTATTGTGTAGCTTTTGATCCATTAGTCTTTAAAAATATACAACATTTTGGGACAATTAAAAGTCAAAGTGTACAAACAAATTGAGACAGAGGGAGTAGCAGATTATGTAAGACAATGGATATTACAACATACTAATTTTGGGCAGGACACTAAGGGCTGTGCCAAATCGACTATGGGTTTACTTCTTTTCCCTCATTCGACAAAGAAAACCAGAGGATTTCAGGTACTCGATGGTGAGAAAGAAAGGGGAGGGATGGGCTGCTTTATCATAGGATTGTTGGTTTTCTGAACATGCCTATGAATCACACAAAAAGGATTTAGCAAGCCTAACGCTACTAAGAACACAAAAATAACTAGCATAGGACCCATACATCTAAAACGACATTACAAATAAACAATAGCAGAACCACACACAGGACAACAACGAATCTGTTGTGATGCAAAAGTCATAGCTCGATAACACACTCAGCTTACTATTTTCCTGAGTATTTTTACCTTCATCGTCGTCCCGTCCCAGCCCTTTTCGGCAAAGGACAAACCAATAGAGCGCAAGGAAAGATAGAAAGCTTACAACTGCAACAGGAACAACAATCCCCACAATCAAACCTGTCTTACTCTTTTTGCCATATGCAGGGTTTTTACCAACAGTGGGGATGAAATCTGTAGAAAATCTTAGTCGTAAGAAAATTGCAACTAACATTTTTAAACTTGAATCAAATATTTACAAAACGTATTACCTGGGACAGCACTGATTGCTGAAATAGAAGGTCCATATGTACCTTCAGCAGGTACACAGCAAGTCCCTTTACCAGCCCAAAATAGATGGATTTCAAGGTAGTTTTTTGATACCTGAGCTGGGAAAACCATCTGTATTTGTAAAGAGACCCCACCGGCCGCCTTTTTTATGTCGAAATCTTTCCGAACCAGATTCCCCTATAGTGAAGAGGTTGATAACTTAAGAACCAAAAAAATAGTAACAACTTAAGGGGATCCCCTTGTGAAGCGAAGTCTCACAGGGTACCAAAGTAATAGTATGAATCACTCGTATATAAGTGTGATGGCACCCTCACTTCAGTAGCTAGCTTTTGGTGTTGACTTCTATCCAAAATTGCTGTACCATGGTATCAATGCTAGGTACCAAAAATGGGTAGGGTGCGTGTCTCGGGCCTACATGGCCGGTGCTGCCGAGTGACCACGCTACACTTGAGGGAGGGTATGAAGCAAAGTCCCATATCGCCTCGGTACCAAAGTAACATGAAGCATATAAGCGCGAGGGCTCCCTCACTCTATAGTTAACTTTTGGAGATGAGTTCTACCCAAAACCCTCTCCGCATACCTATTCACCTTGGTCATGTAATTCTTTTCCAGGATCTTCCAAATTCACATTAATTTAGAGCAGTTCTCATACCACCCCCAGAAGAAAGAACTAGGGATTACTAACATATGTTTGCCGATGACTTGTTTATTCTGTGCAACCCCAAGAATCAGTCTTTTCAAGGAAGTTGTTAATACTCTGGCCTGCCAGCCTAACAAGATCAAGAGTAGGGTGTATTTTTAGGCATGGAAAATCAGGACAAGGAGATCATGTGTTCTCTGTTGGGCTTTCCAAATGGGTACAATTCCTAGTTAGATATTTGGATGTCCCCCTATTATCCTCAAAACTCTATGTGGCAGATTGCAAAGGTCTTCATTTCTAAAATCCAGGATAAAATCAAAAGTTGGGCCAATAAATCCTTTATCATACGCTGGAAGATTGCAACTCATAAAGTCAAGTCCTTTTTCGTATACAAGTTTCCCTAGACCATGCATGTTGTTCTTCCCAACTCAGTTTGCTTGAATATTTATAAGCTCTTCAGAAACTTCCTATGGACTGGTACTGAAGCATATTCCCACTCTAACAAAGCTGCTTAGCCAATGTTTGCTCACCTAAAAAAGGAGGACTTGGTTTAAGAGGGATTAAGGAATGGAATCATGCATACTTCCTAAGACAGCTGTGATATATTTGCTCTCATCATAATTATCTATGGGTTAAGTGGTGCTATAAGCATCTTATTCAAAGAAAGAGTTTCTGGACTCTAGAAGTTCCTTCTAGCTGTTCATGGACATGGAGAAAAATTCATAGCCTTTAGGGCTATTGCTAGACCCTTCATCAAGCATATTATTGGTGATGGGAATAGCACATTCCTCTGGCACGACAATTGGCTGCCTCAAGGGCCCCTAAGCATATATTTTGGCCCTTCATCAGGTATCCGTACTAATGCTGAAGTGTCCAAATCTTGTTTATATCACTGAACGGACTTGGCCTTTCCCAACATCTCGTCTTCCACATTTCCATCCTAACTATGCTAGACTTGATCAAGTTCCATGGATAATCTCTTCACATTCTACCATTAGGGTTGCATATACTTGATATGCTATTAGAATCCACCAACCTACAGTATAGTGGCATCACCTAATCTGGTACTCCATGTCCTTTCCTCGACATCTTTTCATTCATTGGATGGCCATTAGAGGATGCCATAGGACTAAGTATGATAGGTGAGTAAATACACCTATTTACGCCCCTTAACTTAGGCTTGTTATATCCATTTTACGCACTACTTGGGGCTTGATAATTGTTTTGCTCGTTTCAGGATCTGCGGAGCCGTTGGATGACATTCGGAGCTAAATTGAGGAGTTAAATGTGAAGAGCGTACAAATGGTGACAGTCCAACCAATTTGGCCTTCGATTTAATTAGTGCAAAGATGGTCCCGAAGTTGAACCGATAATTCAGGCTTGTGAGTGTCACGTAGCATGTGCCGGTTAAGTGGTCTAAAATATTTCTTAATGGTGGACCCAATGCTCCACCAATTAATTAAAGAATATATGGTTTGAGCTTGCATGAGAATCAAGACAAAAAGGAAGGTTATTCTCTTAGTTAGGAAATGGGATGAATATTTCCGGGGGATCTTTTTTACACTGCGGCAGAGGGAAAAACTCCATGATCGGCTAAACACTCTCGCTAGGGCGATGAGAATGCTTCTCCATGTAAGTATCGTTGTTTAGATTTCAAGGGCCGCTTTTTATTTAACAATTAATTATATGACTTTGATTTATTTATAGTTTTTATAGAAATCACTATTTTTCCAATTTATATTGGCTGCTGATTTTGCCACTCTTTTTTTGGTTAACGGACACTCCCCTGCAAGTGTATTTTCGCAAGTGTATTTTGGTGCAAAAATACACCTGTAGGGGAGTGCCCTTAACAAAAAAAGGAATGGCAAAATCGTTTTCCTTTATCTTTTGTGTTTGTATTCATGATATCAAGCACCGTTGTACAATCGTTTTCATTACGTGATAAGCTTTGAGATAGACCATACAACGTGAGACGGGTTATACACGCGAGATGGGTTGTGTCTTTGGTTAAATCTAATGAGACGATCCGTGCCGTGTTGAGATAGTCTTTCGGGGATTATTGATAGGAATTGCTACCCTATCGGTGGTCTGGTTACAAGTTGAATGAAACCCTAGACTTCGCCACAATTATAATCCAAGGGGAGGTTGAATCGAAACCCTAGTCCCTTTTCTCTCATTAGTTTCCAAAACTTAATTGCTTTCTAGTTAGTTTTAGTTTACTCAAATCAAAATCCAACTTCCATTTGCTTCTTGAATTAAGTTAGACATTGATTGGAACTACAATAACTTAGCTTTTTACTTCCCGTATACGATCTTGAACTTAACCGCTATTCTTCGGAATAATAGCTATTTCCTTGTTTTATAAATTATATTTTTGTTACGAAAATAACAGACCAAAGGATAAAATAATCAGCTGGGGCATGCGAATCTTCCCTATATGTTTTCTCTGTAATCTGCATAATGAAGACATGTACCACCTTTTCCTTAGCCGCCCTTTTTGAAGGACTACGTGGCCACAGTAAGGAAGTTCTGTGGCAAATCTTTTCACGAACACCATTAGGAAAATGACTTAGGCAGCTATGGTCTACTATATTTGGGAAGAAAGGAATTGCATGATTTTCAGGGGATTCAAAGACCCCAATCTTCTCTCTCCAGAAAATTACATTTGATTTTCGAATTAAGGGGTCCAATTTCTTCAATGTAAAGCTGACCCCCTTAAATTTGTCCCTATGCTCTTGGCAGATTGCTCCCAGGACTCCTGCTGCTGTTTAGCTTGTAGTTATTGTTCTGTTGTTTGTCTCCTGTAATGGAAGGTATGCCTTCCTTGTTCTTTGTAGTTATTTTTTCTTTCAAAAAAAAATTGAGGACTATTCAAAAAAAACAAAAAACCAATTGTGATAAAGTGGCACTGACCTGGATGTATATATCAAAAACACGCCTTCCATGACTTTTCCAAGATGGGGGATTTAAGAATGCTATTTCTGCAAACTCGAGAGTCACATTGTAATTACCATTCTCAAGTCCCAGCCCAAAATATCTTAATGATCCCGGTGATATTCGTGCTGTCTGTAACAGCTCCGAATCCAAAGTATTGAACTGACTTGAAGAGAAACTCGTATACTGGGGATCGTTTAGCTCGTTGAAGCGCCCGACACTACTAACTGCCCACCTTTTTGTACTAGCCTCATAATAAGTAGCTGGACCAAGAGTCTCGTTATCCCGCTCATATACAATCTGACTACTAGATGTTATCTCTGGACCACCACAATTAATCGCAAAGTCAGAATCTGCAAACCATCGGGGAAGAGGAATTCATCAGATTAGAGTTCAAAAAGGTGCACCAGAAAAAAGGAAAAAAACAGCCACATCTCCTTGATCATGTGATGCATCTTATGGGTTTAATGAACTTCTAGAAGTGGGAATTTACACTTTTTGAAGACAAACTAGACTTCGCTGCATTTTACATGTGAAGTTTTGACATTAACAAGGAAAGGAATTTCTCACTTCATCTGATGACAAGTATAAAATTTAAGAAAAAGAAGAAGAAGAAGATGGTTTCTTATGGCCTTTCATTGGCAAAGGGCATTGTAAGATTGGAACTCAAAAAATAGGCCATTTTACTAGCAAAGACCCTTGGTGGAAATAAAAGCAGAAAAAATGGTGAAGGAGCATTAAATAAATCTACATAGGCTTCAAATCTCAGAGGTAGTATGACAATCAAACTCAATCCAGTGGACTCCAAAAAAATTAACCGCATGAAAGGATTTTGCATGACCACATACACAACAGTTCACAGTAAACCAAAATCAATATCAAACTATGTAACACCCCACCATGTACTGGCCCATTCCCACGTATCAAGAGACAATCAAAGCAACACCGAATAAGGTGTATAGATGCACACACAGAGAGCGCATGGTAACATAAAACAATGGAATGAACAGAAGTTACGAGACTTGGATTGACTTAGGAACTCTACGAACTGAAGCTCTAATACCATCAAGTCACCAATTATTCCATAAGCTTAAACAATTAGGAAAAGAGCCCAGCATTGTGTACCAATTCAGCTAACAGTTACCAGTCTAAGTTGACCTACTTTTAGAATTATTAAAAGGATTTGATGATTCAAAGAGCACTAAACTCAAAGATCCTCTTTCTAGCATCATAGAATTTACTGTGTCCCGTACTCAGAATAAAGGGTAAGGGGAGGTTCTAAATTGCACTTACACTTGAGAGAACTGCGAATATCCCCAAGGCAGGGAAGATTCTCTGGAATACAGTCAAATCCTGTAGCCATAACACTACATGCAGAAGAAGAATGGCTATTGATTAGTGCAAGTTGAATTTGCCACATAATTAATGCAATTGAAGTTGAATGATTCATCAGGTACAGTTAGCAACATCTTGTGGAAACAAAGAACATGAGCATGGAGTATAACTTAATCAATGTTTACGCTTTCAAGTATTATTACTCCAGTACTTGTTTTAAGGACATGTATCATGGATTCTCCACATTATCTTTGTGATGCCATGTATGAGCTATTTTTATCAGGATTCTGGAGGAGGATGTTCAAAATCTCACACCATTGCAATTCTATATCTCCCACATTGCTTGGGAGTGGAATGGGTGATCACTTAATAATATTTGGGAACCTCTCTACTCATTGCCAATTGGTTTTGAGATGGATATAAAGTTTCTATACAGTATCAGAGCAGCGCCCATTCCACCCCACATTTTATAAAAAAATTCACAATTCACACCCCATGATGACAGACCAGCAAAAAAGCTGCATGTTTACAGGACCCAAAAAGTGGCCACACGTGACAGACCTCAAACGCGGCTGCACGTGAGGGGGGTGTTAAAGAAATAGAGTCTTCCACATTGCTTGAGAGTGAAATGGGTGATCAATTAATAATTGGGACCCTCCCTCATTCCAATTGGTTTTGAGATGGATATAAAGTTTCTACAGAATGCTTCCAAAGTTGTCTAGTTAACTTCTTACATAAGCCCCCATTTGCTGGACTTATAACAAACAGTTTGCACAAATACAACGCAAAATTTTCATCTGTGGTTTAGAAAGTGAAAAGCAGATGGCAGCCAGTTTCATCAAGGGTCCGGTCCCATTACACAAGAACACTGAATATAAGAAAGGGATACAAAAACTAAGTGGTAAATCTCATTCAGCTGAGTACAGAAATTGTGGGTGAAGAAATAAACTGTAGAATTCAGACATGGTATCTCATATTAGAACAACTTGAAAAATATTCGTTTTCCTGTTTACATTTAGGAATTAGGATCATACATCCTCTAAAGCTAACAAACTCGTGCATTAACAGCACCATAATCATGTTGTTCAACACTCGAATTGTATATAGGAAATTACACAACTTTCTTTTTGTATCACTAAATGTTCAGAGACCACAGAATACCATTAAAAACATACAGCACAAAGAGAATCACCTGTTGTTCGCCCAAGATGGAAGTGCTGGAGATAATTGATTGTATGACACATCTCTGCAGGCAATGACATAATGGGATGCTTAGTTGAGATTTTCGTTCTACTGAGAACCAATAAATTGTTCATTCTTACATTTGACCGCTGAAGCCTCAGACCGCTGAAGCCTCAGATTTCGTCATCAGCTTACATATCAGTGTACTACCATGACTGCATGAATCAAGATTTCCATTTCCCAAACACTTCTTTAAGATACAGGTTCAGAGGCAGAGGTATGTAGGGGCTTGGGGGCCCAGCCCCGGCCCCGGCTCTGGCTCCGACTCCGGCTCCACGAGCGTCTCTGAGTTTTAAAATTTTTCTTTTATATATACCTGATTGTGAATATTATTGATAATTATTCATGTATAGTTATATACCTGATAATCTTACTAATTTTGCTTCGATTAGATAAAAAATTGGTTATTTTATATTCTCATTTCTCAATTTCTTTCTTAAATAAAAAATAAACATGTGACAGTTGAAATAGCCTAAAAATTATTTCAATGTACAAATGTAATGAACTAAAAAGCAAAACCCTAATGATATAATAAGTATACATTCCGCTAAAATTATATAAATGTTAAGCCGGCCCCCCTATCAAAATCCTGGCTCCGCCACTGTACATGTTCTCGATCATATTTGTGCACCAAAACATAGTAGCAAAGATGCGCATTAACATTATTTTTTTTTTCCAAGCATCGATGCGGCCTTAAAGTTATAAACAATTTACTGATTCGCCCAAAATTGAACCTATACAATTTAATAAGTAATCAAATCATATGACTTGTACAGTAGTGGGTTATGCTTCTGAAATCATCTAACCATGACATTCTAGGAACTCTACATAATGACCATAAACGTCCAAGTACCACCTGCATAGAATCTCCTTGAACTATGAATGGTTATGTAAGACTGACTTACATATGCAGAAGAGAAGGACTCTTTAGCGTGGGAGGAGTTCCATTCAATTTATTATTCCCAAGAAACCTGAACATACACGAACTAGTTCAACACATAAACATTCATATTTTCTAAAATGCTTTTAGAAAAAAAATTGCACAACTTGTTTATCAGAAGTAAGAGAGAGTGTTTATTACAAGTATAAGAGAGAGCTCGAATTGAAGAGAGAATCTGGAATTGGTCCAGTTAAATTGTTAAAGCTCAAATCCCTGAAAATTAGACAGAACATGGTTGTTACAAGTTAGCTTTAAAACGTTAAAAACTAGACGTTTATGTTTACTTCATAGAGAGATGTTGACCCATGCTCATCAACCTGATTATCAACT
Organism: Rhododendron ovatum; assembly: GCA_019656835.1. Lineage (NCBI taxonomy): Eukaryota > Viridiplantae > Streptophyta > Magnoliopsida > Ericales > Ericaceae > Rhododendron > Rhododendron ovatum. Next base: position 7,403,489 of record CM033799.1, on the reverse strand, counting down.
GCCAAACTTTTAGGTTGAAATGCATGGAAGCTGATGCTATAACTTACAGTTGAGACAAACTCTGATAATCACCAATATTGGAGGGGATGGTACCAGAAATATGGTTATTCCTCAAAATTCTGCCAGGCGAGAAACCACTGAGTTTTGTTAAGTTTGTAAAAAAATAATGGAGGATCATGAAGACGAAAAATATTTCAATATTGATTGTCAACTATAACAGTGTTTGTTGTCGTACAAGGTACTCAGAGACGTCATATCTTTCAGAAATGCCAGTGAAGAGCTTCCGTTAGATAAATCGCTTATTCTCCTATATAGTACAGCAGTATGTTATAGAAGAAAAGAGAACATCATTCATATGCTAAACATGAAGAGAAGATGTAGAAAGAGTAACACACACAAGTCCGTCAACGAGGTCAATTTGGAAAATGTTGACGGTATTCCACCTTCAAAGGCGTTTCCTTGAAACCTCCTACAGATGAACTAACTACGTAAATTCACTGATTACATAAAATAGAGGTTATTGAATGAAGTATCAATACTTTAATTAAAAAAGCATCTCGGTTATCAAACATTGGTACCCAGTTTTAAATAAAGCAATGATCAGGATATGATGGTCGAAATAAAGAGGACACAGCGTACACATTGCTTACAGGACGCTAAGATTTAACCAGTTCCCTATGAATTCAGGTATGCTCCCCGTGAGTTCATTATCCGAACCCCACCTGAAATTCTCAAAAAAAATTCTTTCTTGATCACAAAAACAATTACTACTATTAAAAACATGTTCAAATTTACCAGATAAGACCAAGGATAAGCCAAAAAGCTCTTACACTATTTGCAGGTTTTGTAGAGCAGCAAATGTAGATGGAATAGCTCCACTAACTCCAGAACTGTGGAAGAAGCTGTCAAGGCGGAGAATTATGTAAGTATGATGCTCGAACTTTTTGCATCCAATGCCAGCCTTATAGAGGTTACAGTTTACAGGCCTTAAAAACTTTATGATGTTTATAATGTGAAACTTAAGAACTCATCAGGGTTCCTTTACTGCAAAATCGTTGCGGAGAAGGAGAGAAACTAGAATATGTGCCAGCTACTCCACATAGAATTCATAGCAGCCAGTCAGCCCTGAACTAGTATATAAAGAACTTCAGGAACTTGGTTTGGTTTAATTCCTATAACCGGGTGGATTTTTGTAACTGCTGATTTTTGGTCGCGGTTCGAATCGTGCTAACTCCCCTCTCGAACTTGGTCCTCCTATGAAGCCCGGCAGTAGTCCATTAGCCCTTGGTGGGGTGGTAGTTGTTATGGCCCGCCGTAGGTCTGGAGTCCTTATGGTCACTCCCAAGGGAGAGTTGCTATGCCCCAACGCCCCCTCCTCACCCTTTTTACTCAAAAATAGAAAAGAAAAAAGAAACTAGATTGCGGAATGTCTCAGCACTTACAGGCGTTCTAATTTTATCAAATTCCCCAGTTCTGATGGGAGAGAGCCAGAGAAGTTATTCGTGCTAATGCTTCTGCAAATTACCAAGTTAACAACATCAGAAAATAGGCTCATCTTTCAGTTATACGTACGAGTGATTCCAATTTTCAATGGAATAAGGAATTCAATGCCACTGCAGCAAACAACTGATTTCGATATAAAAAAAATCCAAATTACAAACTGCTACGTAGATGACACGATTGTGGGCACAAGATGATTATAAGTGGGCAGACTCGTACTTGTTTGCAACAAGTTGCATTGCTGTTAATAGAAAACTAAAACATGAAGTTACCACCTAGAGACGTACAAATTCAAGAATAACATACAAATCTGTGAGATTAGTTAGTTTTCCAAGTTCCTTTGGAACCTCCCCCGATAATGCATTAACCCCCAGGCTCCTGAAAACAATTAAATGAGGTGTCAGATCGTTAAAGGAGTTTAGCTAGACATGGATAAAATATTAACGACCAGCAAAAAGCATTAAATAAAAAATAAGGTGGCTTACAGCCGCTGCATTTGAGTTAGATTGGCAATGGATGAAGACAGGGGACCAGTCAGGTAATTTCGGACCAAGTCCCTGCAAAATATGGAAGAACCTTAGTAAACCATTATGTGATGAGAGAGAATTTTGAATGACAGTGTTAAAAAAAATTTATCCGACGATGCATTACACATGTAGATATATGGAGACGATCAACATCACGATTTTGAAGGTTTCAATTTGATAGTGTGTCACAGTTCACATAGAGAAAACGTAACATTTTTTTCTAGCATGGAAAATGAAACATTGTTTAAACTAAAACATCAGTGGGTAAACATACAAATATGTGAGGGAAGTCAAAGACCACAGCTCCTCCGGGATTCCTCCAGTAACATTCAGAGCACGAACTTTGCTGTTACAAAACAGTAAATAAGGCAAGCAGTAAGTGAGAAGACTTCAACAAACGGTACTAAGAGCTTGAGTTCATAAATCAAGGTTCTGACTTCAACTGCATGGTAAATGTAAGCTCTATAGGCCGAGCTCCCTTTTGGTTGGCACGGTCTTGACCAAAACACACATTTCCACGTATTCCCTTTCATTGACTTGTATGGTTCTTTTACTTTCTTTCTAAAGTGTCTGTCTAGGGTTGTGGAAAGGAATTTGAATTTGATTTTTATTGAATACGAGTCCGGTAGTCATTAGTCCAGTGTTTTTGGAAAGCATTGAAGCAATATTGAAGCTGGAAAATTTGTTCCAGAGACCATGAGGCGAGATGTCAAGCGAGGTCTACTGGATGCTTACGCTCGAGTGACTTTTCTTCGCTCATGCAAAATTGTCAAGTTGTGGCTTCTCTATAAAAATGGATTAGTTACGGTACTGAGAGCTGTATTCATTTCCCAGAGCTCTCATTTCCATCTCCGAACTTCTGGGAGTGCTAGGGTCTGTGTATTTTGAAAGAAACGTGAAGATCTATGGATCTCTAAACCTAATCAAGTCAAGACATCAAGAGGTATTCTATCACCTATGTTCAAACTTCAAGCAAGACCTTTTGTGGAGTTCAAAAGGTGCTTCTGAAAGGTATGAGGATTGAAGATGTAGTGATCGTGCAAGGTTACGATGAGTGTGGCTTCAAGCCTTCAACAAGTAGTTCTTAGGACTCTTGGTGAGGATACACAGTTGTGAATAAGAATACTTGTAATCATACTATTTTTCTAGTACATGATTCCTTCCCGTGATTTATCTTTGATCCTTGTGTGATTGGTATTTTTGTTGTGTGATTGAAGTAATCGAGTCAAAGGCCAATCATAGTCCTTGCATCAATCTAGGAATTTCATTCGGTATCAGAGCGGGTCCCTATAATGTGAAATCGTTGAGTTCTAAGAGGACCCTTGATTTGCAATGGAGTTGAGTTCAAACCGTTCTCCTGTGAAACGAAGGCCCACATTGTCTGAGAACCAAAGTAATATGAAGTATATAAGTGTGAGGGTTCACTCACTTCAATAGCTAGCTTTCGGGGTCGAATTTTACCCAAGATCATGTAACACCTTCACCACTAGAAAGAACGAACTTTTTGCCGCTAGAAAGAACGAACTCCGATCACGGGAGGGAAAAGATGGAGCCTATTCAAAGGCTATCGACGAGGATGTCTGGACTGCATGTGAGGTCAAATATACACCTCCAACTGAAACTAGAGTCGCCAGTCCATAACCAAGTGTGAAGAACACCAAAGACAGAAAAATGAATGGGCGACAAACAATCGAGCACTAAATGTCCTCACTCATGTTGGTATGAAGGAGTTTCACCGCATCAAGTCATCTTCAAGTTGTTCTCAATCAACTACATTCAAAATTCGAAGGAAGAACTTTTGTGAAGTTCAAAAGGCATTTTTGGTGGATCCCTTACTTAGCTTATGTGCGGACGTTATAGATACCAATCTTTAGGAAGTCCAATCTTTTGGAGTTTCCTTTCTGGTTTTGGACTCTATATACAAAGGAAACATAATTTGGCAAGGATTCTAGCTTTAGTAAGCAATCTGTGGCTATAAATATAGCCTTGCCTCTTATTAGGGTTTGGACTTCTTGAGTGAATCCCTCTAATAGGCTCCAGGGGGTCTCATCTGTAGAACCTTAGGGTTCGTCTGTTCGATCTTCATCTACTTTTGGTTGTCCCTTCTATGGTGGGTTCTGTAGGCCTTCGGCCGTCTGGAAGATCATCTGTTTCAATGATTCTTTTTGGTTGAAACCGTAAGGTTTCATAAGAATCATCTGTTTCTATGTGACATCCAGACACATCTGTGGAGCAATATTTTGTTTTGCGAGACTCGATGAGAGAGGCTGAATTTGGTGAGAGATTCCTATTGGATTTTTAATTTGGTAAGAGAACTTGTATTTTGGGATTGGTGAGAGTCTCTTTGTGAGGGTTTTGTTTGTTCATCACCATTGCAGCACAGCCCATTTATTTTTTTTTTCATTGAGGTGTGATTGAAGTAATCCTGTCAAAGGCAAATCATAGTCCTAGCTAGCATCAATGTAGGAATTTTAGTGAATCATGATAGCTTTACTTCAAAATGACTTCATCAGGAATCAGTAATTAGTTCTCTTCTTGGCCTTCCTCTACCTCTTTTATCACCCTCAATACAATTCAAAAATCTTCCTGGCTCAAATCGTTCCTATCATTCGTCCTCATTCAAAATCACCCTCCTTAATTGACCTACATTGCAAATGATGATCCCATCTCCAATGGTTAATACAATCTGTAGTTGTTTTCACTCCAAACTCCTCCCTAATGCACTCATCACTTTCTAGCTTGACTGAGCTGGGATTGCAGTCTTATTAACCTTTTTGGTCCCTAAAGTATTATCTTCGTCTCATTTTTGTCCTCGCTGTAAACATTGAAGGTATTTAGTCTCCAACGTATCAATTTTGTACCAATCAAGTCTCCAAGTCTAATGTCATTACCCTATCTGTCAAAATGAGGGGCATCATCGTCATTTAACTCACCCCAAATTCCTATCAAAGAAAAATGGGGAAAAAAAGAAAAAAAGAGAAGAGAAGAGAACAGAGAGATGTGGCTGGGGTTTCATGGAGGTGATGGTGAGCAAAGATGGTGGTTTGGGTGAGGGAGGGAGACAGAGTGCAGGAACCTCAAACCCCTCGAAACCCAGTTCAAAAACAAGGTGAAGGGTTGTGTTTCTCAGGTCTGCTTCCGAGCCGGCCTACGTTGACTCGAACAAGAATGTCGTGTTTGAGGCCGATTCTGACTCGGTACTCACCAAGGGACTCTTAGCTTGCTGGTTCAAGGGCTTTCGGGTCGGTTCGTGGAGGAGATTCTACAGATTTCGCCCGATTTTGTGGTGCTTCTTTGTTGCAACAAAGCTTGGCGCCGTCGAGAATAATGGGTTCTTGAATATGTTGAAGTTGATGCAAAGAAGGCTTTGAAGGTTAATATGGAAGCTAAAAAAGGCAGTGACTTTGGTATAGAAGACGAAAATCCCGTGGAGGGTTCGAATTTGAGCTAAAAAATGGGATTGTAGCTGAAAAAGATAGTGATTTTGGTACAAAAGACAAAAACCCCGTTGGCGATTCGAATTCGGATTTCATGAAATGGGCTTGGAGGTGGGGATTTGGTGGTTGGAGTGTGCTCTTAAGTTAATGGTCATGATGATTTAAGATCATTTTTCCGGTTGTTGTTTTACAGGAAATGAGGGGTGGGTGAAATGACGAAGATGCCCCTCATTTCGACGGATGAGACTAATTGTGTTAGACTTGGGGACTTGATTGGTACAAAATTGATATGTTGGGGACTAAATGTCTTCAATATTTACATTGGGAACGAAAATGAGACAAAAGTAATACATTGGGGACCAAAAAGGTTAAAAGCCTGGGATTGTACCACTAGACAATATTACAACATTTCTTGGGAATAGTACACCAATTAGACATACTCCAATATGGATCATATGGGGATCGTGGAGAAAATTCCTAGAAGTATTTTCTAGTAAGAGACTTACAGTTGGGTAATGTGGCAAACAGTCCCATTGCAATTGCATTTGATACCGGGATTGTAATCTATATTGTTGATGGCCCAGCTATCGCTAGTGTCGATGGCGGCTCCACTGCATGGTTCTCCGCTTATGTTCCATTGATAATATTTTGCGGATATTCTCCATTGGTTGAAGACGGAGTTCAAAGCACTCACTGCCCGAAATTCCAAAAAAGAAAAGAAAAGAAAAGAAAAGAAAGAACGAGTTAGAGCTGACATGGTAATCTTGTTTTGAAAAGAAAATACTAAACCATAACGCAAACCAACAGTCAATTGGCAATACAATTCTATAGTTTTATAGTATAATTCTTAGAGAAAATATTCTTTCCGGAGGCGGAGGAAAATAGGGGTTTTCTGCCACCCCCGCGGGCCTCTTTCGTGGTTTTTTTTGGGTAATTAGAACCATTCATCATATAGGGCCTGCAAAATAATGTATTCACGCGAAAAATCAGCTTGCCTGGATATTGATAGATATGTCAAAAGTTGAGTTTAGGCGAAAGAATGGACGACCGTGGATAGTTAACTTAAAAAATAGTTGACAGATCTATCGATGGTAACGTTCGTTAGGTCTCTGCCCATAGTGGCTGTGGTTGTGGTTGTTTTTGGGAAGAGGAGGGTGGTTTGAAGGAGATTCAAGCCGTTTGAATCAGAAGCGTTTCACGTCGAGTTCACCAATTGTGTGGCCCGTTAATCCTTGATCCAAGTTCCTCTTCAATTGGTTCGAGAGTTGCCTAGCCTTCTTGCCCTAGCCTGCACAGTGAATGCACGACTAAGACTTGGCCGGGGTTGCCCGGCAAGGCCTTCCAGCGAGAGGATAAGAATGTGCAGAAAGCAAAGCAAGATACTAGGGTTTTAGGGTATAGAAGCATGTACCTCTTTAAGGTTGTTATCCTTTGGTATTTATAGAATCTGCTTGGCTTGCTCTCCAAGTACGGGCATGTGCCTTGCACGGGTCGGCTGACATCATTGTGATGTCACCGATAAGATCTGGTAACCGTTTCAGTGTGAGCTAACACCCCCATGTGTGCCCATCATTATCTCTAGGCATAATTGCTTCAGCGCATGGGGTGGCATGTGGCATTATGGTTAGCCGAGCCTCACCCTCGGCCGAGCTCGAGGGTAGGTGGCTTGCAGGGGAAAACAGCCGGTGGATTTGTTGGCCTTGAGGGTAGCCGAGCGGGATGACTTTCTCTTGGAATAGGCTGTCAAGTGGGTGCGTCATCTTTTATTGCCACACCCCAGTTATGACCAAGCCTGGGTTTAAGTACGGCCACACCCCGGTTATGACCGAGCCTGGGTTTAAGTACGGCCACCCTTTTCGACCCTAACCTCGGTCCGAGCTTCCCATATACAAGGTTCGAGCTGTGACGTTCGGCCTACTACACTCTATGTACTGACTTGGTATATATACACACACACACGTAGATTTCCAAAATCAAGAAACCAGTATGGTGCATGTAGTAAATGTTATATATGATGATAAGGGGAGAGTAATGAGGTCCGACACAATAAATGAGCAAAGAATCCAAAGCCATATTAAATGTCAAAATTTTCAATCATCTCCAACATTTTAAGTGTAGTTGGTCCATCGAATTTCCAACATAAAGAAATTTCAGAGGAAGCAAACTTCTTATTGTGGGCACACGGCCCTGAAATTTTATTTATGTTGAAAATCGGGGGCGCCCCTTTTTAGAAAAGCACAGCGAAATACTTCGATTCAGAGTCGCCACTCTGGTTTTAGCGGTGAAATACCCAAGGAACCGAACTTGAAATGTTTGCTACTTTTGATTTTGAAAAGGCGTAGACTGGACCGCCGTCACTTTCGATATCTGAGGTTTAAGAGTCAGGTTACGAGAGGGGAAGGGTTTTATGGCACCCCTCTCGCCCAATACGGAGATCGGTCTCTATTTGGGCATTTTGTTAAACTTTTGCATTTTTCTCTCATTAATCATTTTTTTTAGCCAATTAGAGTGGGGGAGCAGTTAATGGGGATCAAAACTGTAACAAATTGCATTTTTATATGGCAAAATGTGATGGATGATTTGCTTTATTGAAACAAGTAAAATAGATTGAGAACAAGCACCTGTGAGTATTTTAAATAAACTGGAACACATTAATCCGGGAGTGTCGTGCACAAGAGGAAACCTGCATACACTGGCCACGCCACTGCATGCGGATCTGACCTGCGCACACCACTCACTGACTGGCGTACACCAGTAAGCCTAAACTCACAACACTTACTCTCAACCCTCTAGGCTCTGGAAAGGACAAGTGCACACCTAGGACAAACCACGTAAATAATATAGCAGAATAAATATAATTACAGACAGCAGATATGGCTTTATAGCCATAAAATGAGTCGAACACCCCATAAACAGTGTGATGAGAAATAAACAGACGCCAAGGCCTAAATGCCAATACAAGGGCCAGACACTGGGCTTGATCTAACTGCCGTACGCCAGTCTACGTAGATCATACGCCAATTAGATACTTTTATCCAGTGTTTGGCTTTGCATCTTCTGGGTTCTGGAATATGATCGGAAGAATCCTAGGGGCATTTCAAAGTAGAAAAAACAAATAGACAACTACTCAGTTCTAAATACAGAAAGCAGTAAACTATTTTTTAGCATGCAATAAGGTGATAAATGAAAAGAAAAGCATAAAATAGCTAAGCAATGATCCCCACGCTAGTACTGCACGTACTGCCATGATTGGCGTACGGCTAAATTTTACTGGCTTGCGCCACTGGTTTTGGCTATACACGGCTTTGAAACCTTGTTAGCTTTAGGGTTAGGACTGGTATTGATTACCAGCCTTGACTCTGCCAACCCCCCCTCAAGGGTCAAAACAGAAAGTTTGCAGAAGGTGGTATACTTTTGGTTTTGAGGTTGATGGAATGTTGGAGCTTTCAACTTGAGGATTAAGAGATGGATGATGAGTAAAAAGGGGTGAAGAGAGTGCAAAGAGGCTTCTTGCTTACTCTTCCAAGTAATGGAGGGAGAGAAAGCAAGTAACCAAGGGGAATGAAGAGAGGGAGAGACTTGGAGCCTTAATAAGGGTTAACCCCTTGCATGTAAATGCAAGGGGCTATTTATAGCTTGAAGGGTGAAGGAGAGGGGGGTGGTAACCAACATAGAAGGGCTGGTTGAGTTAGAGAGGGGAGTCTCCATGCATTAAATGAATGAGACTTGCATGAAAGGGGTTGTAGGAGAGGGGGGAACATCCTGGTATATTTATAATCATCACCGTATTGGGGTAGCCGTAAAAGTCTTGTACACGTGGTTGAATAGTGACATTTGACTGGTCTTGACTGGCGTACGACAACACTATACCTGCGTGCGCCAGTGACAACTAAGTCAACGGTTGATAACTGACACGTGGGAGTTTATCAACGCACACCAGCACAGTACCAGCGTAGACAAGTAGGGTTTTGCTGAGGCCATTTGATTCTGGCTTGAAGGATTTGAAAAGGGATTTCGAAAAAGGGTTTGAATGTGGTTTGGAATGCTCAAAGTCCAGACATTCCAACAATCTCAGGGCGTTCTCGACCTTAATCATCATAGGGTAATCAAAAACCGTAAGTAAACTAATCTGGACAGTCTAGAATAAGGTGTCTACACTTATTTTGAAGGACATCTCTAGACAGCATAGGTTGGGGAAAAAAATTGTGGAGAAGAGGTTGGGGGCTTGGGCCGACCTTCTAAAACTATTCTCATTTTTAGGATATGATATGATGAGATTTGCTACCGTATTCCTGAATTCGAAGGAATATTACCACTTGAATTCCTAATTGTGCAATATGTTGGTGCCCGCTACAGCGCTACTAAATACAAGTGTTCTATTCGTGGAAAAAAAAAAGCGAGAGAAACTAAGTGGATATTTGGGAGTCTACTTTTTTGGCTTTTCATTTTTAACTTTTTGCAAGAGAAGTAGTGTTTGGAAGATATGTGTTGAAAATAAATTATGGATTGGATTTTTACCATGTTGCCCCTTTATTATAGTATACAAGTGTATATGAATAATTTGTTAATAAAATTTTTAAAGTTATATAGGGAAATTGTGTTCTTCTTTGTTATTTGAACGTCTCAAACTATTTTTCAATTTTATAGGTAATTAGGAAGAAATAAAAATAAGTAAAATAACGAAGTGAAATAAAGATTATGTTTTTTGGTTTGAAGTCTTTTTTGCTCTTACTTTATTTTTTGGTGATTGGAAGCCTCCAAGAAAATTTTCAAAGATTAAAATCCCATTATTACTGCCAATTTCAGAAGATTAGCAATTATGCCTTCTCTTAGAGATTATCCCAAAGACAAAAACACAAAGGTTGTGTTTGGTTGAGAGTTTAGTTTAGTTTAGTTTTGGTAGTGGGTGGAGAGAGAAATAGAGTAATGATTGAAGATAGGGGTAATGATTGGAGAGAGATAGAGAGAGATGAGAAAGTAATAATTAAAAAAATAGGGGAATAATTGGAGAAAGAAATAGGGTAATGATTGAAAACAAAACTAAAACTAAAACTAAACTACGAACCGAACAAAGTGAAAACTGATGGGCTGCTACGCTATACAGAACTAATGAGTTGAGTTTGAAAAGTAGTTAACGATTAGGAACCCAGGAACACTCTTTCTGCCGATCTTCGAACTTCCAAGGCAAATGTAAAATATAGGGACGTTTAGAGAGGTTAATGTTTAATCATTTATTGAGGCGTGTGGTTATTTCCAAAATAAGTAAAGGGTAATTTGGTCTTTTTGTTTCCAACAAATATGAAAAGTAGAAAAGGAGAATGGGAAAAGCTCCTCCAAGCCTTTTTTGGCTTTTGCTCTCTAAACCCCAAAACCAAAAATGTGTTATGCCAAAACTCATATTTGTTCAGTCTCCAAACACCGCATCTACATGCAAAGCCATGTTTTCCTACTTACCAAAAGAAATAAATAAAACATTGACAAAGGGGTAGCGGGATAGGTGCCAATTGCCAACACATCCCCAATTCAACCCAACTGCCTTGCAACCAATACCAAACTAACACCATTATAATTAGGATTATTTACCTAAACACCCCTCAACGTTTACCCGTTTTTCACGGACAGTGAATTCTCACTACGGCTAGACCTCTTCATTAAAGTTTTTTTTTGTCCCGTACACCCTTCCGTTAGAGTTCCATCAAGCTCTGTTAATTTTTTTATTGAAATTATTTTAAAAGTAATAAAATGTTCCAATATTACCCTCAACCATGTTTCCTCTCCCTCCTCCCCACCCTCCTCTCCATCTCCGATGCCTCCGTCGCTGCCACCCTCCTCCCCTGGCGACCACCCCTCCCTTCCCCAAACTCCTCCTTCCTCAGCATTCTCGTCGACCACCACCCTCCTCGCCGTCCTCCGCTCAACGCATTTCTGGTCAACCACCAACCACTACACACCACCACCCACCACCCGGAGCATAACTGGTCCTCCACCACATCACCCAATGGCCGGCAGTCTACACAGAGAGCTCCATCCCGAACTTTTGGCTACCAATCTCTGATTCTCCTTTTATCACAAATCAAAAAAGAAAAAGAAAATCAGAAATCCCAATCTAGAATTTTGGGGTTTTCCAACTGATTTGAGTCCTTTTATTAAAAAAATCAAGAAATCAGTTGGCTTTCAGAAAACCCACTTTCGAAACTGGGTCTTTCAAACTCACAACGTGTAAAAAAAAAAAAAAAAAACCAATCGTTAGTTGTAAGTTTGTGGGTCTAATAACAGAGGGTTTGTTCTCGTCAGATATAACCATGTCAGATATAACCATATTTTCGGTTAATCGAAGGATTATTCCACAACCCAGAAAAATAGATCTCTCCCTCCAACAAGAACTCAGACTAACTAACCCTAGAATGTAGATTAAGAGCATTTAAAAAACCCCTAATTCTACGGACCTTGGTTCGGAGAGAGAGAGAGAGAGATGTTCTCAGTTTTTGTTGTTTCAAAGTTGAAAATCAAAGTCGACGTACGGGTGTTCCATTGAAGCAATTTCGCCGAGAGTTCCAAGTCGACGACCCTAAACAGAACGACGATGACAGCGAGGGGGAAAACAATAACCTTTAATCGTATTTGCAGCAGCTAGGGATGGAGGATGGTCGGCGGCGACTGCGGTTTGAGGGAGATGATCGGACGGCGGCATTGGCGGCTGCGGTTTGTAGTTGAGAGAGAGAGAGAGAGAGAGGGGTCGTGAATGGGTTTGGGATTTGGGGAAAAATTTGCTGTGTAATGTGCATACATATATCTAAGGGCAAAATAGTCTTTTCAGCCATTCCGTAAAACGGGGTTAGGCTCCAAACGAAAACTTTAATGAGGGATCTGGCCGTAGTGAGAATTTATGGAGGGAGTGTCCGTGAAAAACGGGTAAAAGTTGAGGGGTGTCTAGGTAAATAACCCTTATAATTACTCTAACCGGCCCTAAAGGAAGGGAGGGGAGGAATTTCTCCCCCTTTCATCTCCCGATCCTAGATTCCGGAGGTTTTCTCTCATTCCCCCATCATCCCCATTTTCATCCTCCCCAAACCACCATCCGTCGCCCCTCCTCCGCTTCTTCCACCATGTATTCGACGAATATTTGTCACCAGTTTTTCTCTTTTTTTTTGGTTCTCTTTCTCTTCTTTGGTGTCCCTCTGTGGAATTGCTCCCCGTTTGTGGGACTTCTATCCCCCATGTATGGATGTTTATGGTTATTTTTTACAGTGCTGTATCTGCTTGGAGTGGTGGATTTAGTTGAAGTTAGGTATAGTTTTTAGACTCAATTCTCTACTGTTGGTTTCTTGATCCCTTATTTAGAGATAGAGTTTTCTCCTGATGTATTGTTCCTTAGCACCTGTTATTGTTTTGGTAAAAAAGAAAAATTGAAACATCACTTTGTTTGGTTTTGAGTTTTTCTAACTATCTCTTCGCATGTTTTTCTCTATCTACCTCTCTACATGTTTTCCTAATTTTAACTTAAAAAGAGAGGAAGTAGACTTTCATTCAAGGCCAATTATTCAGTACTTCCGATACAAGTGACATTTGACATATAGTACTCCATATAATTGAAAGATCATCATCACACAATTTGACTCATTCATTATCTCTCAATTACTCAATAAAAGTTAATGATAGTACGCCTGCCGGAAATTTGCCGCAACATAAATCGTTGGAAGTACTACTTGAGTAACACCATAGTAGGCATGGATCTCCCAAACAGATGGGGGGGAGGGAGAGAGAAAGAGAGTACCTTCGGAAGGAGGAGTAGTACCATTTTGAGCTCGGACGATCTGAACCAAGCCCAAGAGGGAAACAAAGTAAAATGCCAAGGCACGAAGAACTGATGGTGTTGGTGATCCACCCATTACTTTCCTCTTCCTAAGTCAAATGGATTGGTAATCAAGGGAGATCCGTTCAAGCCTAGCCTATATGTATTTGTTCAGAACTTCAGATTATATACAGTATGAGAGAGAGAGAGAGAGAGAGAGAGAGAGAGAGAGAGGTTTTCAGAAATTAATGGGCAGTGGAAACAGACCTCTAATTAGATTGAGTCTACAAATACAAATCAAAGAACGCGTATACATAAATCACTGTGATGAAAAATCTTGTGGTTTGCTACTACTATATGTTCCTATTGTTTTGTTGACTTGGGAGGTTAAATGGGGGTGTGGCTCCCATCCTACTCACAAGCACACGAAAGAGAAAATCAGGTCACATTTCTCTCCGCCAATTGTTGGACGGCCAACTACATTTTTCTGCTGACAGATCTATTTGAGCACCCATTGATGCTTTGTCTAGGCGTGCACGGCATTAGAACTGGGTAGTGCTTGACAGTTGTATTGACTACTGAGCAATGTAGGTTGGTTCGGCTAAATAAGTCAACTGGCTTATTTTTTTTGTTCTTATTCAAATTTTTTCGTATTTGTTAGTTTTTCATGGGAAAATGACGGCCAGTGACGTGTTTTAATAATTAATACCCGCCTAGGATATTTTCAGCATTAACAAATGTTCTTAGCTTGTCCTTGGCGGGTATTAATTATCAAAACACGTCCTGGTCTGTCATTTTTCTGTTTTTCATTTTCGTCTTTATTAAAAAAAATTGATTTTGATCATAATTTTATAGTTTTTAGATTCCTCTCGTCATGACGATGCAATAATTTCAAAAATTAACGAAAAACTAACAAATACGAAAAAAAAATTGAATAAGAACAAAAAAATAAACCACTTAACTTATTTAGGCGAACAGGACCGTAATGGTCAGACTCATCGATCAGAGTGTTGAGTGTTGTGAGGAACAACTTGTAAAGCTTCTGCCATCTGATTAATTGCTACGGTTATATCCGTGGAATCTCCGATTTTGGGAACCACGTAATTCTATGTGTTTGTGTGAGTGTTTTGGCTTCGGTTTGATCGCTTAGGGCACAAATTTTTTTCCGAACAAACGTCAGTCTTCGCTCCAAGGAAATTAACTTGTCTCCACATGCGAATAAATGTGAAATTATATAAAGCACTCAAAGAGTCCCAAAGGAGAGGTGAATGGAACGACCAATTAAAAATTAGCTCAACCACAAATTTAAAGACACAAACCAAGCTCCATACTAAGCAATTCAAATCAACATCAAAGTAAATTGCAATAAAGCTAAATAACAAGAATACGAGATAGACGTGAAAACTACTTAGGATCAACAAACCCTAAGTATAAAACCACGGCCTAATCTACTCAATTTTCATAAATCAAAATGTTTTAACAAGAAGACTTCAAGTTGAATCAAGAAAATTTATCCTCCACGATCTATTTTTCAATAGAAATCATTTCTCGGGCTGCAATACCCTATGATCACGAGCCATGGAAATATGTCTGTAACATAGCAAAATCCAAACAAGAACTGTGTGCTTTATATCCTTTTATCTTATACTAGTGAGATGCCGACGCGTTACGCGCGTCGGTTTAACTCTATTCAAACGTATCACTTTCATTCATTTCACGGAGATCGTGGATTAACAACGACCATTTTGCGAAACAACACCTCCTCTACCGGAACAATATTGTGAAAAATACTTTCAAATAAAATGTTAGGTGCTGACCATAGCTCCTTCCATTATATAATTCACATCTTCACATAAACACAAGTGAGATCTCAACCTTTTAAAAGTCTTTCCCTCTACCAATTTTTCCATGTGGAGCTCGTCACACTCATATTTGTGATACTATTTTTTCTGAAAAATGAGATTTTACCAAATCTCTTAACCGGTTAACTTTCTCAATTGTTGCAGCTAGCTTTATAAAATTTAGCACAACCCACCAATTAAACTCAATGGTAGAGTTTTACTGATCATCAATCACCCTTCATTATCTTTTGTCATAAAACATATAAATCAACCACCTTTCTTTTAGCTCTCTCGATAGCTATTAACTAAAGCTTTTGATTTGTCGGTACTCAATCCACTACAAAGAGAAGAACACACTTCATTAACAACAACAAACTACGATTCATGGTCTGTAATTTCCATTATAACAACCTCAAGTACCCCAACCTATCTAACCCAACCAAACCAAATCTTTCATACCAACAATTCAATGTTCACAAACAAATAATTATTGAAAAGCCATCAACCACTTTCTTAAATATTTACATAAATTTTCATATTCACATTCACACACCTTTCCAACCCATGGCCAAAGTGCCTCCAGTTATTGTAATTCTTTCCTCCTCTTCTCCTATTCTTATTTGTCTGCCACCATTTTCCATTCTCTTACCATAGACACCCCCCACATCTCTCTCCCTTCCACTCTCTCGCTTAATTTACTATTTTATTTTATCTCTCTCTCAACCAAAACCACCCCACGGCTTCCCTCACCCGTGACCGAACATCTCCTGCTTGCTTCTATTAAATATGCAATGACCAGTCACCGAATATTGTTTTCCCCAATTGACACTTGTCCTCCCCACCTTCCTTTATAATTCTTTGTGTGTTTTCATTCTTATCCTCTCTTTTTTTTTTATCTTTATGCCGCACATTTATAGATACAAACAAAATCCACATGCTTTGCCTAATTTGCATGCACATATATCTTATTCTGCTTTTCCTTCTTTATATTACCTCAAACATGTACACAAACCCACCAAACTCGTCATATCTACTCAAATCAGTACAATACTTGGACTGGGTATCACAATCTTCTTGGGGTTGTATCCCGCATCGGCTAATAAATGGAAGTTTGTGTGATTTACAGTGGAACGCAAGCAGCTACTATATAATCTGAGGTTAACCTTTTGAGCCATGTGGTTAGGGGTAAGATAAAAACATGTGACATTCATGACCAACATACAACCAACGATGGTTGTTCCTTTTAGGTCCCATAATTCACGAAAACAAATCAATTATCAATAGAGATTCTACTGGATAAATATTACAGTAGTAGGTTCTACTGGATAAATACAGTACTCCACTTCGGATTATGTATTTATTTATTGACTTGTTCATAACAGCGGAATTAAACCTATTCTAAAGAACCAAACACTTACCAATAAATCATAAATCAATCATTTTTTACTATTGAAATTTCACAAATGGTCCAAATCACTTTCAATTTGTTTCTTTCAAACGCTGAAATCACTCTAAATCTGCCATTAAATCTCTCTCTCTCTCTCTCTCTCTCTCTCTCTCTCTCTCTCTCTCTCTCTCTCTCTCTCTCTCTCTCTCTCTCTCTCTCTCTCGAATTTCCTCAAACCCTCTTCAAATTCTATATATCCTTCCAAATTAAGCAATATATGGTGGACTTTCCGCGAGGTTTACCGCCTGAGTTTTGGCATAAAGTGACATAATGAGCGGACATGAATATGTTTTTTTTATTGCACTCTATGAATAGGAATTTCTAGTTTCATTTTGCTTTGTGCCTTACTTTCTATAAGAATGTCACCATGGTCCAGGTTAAATGTGAATTTGAGTACTCTATGGAAATCAATTCTCAAGTGATATAATTTAGCATTTTAGCCCATACATGGTATTTTAGACCAACCCAGAAGACTGAAATTAAATTAGACACCAGTTAGGTTTCTATGTGTATCACTTGAAATAGGCTTGAAGTTTCTTCCATGAAATAATTAAACAAATGAATTGGGAAACAAAGACCTGGGTATGTCTAAAATACGTACGCGATACAGTTGATCCATATTACCTTGTTGGTCATTTCGTAAGGGATGTCCATGCTGGAATTATGCCAAGAAGACTTGGAAACAAAGAATAAAATACTTGCAACATTTCCTGTTGAAGAACTTTAGGTTGAAACTATTTAAAACTTACGGACATCAACGAGGATAGGGAAAACACACAAATTCGAGTCCTGCAATAAAGAACACAAAAAAGATGCACAAAATACGATTTTATTGATTTAAAAAAGAATAAGGGATACAATTCTCTATAATATGCTCTCACAAAATAAAGAACAAAATCCTCTGATTTTTGATCTCCAATTGAAGTTACAATCCAACAGTTGCAAAAGCTTGTGGTGGGATTGAAACGGTAGGTAATTCCTTCAAATCTTCGAGTTGAGAAGCTTGAAAAACGAAGTTTGATCGAGGGCTTGAGCAACTTAATCTTGACCAAACAATGAGTTTGAGGTGCGATTTTTGCAAGATTCGGCGCGTAGACTGTTGTTGTTAACGAATCGACGCGTAGCTTGAGTGCTTGAGAGGGATTTGAGAAAAACTTTGATAGTAAGATTTGGGACCTTTGAAAGCCTTGAGAGATGCTTGAGAGCTCTGTAGAATGCTAAGCCAAAGGTTCCTAGCTTCTCTTCTTCATATGAGCCTCAGAGCCTCTACTTACAGACTCAAAGAGAGGAGACTTTAAGCATGGCAAAATCTTTGAAAAAGATCCTTGATTAGCTTGTATTTTCTACGTAAAAAGATTTTATACTTCTTTTAAGGAAATGATTTTAATTTAAACGAAAAATAATGAATTTATTATTTGACTCTATTTTTTTTTATTTTTTTGAAGTGGACTTGCACAATTCCTCGACCCATTTGGCTGATTAAGTTAACCCAATTTATTAATCTGCCAGGCTAATTACATTAGCCCAACTTATTTTCACATTTCCTGCCTCCCAAATGGATTGAGCCTAGAAATCTGACGGTGGAAAAAAGATTGGATCAATCGCAACCCTTTAACTGAGGTCATGTGCCGAGTAAAAAATAATAATTTCAAACCCACAAAAGGCCCTTGGATTAATTGGTGTCTCAACTTTAAAATTCAATCAGAATCCTTTAACCTGTCACGGAGGCTGATTATGAGAGGGAGATTTGCAAAATCGTTGTTTATTGTAATATAG
Organism: Rhododendron ovatum; assembly: GCA_019656835.1. Taxonomy (NCBI): domain Eukaryota; kingdom Viridiplantae; phylum Streptophyta; class Magnoliopsida; order Ericales; family Ericaceae; genus Rhododendron; species Rhododendron ovatum. The sequence continues at coordinate 7,385,169 of CM033799.1, read as the reverse complement.
ATTTACATCAACATCAACAGGTGAAAAATGATTTACGAGCCGGATTCCCGTAAGTTGTTTTTGCTTTAACATGGTTCTCGCCTCCAGACCATAAAACACGGTTCTCTCTCTCTCGACACGTGTTGGAGCGACAATGAAAGATTTTTATCCACCTCTTTATATTTGGGAGTTCAGAGTCCTATACATATGAAAGATTTTTTTCATTTCAAATTATTGAACACCTCGAATCATCTGTGCGAGACTAAAATTCCTATTTTTTTCCGGGATAGAGGGTTGAAAGTATTGGTAAATCTCTGTTGTCTAAATTTTTTTGCAAACAACGGAAAACAAAATGAAAATTTACAAAAATTGTATTACACGAGAAATATTTTTGCGGTGAAAATATTTTACCTCGAAACACATGGAGCCTAAATGTAAAAATATGCAATATGGATCTTGTTTGAAGGATCTCGATGAGGTCTTTTATACGATGCAAAAAAAAACTAAAAATTATTTTCATAAGCATATTACTTTTAAGCTTGAAAATTTTAAAATAAGTATTGAAATTTTAAGAAAGTTTATGGAACAGGGTACACAGATAACTCTCTCAAGCTGGAGGAATTTTTGTTTGCAAATCAGATACCACGTGATATTAGTGCAGCACAATGCAATCGACAACTTAGATTGAAACACTCTTTTTCTCTTATTTTTATCTTTTTTGGTTTAATTCGTTTGAAACCTTTCATTCCTAGCCGTCAATTGTATTTTTAACGGCTCGAATGTGCTACATGGGTACCACTTACCCAAAAATCAATTTTCTGGAATGCAACTCTCTCAGCCCTCATTTCCCACGGATCCCAAAAAAAACACCCCATTTCGATCCCCTTTCCGGGGTCGGATCCCATCCAGTAATTTGCTGTCCGTTGTGGTCCATTTAATGGCTGAGATTAACTGTGAGAAATCCAAGGTGGGACATCATGCCATGTCCCATCCAATTTTGGCTCTCAAACGGCACTTGGGACTTGCTAACGGAAAAAGTTATATTTAACGTGATTTTTTCTTTTGAGAAAATCCAGATGTTGAGGGGCTCTCAAATAATAACACATACTGTACCATTTTTGTGGAGCCCATTTCGAGTCCCATAAAGATTATGAGAAGTGTTAGGGACAAAAAAATAGGCAAAGAATTGACCTTTAAAGTGTACATAAACAGCTCAGATTCAGTGTGCAGTGCATCTAAGCCGTTCATGTATACTTTAAGGATCAATTCTTTGCCCATTTTCTTTGTACTCAGCATTTCTCAAAGATTATTCAAACTCCCAGTTGTTTCTTTAAAAATAGTATTTCTTTGTGGTTATCGTAAAAAATTAGCTTAATCCAATATCCGTAAAAACTTTTTTAGTATTCGTAGGGGCGTTATGAATATTAAAACACTCTACGAATTCTAAAACAATTTTTATCGATATCGGATTAAACTAATTTGTTTTCAGCAACCCATACGTAGATATTTTAAGAATAATTGGCAGTTTGAATCATATTTATTAAGACCCATAATGAGTCTCACAAAAATCGAAAAAATCTAATCAGTGTACCCCCTAGCTACTGGGTACCCATTAAATGGGCGCCCAATAATTTTTTTTCATTTTGGTGGAGCCCATCAAGGGTCCTACAAAAATAATTCAAATTGTAACTTACTCTTAAATATATTTTTACGAGTTCATAAAAAAATTAACTCAATTCGATATCGATAAGGGCAGTTTCAAAATTCATACAGCCCCTACAAATGTTGAAAAATCATTTACAGATATTGGATTGAACTAATTTTTTACAAGAACCACCCTAAAATATTTTTTTAGAATAACTTGCAGTTTGAATCATTAAAAAATGGTATGTGTTGTTTGAGAGCCCCTCAACATCTGGATTTACTAAAAAAAAAAAAACAATTTAAATGCGACTTTTGCCGTTGGCAAGTCCAAAGTGCCGTTTGAGACTGGGGCAGAGCTATATTGGGGCCCCGGGGATCGAGCATCCGAGTTTTAAAAAATTTATTTTGTACATATCTGATTTTGAATATTATTGATAAGTATTCGTGTACAAGTACTTATAATCTTAATATTTTTTGTTCGATTTGATAAAAAAATTAGTTATTTTACAGTCTCATTTCTCAATTCTTTCATAACTAAAAAATAAGCACGTGACAGTTAAATTAGCCTAAAGAATTATTTTAATGTACAAATGTAGTGAACCGAAAAACAAAAATCATACTCCATACTAGTAATAAGTATACATTTTGATAAAAAAAATGTCTTTTAAACTGACCTCTCTGGAGTCAAAATCCTGGCTCCGCCAATGGTTTGAGAGCCAAAATTGGACTAAACGTGGCATGATATCCCACCTTGGATTTCTCATAGTTAATCTCAGCCATTAAATAGACCACAAGTTCAATTTCGTTACCCTCCCTAGCAAAAAAACTTCCATTCCCCTCACACTTCTTTGAACCTTCCAGCCTTCTGATCTTCTTCACATACCAGCTAGCTCCAACTTTCTCTGTACCCCCCTTCTTCCTCCTTTTTTATAATTAGCCTTAGAGCATCTCCAATCTATCTCTAAAAGTCTAAAATTTTGTAATTTATTCTCACTTTTTTCACTTTATAAGCGAATGTAGTAGGGACCCATCCTATTTTTTAGATATTTGGGTCTCCAAATTGTCTTTTGTTCGCCAAATATGAAGACACTACTCCTATTTTGGAGACAAATTTCTAAAAAATAAGATGGGTTTCTTCTAGATTCTCTCATAAATTACAAAAAGTGAGAATAAATTATAAAATCTTCCTCCAATAAGTCACAACCATCGGAGAATGTTCGAGCACCCCAAACCAAAAGTCTACTCTTTCAAATACCCATTTCCGGGGCTTCAAATCACCTGTTCCCTATCTCTGTGCCAGTTCTTTGTGCCAAAATATGTCATTTGTCTATTACTACCACACTTGAACCAACGTCTTCTCTTTAACGTCAATCATACCCTCTGTTTAGTCTAACCCTCTGTTAATATGTAAATAAGGACCTATTTTCAAATTTAAAAATAATAGATTTACGAAAATAATTTTTCAATTTTTTTGTAGGTTTGATAGATCTTATCAAAATTTATCAAACAAGATTCATATTGCATTTTTTTTAGTGAGCATATTATTTTTCAGATTGAAAATTGCAAAAAAATACTTATTTTTTAAGGTGGGAAGCGGAACGGGCTAATAATTTGCGTGTGTGAAAGCGTTTTTCAAAAATATTTCAAAATATTGAAATTTTATAAGAGTGAGATTGAGAATGCAGACACAGAGCGAGTGCTAAGAGTGTGCTAAGAGGAAAAGTGGAGTACATTACTTAAAAGGATTATGTGACTAATAAGTGTAGAGCTTTAAACAAAGTGAGGCCTTATTCCCTCGTACTACCGTACCCAACAAAACACCTTGAGTATCTCCAACTCATCTTCAAAACTCCAAAATAATAAATGAATGTAACATATTGATCAGAAATTTTGTAATTTATCCATTCTTTTCTTTACTTTTTATTTTTTGAGAAAATTTTGGAAGAACCCATTATTCTTTTCAGAGATTTGAATTTCAAATTTACTTTTGGATGGAGTTTGGAGACCACTTTTTTATTTTGGAGACAAAAGTGCAGAAAATAGGAGATAAATTACAGAATTTCCCTCAATATGTCACATTCAAAACTGTATTTTACTACCACATCTCAAATCAAATTTTGAAAGAATAAGTTTATACGGTGCACTCCAACAAATCTTTTAGACTATAATATTTTATACTCCCTTCGTCCCAAATTATTTGTCAGTTCCTGAAATGGAGTCTTAAAAATAATTCAATTTTTTTAAGAATTCAATTTTTTAAAGAAAAAATTCAAACTTTTTGCGCAAATTAAAAAAGCTCATTGATATTTAGTAAGTTGTTGAAAAACTATTGTTCTGTTTTTATAAAATTGTATTATTTTTTAGACACCGTTTTGCGGAGCGGACAAATATTTTGGGATGAAAGTAGTAACTTTTTGTATTCTCAATTTTATTGACACGTGTAAAACGATAGTACATCTTTTACATTATTCTCTTGGCCACTCTTTTTTTTACTTTTATTATTATTCTTTTATTAGTAAGAAATTAGCAGAAGAAGAAGCGGTGGAGGTGTTGGATAGGGGTTGAGGTCCAATCCAGCAGGTGTTACCATCAAGTTCAGTCTAGTGTAGATTTTCAGGCCTGTCCCGGGCCCAAAAAAATTATCGGAATCATCCATTTTGTTGAGCTCGTCAATAACTTCAATCCTTCAAAAATTTATGTCGATCGGATACCGATCAATACCTGATCCAAAAATTCAAAACACATTTATCTTAAAGCAAATGGGTACTATCCAGTGTGCATAGTGTTTTTTTCCCAAGATAAATGTTACCCGATCAGGTATTGATCGGTATCCAATTGACATGAATTTTTGCAGGGTTGAAGTTCTCGACAAACTCAAAAAAAATGGACAATTCCGATAATTTTTTTGGGCTTGGAATAGGCCCAAAAACCCACACTGGACCGGATGGTAACATTCACTCGACTGGACCTCAACCCGTTGGATAGATCAAGCGTTTTATGTGGGAAAAAAATCCCTCCACCCGATACCATTCTCATGCTCTGATACCACAACGCAACGGAAGCTTACCAACAAAAAAACAAATCACACACAAGAGAACAACACACAATCAAAATATGTGGTTTTTAAAATTCGGATACGTTCACGGGGAGAGCACAACTCTACTATAACAATGAGGATTACAACAGTGAGATACAAATATCACATACACTTGATATTTACCTCACATCCTCTATCTCACTTGTTAGAGCATCCACACCAAACTCACTATATTTTGGACCAATTTACACTTCAAAAAGTCACTTTATTATTTTAGCTACATACTTTTAAAATATCTACTACATCAATGTAACGCTCCTAATTTTGGGTATGTTAAAGAAGGCAATTTCATTGAAAATCTAAATAGAGTCTAACTCAATATTACAATATAATTCTCTCAAGAGTACTTTATTAAACAAAAGGACGGTAGACTAAGGTTCCTATCTACTACTCCGCCTCTTCTTCCATTCTGGCTAGCTCCTCGGCTCCGAAAGCTTCTAAGGTATAGTGTTCACCCTGTTCATCTATGAGATCTGACACATTATACCGGCGTCGCCACCAATATAATATGTCAGGGTCATCAAAGGTAACACTGTAAGCTTATAAAAGCTCAATAGAATAAACCGTACCTACTAACCCATAACTTACAACTAGTAAATCATATACGACAAATAGTAACAATCACACATCCACATTCGCTATTCAAATTATTGTTGGTGTCTATGATTTTCTGAGTTTCTCCTACGCGACTCATCGTAGACCGTATCATCATTTTTCATATACCAATTCCAAAAACATTTTCAACACACCCAACCTCGGTTCCGCCGTTCCGGGTTCCCGAGTATCATCACAATGGTTCCGCCGCACCGGGTTCCCATTGGCACACAAAACTTGCATTGGCTCATCTCCGCGGATAACCAAGCCACATTACCAATGAGGCTACCACGTCCGGCTCCATTGGCAATCTTCACAATGGGCTACCAAGTCTTGCCACATTGAGGTTTTCACAAATCCACGCAATGGGCTACCAAGTCCGGCCACATTGTGGATTTTCATTCACACAACGGGCTACCAAGTCCGGCCATGTTGCGGTTTTCACAATTCACAGGATGGGCTACCAAGTCCGGCCTCATCGAGAGTTTTAATACACACAATGGGCTACCAAATCCGGCTACATTGCGATTTCAAAACACATCTCATCATCATCTACACCATAGGTGTTATATTTTTATTTTCTCAATTTCCGTATCTCGTTCTTATGCATAGACTCTGCGGTAGGACTTTTTACAAACATAAATTATTCATTGTAATTTTGAAACTAAACTAGCAAGATCATCCAATTCTATATTAATAATCATGCTCATAACCATTCAAAGATCAAAATATGAATACTTTAAGTTAAGCGTAAAAATCATATCTTTTGAGATTCGTTCTATCTTACTTTTTGAGAAATTCTAAATAACATATGTTTATTCGGAGTTAACAGTCGAGTATTCCAACATGCCATTAGTGAAAATAAGTTCGTTAACCATCATGCATTCCAATGTTATAAACAATAGATAACCTTATCTACTTTAGAGAAAACGATTAAAAAAGTTATATTTTGAACTTTCGGACATTTTACTTTCCAACATACGATTTTGTATGTAGAGTTAGTAGACTAGGAATTCTACTTATACTTAGGGAAGTGAGTAGAGAAAATCTACCTTGATCCAAAACTAGTCGGGGCTGAATAAGCTAGTTGGAAGTTTTCTACGGGCGGTGAAACTCGTAAATCTGGACCAAACTTTGGATGGCAGTAACTCGGTCAATATTTGGCCAAATATAATCGTTCTTGAGTCGAAATTGAAGCTCTCAAAGTGCTCTACAACTTTCGTGAAGGAAGTTGATTCTAGAAACTACTTTAGGTAGGAGAAAAATGGTGATAAAGGAGAAGACAGTATGCTGTCTGGAAATAGAAATCTCAGATTTTTACTGAATTTCGGATGCCAATATCTTTGTCATTTCTTCACCGATTGGGGTGGTTCTTGGGTCTAACTTGAAGGTTTCGAAGTGCTCTACAACTTTCCCGAAGGAAGTTGGTTCTAAAAACTATTTTAAGCAGGAGAAAAATGGAGATTTATGAAGGGCAGTAAGCTGTCTGGAAAATGGAAATGGCAAATGAGTGAAGGTGTGAGTTGAATGGAAGGCATGGGGTGCTATTTATAGCCAACACTTGGGCTCCTCCTCCTCCCTTATGGCCGGCCTCCCTCTCCTCTCTTTTCCCCATGGATTTTGCTCCATAGTCTTGTCATTTCAAGACCTTAATCAAAATTCTAGCCTTTTCTCACTTGTCAATCCAATAGTAGGCCAAATCCTAGGTTATAATGAAGGCTTTATGGCTTGTCAAATCCTAGAATGGGTTGGCTTGTAGGAAAGAATAAAATCATTGGCTAGGATTATACTTAAAGTGGTCTAGTCATGGGTTGTCAAGTAGAATCTAGGTTGAGTGTACAATAAGTAGGTTGCACACATACACACTTTCCCCCTCTCTCCCCATCCGGCCTCCCCCCTCTCTCTCTCTTTCGGATTCTCTCTCTCTCTCTCTCCCTCTCTCTATGGTACATATATATGTGTGTGTGTGTATATATATATATATATATATATAAAAGAGTATATATATGTGCGTCTAGGAAAGTAAGTCTAGGATTATTAGGTTTAAGGCTAAAATCCTAGGGTTGCATGCATGCATGGCTAGGTTAACTAGTTTTGGAAGTAAAATGATGAGATTTCCTGGCCCATGATTTTGTATGGTCAAATCAAAACCTTATTGACAACTTGATAATCAATGACCAATGGTCAAACATTTCCCTAGCATTTTATGGACCAGAGGGTAAAGGAACATTGGTAATAATTAGGGTTTGAAATGACTTGTCATGGGGTATAATGATTACCTCTAAAAGTCTAAGGGTTCAATTAGGGTTCGGGGGGTTCAAAAGGCTCCAATTAAGGTTAGGGTATTGTAATTAAGTGAATCGGTGGTTCAGTTCCTCCAACTAACCGGTTGGAAACTAACTCTACTTGCCAAGTAGGATTTCTAACTAAGAAATATGATTTAAAGATTTTATCTAACTCGTTAGGAAAATATACAAGTGCTTTTATAAGCATACTTGTCTTTAGAAAAATGACTAGATTGCTCGGCGTGAAAGATATAATTTTATAAGTCTCAAATCTAATTATGACGGATTATTAAAGTTAAGAAGAAATTTTTTAGTAACAAATCCAAATAATTAAAATAAAATTTAAATATTTAACGAAATTTTTATTTACTGAAAATCAGGGTCGTTATAATCAAGCTCTTTATTCTCACCCTCTTCTCAATTTAAATATTCAAATTCACCCAAATAAACACAGCGGCCAAATGTCTACGAGGCCAAATGTCTACGAGAAGGCCATCGGAGGAGACGACATCACCTGGACTTGGGACGAGATCAACCAAACACGGCAGCAATCAAGCAACGTGATGCTGCCCCAAGACTCAATCGCTCGTATTCGCCGACGATGACAGAATTCCTCGGTTGTGGCCACAGCTTGAGGTCGCCTGACCTTGTCCGCTCCCACAGGAAATGCAAGAAACTCCTCCTAGGGCTCCAAATTCGGCCCCCTCACTGATAGAAAGATGAGGAAGAACAAAGAAGAGGAAGAACGTCAGCTCTACGTACCAACGAGAGTGAATAGTTGCTCGAGTGTTGCAACGAGAACTGTTCATCCTGCTACTCCAGGAGCGATTTCAACAAGGCTAGTAAAACAAGCTTTTGGGATTTTTTTTTGGGTTTGGCTCGTTACTATAGTTTTCAAGGTTGGGTAGCGACCTTGATGCGAATGCTCTTATAACCTTTTGTTCCTCTCACGCACACTATCTAAAGACAGGAAAATTAACTTATTTGTATTTTTATTCAAAAAAAATTGAGTTTTGGTCATAATTTTTTGCTTTTAGATTTCTCTTGTTATGACGAAAAAATAATCTACCCAAAAATTAACAAATGCAAGGGAAATTTCAAATAAAGACAAAAAAAAAAATCCACATTGGTTTTTTCAGCCGAACAGGGCCTAAATATTTATTTTTTAAGAAGCCAATTTCAAATTAAAAAATAATGGGCTTGCTGAACTTTAAAAATATGCAATATAGATCTTATTTAAAAGATTTCATTGAGACATTATGAATAATGCAAAAAAAATCAAAAAATTATTTTTCATTTATATTATTTTTGAGTTTAAAAATCTGAAATGGGGCTTAAGAAGGTTTTGGCCAAGAAGAATTGTAGGAGAAAAGTGGGAGTGACCAGAGAGAGAAGAGCTGGGTCTCTCTGCAAAGCAATAATCCTAAAAAACTTAACGAAAAGCTAATAAATATATTTTTTAATATAAAAACCAAAAACAATTTAGGAAGGATTATTTAGCCGTACAAGCCCTCACTGCGTGTTTTGGAACGCACCCTTAAATACATGGCAACAAATGATATTTGCCGAGAAGCTTCTGGAGCATAGCACACGTGCACACAGCACCACTAAATCACCACCCATTTTGACAAAAGTCTTGCCATTTCTTTAACTCAAGTGGGCCCATTCATTTTTGTTCCTTTTTTTTTTTTTTTGTTTGTTCTTTTCTCTTTTTTTTTTTCGGTTTGTTATTGTCTTTTTCACTTGGGACAAAACCCAACATTTTCCATACTCTTTTTCTCTAACTTTACTATCCTCCCCTCCTCATCTGCAACTCCCATCTATCTCTCTCTCTCTCTCCACCACCAGAGGCGACGCCACCAACGCCGAAACACCACCAACGTCACCTGACCACCAATGTCTCTTTATCTCACCCACCCCCACGGATCTCTCTCTCGATCTCACACTATCTCTCACCTTCTCCCGGATTGCTACAGATTCCGGATTCGGACTATATTCTCTCCAACCTACTCCTTCTCATGTGAGTTTTTCCAACCCTAGCGTTCGATTTTTCCCTAAATACTCATATTTCCCCCATGATTACTGCACACATGGAATCTTAGGGAGAGAGTGAGAAATAGAGTAAAAAACAGAGTGAGAAATATAGAGCACACGTCATCGAATCCGCAGAAGATTATTATTCAGATCTCTGTAGATTCTTTCATTACTCTCCTGACCAAACTGCAGATTCTGTTTGGGGAGGGCGGTCCAAATCTACGCATGACTTTACCAAAGCACCCCCATACCAAAACCCAAACAGTAAACTGAAGCATGGAAAAAAGGATATGGAAGGAAAATATGAAAAGTCTGAAAACCTATTAAAGTAAAAAAAAATTAACTACAATCTGCACACCCAAATCCGCCTGAGCCACCAGTCAGAGCATGCAAATCTACCAAAACACCCTCAAGAAAACAATCCAACCCTACACACTAACACTAACGGCATGCATACAAGGGCATTTATGGAGATTCAATGGCTTCGTCGCTTACATGTACGGACAATGTCAATCCTCCTTTAGGAAGCCAAGGAGGGAGACAGAAAGACCCTAGGACCTGAAGTAGTAGAACTGGTTCTCATTCTTACATACAAAACTAAATATCACGTTTTTTTCCTTTGCAAATAGTTACCAAATACAATATAAATATGCTATAGCACGGGTTTATTCCACAATCCAACCTGAATCCAATTAAGGTGTGTGCCCTTATTCAATAACATAAGTGTCTATTCAAATTCAATCAACCTGTGAATTAATAAGAATCTTGAGAAAGTCTATCATTGGTCTATCGATATAGCAAAAGTGCTACACACACAATGGTTGTGTAAAACACAATACACAACCAATCTCTAGCCGTCCATTACGGTTGTGTGAAATAAATCTGGACAGTCAGAATTATGCACACAACCAACACAACGGTTGTGCAAATAGCATTTTTGATCGACATAGCAGTCCCATCCATCTCTTTACATTCCAAACCCGAACAATATTTATGATTCTTATGGTTGCCCATTCCTTTTTTCCCTGTAATTTATTTGTTATTTAATGAATTGTCTATCTCTAAACTATATTGCTCTATTTCTTTGATTTGAAACTCGCTGCCACTGATATACAGAGTGGATATCAGAGTTGCGTTCAAGTTTTCTTTTTAAATTTTTTGTGCCGAGGAACTCTAGTCAGGGTCTCTTTTGGCCCACAACCCCTACTGGATAAACTCTAGATATATGCAACAAACTAAAAGCCAGAGACTATGTTACAAGGAAACAGGAACGGCTGGGGACATAGAGACAGATAGGCGACATGACTATTCTAAAAAAATGGGGACACAGACACGGCATGGGACACCTCAATCTTTTTTTAAACGGTTCTTTCAGGTATGCAAACCATTATTGTAACCACTACATATTTAGGTTTGGACTCCTATCGAATCCATTATTGAGTGATGGTGTATCCTTATGCACATATGCATGCTCCTTATATTACATTTTTTTGGCTAAATACTATTGAAATTACAAATATTTTGCCGTCACCCTGCTGTGTTCCCATGTGGGTCCCCAGAGTGTCCCACCATTAACAAATATTGAAATGTAATGGACACACCACATGGCGTGTCCCATACGTGTCCCTGGAGTGTTTGAAACGGTTACGGTGATCTTTAGGAGTGTCGGTGCTTCACAGGCCACAAACATTAGTCTTTGGATAAGTCCGGTCTTTTCTGGTTGAAGTTGAACACAAACCCATTGAGTTCCATTGGAGTTGTTTGATGACTTGATCATAGTGTGTACTCTTTTTGATAACTTTTGTATAGCTGTTGTGATCAAATTCTCATAGTACTACTTTTCTTTAGGAAGTAATTGATAGATCGAGATCATACCCCCACTGGAATTTCTACTACACAAATGTAACACGCCAGGTGGGGAACATGTCAATGGCTACTTACGAAGCCAGCCTGGGGAGGGATCTAGCACGAATTACCCTCTCGTTAATTTCTTGATGGCTGGGGAATCAGATTTCTTCGTCGGAGCCTTGGGTTCCAGTTGGTGCTTTCTTATAGACGGAATGAAGAACACGGGAGGAAAAGTTATGGCTGGGTATTTAAGTGTCAACAAGGATCGGTTTTGGTAGCTAGAGAGTAAATATACATAATGATGTCGGCTGGCGGTTATACGGGTATGTATGTTGTAGTTTGTTTGTCAGATGTATATGGGTATCCATTTTTGTAAATGTTCATGTATTTAGCAAACTAATGCACAGAAATTTAACTGTCAATGTTGTTGATGGTGCTGTACTTCTATAATAAAATGTGGAAATTAAATGCAGTTTCCTATGGTCTATTTGCCGTTGCCTGGGTAGTCATCTAGAATCAAGACAAATAAGAATGTGCAAATGAAAGTAGAAAACAGAAGTTAAAACCAAATAAGGCACACGTTATTCCTTCTCTATTCCATACTGTGGCCCAAAAAATGACTAGAGAAACATTGCTATTACAATTTCTGCAGATTGATTCCGCAATGTTCTGTCAGAGCTAGTCAATTCATGACCCATGCATTCAGGCTGCTGAAATCATAATTTGGCAATTTTTGGGGCAAATTTTGAAGTCCATCCGTTATCTTTTGCTGCCAAAAAATGAAAAATCCATCTTTGGTACCAACTCTGGCTTTGTCGAAGTTGTGTCTTTGTTTTTGTTTTTGTTGGGTTGGGTGTGTGGGTGTATGTGGAAAGCTGTCCATGTGCGTGGGTATGTGGGCTAGCAGCTTTGTGTGTGCGTGTATGGGGTGCTAGCGATGTCTATTGCTGGTGTTGATATAGCCGAGTGCCATTTCCTGATTTTGCTGCTGCTGTCATTCAAATGCTATGGTTAAAGAGATCCCTTCCCCTCGCTTTAAAAAAGACACCCTATCGGGTTGCCTTTCTGGGTCTCTGCTGCCTTGTGATGTGCCTTGAAATGGCCCTGCCAGTGGGCAATCCGCTCCAGGGATATCGCTCTGCTGCAAATAAAGGAAAAAAAAAAAAACAAAAACACACACACACACACGCTCATTGGCTTTGTCAAACTTCCAATATCCAAGCCAACTGAATTGCATCAAAACAACGATCGAGACAGTTCAATTCAAAGGTATGAATTTGCAATTGAGCAAAAGTGGCGCCAAACAGCTGCCGCACCATTACTATTTTTGGACCTTTTGATATATTATGAGTACTACTGTAACAATAGTCATTCTGGCAAATAAATTTCACACGAACAGGTGTACTTGCTTTTGCTCTTAGAATCTACCATTCTCCCGCGTTCTATTCTTCTATCTTTTGGGGCCTATATTTTGCGTATAAGAGACGCAAAACGAATGCAGACTAGGGGACATTTTTTTTTGAACAAGATTAACGTGAACTCGTGATTTATTTCTTCTTATTTCTAAAGGGCTTTTCAAGCTGTTTTAGGCTTCTAGCTGAAATTTTCCCATCTCCAGAGGGGGTCTAAATTGCTTTATAAATTGTGGTTGTCAAAGGCTGAAGAGAATCGGGAGTTCCTCCTATGTGGGGACACAAATGATTTCAGCCGTTCATTAAATTTGAAACATTTTTTCAAGGGCCCCCCCCCCAACAAAAAAAAAAAAAAAAACCAGCTCAATCCGATACCTAGAAGTACTCGATCTAATCATCTAACTTTTCATTCAACTTTGAACCTGAATGAAAACTTATATGATTAGATCGAGTACATATAGGTATCGAATTGAATTGATTTTTCACGGAAGCCTTTGAACAAATGTTTTAAATTTAATGAACGGCTTGAATTTTTTGTGTGGGATTCGTAGTGGGCCCCACATCGGAATCTGTGCATAATCTGTGCACCCTTTGTCTGTGTCAACAGACTTAGGCCTTTACAGAGGATCTATTTACATACTTACAGACACCCCTTTGTGAAAAGCCACGTTTTTATTAGACACACATTAAGAAGAATCACGTCTTTTGAAGACAATTAATTAGGAAAAATCATGTCTCTTACCAGGGCACCTTTTTGCATTGAGCCATACCTCCAGTAGACATCAATTAATTGGGAAGGGCAATGCCTCTAGTAGGCACCCCCATGTTACACATCCTTTCCGAATAAACACATTCCAATTTAATGAGCGTTATAATTATTCACATAAAGTCATAATCCATGTGAAATTAAAGGTGTTGCAAAATTTCACAAAAATCAATCAAAACACAAAAAAGAAATTTTTTTTTCAAAAAATCCCAAATAAAAACTCATTTATTACGTTGAAAATCTCTAACCCCGGATTTGCTGCCATGCTTGCACTCGTTGATGAACGGAATTGGCTATGTTCGTTGCACTTGGAATATCCGACTCGTTGATGAATAGAATTGGCTATGTTCGTTTTCTGCACTTGGAGTATCTGTAGTCATAAAACTAGTTGTGTCGAAGTTCCAGTCAGCAAAATATCTAGGCCGTGAAGTAACTGCACTAACTTCAATGTCTCCTGAAAGCATCGCCACTACACGCGGCATGGAGGGGCGTTGCTGTGGGGATGCCTGGGTGCACAAAAGAGCTACTCGTATTACTCGTTTTACTTCTTCCTTTTCAAATTCTAACAATCTAGCATCCACTAGCTCAACTTCACGGTTGTTTTCATGCACATGCCAGGCCTAAAAAGGAGGGAAGAAAGGAATGTCATCGAATCATGTAACCAGAGTGGGAAGCACCCATTCTGGGCTGGGTGAGCGGATGAGTGGATCAGAGATACAAGGGATTTCTAAGTTTCTTTGCGTAGTATTTGAACAACTTATAAAAAGAATAATCCTTCCTTCGTTTTAAAGAATTATAAAAAGATGTAGCCGAATCAGTAACCACAGTCAAAACAAACTGTGCCCACAATCAAATGTGCAGCTGTTTGGAACTTTTCGAAGGATCAGCAACCAATGAGTGCCTAAAAGAAAGTGAAACATACCCATTTAAGAAGATAGATCTTTTCTTCTTCCAAGCTCGAGTCAGTATTTGGCCTTCCACTGACAATCTCCAAAGCTACAACACCAAAGCCAAACACATCAGCCTTTTCTGTAAGTTGCCCAAGCATAGCATACTCAGGTGCAAGATACCCACTGCATAAGTAACCATTGAAATTTCATCACATGTAAGTTAATACTTCAGCTACAAACAGTACCAAAATAGAATATCGAAATCAATAACACTGAAGAATACATAGCGATTAACTGCGGAGAATCATACAATGTCCCTGCAACACGGGTACTGATGTGGGTCTTTTTGTCATCAAAAAGTTTGGCCAGACCAAAATCAGAAACTTTGGGGTTGAGGTTAGAGTCAAGAAGAATATTGCTGGCCTTAACATCTCTGTGTACAATGCGAAGCCGAGATTCCACGTGAAGATAAGCTAGACCCCTTGCTACACCCAAGCAGATATCAAAGCGGATGGGCCAGTTAAGAAACAAACTTGTCTTCCCTGCTTAACAAATGCCAAACAGTTAAATGTTTCACTTATTTACCATATTCAAGATCTACAATTTGCATTGACAATAAAGGTGATGTCCCGTACCAAACAATGCTTGATCAAGACTCTTGTTTTCAAGATACTCATAAACAATCAGTCGTTTGTTTCCCTCAATGCAACATCCATACAATTTCACAAGATTTCGGTGTTGAATAGCAGATGTTGTAGCAATCTCTGCAACAAATTGATCCTTTCCTTGGCGGGAGGCCACAGATAGTTGCTTGACAGCAATAACCCTCCCATCATTAAGTGTTCCCTGGAGAATATGAAAATTTTAAAATTTTGAGAACTATTGTGTAGTCTTGACGATGGTTTCTGATATGATGAAAAGCAAAAATGGTATGGACCAATAAATCGCAGTTCTAAGCAAGTAATCTAGAACAACAGGGTTTCCATGGTCTTGATCAATGCAAAAATGTGATGGTTCAAGCGTACTGCTGCCATCCATAATGAATACAAAAGAGAAAAGCAAAGGTGGGAAATATTCAAGGGAGTCAATCGATGGGTGCTATTTCATAAAAGCAATTTGAAGTTGTTCCAGGACAGCCTGTTTTTTAGTTGAAGGATGTTTACCTTAAAAACGGGTCCAAAGCCTCTCTCCCCAAGTTTGTTTGCAGGATTAAAATCTTTTGTTGCAGCCTTTAGTTCTGCATAACTGATAGTGCAGGGCCTAACATCCATCCGTAGGAGCTCTGTAAGTACAGTTAAAACCAGTGTTTGTGAATATGCAAGGAAGTTAATACTCAACTTAAGTATCTATTACGCTTAAACAATGATCATTATCATTCTGTAGCACATTGTTACTCCCTCCATCCCAATTTATTTAACCAATTTAGAATAGAATGTTTCAAGGAACATAATCATTACACCTGTAAAAGCTCAATGTTCCAAAAGTTACCCTCCAACTTTTAGAAAATGATTACTTTAACTCAAATAGTAAGGTGTAAAAGGGGTATTGTGTAGCTTTTGATCCATTAGTCTTTAAAAATATACAACATTTTGGGACAATTAAAAGTCAAAGTGGACAAACAAATTGAGACATAGGGAGTAGCAGATTATGTAAGACAATGGATATTACAACATACTAATTTTGGGCAGGGCACCAAGGGCAGTGCCAAAATGTGTGTCTTCGACTACAGGCTTACTTCTTTCCCTCATTTGACAAAGAAAACCAGAGGATTTGAGGTACTCACAGGTGAGAAAGAAAGGGGACGGATGGGCTGTTTTATTGTAGGATTCATGGTTGGCTAGAAAGGGGAGTGTTTAAGAGAACATTTACACATACCCCCATCATGTCTGAACACGCGACGAATCACACATAAAGAATTTAGCAAGCCTAACGCTACTAAGAACACAAAAATAACTAACATGGGACCCATACATCTAAAACGACATTACAAATAAACAATAGCAGAACCACACACGGGACAACAACGAATCTGTTGGGATGCAAAAGTCATAGCCCAATAACGCACTTGGCTTACTATTTTCTTGAGTATTTTTACCTTCATCGTCGTCTCATCCCGGCCCTTTTCGGCAAAGGACAAACCAATAGAGCGCAAGGAAAGATAGAAAGCTTACAACTCCAACAGGAACAACAATCCCCACAATCAAACCAATCTTACTCTTTTTGCCGGATGTAGGGGTTTTACGAATTGTGGGAATGAAATCTGTAGAAAATCTTAGTCGTAAGAAAATTGGAACTAACATTTCTAAACTTGCATCAAATATTTACAAAACTTATTACCTGGGACAGCACTGATTGCTGAAATAGAAGGTCCAAATGTACCAACAACAGGTACACAACAAGTCCCTTTACCAGCCCAAAATAGATGGATTTCAAGGTAGTTTTTTGATACCTTAGCTGGGAAAACCTTCTGAATTTGTAAAAAGACCCCACCGGCCTCCTTTTTTATTTCGAAATCTTTCCAAACTAGATTCCCCTATAGTGAAGAGGTTGATAACTTAAGAACCAAAAAAATAGTAACAACTTAAGGGGATCCCCTTGTTAAGTCAAATTTCACAGGGTACCAAAGTAATAGCATGAATTACTATATAAGTGTGAGGGCACCCTCACTTCAGTAGCTAGCTTTTGGTGTTAACTTCTATCCAAAATTGTGTACTATGGTATCAATGCTAGGTGCCAAAAATGGGTAGGGTGCGTGTCTCGAGCCTAAATGGCAGGTGCTGCCAAGTGAGCACGCTGCACTTGAGGGAAGGTATGAAGCAAAGTCCCACATCGCCTCGGTACCAAAGTAACATGAAGTATATAAGCGCGAGGGCTCTCTCACTCAATAGCTAACTTTTGGGGATGAGTTCCACCCAAAACCCTCTCCCCATACCTATTCACCTTGGTCATGGAATTCTTTTCCTGGATCTTCCAAATTCACATTAATTCAGAGCAGTTCTCATACCATCCCAGATTGAAAGAACTAGGGATTACTCACATATGTTTGCCAATGACTTGTTTATTCTGTGCTACCCCAACAATCATCAGTCTTTTTAAGAAGTTGTTAATACTTTGGTTTACAGCCTAACAAGATCAAGAGTAGGGTGTATTTTTAGGCATGGAAAATCAAGACAAGGAGATCATGTGTTCTCTGTAGGGCTTCCAAATGGGTACACTTCCAGTTAGATATTTGGATGTCCCCCTATTATCCTCAAATCTCTCTGTGGTAGATTGCAAAGGTCTCATTTCTAAAATCCAAGATAAAATCAAAAGTTGGGCCAATAAGTCCTTTATCATACGCTGGAAGATTGCAACTCATAAAGTTAGTCCTTTTTCGTATACAAGTTTCCTGGACCATGCATGTTGTTCTTCCCAACTCATTTTCCTGGACCATACAAGTTTCCTGGACCATGCACGTAGCATGTGGCCGGTTAAGTGGTCTAAAATATTTCTTAATGGTGGGCCCTATGCTCCACCAATTACTTAAAGAATATATGGTTTGAGCTTGCACGAGAGAAGATTATTTGAAAGATGATTGGTGGATGCATGTTAAGGGGCATTAAATTACAATTGGTGAAGGCAATAGAATCAAGACAAAAAGGAAGGTTATTCTCTTAGTTAGGAAACTGGGGAATGGGATGAATATAAAAAGAGACAACAACCGGACTCCGGGGGATCTTTTTTACACGCTATGGTCTACTATATTTGGGAAGAAAGGAATTGCATGATTAAGCGGTCCAATTTCTCCAATGTAAAGCTGACCCCCTTAAATTTGGCCCTATGCTGTTCTTGGCAGATTGCTCCTAGGACTCCTGCTGTTGTTACTAGCTTGTAGTTATTGTTCTGTTGTTTGTCTCTTGTAATGGAAGGTATGCCTGCCTTGTTCTTTGTAGTTATTTTTTCTTTCAAAAAAAGATCAGGACTATCAAAAAAAAAAAAACCAATTGTGATAACGCGGCACTGACCTGGATGTATATATCAAAAACACGCCTTCCAAGACTTATCCAAGTTGGGGGATTTAAGAATTCTGTCTCTGCGAAATAGAGAGTCACATTGTAATTACCATTCTCAAGTCCCAGCCCAAAATATCTTAGTGATCCCGGCGATAACCGTGTTGTGAGGAACAGCCTCGAGTCCGAATTAGTTATGACCTGAGATGAAAAGACACTCGTATACTGGAGATCAGTATTGTCGCTGAAGCCCCCGACATTACTTACTGCCCACCTTTTTGTACTAGCCTCATAATAAGTAGCTGGACCAAGAGCGTCGTTATCCCCCTCATATACAATCTGACTACTAGATGTCATCTCTGGACCACCACAATTAATCGCAAAGTCAGAATCTGCAAACCATCGGGGAAGAGGAATTCATCAGATTAGAGTTCAAAAAGGTGCACCAGAAAAAAAGAAAAAACAGCCGCATCTCCTTGATCATGTGATGCATCTTATGGGTTTAATGAACTTCTAGAAGTGGGAATTTACACTTTATGAAGACAAACTTGACTTCGCTGCATTTTACATGTGAAGTTTTTGACATTAACAAGGAAAGGAATTTCTCACTTCAACTGACAAGTATAAAATTGTCACCTTGAAAGAAAAAGAAGAAGAAAAAAGATGGTTTCTTATGGCCTTTCATTGGCAAAGGGCATTGTAAGATTGGAACTCAAAAAATAAGCCATTGACTAGCAACGACACTTGGTGGAAATAAAGAAGAAAAAATTGGAAAGGAGCATTAAATAAATCTACATAGGCTTCAAATCTCAAAGGTAGTACCACAATCAAACTCAATGCAGTAGTCTTCAAAAAAATTAACCGCATGAAAGGATTTTGCATGACCACATACACAACAGTACACCGAATAAGGTGTACGATGCACACACAGAGAGTGCATGGTAACATAAAACAATGGAATGAACAGAAGTTACGAGACTTGGATTGACTTAGGACCTCTATAGACTGAAGTTCTAATACCATCAAGCTCACCAATTATTCCAAAAGCTTATAAACAATTAGGAAAAGAGACCAGCATTGTGTACCAAGTCAGCTAACAGGTACTGTCTAAGTTGACCTACTTTTAGAATTATGAAAAGGATTTGATGATTCAAAGAACACTAAACTCAAAGATCCTCGTTCCAGCATCATAGAATTTGTGTCCCGTCTCAGAATAAAGGGTAAGGGGAGGTTCTAAATTGCACTTACACTTAGGAGAACTGCGAATATCCCCAAGGCAGGGAAAGTTCTGTTGAATACAGTCCAACCCCGTAGCCAGAACACTGTATGCAGAAGAAGAATGGATATTGATTAGTGCAAGTTGAATTTGCCACATAACTAACGCAATTGAAGTTGAATGATTCATCAGGTACAGTAAGCAACATCTTGTGGAAACAAAGAACATGAGCATTGAGTATAACTAATCAATGTTTAAGCTTTCAACTATTATTACTCCAGTATTTGTTTTAAAGGACATGTATCATGGATTCTCCACATTATCTTTTTGATACCAGGTATGAGCTGTTTTTATCAGGATTCTGGAAGAGGACATTCAAAATCTCACACCATTGCAATTAAATGACACAACTTTCTTTTTGCATCACTAAATGTTTATAGACCACAGAATACCATTAAAGACATACAGCACAGAGAAGATCACCTGTTGTTTGCCCAAGATGGAAGTTCCCCCAATAATTGATTGTATGACACGTCTCTGTAGGCAACGACATAATGGAGATGCTTAGTTGAGATTTTCGTTTTACTGAGAACCGATAAACTGTTCAGTCTTACATTTGACCGCTGAAGCCTCAGATTTCGTCATCAGCGTACATATCAGTAAACTACCATGACTGCATGAATCAAGATTTCATTTCCCAACACTTCTTTACGATGGACATATTGGCAACCCTACTTGTTTCCTTTTTATGTCTAAAGGAACTATCAATACAAACGCCGCGGCCTTAAAGTTATAAACAATTTACTCCATAACGAGTCGCCCAAAATTGAACCTATACAATTTAAGAGAGAATGTTTATTACAAGTAAGAGAGAGATCTCAAATTGAAGAGAGAATCTGGAATTGGTCCAGTTAAATTGTTAAAGCTCAAATCCCTGAGAATCAGACAGAACATGGTTGTTACAAGTTAGCTGTAAAACATTAAAAACTAGACGTTTATTTTTACTTAATAGAGAGATGTTGACCCATCCTCATCAATCTGATTATCAACTGCCAAACTTTTAGGTTGAAGCGTACTGCGTACGTAAGCCAATGCAAATTTAGCAGCTATAACTTACAGTTGAGACAAACTCGGAAAATCACCAATATTGGAGGGGATAGTACCAGAAATGTTGTTATTCCTCAGAATTCTGCCAGGCGAGAAACCACTTGGTTGCATTAAGTTTGTAAACAATAATGGAGGGAGAAAATTTCAGAAAAACTACTGAACTTACACCGCAATGTCACATAGACCTCCAAACTTCTGTAAATGTCAATTTAACCTCCAACGTTTGCCAATAATTTTCAGTTATGCCTTTGCCGTCAACATCCATAATTTTTTTTGACGCAATATGTTGACAAATATTTTGTGTAACAAGTATACATGTTGACATGGTCTTTATCCCCACTTATGAAGCACCACGTGTCCAAAACCCTCTAATTCTCTATCTAACTCATCTTCACCGTCCAAGACTTTCAATTTAACACAGACCCTTACACCCACCGCCACTGCAGTTCCCCACCTTCGCCAGCACCGATGACTCTCCATGGGATTGCTTGCCTATTTTCTCGGATATTTGAGCTTCCGGACTGAGCTTTCATTATCCTTTACCTAGTGTAGGAGAGGAACTAATACCGCTTCGGATTGGGTGTTAGGGTTTTTAACAATTGGGATGACGGAGAGGGAGGCCACGTTAGCCTTCCCTGTTTGGAAATTGATGGAAGTTTACAGCAAATGTATAATTGAAAAATTTTGGTAAACGTTAGAGGTTAAATTAATATTAATAGAAGTTTGGAGGTCTATGGGACATTGTGGTGTAAGTTCAGCAGTTTTTTTTTTAAATTTTCCTAATGGAGGATTATAAAGACGAAAATATATCAATATTGATTGTCAACTATAATAGTGTTGCCTTACAAGGTACTCAGAGTTAGAGATGTCATATCTTTCAAAAATGCCAGTGAAGAGCTTCCGTTGGATAAATCGCTTATTCTCCTATATAATAAGGCAATATGTTATAGAAGAGAACAGAACATCATTCATATACTAAACATGAAGAAAAGATGTAGAAAGAGTTAACACCCACAAGTCCGTCAACGATGTCAATTTGGAAAATATTGACGGTATTCCACCTTCAAAGGCATTTCCTTGAAACCTCCTGTAGATGAACTAACTACGTAAATTCACTGATTACATAAAATAGAGGTTACTGAATGAAGTATCAATACTTTAATTAAAAAAGCATCTCGGTTACCAAACATTGGTATCTAGTTTTAAGTAAAGCAATGATCAGGGTACGATGGTCGAAATAAAGAGGATATGGCATACATATTGCTTACAGGTTGCTAAGTTTTGACCAGTTCCCTATGAATTCAGGTATTCTCCCTGTGAGTTCATTATCCGAACCCAACCTGAAATCCTCAAAAAAATTCTTTCTTGATCACTAAAACAATTACTACTATTAAAAAAGCATGCTCAAGTTCACTAGATAAGACAAAGGATGAGCCAAAAAGCTCTTACACTGTTGTGAGGTTTTGTAGAGCAACAAATGTAGACGGAATAACTCCACTAACTCCAGAACTGTCGAAGAAGCTGTCAAGGAGGATAATTATGCAAGTATGATGCTGGAACTTTTTGAATGCAATGGCAGCCTTATAGAGGTCACAATTCACAGGCCTTAAAAGTTACAACTTTATGATGTTTATAATTAATGTGAAACTTAAGAACACATCAGGGTTCCTTTACTGCAAAATAGTTGTGGAGAAAGAGAGAAATTAGAATATGTGCCAACTACTCCACATAGAATTCATAGCAGCCACGAACTAGTATATACAGAACTTCAGTTTTATTAACTGTATTTTGTGTCCTTGCAATTAAAAAACTAAAATTATTAAAGTTTCTGTGTTAGGAACTTGGTTTGGTTTAATTCCTATAACTGGGTGGATTTTTGTAACTGCTTATTTTTGGTCAGGAGGTCACAGGTTCGAGTCGTGCCAATGACCCCATCTTAAACTTGGTCCTCCTGTGAAGCCCGGTAGTGGTCCACTAAGCCTTGGTGGGGCGGTAGTTTTTATGGCTCTTTGGTCCCTTCTATTGGAAGAGGAGGGTATCTAGTATAGATTTGGACAAGATTTTTTGAAGGAGAAGAGTACTTGTATTACACTTAGAACTTGAACTTTTTTGACATGGTACAAAATGACTAGAACCTCTCCATATTTATAGTACCCAATGGAAGGTTCTAGATATCTTCTTATAAGATAATATCAAGGATCTTTCTAGATTTAAACATGTGACATTTTTCAAATATCTAGATATTTTCTAGGGATATTCTAGAACTCTTCTAGAAACTAGGTCCAATAAATATCTAGATATTTTCTAGGAATATTCTAGAACTCTTCTAGAAACAAGATATTTATACTCCTCCAAAATATCTTTTATTTGGGCTTCTTTATTGGGCTTGTCTTGGACTTATTTTTCTTGGGCCAAACTACCAAATCAAGTTTATGCTCCAACATCCCCCCTTAAACTTGATTTAGTAACTCCGAGAAGGTTTCTTAGCTTGTAGAAGACTTCATACTTGAGCGGCTTGGTGAGGATATCGGCAATTTGATCTTCTGATCTTGCGAATGTCATTCGGACCTCCATGTTAGCCATGCATTCTCTTATGAAATGATACCTTGTATCTATATGCTTGCTACGATCATGGAAGACTGGATTCTTGGCTAGTGCTATTGCTGATTGATTTTCCACGAATATCTCTGTTGCTTCTTCTGGTGCAAAATGAAGCTCCTTTAGTAAGCTCCTTAGCCACATTGCATGACATACACATGAGGCAGCAGCTACATATTCGGCCTCACAAGTGGAGAGAGTGACAATCGGTTGCTTCTTTGAAATCCAAGTGAACGCCGTGTCACCAATGTAGAATAGAAAACCGGTTGTGCTCTTCCGGTCATCTAAGTCTCCGGCCCAATCACTATCACTATATCCAACAAGCCGAAAGTTGTTAGATGATGAATAAAATAGGCCGAAATCAAGTGTACCTTTTATGTAGCGGAGAATCCTCTTTGCCGTTTTTAAGTGCGTCATAGTTGGCTCCTCCATGAATCGGCTAACCAGTCCAACTCCAAAGAGTATGTCCGGCCTTGTGCAAGTCAAGTAGCGCAAGCTCCCCACCAAGCTCTTGAAATATGTTGGATCCACTTTTTCTCCTTCATCAAGCCTTGACAGCTTAACTCCGCATTCCACCGGGGTGCTAATTGGTTTGCAATTAGCCATGTTGAATTTCTTGAGCACTTCTTTC